>BSQZ01000055.1:3235000-3965000 GCA_033239005.1 Lamellibrachia satsuma
TATACTCCTATACAGGAAAGACTTTTGCAATTCATCTATATAGCAGATAGTTTAACTTTAAAACGCATACCGTTATACGATTGTGTAACGTTTGGCTATACATAGTTCTAGTTTAAAAAAATACACCGTCGCTCGCTTGCCGGCCAGGGCTAATTGGGTCAGAGATAAGACGCGCGCACGGTCTCCTTCTGCACGCCGAATAGGCGACTGCTTGCAGCCTAGCAATAAAACCACCAGTTAGCCGATTTCACTGTTGGTCTGGTTCAAAATACGCCTCTCGTTGCTTGGTAACTCCTGCTCTCTCGTTTCACATACTCTATTAATACACATATGTTGTGTATGAAATATATAGCGTGTTGTACCGTTAACAAAGGATAGACTTCTATGTGTCTCACTCTGGTTTTCATTTCATTTCAGCTTTCATCGTCAACCATTGATACACGTGCGGGCGCTGTCGACAGTTTGTGAATAATTATATACTATGCTATAATGCAGTCTACGAATGAACCAGACGCGATGGGTCACTGCCACTCCCACTGCTGTACTATAATGCTGTCGGTAGATGATGATATTTTATATTTTTATTATCTTATCCACCTATTTTTAAATGATTATATGCTATATATACCGTTTCACCATTTTAATATATAATAAAGATCGCTTGTATTGTTATTACGTATGCTGTTTTGTTGGTTTATAAGGACACATGTATTTATGCATTTATGTGTGTATGTATGTATGTATGTATACATGTATGTGTGTGTGTGTGTGTGTGTGTGTGCGTGTGTGTGTGCGTGCGTGCGTGCGCGCGCGTGCGTGTGTGTGTGGAGTATGTTTGTAAGTATGCATGTATGTATGTATGTTTGTATGTTTGTATGTATGTATGTATGTATGTATGTATGCAATTGTGTATGTGTATGTATGTATGTGTGTGCGTATGGAGTATATTTGTAAGTATTAATGCATGCATATGTGTAAGTATGTATGTATGTACTTACAATGCATCTATATAACACATAGTTTAACTTTAGCACTTTTACAATGCATATATATATATATATATATATATATATATATATATATATATATATATATATAGCACATAGTTTATATTTAAAATACATACCGTTATACGACTGTTTAACGTTTGGCTATAGATAGTTCTAGTTTTGAAAAATACGCCGTCGCTTGCTTGCCGGCCTGAGGTCGTAGGGTTACTGATAAGTACTGAACACGGTCTACTTCTGCACACCGATTAGGCAACTGCTAGCAGTCTAGCGATAAAAACACCAGTCAGCCGACTGCTGGTCTGGTTCAAAGTACGCCTCTCGTTGCTTGGTAACTCTTGCTCTCTCGTTTCACATACTCTATTTTAATACACATATGTTGCGTATGAAATATATATATATATATATATATATATATATATATATATATATATATATATATATATATATATATATATATATATATATATATATATATATATATATATATATATATATATATATATATATATATATATATAGCACACTGTACAGTTAACAAAGCATCGACTTCCATGTGTCAGGGTTAGCTCACCACTTGGGGTTAGAGTTACGGTTAGCTCACCAATTGGGGTCGGGGTAGAGGTCACTTCGTTAAGGTCAGGGTCAGGGTTCACAGGGCTCCAGTCGCCAGGGGGCGCTGTATGGTTACGGATAGGGTTAGGGGTCATCGCAAAGGGGCACTCAGGCTACCCAGAAGGTTGTGCGGCTGCGCGCGCAACGGGAAACCGGTTGTCCCTCCCAAACTTGTGGCCTCTTTTGCTCGGTGATTTCCTTCCCTATACTAGTTACGTGCCGCTACGAGACTACGCCATAACAAAACAAGCAACGCGTAATCTCGAGCACAATTAGCGTGTATAACGATGGTAGGAGTCATAACTTGCACTTTTAGATAAAGATGATAATAGTATAAGTGAAAAGAGAAGAAAGAAAGTAGATGGGGGAATTAAGAGAAGAGATCGGAATGAAAAGACACCTGAGGAGGAAGGTATCGGTGAGCAGACTGCGATGAGCAGGACACATATTAAAGGGGAACTGAAGCAATTTTGTGTTTTGCCGTATATTTAAATATATATTATCTAACTATGCATTAATGGTGACAGATACCTGCTAATTTGTGAGATAAACTGAAAAACTGATTTTGTTCGAGACAAAAATCGACAAAATACATCACTGCGTATCGCCATCTTGTTGTCGAAACGAGTGGTTTGAGTCGCGTATATCTAATCAATGTAAATTTTCGATTTTTTGCGATTTATTTCGTAAATAGGCATTCTGGAGCGAAAAAAAAGATATGGGTCTCTGTTATATATACAAGTGTTTACAAACGTCAACAAAATAGCGTTTTTGTTCGTTCCAAAAAAAAAAGTTAAAGAAATTACAACAAAACACGCAAAAAATCGTCGAAAACGCCACACTTCTCGAACACACGAGACGCTAACCAACGAGAATATGCGATAACGGAATACCGGAACTATTTTTTACTTGTTGACAAGATGGATGCATCGCTTGTGACAGTTTTACCAGATCTGCTACTAGCGATTAGTGGTTTACTGAACTTCCGTAATAGTTGTCTATCTTTGGAGAAATGGAAACCACAGACGAAGAGTCTAGTTCGACAGGCCACACGGAAACAACGGTTGACAGTCGTAAAGTGTCACCGAGTGTGCGAGTCACGCTCCAGACTCCAGGTCGGCTTCGCCTTTGTTGACGTTGGATTCAGGAAAAATTACAACAGCGCTTTGACTGTCAACGAATCCTGACTAGGTAACGTGATGTGGTGAACCTGTGGAAATTACGTCCCGATGTCTGCGCACGTTTACGTTGAGTCATCATGCTGCGCCGAGGAAGCTACCATGCCTAGGGCTAGGCTATGGCTATGCAGCACCGTGTGCCCGATCGCGTTGGTGCTTCCATCACCGTACGAAGGCGAAGACGATGATTTTGTACTGATATGCACAAACAGAGCGGTGCTAGATGTTGGTCTGCTGTCACTGCATGATTTGCGTGCCGACTCATTGATTCGCCCTATAGCTAGCAGGTCAGTAATTCAATTGTTATCGAATCATTGCCATTTTAATAATCATATTTTTTCTGCATATTTCTTTTACCTAGCCCGAGGGCGAGGTCTGAACTACAATGGCAATGCAAGCAGGCTCTTCTCTTTATTTTGTATCTAATCTAATGAAGTGTACCGTGACTGTATTTTAATATTGTGTTTGATTTTGTGTTGAATAACATTGATGACAATAATAACATGAGGGTTTATTTAATTCATTATGTGAATATATATATATTCTTAGATGTTACCATAATTGTGATTGTAATAATGGTTGTAATCATGACTACATTAGTAATTGTGATTGCAATAATTACTGTAATCATGATTATTAATATTCGTACTTGTAATCACCCCCCTCTGTAGCACACCACAACACCTTGTTGTTTGGTGCAATGTAATCATTTAAATAACAATAATTAACTACTGACAGTATGTAATGTTCATAGTTTTGCAACTATTATGGTAATTATGGAATTAGTGCTATCAACTAACCCTGACAAATTATATTTCAGGCTCAGGAAAGGCAAGACAAGTAATCCCATCCTGCAATGTGGGAAGGATCTGTGATGTCTATTCTGAACCGAATTGAATTGATGGAAAGTTTAGCTATGGAGATTGACCTGACACAGGTGAGTGTACTGATAGTCTGATATAGACAAATTGTGAGGCACCCACAGTATGCAGCAGGTCGAAAAACAACCTGGAAAACTACAAAAATTCCCACTAAAATATTAATAACTGAATGATGTGAAGGCCTCCTTATCCATATTCCACTTCTGTCAACAAAAATGTTACCTGCAGCATCTTGCATGTCACTACACACAATTTCATTTATATTGAGACCAACATAAAATATACCAACAGTTTATTCACATAGAAAAACAATTACCAAAGAAATAAGGCTAACTAGAACGACTGAAACCATTGACTAAAAACAGTGACTTCTAACACAGGGAAATACAACCTGGAACATGGATATCACAGTTACACACATCATTATTATGCCACAACATATCAAATATACTGGTAGTTTAGCTTAGGAAATAATTAATCTTCATAAAGCCAAGGCATTTAACTGTTTCACCATCATCATCTGTACCAATGGCAATAGACTACTTGTTTTGATTGGACAGTAAATGTACACCAATCATGTGTAACAATATTACTTGTTCTGACTGACAGTAAACGTACACCAATCATGCATACCAATACACTACTTGTTCCTACCAACAGTAAATGTACACCAATGATCTCATTCTGGAATCTGCACCATTTCACTACGTCTTCTGACAGTAAATGTACACCAATCATGTGTATCCAATATACTACTTGTTCTGACTGAATCTACTACTTGTTCCTACCGACAGCAAATGTAAACCAAGCGTCTCATTCTCTACCAACTACACTACTTGTACTGACAGTAAATGTACACCAATCATATGTATCAATACATTACTTGTTCTGACTGATAGTACTTGCACACCAACCATCTGTTCCAATAAACTACTGGCACTAAATATACACCAATATACTACTTATTCTGACTGATAGTACACATACACCTAACATATTCAATTCACCTTTCACTTATCCAGGGGTAGAAATCAGCACCCTTTCCTCTGACAGACACCCCAGTATCCGAAAGACCTTGGCTGATAGATCAGACATGAGTACAACCTGTGTCACAGTTTATGGCTGTTTGGTGTGTGGCAGGTGCAGAAAAGTGACATAAGTTTTTCTCACGAATGACAAACTTCTTCTCTTTCTCATAGGTGTCGGAGCTGCTTGAGTCACCCTCGGTTATGTCGCTGTTATCACATAGTCTGCATCATCTGCACCAATGTCTTTGTTCTCACTGAATCTGATGGAAGCTTCACATAGGAGTAGTTCATTGGTGCAATAATGTCATCCGTGACTACAGCAGTATTCGCGAAGTGTCGCACTTGAAATATCATTACCGGATCGATTTGCATTTCAACATCAATTGTATGTGGTGCCACAGCAGTAGTAGCAGTGATGGCACTAAAGGTGACATCCGTAATGTAAAGATTGACGGCATCACCCGTAGCGCTGGATGCTTCAAAACTAGTACCTGTACTTGTACGAACCAATGGTGAAGCCTTCATCTGAAAAGATTACACATACGGTGGCTTGAAAATTTTACAAAATTCACCTTTTGCATAATAAAAGTGAATCACAATGTGAGAAACTTTCCCTTGTATATATTATTTTTAGAATATAAGAGTGTCAGTGTCATAGAATGTATAAAGTAATCAACCACAGGGAAAAGCATTTTCCCTATGGAGCCATGTTAATTCAACCAATGGGTCTTTCACTGATCTCTTAATGCTTTTAATGAATCTGTTTGGTCAGTTTGATGAATGCCACTGGTAACATAACCAAACGCATGTAACCAAAATTGTAGCATCTTAGCTGAAATGTGCATTATATTATCTAATCAACATTGCACTGTTTTCAATGGGCCAGGGAGGTCAAAATTCTATAAGGGGTCCAAATTCCATAACAAAATATGGACCCATAGGTTCACTTTCTATGGGGTTCCTTATTTTATATCTGACACTCGAGTTAGATAACATAATGCATGAATATTGTTATTGGACCAAATGCAGATCTATGTTTGTGACATCTTTATCTTATAAATGCTGCACGCACACACACATACCTGCCCACACGTACGTATATATATATATATATATATATATATATATATATATATATATATATATATATATATGTGTGTGTATATATGTATATATATAATTATTAGGTATTATACTGAAAGCATCTGCTAGATAGTATGGTGCATGGACAAAAGCCCCACAGACATAAGCTTGTTTCAATTCAATTATACTGTACATGACTGTTGCTGTAGTACACAGAGACAAGATATTGTCATGAATATACTTCAGGCATGTGGTCAATTCCATTCCGAATTGAACTGGCCCTCAATTCCAGTTCGAATTGGAATTGACTTTAAAAAAAAAATTTTTATTCGAATTTTTTTCAAAAATTTATTTTTGGGAATTGGAATTGATTTTGTTGGAATTATTGACTTGATACTGTTAATATTTACCCTTATATTTATTTATATTACTTTTAAAATCATATTTGTCTGCTATTAGCATGTCACCCTGAATCTGGTAACAGCCAGGAAGTTGTCAACATTACAGCATAGACACTGTCTATTCTGGTATTGAAACATTGTGACCAAGAACAATATAATCAAGCATTTGCATCAAAAAGAGATATGCCCTTATCAGATATCTGTCAATTCTATTTTTAAACATATTCACACTACTAGCATTAACACAATCATTTGGCAGTTTGTTCCATTCATTTATCACCCTCTGTGAGAAAGAGTAGTTTCTCATGTCCAACCTACACTGCTCCTTAACTAATGCTGCTTTGTGTCCTCTGGTTCTACTGCCTTCTTTAAGTTTGAAGAACATATTCCTATCAACATCCTCATAATCGTTCACTATCTTAAACACTTCTATTTGGTCTCCTCTTAGTCTCCTGGTCTCTAGTGTTGTCAAACCACATTGTAATAAGCGACTTTCGTAACTAAGGTCTCTTAATTCTGGAATCATTTTAGTTGCTCTTCGTTGTATTCTTTCTAGCTTATCTGTCTTTTTTTACGATATGGCCTTCATGCTTGAATACGATATTCCAAATGTGGTCTAACTATTGCTTTATACAGGAGTACAATTAGATGTTTCTCCTTATACGTGATAGTTCTCCTAATTAGCCCTAGAAATTGATTTCCTTTCGAAGCAGCAATCCCACATTGCTCTGAAACTTTCATGTCAGCATTAAATGTTACTCCTAAATCCTTTTCTTGTGTGGTTCTAACTAGTACAGCATCCCTCATTTTATATTCCTCGTCCATATTTCCATGTCCTATGTGTATACATTTACACATAGGACATACATTTCCCAAAATTGAATAACATTTGCCATTTTTCTGACCATTTAACAATTTTTTCTAGATCATCCTGTAAACTTTGTTTATCTGTATCATTAGTAACCTTTCTGAATACTTTTGTGTCATCTGCAAATTTGAGTACTTTGCTAGATATGTCATCCTCCAAATCATTTATATATATATTAAAAACAGTATAGGGCCTAATACTGATCCCTGTGGTACCTCTCTCAAAACAGATTTCCAGTTTGAAATCTCACCATCTACTATTACTCTCTGTCTTCTGTGTGTAAGCCACTTTTCTATCCAGTTGATTACATAATTGCCTATACCATGGGCTTTTAGTTTAAGTAACAATCTTTGATGTGGCACTTTATCGAAAGCTTTCTGAAAATCTAAGTAGACAACTGGTGACCCATCATCTACCCACTTTGTAATTTCTTCTAAAAAACATAAGAAATTGGTTAGACATGACCTTGCTTTTAGGAAGCCTACCCCACTTGAATGCAGCCCCTTGTTTATCCAAGCCTAATGTTCAGCCCACAAGTTTCCCATAATAAACATGTCACTGGTCATCTGTACAATGCTGTTACATGTGGCTGTAGGGTTTGCCCTTTGTAGTAATTAAAAATGTCCCTATGGAGAATACATGTTGGAGATTAGGATGTTGAAGACTCACTTTCCAGTAAATTTATGATACCACCACTGATAGCGATATAAATCTGACTCCTAGCATATTTGCTCCCCCCCCCCGGACATCTGCCCCTTTTTTCTATGATAGTTGACAAGTGAAAATCAGTTTGCAGTTTTATCATTATTGCTGCAATAACATAACATTCAATGACAAGTCAAAGTCACTTTAGCCTAATGCAATGGCCTATCCCCTGGAGTGTGTATGAGATGTTCTTGTCACCAGTTGTCTTCCAGGTATCATTGATAGTCAGATAAATGGTGGAAGATGGGTTCTTGGGGTGATGCTTCCACAAACAGTGGTGGACAGTAACGAGTCAGAGATCAGCTGGTTTGGAGTGCCCCTGGTATTAGCTGCCTTAGTTTTCAGGTCCTCACCGACCTTGGCAGCTTCTATCGGTGCCGTGTCACCATCATGGTTGCAGGCAGTCTTGTTGATCGCATTCTGGATCTGGAGATCAGATCAGTGACCACAGCACCCTTGCATGATCAGGATCGACGCTGGCTTCACTCCCATTGAAGAGTAATCTTGTTGGTCCCCCTTCTTGGTGTAGGAATGACACTCAAAACATAGCTTCTGACCTCCTCAGATGCTAGTAGTAATTTCCATGGTGAAGTTATAAGTGAATTCTGACAACTCTGGCTTGTGCATCCAGTTTTATAGGAAAATGGAGTCACTCCAACTCTCCATGGTAAATGCAATTCAAAAGAAACCTTGTTGAGATGGCTTCTTTCAAATATCCTCAATTGTCCTAACAGGTCCAGGTCCTAATGTCACTGGCTTCTTCCACAATTGCAATAAAGATAATCCTTTGATTACAGGATCATCTCCAACTATATAAAGTAATTTACTTGGCTGATCTGGCACAAAGAACATTAATTGCAATTAGGGTAATATATATCTTGAATTCATGTTCAGAAATAAAAAAATAAGTTAAAAAAACATTTCTTAAAAAACTTACAAATAATCCAGAGGCTACGGACAGGGGGCAAATGTCCAGATTTTGAATAAGGCAAGGGGCTAATGTCTGGGGGGCAAGTGACAAAGGGGCAAATGTCCTGGAGGGGGGCAAATGACCTGGACCCGATATATGTGTGTGTGTGTGTGTGTGCGTGCGTGCGTGCGTGCGTGCGTGCGTGCGTGCGTGCGTGCGTGCGTGCGTGCGTGCGTGCGTGCGTGTGTGTATAGCTTGTACTAATACTATTGTGGGTTGCCGACAGTTGCCCCCTCCCCCCACGATATTCATTACAGTGTTATCAGTCGACTCAGAATAAAATGTAATTAATACATCTCTTTATGAACTTCCGGTTATTACATGTGGGGTTTAATCTGATCAATAAAGCAAATTAATTTTATATAATTTTGCCTTATTGTCAAGTCACAAGAATTCAGACAGAAATTGTAAAGTGTCATTATAGAAAGCAGACATGTAATCTGACAGTGTTCAACTGGGTAGATGACGATGCCTTAGTTAGTTTCCTCTCCAGCTAGACATTGCATGGGTGAAATACATTTTATTAAATATTTAAATACTTTTAAAAAGTTTGTGTAACTGCATTTGCACTTAATCACAATGAAAGTATTTGTATATTTAAATATTTCCATAAAGAATTTGAAATGTAAACAGCAACAGCAGGCTTCTGTTGCGCTATAGTCTATACTGTCTTTTGGTGTGTTTCTTCCATGCATCTACCCCCTTAGTCTTAGCCATACGCTTGCTGCTTGGTCTCTAGGCATTTAAAACACTGGAGTATGAGACTTATTATGACTGTCAATAAATAATATCAAATTATTTTCTTGAATGATTTTGCCTAGTACATACGCCATGGCCCATGTTATAAGGCTGCAGTATATCCTGTAGCACTTATTGAGTTATTGTTATTCTTTTGAGTACGGCCACGTATTGTCTATTGACGGTACGTCTGATCACGTCGAAAATAAATCGGCGGATAGGAAAACACTCGTAATTATATCAAACTATTAACACTTACTCGCACTTTATTGTATTCATACATTTCGATTTACTGTGGGTTATATATATGCTAACGTTGAAGCACATATGTGCTTATTGGGGTGGAACTATATTGTAATCGTAGTGATAAGTCACAATGGTAACGGTAATCCAATTTACTAACCTGGTTTCGGCTCGTCGCTTCCTGCGCATCGCTCTGCCCTTTGATATCTGACGTTTCCTTGTCGCAGAATAGTCTGTAGATGCATGGTCATATGCGGAAAAAAATCTAAGATGGAACGGTGTCTTTGACCAAGAATGACATCTTGATGCTCTCCGTCTGTCCATGCTCATCACAGTCTTTTGTCGGAAAAGTGGTCACTCGCAGTGCCTGCGGCTGGCGGACACGGCAATTTCCGCATTTGCAACCACCTTTTCCGCTGCAAATTCTTCCTCGGAAGTCGATCAAAAGTTTTTTCCTTGCATTTGTAGTACTAGTTGATATATCCAGGAGCCATCCAGTGTACACCAGTTTTCTTTTTATTCGATTTTCCATGCGTTTCGGCCGTTTTTCCGAGAGGTTTTTACTGTGTGAACGCCGTGCCAGGAGCTCGTACTCAAACCACTCTGCCGCTGAGCCCCCCGCAGAGCAATATGGCGCCGCCCAGCGAAGATAATGGCAAAGTTTAAAAGGATATTACAAAATTACCGTGGCGTTGCGCCCATCATATAAGGGTGATATATACTGTAAATGGTATGTTATTATGTTTGGGCTATGGTTGTTCGAGTGCTTCACCCCCCCTTTAAGAGTGAGTCCGGAAAGAGTATGGAAAACAAAAGAGTGTGGTAGAAGGAGAAGAAGGACCAAAATTATGATGGAGGAACAGTGTTGAGAGAGATTTCGAAAGGGCAGAAGTGAACAGCCAAGAATTGGAGAGAAAAGTAGGAGACGACTCGTTGAGAGTGTGGAACAGATTAGTGTTCAAAGGGCCAAGGGGAAGAAGACGATAGTAATGTATGTATACAATAATATAATGATCAGAGAATACAAATGTAATGATACTAGTTGTTATACATCTGACGTTGTCTTTTTGTCAGATATTTGTTAAATTGTGTTACACAAAATAATACTTCGGATTTTTTAATGACTCTTGATTACCATTTGAACCCATACCCCGTTACTTCGTTGATGGAACCATGCCATTATGTCTTGCAGAAGTAATTATGATATTTCATTTCCAAAAAAATAATGTTATAGTTACCTATTGTTACGGTTTGTCATGGTGAGGATACTATTACGGTTATTTAACTGTTGTATGCAATAGGCACTCTCACATGCACGCACGCACCGTCACAACTAGTAAGTGGTAAGTTGCTCGGTAATCTACTGAAGAGTCACATTTCAAAGATCATTTATTGAAAATCGCCCCTTAAACCTCCAATGAGTCAGAACGTGTCCATTTATTTACTGCATTTGCAAGAGGACATACTACATACAACGAAACATGTGTACGCTGAACCAATCTAAATACAATAGTCACGAAGCCAGTTCATACATTGTCGCTGTATGAAGCCACCGGTTGGATCATGACATATGATGCCTCGGAACTGCTTCACAACACAGCTCGGGAAAGAACCCAGGTTCAGCACAGGTACACAGTTTGTTTGGCGACACCGCTGGGTGGAGCGCCCAGCCGTGCTGACAGGATGGTACCGTCGACGGCAGAGCGGCATCACCTTTCTGAGTGCCTGTCTCGGCAGTCGCTCGGGACAGGCGCCTGCGAGTTATCGATGACGCGCGTCTTTTTCCTGTCGGACTTTTTTTTCTATTGTTTTTGCGTGCACTTGCAGATTTTCTGGAGGAGCCCTTTCTAAGACGTTTTTTCGTCGGTGAACGTCTACGTAACGGACTCCTCGAAGGTCCGGTCGCTTGAGTTCCACGTGACATGCTACTCGAACGTGGGTTAACCTGATTATTTGTAAACAGAACGTTTCGGGAAGCTCTGGCGTTATTAGATTCGTTGCTTGACCGCACGCTGACAATTTGATGACTGCGTGAAACGTTGACTAAATTTGCACACACATCGGAACGTAGGAGCGATAGTGGTTTATATGTCATGCACGGCAGTCTACGTGACGCCGAAGGAGATACGTGTGTCAGGGGAAGTCCTATCGTCGGCTGCCTATGTAATGTTGGGTTTACGTCAGCGTTGTTCATCTGAGCGTTGCGTAGCACATCATGTGAAAGTGCGTTTTCCGGCCGAGTTCGATACGACACTCTACGAGCTCGCCCGTTTTTGTTATGCGCGAAAGAATGCCCCGCGTCGGCAAACTTCCTCTCTTTGTTCCAAGTACGTACGTCATCTACGTGACCCTTGTCCACGGAATATCGACCACTCGGTATCGCGTACGACAAATCGTTCTGCGCCCGAACGCGTCTCGTCCCATTCCCAACACCGGGCTTTTCATAGTACCTCCGTGGCAGACTGTAACCATGTGCAGTGACAGGAGAATTTGCCGACGGAAGTCGTTGACGTGATCTATGGACGTCATCCATCTTGCGTATCCTGGGATTTCTTCGCCGTACATTAGACCTCTTCTTGACGCTTGAGTCGTCAACATAACAAGGGCGATGGTTCCGTTTCTGCGGCACTACGTTGACTTCGACGCTAACACAATCAGACGAAGCGTCTGTGGCATCAGACAAAGAGTCGTGGCGGACCGGCGAGACCAGGCTGTCGTTTATGCTAGACTGAATTAATGAATAGTTTGTGGTATTGGAGTTTGACACATTTACACAACGGTGTCTGCTGCGGTACATGACTGGTCGATAATGGTCGGATTTCTTCCGGAGCGACGTGCGGCAGTACCTGACTTCATCGGCGTCCCGGTTGCTTCGCTCTCGTGACCCACAGTCGCATTCCGAGGAACTCGACCGGAGAAGCCGACTGACGTATATGTATTTCGGTTCACCACATTGCCGTTCATTGTCGCGGTGGTGCCTCGATCTGACATCGCAAATGTGGCGACACTTGACATCGGAACTTGAAAGCGAACAGCTGTTTGTGCTACACGGAGAACTGTCAACGTCGTTTTTTTCAACTTGATACATTACATAGTCCTTTAAATGTTGGCCGGCGGAATTCGAACTTGAATGATTATGTAGGTCCATTCTGGTATAATTAGTGTGCAGCTTGACGTTCAGAGGTCCAAGGCCTAGCGTGCCGTCCTTCGAGTCCAATTGAAGAGTGTCATCAATATATTGATGCGGAGATCCATTGCGAAACATGATGGGCGGAGGATGCGAATTCGAAGAAGAATGACAAAACTGTTTCCCTGATCTAGAGTAACTTTGAGAATGCTTTAAATGTTGACCGGCAGTATTCGAACTCGAACGATTATGTAGGTCCATACACTTAGAGTGCAGCTTGACGTTCTTTCGAAGGCCTTTCGTGCCGCCATGTGAGTCCAACTGACAAGTTTCATCAATAGCTCGATCCATATATTCAGTACGAAACATGTTGGGCGGATGACGCGAATTCGAAGGAGAACGACATGATTTCTTCCATGATTTAGTATTATAAATTAGAGTTTTCGGAATATTATGAACATATTCATTATAATGCATTAAATTTTGGCCGGCGTGCAACCTGACGTTCGAAGGCCCAAGGCCTTTCGTGTTGTCTTGCAAGTCCAATTGACGTGTTTCAACATCTCCATGAATAGATCCACTAAAAAACGTGTTGGGTGGATGACGCGAATTCGAAGGAGAACGACATGATGTCTTCCATGATTTAGTATTATAACTTTGAGTATCCGGAATATTGTGAACAGATTCATTGTAATGCTTTAAATGTTGCCCGTCGTGCAACTTCGGGTGCCCAAGGCAGTTCGGTCCTTCCTGCGAATCCATTTGAATGTCACCATCTCGGTGCGGAGATCCATTACGAAACATGTTGGGCGGATGACGTGAATTCGAAGGAGAACGACATGACTTCTTCCCTGGTGTAGAGTAACGTTGAGTATCCGGAGTATTATGAACATATTCATTATGCTGCAGCACACTAGGAACTATTTCCAGGCGATTCGTGCATGCTGAGTTCTTATAACTGTCGCATTTTAATGAATCCCAAGAGTCTGTAAAACTGGCCCGAATTATGGGGCGACACGATGAATTGTTACGTTGCCGTTTGAATCTATAACTGGGATAAGAAGGAAACCGATTTGTGCGCATAATCTCAGACTGCGAATTCGACCGTCGGCACAGGGGTCCCGAAATATCGCATTGCCCCTCTGGTGCACACTTGGAACTAGAACGGATTTGTAAAGTCTGGTCAGGAATCCTAGACTGTGAGAATGTCTGATGACTCCTATAACCCGGCCGGTGCGCAGACATCTCACGAGACAATGTCTTGTCTATGTTCGGTGGATGACTCAATGTGAGCTGTGCGTACAGCGGATTGTGCTCTCGGCCTCCGTCAAATATCTGCCTCAACGCGGATTGGTTTATTATTGGTGGTACGGAATTCGTTTGCGAAACGTTTCTTTCGCTTGTTTTATCCACCGCTAATGGGGTGTTGTCATCCGCGCCGCGATAGGTGATGGTGGTGTGTCGAGAGTTCGAACCGTTAACACCCAGTCGCACTTGGGTAGCTACGTTCGAAACCACTTTGACATGCGCAGTGTCATCGTCTGTGATAAGATGTTCGGACGCGTCCGTGTCGGAATCGTCGGAAGACTGAGAGGCGGTCGACACTGCCACGTAACAATTCGACATCGACGTGTTCTTTCCCCTGCTGCAGCAGCACCTCGCGGGACGACACCGCGAACGGGCAGGTCTCGACATTCTCCGTCGTTTCGGACAACTCCTCTGCCTCCTCTTCGAAGCACACCGCACGGGCTTGCACGGTCGTATAGGAGACCGAAAGCGCTTGACCCGACGAGATCGACACCGCGCCCGGTTTCGACGCCGACACGGAGAAAGTGACACGCGACGCCGACACTTGGATGGTGGACGGCGGCAACGGGCAGTTCTAGATCGACAGCGGGATCGATCTAGATATCGACACCGTTTGTACCGACGAGACCGACACCGCGCTCGGGTTCGACGTGGCGAGGAGCAGGACCGCGACCGGGATCTGGTGGACGCGCCACGGGAGCAAATCGGAGATGGACTTGGTAATCGACAGCACCCGCCCTTCAGCGATGAGCGCCGACGCCGACACGGAGAACGTGACACGCGACGCCGACCCGGAGAAAGTGACACGCGACGCCGACATTTGGATGGTGTACGGCAGCAACGGACATTTCTAGATCGACAGCTGGATCGCACACGGATGTTGCGTAAACCCCGACGACGGCCTTTGCGCCTATCCGGTGACAACCGGAAAGCAGAGGATACTGAACAACATGGCGACCTTGCTGGCGACGGACATGGACACTGGCAGCAGGACGGTGGCGGGCAACACACCGGCACGCGTGTGTAAAGGGTACTTCGTGGGGGCATGTATTGTAGTGGTGGCCAATCCAAACAGCATGCCGGCCTTGGCCCACATGTGTTGCAGCAGCCAGAGCATGGATCAATCGCACGTGGGTTGCAGCAGGGGTCAGGCGCGCCTGGTGTACAGCAACTAGCACACGGGTCAGGCGCGCCTGGTGTACAGCAACTAGCACACGGGTCAGGCGCGCATGGGCTGCAGCACGGGTCTGGTCCGCAACTTTTGCAGTAGTTGCTACACGGATCTGACACGCACGACATGTTCTGGTTGAATTCAGCAGTCTTATCCGCCTCGTTCTCCGGCATCACATGACTGACCTCGGATTTCGCAGAGGACGCTTGACGCGGGGATGTCTGCGTAAGGGAATCCTTCATTGGCGGCGGGTTGGATGCCTTCGCCAGACGAGCACTGTGCGCCAATGGCGTGTGCGATGGTGTGGGGACACGCGTCGCTGACGTAGTCGGTGGCGTCGTAGCCAACGTTACGCACCGCGCTTGTAACGAGGCCACTGATTGGCCCGTCGGTGCGACAGTCTCTTCCGTCGTCGTCATCGCTGCAGTTGTCTTCGGGGGATGCATTACACTTCTGGGGGACAAATAAATGCTTGTGATGCTGATTGTTGGAATCGGCGTAACGTCCCCTGCGTAGCACTGGGTTATTGTCAACAAAGGCTTTTGAAGTGACTCTACGGAACTGCCGCAGGTTGACAACAGTTGCACCTTTTTGACGGGCATTGTGGGATCGTGATCGTCGGCTGAGTGACGGCGTCTGCTCACCGACGGCTTCCTCTTCGATGGTGAAGCACAATCTGGCAGCTGCGTCTTCGAATCGAACAATCCTCTTGGGATGTGCTCGGTTTCAAAGGACTTCACGGCTGGTAATGCTGGCTGTTCTTGCACCGACAAAGCATTATTTTCAGGCGAACGTGGCGACTCCCATTCACAATCAACTGGTTTCGCCGTCACATTCTGCTTGGCAATGCGCGACTTGGATGCCTTCGCCAGACGAGCACTGTGCGCCAATGGCGTGTGCAATGGTGTGGGGACACGCGTCGCTGACGTAGTCGGTGGCGTCGTAGCCAACGTTACGCACTGCGCTTGTAAGGAGGCCACTGATTGGCCCGTCGGTGCGACAGTCTCTTCCGTCGTCGTCATCGCCGCAGTTGTCGTCTGCACCTTCGGGGGATACATTACACTTCTGGGGGACAAATAAATGCTTGTGATGCTGATTGTTGGAATCGGCGTAACGTCCCCTGCGTAGCACTGGGTTATTGTCAACAAAGGCTTTTGAAGTGACTCTACGGAACTGCCGCAGGTTGACAACAGTTGCACCTTTTTGACGGGCATTGTGGGATCGTGATCGTCGGCTGAGTGACGGCGTCTGCTCAACGACGGCTTCCTTTCCGATGGTGAAACACAATATGGCAGCTGCGTCTTCGAATCGAACAATCCTGTTGGGATGTGCTCGGTTTCAAAGAACTTCACGGCTGGTAACGCTGGCTGTTCTTGCACCGAAAAAGCATTATTTTCAGGCGAACGTGACAACTCCCATTCGCAATCAACTGGTTTCGCCGTGACATTCTGCTTGGCAATGCGCGACTTTGACGTTTTGCATGGAACAGAGTAAGACTTCGAAACATCGGGAGAATCGCAGTTAGCGGCAATCCGAATGCCAGTTGCAGGAAGAGACAGTGCATGCTTTCGGTGTCGCTGTGAGCGGACAACGTTGATGCCATCAATGTCGCCGGTATCGCCGGTATCGCCGGTGTCGCCGGTGTCGCTGGTGTCGCTGGTGTCGCCGGTGTCGCACGTATCGGCGGTGACGCCTGCGTCGACAGACACACTGGTATGACTTTCTTCTTCGCCGCCATAATCGCTTTGTTCGTTGTCGATGTTTCCAGAGGCATTCGTGTTACTTTCACGTTCACTGGCGGCGTGCGAAAGATCGTCGGTATGCTCGATACAACACGTCGTCGACGTCCAGGAGTGGTCTGTTGAGCAGGTGTAGGATGACCTACTATAGCCGCTGCCGCCGTTCTCTCCACTGCAGCGGCTACAACGTCCCCGAGCGTCGCCAACCCGCCTGCCGCGACCAAGTAGGTCTGTGTGGGCGCGACAGTTGTTAGACCAGTTGCAATGGTAGTTCTCTTGTCCAGATGACGAATCTGGAAGTAGTATACACACCATTCAAGCATGTCCTGCATGCACGTGTGTACGTAAACAGTCGAGTAGCTAAGGCCCGTTTACACGATTTGGTCGGGTGACATTGTATCGCTCCACCAGTTGGGTAATTAATCGCTCGAGTAAGCACTCTAGCGAGACCACTTAGCGAGGCAAATTATTGGCTACGATTGTGTCGCTCGAACTGAGACTAACTTCAATAGCTAGTGTGAACGCACACATAACTTAGCTGTATTTAGTCAAGTAGTTACTGAATCGCTGCACAGCCTCTAATTGACAGTCGCTGATTGACAATCAAGTAGTTACTGGGTTGTTACGCAGTCTCTGATTCACAGTCGAGTAGTTACTGAGTCGTTACATTATCTGATTGACAGCCGAGTATTTACAGAGTCGTTACACAATCTCTGCATGATTGACAGTTGAGTAGTTACTGAGTCGCCACACAGTCTCTGATTGACAGTCGATTAGTTACTGGATTGTTACAGTCTCTGATCGAATAGTTACTGAGTCGTTACACAGTCTCTGATTGACAGTCGAGTAGTTACTGGGTTGTTCCTGGTTGTATGGGGTGACAATGGTGGGGTAGTACCTCTGGCTGGGGGGCTGCCATGTCCTTTTCAGGACAGCTCGTCCACCTTAGGTCCCCTCCCTGCACTAAACTCTCACCTGTGGCTCCCCGAAAATGTTTGCATGCGACAGTGGCCACACCCCGGGCAACGGCTTTGGCAGGCCGGCTAAACCAGGTGAGGGTAGCCGACGGGTCTCAAACCCTCGGTGAGCTAGGGCTTGTCTACCCAAGCATGTGAAGACTGGACTCGGCGGACTGCGCGGAGGAAACCACCAGCTGGTTCAACGGGCAGAAAGGCGATTCCCAGCAACACGTTGCGGAGCGCGGAGAGCACGACGAGACACATAGGACGTCAACTGCACCCGACTCCGTCTCCAGCCGTCTCGGCCTTGTCCTGCTGCTGGATTCAGATGGTTTCGGGCGAAAGAGTGAGGTCAACGAAATGCGCAACTCTTCCTCACTTTAATCAAAGTCACCGCGCAAGTCACTCTTGTCATCCACCCATCCCATCCAAATATCATCCTCCAGTCCTGTGGCGACAGACAAGCGACGAAGCGGTAGGTGTGGGTACACTGGCAGCCGTAGCCGCAAACCTGCACACAGGCGGCTCAGGCTATATGGTCGCTCTTCACTGACATGGAACAGCAGTGGAGCTCGGCAGCCACCTGAGCGACTGAGCAGCCCTATTCAGGAGCGCACTGCTCACCTCCTGGCATGAGGAAGGGGCTAGAAAAGGTGTCCTAAACATTGCCTGCTCCACCCTTCCGTAGCCAGCTTACCGCAGCTAGCGGGGACCCTACTTCAGCGGTCGAAACTCAAAGAATAAGACGAGGATTGTTCCTCTCACACTTGGCGCATGGAACGTGCGCACACTCCTGGACAGAGACGATGCGGACAGACCTCAGAGGAAAACCGCTCTGGTTGGAAAGGAACCCGCCATATACAACATCGACATCGCAGCCTTGAGTGAGACCCGGCTTGCAGGAAAAGCTTTACTAAAGGGGCTCTGGCTACACCTTTTTTTGGAGTGGCCAAGGAAGTGAAGAGCGGCGTGAGGCTGGTGTTGGTTTTGCAGTAAAGACAGCTCTAGTTGGCAAGCTGGCTGGACCTCCCAATGGAATGATCGACAGGCTTATGACCATGAAACTCCCCCTCTCGTTTGGAAGGAAGCATCTTACCATCATCAGTGCCTATGCTCCCACCATGACCAACTGGGATGAAGTGAAGTTCAAATTCTATGGGGAACTTCACTCTGCCATTGCTGCTGTTCCGAAAGCAGACAAGCTCATCATTCTTGGTGATTTCAATGCTAGAATCGGCTCTGACAAGTCTCGTGGGATGAGGTCATCGGAGAGTATGAAGTGGGCCACTGCAACAGCAACGGTCTCCTACTACTCCAGACCTGCGCAGAGCATGAACTACTGATCACCAACACAGTCTTCCGCCTCCCTACCCGAAATAGGACGTCATGGTTGCACCCTCGATCTAAGCACTGGCATCTTATTGACTACGTCGTCGTCAGGGAGAGGGACAGGCAGGATGTGCGGGTTACGAAGTCTATGTGCGGCGCTGATTGTTGGACAGACCACCGCCTCATCGTCACCAAGTTCAACATCCGAGTCCAACCTAAAAGACGCCCGCAAGGCAAGAAGGATCCAAAAAGGCTTAACATCACCCAACTGAAGAACACCAACACCAAACAGTGTTTTGTGGATAACTTGGAAGCACGTCTGGAATCCACCCCTCTGGACAGCCAGAATGTGGAGGCCGACTGGGCGACCCTCAGAGACCCTGAGATCCTGGGGCCCTCGACCAGAAAGCACAAGGACTGGTTTGACGAAAACTGCGACGAAATCAAGCAGCTACTGGATGAGAAACACCGTCTCCATCAAGCCTACCTCAGTAGCCCCAAGTCCACCTCGAAGAAAGATGCATACAAAACCATACGCAAAACGGTACAGCAGAAACTCCGCCAGATGAAATACGCTTGGCTGAGAAACAAAGCTGATGTGATCCAAAGCTACGCTGACAGACATGACATGAAGAACTTCTACGACGCCCTGAAAGAAGTCTACGGTCCAACATCCTCAGGATCATCCCCTCTCCTCAGTGCAGACGGGAACACAATGTTCACAGACAAGGGGAATATTCTCGTACGGTGGGCTGAACACTTCAACAGCGTCCTGAACCGCCCTTCATCCATCAACAATGAAGCCTAAACCGTCTCCCCCAAGTGCCCATCAATGAAGCGCTGGATGATCCACCAACTTTGCTTGAGACCCAGAAAGCGATTCGTCTACTCTCCAGTGGCAAGGCTTCTGGTTCAGACTCCATTCCAGCCGAGGTCTACAAGGAAGGTGGCTCAGCTTTGACTGAAAAGCTCCATCAGATGTTTCTACTCATGTGGCAGCAGGAGACAATCCTCCAGGAGTTCAAAGATGCTTCTATCATACACCCGTACAAGCGAAAAGGAAATCATCAGGTCTGCGACAACCACTGAGATATATCCTTGCTCTCCATTGCAGGCAAGACACTTACCAGGATCCTGCTTAACCGTCTCACAGCGCACCTTGACCAGGGACTCCTACCAGAGAGTCAGTGTGGATTCTGGAAAGAGCGCGGGACCACCGACATGGTGTTTACTGCAAGGCAGCTGCAAGAGAAATGTCAGGAGCAGAACTCTGACCTGTTCTCTACCTATGTCGACCTGACCAAGGCCTTCGAGAGAGAGGGTCTGTGGCCAAGTACGAATGCCCACGGAAGTTTATCTCCATGGTGTAGCAATTCCACGCTGGCATGAAAGCACAAGTTCAGGACAACGGTGAGACATCTGAGTCATTTCCTGTCACTAACGGCGTCAAGCACGGCTGCGTCTTGGCACCCACCCTGTTCAGCCTCGTGTTTTCCGCAATGTTGACAGACGCTTTCAGAGACAGTGACGTTGGAATCGACCTCAGGTACCGAACAGATGGTAAGCTGTTCAACCTCAGGAGGCTTCAAGCAAAAACTATGGTCAAGACAGACATCATCAGGGACTTCCTGTTTGCTGATGACTGTGCCCTCAACGCCGGCTCAGAAGCTGACATGCAACGCAGCGTAGACAAGTTTTCCATAGCCTGCACAAACTTCGGTCTCACCATCAGCATAAAGAAGGCTGAAGTACTGCACGAGCCGGCCCCAGGGAAACCCTATGTTGAGCCCAACATCACAGTCAACGGTCAGAGACTCAGTGCAGTGAACAGGTTCACCTATCTTCGCAGCACACTGTCTCAAAATGCCACCATTGATGACGAGGTGAACGTCAGAATTGCAAGGGCCAGCGCGACCTTCGGCAGACTACATGCCAATGTTTGGAACAGAAGAGGCATTAGTATACAGACCAATCTGAATGTGTACATAGCTATAGTACTCCCCACGCTGCTCTACGCATGTGAAACATGGACAGTGTACCAACGCCATGCCAAGAAGCTAAACCACTTCCACACAACGTGCCTCAGGAAACTCCTCAACATCAAGTGGCAGGACAGGATTCCAGACACTGAGGTACTTGCCCAAGCAGACCTACCCAACATCTGTACCATCCTAATGCAGTCCCAGCTACGCTGGGCAGGACATGTTGCCCGCATGCCAGACCATCGGCTCCCAAAAAGGCTCTTCTATGGCGAACTACAGCAAGGAAAGCGGTCCCATGGAGGCCAGAAGAAGCGCTTCAAAAACACTCTAAAAACATCCCTGAAAGCGTTTGCCTTCACCCCCGACTCCTGGGAACAAACAGCCATGGACCGGGCCATGTGGCGTTCCTCCGTGCACAAAGGCTCCAAGATATGCGAGGCCAACAGGACCGCTGCAGCAGAGCAAAGGAGGCAAGCCAGAAAGCCCGAGCCAGCAATCCGCAGGATGACGTCCCCCTCATCCCATGTCCCAACTGCCTACGTACCTTCCGTGCACTGATTGGCCTTGTCAGCCATCTGCGCACTCACCAGATCCAGCCCCGACTACCCCCAGATGACTAGAGTGGTCCTCGTCGACTCGACGGACGAACATGACACAGTTTCTGATCAAATAGTTACTGAGTCGTTACACAGTCTCTGACTGACAGTCGAGTAGTTACAGTATCTTATTGACAGCAGAATAGTTGTTGAGTCGCTGCACAGTATCTGATTGACATTCGAGTAGTTACTGGGTTGTTACACAGACTCTGATCGAATATTTACTGAGTCGTTACACAGTCTCTGATTGTCAGTCGAATAGTTACTGGGTTGTTACACAGTCTCTGATCGAATTGTTACTGAGTCGCTACTCAGTCTCTGATTGACAGTCGAGTAGTCACTGAGTCGCCACAGTCTGTTATTGACTGTCGACTAGTTACTGTTATGCTACAGTCTTTGATTGACAGCCGAGTAGTTATTGAGTCGTTACACAGTCGTTAATCGACACCCGGGTAGTTACTGAGTCACAGTCTTTGATTGACACTTTATTAACTACTGAGGCGTCTCACTAAACCAAGCAACGTATTCGGCACCGAATCATCGCGACATGAGCACCCAGCGGAGAGACAGAGAACAACCCAGCTACTGCATGAGCACGCGGCACGAGGAACCACGCCAGCCTCTGCCCGCGTTAGAGCCTGTATGAGCAAGCGGGCACAAGGAACAACGCCAGCCACTGCCCGCGTTAGAGCCTGTATGAACACGCGGCACAAGGAACAACGCCAGCCACTGCCCGCGTTAGAGACTGTATGAACACGCGGCACAAGGAACAACGCCAGCCACTGCCCGCGTTAGAGCCTGTATGAACACGCGGCACAAGGAAAAACGCCAGCCACTGCCCGCGTTAGAGACTGTGGCACAAGATGATGATACCCACCTGAACCGTCGGAGAAGGACGTTTCGTCTTTATCGCGATCCAGGCAGTCCCAGCTCGTGTTGTTCCAGGCGTTCCACTGATGCGGCCACATGACGGGCGGCCACTATTGACCTCTGCCGGTTTACCTACGGCGTAGAACAGCAAAGTCTCAAATTGGCTAGTTCCTCACGAATTTGCGACTGAAAAACGAGCAGCATTTAAGACATATCTGCAACATTTATTAGTACTATGGTTTGTTATACATGTAATGTATCGACCCCAAGACCTTCTTTTGGTCAACGGCCCTAAATCCGCCTATGAATAGACCCCTACTACTGATTTAGGCCTCCTTCTTTGTTTATTTTTTTGTTTAGGTTTTCAGGTTTAGGCCTACTTCTTTGTTTTGAAAGACGATACACAATACAGTTTACTATCATATATGAAACGGCCTGGGTTTTTGAACAACTAAATACAACATTATCGAATATAATAAAACGATCTAGCATAACACTCAATTCTAAACAATAGTATCTAACTAATAGTACCTACATTAACATTTATATTAACCTATATTAACCGCATAACGAGGCAATGACTCTACAGGTTGCTGGATATGGCGAGTTCGGGGCGCGGTGTTGCCACATAGTATCGTTTGTCGAGCACACGTCTACTACTCCGACAAAAACTAATTCATTGCACCAATAAAACTTGTTGTGAGGTAAGTGTCGTATTGTCCTGATTAAACAAACCTGCAAGCAAACGGCATCGAATACGATCATACTTAATTTGCTAAGATTGTAGTATAGTTTGCTGGAAACTTGTGCACGAAATATACACTGACGAGCATTATACGCGAAAAAAAGTGGCAAACATTGTGACGTCTCGACGTACGTGGATGAATTTTGTTAAAAACGAAGCCAAAATTGCGTAGTTGCGTCATTAGTACTTTTACGAATGTTACCTTGTATTGCCATTTTTATTTTCCTTTCTTTAAATTTGGTGGAAAGCAAACACAGTAGGGCTTAGTAGAAAGACATTTGGCGCTGCCAGTGCCAGAAGAACAGAGAAGACGAAATAGAGATGATGACGATAAAGTGCCACATCAAATATTAAACTAAGAAACCATGGAATATGAACGGTATAATGAACTGGATAGAAGAATGGTTGAGGCGCCAAAGATGTGTGAAATTAAGTGCAACATTTTACATTTAGAATATTGCATACAAACATGGACATCACATCGTACGGAGGATAGTTAGAATTAAGGAAAACGAAAAGAGAGCACCACAAACCATTGTTTTTTAAATGTGGCTAGGTAGGGGTTGGCAGAGACGTGGGAAGCAAAGGCATGCGATCAGTTGGTGGAAATGTGAAGGAGAGGTGATGGAAAATACAAAGGTGAGATAGAAAAGGAAGTTCAGGCAACTGAAAGAGGAACGGGAGGCTGTGGGAGCAGAGTGGACAGCAGTTAAAGAAGACTTTACTGAAACCACTGAGAAGCTATGTGGCCCACATCAAACAGAAAGAATAGTGGTGATGAAACAAGGAAGCTAAACAAGCAGTACGAAAGAAGAAGAGGCACTGAAAATGCGGAAGAAGCGAGTGACGAAGAAAAGAAAAGTACTGGGAGAAAAAGAATGCAGTGAAAGTCTTGTAAGCGAAGAATGCAGTGAAAGTCTTGTAAGCAAAGGCATGATAAACAGCAGGAGTTGGGCGAGAGGATTGAGAAAGACGGGTGAAGGAAATTGTTCATTGAGCTGGACAAATATAGTGAGAATACCGTTAAAACATCAGCAATGAAGAGAAGGCGTGGGACATTGATCACTGGAGTAAAAACAGATGTTAGAAATTTGGAAGGAGTATTTCAAGTATCTACTAAATCTGGACGGAGTATGTGAAATAGGTATTCTATACGGAGAGAGTTGGTGGTGAAGAGAATGACAGAAGATGGGGTGGAGAAGGCAGTAAGGACGATGAACATTTGGGAAGGATGTGAGAATGGATGAAGTTTCAGTGGAAATGGTGAAACCAAATGGACTAG
Source organism: Lamellibrachia satsuma (assembly GCA_033239005.1). Classification (NCBI taxonomy): domain Eukaryota; kingdom Metazoa; phylum Annelida; class Polychaeta; order Sabellida; family Siboglinidae; genus Lamellibrachia; species Lamellibrachia satsuma. Next base: position 3,259,826 of record BSQZ01000055.1, read on the forward strand.
TGGGGATCAAGTGGCTGGCGAGGATCGGGTGTGCCAATATGGTAGCGAAAAGGAGATATCCATGACAGCCGAGCAGCCCATAGTGGAAGAGAATGGCAGGTGATCGCGATAGGTGGAGACGAGTCGTGGAGAGGGCGGAACAGATTGTGAAGTTATTAATATACGGAATGGTTATGAAAATGTTAACAGAAGTATTGTTCATACATGATGAAAATGGAAGAACCGTAGGGTACGATGTAGCGTTAGTAATAGAACAGCTTATATTGTATATAAGAATGTATTCATTCTCACGCTAGATAACAAATTAATTGAACAAATTACCTTCTAATTTTGCAAAAAAAACTAGGTGTGCTAATATGTTTAACTGACCGTCACTGACCATGTTTGGCATCCACGTGTTATAGTTGGTAAGATGCATTGATTAAAAACTTTACCTTTGTGACATATTGGAAGTTTGTCCACTTGAATATGTTGTATATTCCAAAACAGCTCCAACCATATTTGATCTTAGTCATGATTTCCTCTTATGGTGTCTTTTCATCCTAATTTCTTATCCGCACATGGACACATTACTTCATGTAAATGGTTTGTCATTATATGGTAGCGTTCTACCACTACAAGCGCTGTTCAGTGCTGCTCCCATTTTTAAATGGCACCTGTGGTAAGAATACAATATCGTGCATTTGTAGTATGAAATGTTAACATTCTCACACTTCCGTATGTAGTTAGCAGTTGGAACGACGGCAAGATCGTTGTGGGAATAACATACATTATGTCTAAATGGCATAGGCAATAATGTGTAAGACAAACTAATACGCCTAAAGTGTTTCTGTAGTGATCCAGTGTTTCTTGTACCATTTCGAGGTAAATCGTCAACACGCTTAAGTATATACTGGGATCACACGCACATACACACTGACCCAATTACGTACGCGTGCACACACGCCCGCACAACGAATGAGTATTCACGTGGAATAAATGTATTCTGGAAAGGCAATACAAGTTGAAACGACATATATATATATATATATATATATATATATATATATATATATATATATATATATATATATATATATATATATATATATATATATATATATATATATATATATATATATATATATATGACCCATTAAAACAGAATATAACATGTTTATGTTTCACCACGGGCGTTATTGGCCAGTATCGATGGTTCACAACTAGGTACATTCTGATCAAGGAAAATTCTGAGGGAGCTAAATGATCTGGCTGATGATAAGAGTGATTAAGACTATTATGATGTAGTCTTACTACTCCAGTCGCAGGATACAGTAGAAGACAGACCGATGGCCTCAGTAACACAGTGTTGAGACTGTTATGATGTAGTCTTACTACTCCAGTCGCAGGATACAGTAGAAGACAGACCGATGGCCTCAGTAACACAGTGTTGAGACTATTATGATGTAGTCTTACTACTCCAGTCGCAGGATACAGTAGAAGACAGACTGATGGCCTCAGTAACACAGTGTTGAGACTGTTATGATGTAGTCTTACTACTCCAGTCGCAGGATACAGTAGAAGACAGACCGATGGCCTCAGTAACACAGTGTTGACTAAAGCGTCCTTGCAGACTGACATTTACATGGTCCCTACACGTGTTGATCCATGTGTATCCTGAGTGCTGCTTCGTCGCCGAATTCAAGGGAACATTGTGGACAGGAGACCGTGACCTTGTCATCGTGGTCGTCACCGACGTCGACGATGTCGTTGTCACTGACGTCGACGCCGTCGTTGTCACCTACGTCGATGCCGTCGTTGTCACCGACGTCGACGCCATGCACTTTGAATAGGTGATGAACGAGAGAGCGCTTCTTGGCGTACATCTTCGGGCACAGCTGGCATGAATGTGGCGTCTTGCCCTCTGTGTGGCGACGCTGATGCGACTGCAACAATAATGACATATACTAACCAGTGCGCAGACGCTTGATGAATAAGCAACCAATAAGCGCCTAGCAGTTCTTGGAAATCGGTGATGCTGTAGCTTCAGCTGTGATGCGTCAAGTTCTTTCTATCCCGATGATGCCCACCTCGCATTTCACCACATACAAGTATTATGTATAATTATATTATATTATCTTAGCTATAATTTTAAATACAACATGTGTTTACTATTTTCAAAGCTGCTGCTAAGTCAGAACATAAGAAGTTTAGTAAACAAAGACCAACATATGTTGCATAAGTTGAGTTCGGACGCAGACAGCATGGGCATATCTTAATGGCCACATTTTATTGCCACGTGTATGACTAGGTATTAGTATGGAGCGGGTGATGATCAACCAATGAAACAGCCTGTAACACATCATCAGCATGGAGTGGATGGTGATCTACCAATGAGAAAGCCTGTAACACACCTGTAGTATAGAGCGGGTAGTGAACGTGCTGCCGCAGAAGGCACACAGGAAGGGCCGATCGCCAGAGTGACATCTCATGTGAGCGACCATCGACCGGCGAGTGACGAATTGACGCCCGCACTGCTCACACGAGAACGGCTTCTTGACCCAGTGGCGACGCTCGTGCTCGCGCCACGTGCAGCGCTGCACGAAGGCATGTCCACACGTGCCACACACGTAGGGCTTCTCGCCAGTGTGAAGCAGTCTGTGGTCCGCGAAACATGATATCAAGTGACTCGATCATATGGCGTAATTATTGGCATATCACTGCAGTATAATATTTAAGACTGCGCCATGGCTTAGGGAGTAAAAGTTGAAACTACACTGGTTGGTTTAATGCTTCATAACACTGGACTAAAACCCTTCCAAATTTATATAACACTTAACAATTACCCCCTCATAATCAATGATTAATAATTAATTAATAAATGCTTTTAACTATGATACTGAGAAATTTCTGGTTGTTTCTTTACCATAAAAATAATGAGTTCAGCTTTGGAAGCAAAATACATAACTATGTGGTCTTACATAACAGTATTGAAAACACCCCTTACCATCGCAATACCCTGTTATGTTCAGGCATATACCACCACCTCCTCTGGCATTACGTAATTTTTGAATGAACCCATGTGTAATCTATTCTGACAATGTGCTGACGTATAGCCAAAAACGAACATGATTTTAACAGGCTTATGTACTCAGGGCTCAGGTGAATTAAAAAATTAATTAGAATTATTCAATTCAATTCCTTAATTTGAATTGAAAGATTTTCACCAAGTTAAATTTTAATTTAAAGATTTTGAGTAAGTTGAATTGGAATTGAAAGAAAATTAATTGAACCTCATTTTTGTTGTGCTGGTGCAGTCTGGTTTTATTTCCAATGGGGTCCTCAATCCAACCATGCATGGAATTGTATATGAACTCAAAGTCTTTGCAGCAGCTAAACATTTGAACACCATTTGAAGGTCTGAGGTGAGAACATTTGTCCAAATTTGAACAAAGGGTCTGCGTGGCAATGTTACCATGTGGCAATTGAAAAAAAGAACTCAGAAGTTCTGCTCAAATCAAACTATGGTGGGGTGTGATGACCTTACTTTGAATTCAATACAGGTTGCAGCTCCTGCTCTAAGATAACATTTGTTGCCTGCCTGCACATATCTGAAACCATGACCTTTGTGCTAGGAAGCCATAGCCACCCCAATGGGTCATGTTAACAATTAGTAATTGGCTTGCTACTCCTACATTGTTTCATTGAGCAGATATTTCTGAAACTATAAAATGATCAGCCTACTGGTCTTTTCATGTTGTTTGAATAATGGCTCAGCAATTGTCTGTACATTGTTTACAATTACTAGCAGTTGGAATAACATGCAAACAAACCTGATATTTTATAAGTTTGCAGCAATAGATGTAATAGAAAAGTAATATACTATTATCTATTACTTTAGGATCTATTACTATTACTTTTGATAAAAGTTCCTCTATTACTATTACAGAAAAAAATGTCTATTACAATTACATATTCCTATTATCCCATGCATTTGCATTGGAAAAACTCAAAAGAATTAATTCAGAACTGGAACTGAATTGGAATTGAAATTGAAATATTTGTGCTGGAATTTGAAAAAAATTAATTGAATTTGAAATGATTAAATGGAATTGACCCCAGCCCTTTCGGTTCTATACAGAAGTTGACATTTTGTTATAGTTGGGATTTCTTCCACATTATTTTTAATTATGATGTCAAAGCACATTGCAATACTTCAATATGACAAAGCTAAGAAATTATTAAGTAACAAAGCAGGAATTCCCACTCTCATCTAAACAAAGCTAATACTTTGTTTATTTACAACTTAATTACTGTTTTAAAATAATTACAGTAGAACAAATTGTTCTCTTGCATGCTGTCATAATTGTTCTAACAAGAATTTAATACAACTTTTTGCAATTCCATTTCGTAACATAATAAACATGCAGTTGCACGATTGCTCAAGTATTTTTACACTGCTCAACTACCATAGGTTATACAATACACATAGAATTACCATACAAATACAGGTTTATTTATCAAAATATACTTCATTTAACTGGTATGTGAAACTTTGTAAGACACATAATTATGATGCTGTTGTACGTATATAAAATCAAGGAGAATGGTAGAAAGGTGTAATAAAATATTTTTTCTTTACTTGAATGTATGTATGTTGTGACATAATTGTTGATGTTGAGAAGATGTATAATCACAGGTTTGAAATAAGTGTTACAACTAAAAAGAAGACTGTGGTTAATGCGTGTTCAATCACTCACTTGTGTTTATCAAGACCAACACGTTTAGTGAAAGTGTCTCCACATGTTTCACATGTGAAAGGTCGCAAACCAAAGTGTGTCACATTCTCATGATTGGAGACAGTTGTTCGCCATGATGAAAAGAAATTGCAGAATCTGCACTGAAAAACGAAACAATTGCATATTTTGAATATGGCAATTGATGAAGCAGAGAACAAGAATCTGAAGGAACATCACAAGGAAAAGAGTGAGGTGCATATTTTCATTCATGTTGTGTGCATTTTGTTTCATTAGTAAAATGTAACATACCTTGAATGGTTTGTCACCAGAATGAATGCGTTTGTGGTCTCTGAGATGTGTACTTCGTATGAAACCGCTGCCACATATGGAGCAACTGGCGGGGAGAAGCAAATAACTGACTTATTCATAACAGTCAGATGGAGCAAGATACCTCACTGTATCAGACAGTGTACACATTTTTATAAAACATTTATGTTCACTGTATCAGACAGTGTACAGTGTAAATTTTTTTTTATAAACAAAAGTATGCTTCATTAAAGCCTGTTACACTTATATAGGTGAAATTTACTGTTAATTAAGTGTAACCTTCAAAATATCATGTACCTTTCTTGAAAAGTTTTGAAATTAATTTTAATTAAAAGAAATGTTTACACCAAAAAAATTGTAAATAGTCTTAAATGTTGTCAAAAAACTATTATGTATACTTATACCATAAATGTATTTCACTGTTTTGTTCAATTATTACATGCAAATGCTCATTCAAATGTTCATTAAAATTTAAGATATTGTAAAAAAGTATCATTCTAAAAATTCATATTTGAATTTATTTTATTTCAAATCTCCAACTACAAGTACAAAAACGCTATTGAAGCATATTAAAATAATCTAATACTCATGTGCAGTATCAAACAGACAAACCTGTAGGGCCGATCACCAGTGTGTTTACGTCTGTGTATAATGAGTTCATGACGACGTAGGTAAACTTTGTCGCATTCAGTGCAAGGCCACCTTCCATCCTTCATGTGCACTATCACATGTTTCGACAACAAAGTTCTCTTAGGAAATGCCTCAGGGCACACCCCACACTTATATTTATCCTCCTGAACTTCTGCAGATTTCAACACAGATGACGATTTTCGGTTCCTTGTCTGTTTTTTCTTCTGTGATTTGTTTCCAGTCTGACATTCAGACGCTGTTTGGTACAAAGTCAACATCTGTAGTCATCTTCAATTTTAAATATAACCGGAGAATGGTTTTCTAATGCATCATAAGAATAATATGTGCAATTCATTTCTGTGACAAAGAATGCCATAAAAACCCATGTGAAAATGGGACATTCACAATCGATGTGGCACCTATAAACAAGACGTATTTCTGACCACAATCCATAACAATTACAGAAATCCAAACATTGTTTAGCTAGAGTGTCCACTGGTTTTCACTCTTCATGAGAATCTATTAGTAATTACACCAAATAGTTTAATCAAGACAGCAAAGTACTTACCAGATGGCTTGACATTTTTGGATGAGCGATCATGTTTGAATACTGTCCAAATCCCTCAAATATGAAGATTATAAATTTTAGTGAAATACATTATACTGTATTACACATGCTTGGGTAATACGGAAAAATAGTCAATGTTTAAACAATTGCAGTTTATACAGACCTGATGTTCCATCACTCTCTTGTTCTGCATTGCCATCTTCATCAGCATAATCTTCATTTAGCTGCTGTATCTTAATCATTTCACTCTTCGCTTTTCTTTTCTTCTCCTTCACAGCTGTGGAGTGAGAGTGTTGAGATGTTGCACCCTCCTTGTCATCTGCTGATACCACAGTATCAGTGACAACATGTTCTCCATCTACTTGCATCTCTGTGTCTGTGATGTTCCTGGTGAATAATTCATCTAGAGTTTTGCCTTCTGCTTTCTCCTCTGTCAGTGACTCTGTTTTGGTGAGTGAACCATCATATTTCTTGACTGCTATGTCTGCATCTTTGCGAGACACTAAATACTGCTCACCTACAAGCTGAAGTTGAAGTATTTGTAACTCAATAGCAGCCTTAATAACGCACTCAGCTTCCAGTTTATTCAACAAGTGTATCTTTCCACTGTACAGAAATTGCAGAATAAGTTCCCAGACATGGCCGGATATGCTGTTGAGACACACCTGATATTGGTGTGTACGTGTGGTTGCAGTAAGCTGAGCTCTGAGAACTGGACTGGCCGCAGCAAGGATGAAGCTGTGGGCAGGCCGAGACTGGCCGTCACAGCCCATGAGAACAGTGTCGCACAAAATGCTTTCTTCAAGTAGCATGTGGAAGCCACGAAACAGAACCGAGTCCCATTCTTGCCATGTTATAATGACGGCTGTCATCTTGTTACAGACTGAAACACAAGACAAATATGATTCGCAGGATGCTTACCTAATGATCAGTTATTAGTATCACATTAGGTATCGAGAACCAGTATCAATGCCAGCCTCACCTTAGGCTTCAACTTCCTTCAAGGACAAAGAGGAGAGCAACAAAATGAAAATGCAGACAAAGTGGTGAGTTGTGGTGTAGTATGATTTACAAGTATCTAGGGTAGAATAATATCCAGGAATACATCACTATGGCACACTAATACAGAAGATCTTCAGTTAATTAAGAACTAAAACCTGGAACAATTATCTTACTTGCCTAACACCTGCAGACAAGTTTAAAAGTCTAGCCATGTCATTAAATACTCACGATTCTTACGAAAGTACCAAATACTAAATGGATCAAAATTAAATGTCAAAAGTACTGCATCTTGGTTATGCATACCTCAATAACAAGTCAAAAAAACCTTAAAGAGATAAACAGTTTATCCAACATTTAAAAATGAATTGCATCATTGCATGTATACGGTGCTTTGAACTTGTCATGATGTGCTATGGACAGCAAAAAAGCATTCATTCATAATGTATGCTGCTGATCATGCCGGATGTGAAACTTTTTATTTCATAGACTTAAGTCTATCATAAAAAGTATTTACATGACAGGGTTGACATCTCATTTAATTGGGGACGTAAAAGAACCATTGTCACTGAGGACGACATTCACCCTGGCAGTGACTGCCCTCAATGCCACCATATAAAGGTCAGCTAGGCAATATTGTTCAGAAAAAGGCTGGCTAGTTGAATGAGACCTCGAAACACCATACAATAATAGTAACCATAACATTCATTTAGTCAGCTAATAGAACCGTGTAACGTTCCCGAATGCTGAATACTAGAACTGTCAAGTTCTCCAAAATGATTGCAAAACTATTTCCACTGCGTGTTATGCAACAGGTTTGAAACGGTCACCTTACGGCACACACACAACATTATTTATTTTGTGTCAGTTTAGATTTATTCAATATTGTAATTCTTTAGCCCAGTGACTGAGCGATAATTGAGGCCTACAAATTAGAACTACAACGTTATCATCTGAACTACCATTTGTTGAACCTACTATTTGATCATACACCAGCGTAATAACATACCATTAGACAACAACCGAAATATACGAAATGCATTTATTGTTTTGGTTCAGTTTCGACGTAAAAAATAACTGAAAATGGTCATATCCCGTCGTTTACAGAACTAGCCCCAAGCAATGGGGGTGTATTATTTGTTTACCGTATCATTCACCAGGTGTCGCCACGTGATATATTACTAACAAACTCCCTACCAGTGGCGCCACACACAATTTCTCCACTGCTACAACTTACATAATATTATGATGTGTAGCTTCTGCACGTCTTTATTTCATTTGGTAAGCTCCTAATTGTTGTCAAGAAATCTCTCAGTTTCAATTGTATACAACTGTAGATACTGTCTGTGCCGAAAATGTGTCCAAGCTATCGCATCTGAAGCATGGAACCACTAAGCAACCATACAATAACTTGAATAAGTTACAACTTACCAAAAACTCCGACAATGACACGTGGGACTGACTCCATCTGATCTGGGGGCTCGGTGACTCGGACTGCATTGATTGGTTCCCCGTTTCCCCCAGCTACACAAACTCCCACCATGTTCACCACCAATCCACCTTTTTGTCCAACCACCAACCCCAACGAGGGTACATCGACATGGGCCATTCTCCCGAATTTGAAATTGACAGATTGTGAGAGGCAATTTTTTTCATGTTCCCCAATCTCTGTTAAATTTTAATCCGATATAATACATAGCCTAAACATTTAATTTCTGAAGTTTCTTTGTTTAAATCCGAAAACTGGCATGCGGCGCATGTCAGGAATGTTACCATCTACTGTTAATCCCAGTACCAAGATGCCAAGTTCGTTTTAACACCCTAAGGAAATATAAATAAATGGTGGAATTGGATTATAATATTGATATTCGACAGTTATTGTGGTCTTCTTTGTGTTATACTAAAAACAGTGTGGGGAACATCTATAAATTCATAAGAATTAGACCCTGTACCGGGAAAATTATTTGAAATTGCTCATGCATGCACAGTACTCTTGCATATACAAACTGGTAATTGAATTAGAACACAATTTTAAAATAACCCTTTCCCATAGAGCACTTCTGGTGGATGTTTTATAGATAATATAGTCCAAAAATAGTGGTTTGGAAACATCGCTTTTAGCTATACAACATTAAAGCTTGGTCCCAGGCGTAACAATAAACACCGTAGCTTGGTACTGGCGTACCAAATATCTTTAAAACAAAGTATATATGTGTTCTATATATGTCAAACTGATGCTTACTGTGCAGGACATCAATATATATATATATACATATATTTCTACTACACACTATATTGCACATTTTGACTATGTGTGATTAGATTCTTTGCACCCACACCCACGTCCTTGACTGCGTCCACAAGTGCAACCTCCAATTTCATTTACACAGTACATACATCCTCATTAAGGTTGCCATTGACCTCTGGTATCACGGCATACTGATTGTTTGTGAGTCTGTTGTGTCAAATCAGGAATCTATTCCTTGTAAAACATTTGCTTATTTCCATTATTCAGTGGGTACCTCCTGTGTCACTAACATAATCTGTTTGTTGCCATTATTCAACTCATTTCGCTGACATCTTGACAGATCTTGTTTTCCTGCTTTTGAACATCCTTCTTCTGATGCCTCTGAGCGAAGTGGTAAGAATTTATATTTAGATGTGCAACATTAAAGCTTGGTACATGGTGTAACAACAATCACCAAACCTTGGTAACAACCATCTGATCATATTTGTTGTTTTGTTTTGTTTGTTGTTTTCCATATAATATTTCACCACTGGTGCTTACTCTGCTTCTAACTGTAGAAGAGCAATAAAAATTCTGGCTCCGCAAATATTACTTAATATCTGTACATAATATAAACAAAAATAATGGCAGATCTGGTGAATATAGTACAGTAATTTGCTGCCTAAGTAATTAACACATTTTTGTGATCACCTTGTTGTGAATATTGTGTTTAATTTTATTGTAGCAAATGGAAGCTCAGGAGCTCAGGCTTAGCAATTAAATATAATGGTACACCATTTTTTTGACAGAACAAGTAATTTATTAATTAATTATATAATAATAAAAAATTATTAACAGTACAAGTTTAAACATTTCCACTGTGTAATATGTGTTATGAAAGCTGATCAGAACAAATATTCAATATGTATATAATATGGGCATCTTCACAGTAATGAGGGCCAGAGGGGAGCAGTGTATCAGGAGGGTCAAATATATTGATGGCAACATTTCTGTTATCCTTTTCCAAGTTTATGAAATCCATTAACATTTGGGCAGAATGACAATGTCAAATATGACATGTTAATGATGGAAAGGTTTGCAAAACCCACAGTTTTGGAAAAACATTTAACTGAACATTAAATCTCTTCAAAATATATTTAAAATGAGCAGTTCCCCTCAATACCGTGAAAACACCCATATATTTGTACACAGAATAAGAAATAAATTACTAGTAAATCAACTGTCAAGATGAAGTTTGCCTCATTTATTTTGGATATTTTTTATAATCAAATATAATTTATATATAAAGCAGCAACATTGACCATTGATGTTCATAATAAATCTTGTTTTACATTAAAAGAGATCATGAACTGCAATGGATATTGACGGGAATTCTATGAGCATTTATTTTTATGATTTACGTTTTATTTTTAAATTAATAAGTTGTAACATAAATAATAAAAATTTCTATAAAAAATTCTGCAAATCTATTGTGGTCTGCGATGCATTGCAAGTGGTCCGGCCAGAGCATGTTATGTTGAATATTAAGCCTGAATTATTCTGAAAACATTGCAACTGTAATATAAAAAGTTTAATATTAAGGCTTAATTATTCTGAAAGCATAACAAACAAATAAATATATATATATATATATATATATATATATGTGCCATTCTCGCGAAAAGTGTAAATTTCAAAATCGATAAAGTAATTTTCGAGATATGATTTTTTTGAGATTTTAAATTTAACCCTTTAACCATGAATATGTTAAACTTTTTTTATTTTAGGTCAGTAGTACTAGCTAAATGAAACTATGCAAATGAAAAAATTATTTTGGACATGTTACTTTACCGTTACCATACACTTTTTGCGAGGATGGCCCTTATAACCTTAGTATGTGGAATGTCAGACTCACGTGCTGGTTTGTCAGTGAAGTTAATTAAATAATTGCGTCTAACTATACCAGTAATATCTTGACACAGAGTGTGGGGCATATCAAAGATGTCATTGGTCTGTAATCCTTCTGACTACCCAGATCTGGCTGTAACTGTTTCTGATTTTATCTGTGAGGCCACAAGCACCCAGACAACACATGTATACCTATATCTCAGGAACCCTTCAACAAATCTACACAATTTTCACATATTTTGGCTCCCAATCCCCCCCCATTTATGCACGATACAAATGCCACATTATAAATAGTTAGTACTTACCATGGTTACCAATGTGCAAAAGACGATTTGTCGAGATGCTTGTGACCTTAAACAACATGAAATATATTTGCAATATTTCTGTGGCAATTGTTTTTCATCTTATTGGTAAAAACTACATTTTATTATTTTAATTCACTAAATTTATTGCAATGCTAAGTTTTGAATTACATTATTACAGATTAAGTTTTTTCATTGTTGTTAAAATGTACTAGTATAATTTTTTCACATAATATTTATTTTATGATTGGAATATAAATGTATTGCACAAGATTGTAGGGATCCGCCTATTTTGTCTTGTTCTGCCAGAGGCTATGCTCAAATTTATGATTCAAATATATGTATTGCATAAGATTGTAGGGAACTGTCTATTTCGTCTTGGTCTGCTGGAGGCTGTGCTCAAATTTATGATTGAAATATAAATGTAAGAATATGCTGTTATTGCTTCAGTTGGTTCAATTGCATTAAATGATTGTTTATTGTAGAAATACTGGCTGTTGGGTATGACTACCATGTCTGTTCATTCTAATGTGTTGACGAACGTCCGTTCACAGCTGAAATTTATGTTGCACTCAATCGTGTTTCAGAGGCTCAGCTTTGGCTCAAGCAGTAAAACAATGGCAACAAAACTACCTCGCACATCGCAGTTATGGAGTACGTATATATATTATGTTAAAAATTGTACAACAATTCATTGAAAATGCTTATAGAAATAAAAAATATTATAGTGCAAACAAAATGCTTGCTTATATATTATACTAATGTATTAACTTTATTTTAGGATATCATTTTATATAATTCTTTTGAATACTTATTGATTTGTGATCTAATGATTACTTTCTCATGATGTACTTGTGTAAATAAATGTTGTCATCATTTTCTCCAAATGTCCTATTTTTACTTCCTTAATAACATTGGTTATCAAAGAAATAATAATGTAGAAACATAATATAATGCTAATTTTCTTCGATTTACCATAAAATAGCATTGTCTCCACAATGAACATATTGTACCATATATATGTTCTTAGACTAAACACTATGACAACTATGCCTGTACATGTAAGTTTGAATGAAATAACGGTATTATTCTAACTCTGCACTACGCAAGAGGGGCAAAGTCGGAATAAGTATTATATGTAAACGTTATTAATAAATTTTGCGTTGCGTTTGTGTGTTATACAGTCAGCATTTTGAAAGTAACACACAATATATGGTCATCCAGTAAAAAATTACGTCGGCATACACGATTTCACAACGGCACGCTTGAAATAACGATATTATTCCCACTCTGCACAATACAAGAAGGGGCAAAGTCGGAATAAGCAAAACAAACAGCAGGATTAGCAAGTTAAGTACCCCCTTTGTTGCTCCGCTACAGCTTCAACACATTGACAACACACACAAAGGACATGTTTCAACATCTATGCTGACAAGCCAATTATGAACTAGTAGCAAGTGAAGGAGCTATAACACCCAGGCCCTCTATTGTACGTGTTCAAAGCCACAGCTTTATGTGCTAAAGAAGCCTATTATTATTTTCTACAGCAGGAGCGTAATCCGCTTATACAGGTGAATGTGTCAAGTTCAAAGTAGGCTAAGCACACCTCGTCTCAGCACATCTTAAAACAAAGGTATCACGCCGGGCAGAGTTCAAATAGACCGTAATCCATTTGATCGGCTGCTGCCGTTTAGTCCATTCCCATTCGGGCGGGCGTTTTAGGAATTCTCACAATGGTCTGTCCCAAGTGACAATCATCTCCACTCTTCCCCCATTGCGAAACTGCCCGCAAAACTACTACAGTCTATCAATAGCGGAAACGCTGGAAATTCGCGACCGGGGCTAGTTGTTACAATTTTCAGTTAAAAGTCACTTTTTGTAAAAAGTATGTTAGATGGCATTATTTCTGTGAACGCTTACATTAACTTTATTATTCGTGTTAATAAAATGTACCATAATTATTCCACACTGTAGTTAGGTGGATAAGTGAAGTTTCACAGGCGCGGTCCACTGTAACAACTAGTCCCGTAAGCGGGGCAAGTTGTTATACCATATGGGGCACGTTGTTACAGCAAAGAACGTGTGGATGACAAAGCAAGTGTCACTCGTACATGTTAATGTTACTACATTAATTCAATTATACACAGTTATACATCATACAAACAATTTGCCTAACAATGTAGGTGTCCACAACTTCATATATTAACCTTTTCATTTTTAGTTACCAAAGGAGACTCTCACCCTGGATTCTTACATAACAAACAATTGTGAATGGAATATAAATTAGTGAATGGAGTATGTGTGCGTGCGTGCGTGCGTGCGTGCGTGCATGTGGACAATACCAAGTCCTGAATTTCAATTTAACTTCTACTTGGCATAACCCCTTATATGATATAGTAGACATGTTTCAAGTTTCATTCAAGAAATACACAAAAAGTGGCTGCGTGAGATATGTGGGCATACCGTCCCAAAAAAGTTTTAGGTTAAAAAGTCATTTTTGTCCACATCTCGTTAATTTTGTCTTCGTTACTCCCGATTTTTGGACAGTGTGTCTGTTGGTGGACTTCCAACCAACTGCTGTTGATGGTATCTCCATATGTGTGCTATGTTTTCGTATAATGCCTATGTAACCACTTGCCCCTGTATACAACTATCCCCGGTATCCCATAATTCTGGTGACATTCAAACATCTTCCACACCTATAGAAGAAATACATAAATACAGGGCAATCCAATGATATTTTTTGTATCGTAGATGCAGCCACCACATATCAATTCAACTAGATTCTGTTGCATACCTGACTCCAGCGACGGTGCATCAGCATGCCAGTTGTTGCTGAAGGTCGGGTGCAGACAGTACCAGCGATGGCCTAGTTGGCAGCCAGCAGGACAGGGGCGAAGCTGCTTGTCAGCCAGGACAGCGGCGAAGCTGGCTTGCAGATCCCAGCAAGCAGTGTGTCGACGAGAGCACTGCACAAGGTAGCCTTCTCCCGACGCTTCGGCTGTTTTTATACTGGTATATGTTACAGTTTGCCCCACTGGTAATTTTTTTTCAGTTGCGGCAAAATGTATTATATACCAGTACTCCAGTATACGAAATTAATGGTTTTGAATTGTATTAATACACATCTAGGATGTATGACTAGCTTAAACAAGATGGCAGGGTGGCAAATCAGTCAAATTTAATAATATTATAGTGCCGAATAACAGCATAGGGGGACACATTGTTCAAAACAAACAGTAGTACAATGCGAAAAAGTCACTAGTATATTTGTTTTTTTTTTTTAGCGCAGAAGCTATTTTTTACTCGACGTGAAGCCAAGGCGTCGCTAGAAAACTACGCGGATCGCCGGGTATTGTTTTTTTTTTCTGCTGAATATACATAAACTTGATGCGTATTCGCATCACCGCAGATATAGTAACGGCATTTTATATCTGCGAAAAACCGGGGAATTTTCCGTTCTTAAACGGACATTAAAGTTTTATTGAATTGAATACGCAAGCCCGTTTCAGGGGAAACCGCCGGCGGCCATTTTCGGTCGATTTACGCGGTGATAATGGCGTTTTAACTAATAATATACCATGTCGAACTCCCGAGAACTAAGGGTTGTGACCGATTCATCTAATCATGGAAATATAATGGTCTAACGCTTCGGGATCAAACTCTAGGATCCTCAGAAGCAAGGGATCCCGCTAAATTCACGACTGTCGTTCGAGAGAATAAAAACGTAGCCGCCAGAGGGAGCAAGGTGCAGGTCCAGTTCGGAGCTAGTCTCGCTTATCCGACTCTCTCTCTCTCTCTCTCTCTCTCTCTCTCTCTCTCTCTCTCTCTCTCTCTCGGCTTCGTGAATCCGCCGAGAAGATAGATATGTGCGACAGACGTTGGCGCCACAGCGCGGAGCCTGGATAATCTAGGCTAGCGCGAGCGGTAAACCGCTCCCTGAATTATTGATTAGCGCTAGCTATAGGGAGTGAGAACGATTGCTCTCCTAAAATTATATCCTGCATAATTTGCCACGATTATCGGAGAATATAGGCTGGCAGAAATATTTAAATTTAATAATTGTATAGTGGCAAATAAGGTGCGTATAGGGTGGCATTTTTCATCAAATAAATACGCGTATAGGGACGCTTATTCGGCACTCAAGAGTATGTTTTAATTAAATCACAGGTGTTAGGAATGAGACGGTGTTGGAGTAAGTTGTAACATTTTCTCAGATAAATTGGAACACGGCAGTATCATGCAAAAATATTACTGGAGGGGGGGGCATCCATTGTAAATGGGATAGCGATTAATAAACTAACATGATTATGTTTGTTACAGTGTTTGCACGGTGCTCCAATATGGGATCTGCCCATTACTCTTTATATATATATATATATATATATATATATATATATATATATATATATATATATATATATATATATATATATATATATATATATATATATATATATATATATATATATATATATATAAGCAGGGCGTCGACGATGCACTAACAACCTTAATGCACTTACCTGGCTTCACCAGGATATCTAAATATAACATGTAGCAGCCACCAACACGGGATGACACCGCCTTATTTTCTGGCCGCGTGCCAATGAGCCATAATATAAACTGTCCATATTTAATTAGCAGTAGCCACATTGTCACTGTGTATTGTTCAATGAGCAATATAATAATCTGTCTTCCATGAACCATGGTATCAACTGTCTGTATTCCAGGAGCCATAGTGTCAACTATCTGTATTCCAGGAGCCACGGTATCAACTGTCTGTATTCCATGAGCCATGGTGTCAACGAGCCATAGTGTCAACTATCTGTATTCCAGGAGCCACGGTATCAACTGTCTGTATTCCGTGAGACATGGGATCAACTGTTTGTATTCCATGAGACATGGGATCAAGGGAGCAATAGCATTAACTGGGCTCATTTTGTCCACGAGGGTTTCTTCGGCTATTTCCTCTGTGATGTCATTACGCAGGACGCAGCATCTTTTCACACCATTCTAAAATCTCCATAATACGTACCAATGAAATTACACTCTCGAAGAGTCTTGATGCATGGCGCTAAACGTATCCTGGTGCAATCATAATTATCATTATACGTTTGGAAGTATTCACAATTATCGTGAACTTGCGAATAATTGTTGTGACATTTGCTGTAAGCATGACGCTACATTTGTCGATTACTAATATGACATTTGGTGACGGAGTTATGACATTTGTGGAGGACAGGAAAGCTTGTGGGGTGTATTTTGTGAAATTATTGTCTAAGCTGTCTTGCGTCCGTAGATGACAGCCGTAAGACCGTAACCATGATTATATATATATATATATATATATATATATATATATATATATATATATATATATATATATATATATATATATATATATATATATATATATATATATATATATATATATATATATATATATATAGTCACTAGGGGCGCTATGCCCAGTGTCACTCCCAGTTTAACAACCTGATCGAGTTTTAGAAATTAGTCGTTGCAGTTCGCCCTGGGCCGGAAAAGACGACACACGTTGTTACATCCAAGCAACCTTCTCCCGGCTCAGTATATGTATATAGACAGTTTATCTCTGTCGCTGGGAGCAGAAACTCCATTTGTGATATTACTATTCTCGGCCATTGTTGCGGTGTATATATACTGGAAGCTTTAACTTTACTCATTAAACACTGCCAGTGTCCAACAGTCGTGCGAGTTGGTTACAAATGTGTATATATATATATAGCTAGTCTTATGTTTGTTTTCAGGTATACATATTTATATTCTTCCGCTGTGGTAGCTGTACTGCAAATAAGCAATCGTTGTATGTGCGCAGACCTGGAGAATGTTGACATACATTGTCATTTATCTATCGGTGTTTCCTCTGCTTATTGTTGTCGAGCATCTTATGAGCTATTCCCGAATCCCCAAGTATTTATGTCGGATCTGTTTTGCTTGTCAGAAAATTATGGCTCTAAAAACTAAGCTTTTATACGACAAATGACAGAAATCGTACACAATATACTGATTTTTGGAAAGAGCACAAACAATGTTGGACATTTCTGGTCACCCATCGCAATGATGAAGGTTAACATGCGCCATATTCAGAAGAGTCCCGCTGTCGTTCGGAGCACGGAACTATCGATTCTTAACAGCACATCCAACCGGAAATCCAGTTGATATGCAACTAGAAATCTGGCACCCAGCCACAACGTGTGCACAGCTTTGTGTCGGGCGCGTCTCCGAACGGATGGGAGCGTTCACAAGCTAGCTGTCGGCGCAGGACGTCTGCCGGCAGGTTCGTGTGAGTGCCGTCACAATATGGCGGCGACTTGGTGTACTTGCAGGCGCACAGCTGGTGGATGGTCTGACCGACCGGCACCGTCCACGACATCGACGTGATCCCTGTGCCGACGTGAGACCCTGAACGGAGGAGGGCAACACAAGTCATCAAGTAAATAAGTAAGTTAGTTAGTTAGTAATAATAATAAAAGTATTTGTAAAGTGCCCAATCAATCACGATTGCTCTCATTTGCTTTACACGCACACGCGCACGCGCACGCACACGCGCGCGCACACACACACACATGTTCAAGGGCAGAAAGAACGAGGCACTATAAACAAAAGTACTGCTGCCAGCCGTTTTCGTCGCTATATATGGAATACATATATTTTTCGACTTCACAGAATAGAAGACACGAAAATTCAAAATATATAGATTTTTCATAGTTAATTGTAATACTTACGATCACATAATGCAATTACAAACGGAGCATTTTCGAATATTGTCGACAATACTGTGAATAGAATCTTTTTTAATTCAATCGAATACATTCCCTGATATTCCATTACCAAGTGTGTGTTTTCTTTACATCAAGTACGTGTAGGCTATCTTACAGTAGCAAGAAATCTCCTGCATTGTGTCACTATTAGTTTGTGATCCAGAGTCGCGTGTCGCCGAAATAATACGATTTACGATATGCTACTTCGTTTGATTGTCCTCCAAATATAAATTCATTCCACGGGTAATTGCAAACTACTTAAGATGTAAATACCATATTTTATCGAAACAACATATAACAATCGCCGGTCTCTGGACTACCTTATTCTATTCGTTTTAAACTTTGAGGATCTGATTTACGTTATGGCGACTCTGCCAAAATCAACTCCTCACTAATTTAACACGATTTGGCACTGTCGTGTCATTTTGTCATTGGCGTTTGCGTTCCTTCAAACGGTGTAGTGGTTGTGTTTGTACATTAATCTAATTCATTACTTACTTAGTTTTCTTAGGTTTTTCCTGACCGTAGGCGGTGGCCTCGGTGATCTTCAACTTTCCTTTGTAATGCTCTACGACTTCCTGGCAAGGCAGCTTTGTAGTTGTGAGAAACTCCTCAGTACTCCAATGTCTATCTAGACGGTTTTTAAATGAGTGGACACTTGGGGCAGTTACAACTACTTCCGGTAGATCATTCCATAATCTGGTAACTCTAAGTGAGAAGCTTTCTTTTCTAACATTTGTACAAGCACTTTCTATAAACAAGTTCAAACTATGACCCCTTGTGCCTTCCCTCGTACCACTGTCTTTGTGCAGCTTGACAATGTTAGATACGTCACTGTCATATTTCCCTTGGAGCAGTTTATATACCTCAATCATATCACCACGAGTTCGTCTATATGCAAGTGTAGGAAGTTTCAATGTCTCAAGTCATTCCTCGTAAGGAATATTTTTCATACCAGGAAGCTGCTTTGTTGCGCGTCTCTGTACATTTTCGATGGCGTCTTTGTATTTTATTTATAAGGGTACCATATTGATATTGCATAATCTAGATGACTCCTAATTAAACCTTTATATAATGGCACAAAATTATATTGATTTAGGGTTGTAAAGGACCTTCTAATGACTGCTATGATACTGTTTGCTCTGTTTATTTTTTGGTTGATGTGTTTATCAAATTCTAAGTTTGAATCAATTATAACCCCAATGTCTTTTTGTTCTTCTATTCCTCCTAATTCATGGGCAGTATTATCTATCTTCAGGTTGTATGCATACTCTTGCTGTATTGTTTTCCATACGTGCATTAAATTACATTTATCTGGGTGGAACCTTAATAACCATTTACTTGACCAAGATGTTAAATAATCTAAATCGTTCTGTAGTGTATGCTGGTCATTTGGACTAGTAATCGTTTTGAAAACCTTTGTATCATCCACAAACATATATACATTCGAAACTATATTCTCAGGAAGATCATTTATGTATAAAACAAATACGATCGGTCCTAAGACACTGCCCTGTGGAATACCACTTGTTATATCTGCCCACTCAGAATTTGTACCATTTACATTGACCTGCTGTATGTGGTCAGACAAGAACGCCTGGATCCATCTTAGTGTGTAATACTCTATGCCATACGATTTAAGTTTGTCTATCGATCTTTTGTGAGGGACGGTGTCGAATGCTTTCATGAAGTCCAAATATACAATGTCTACAAATTCCCCTCTATCTAAAGCTTTAGTCCATGAGTCAATAACATTTAATAAGTGGAGTACCGTAGAACGACCTTTAATACAACCAAATTGTTGCGTACTGAATAATTTATTCCTAATCATATGATTGACAATATGGTATTTGACACATTGTTCCATACATTTACATATTATACTTGTTAAGCTGACTGGTCTATAATTTCCTGCGTTTTTTTCGATTACCCTTCTTAAAAATGGCTGAGATCCTTCCGTGTTTCCATTCCTTTGGTAGTTCACCCACTGCCAGTGAATTATTAAATAGCCTAACTAGTGGTTTACATATAATGATTGGATAGCTCTTTCAACAACCTAGGATGGACACCATCTGGCCCTACCGATTTAAACACATTAAGGTTATCAGGGTTTTTTTAAAAATAATTTCCTCATCAATAGTAAATTCTTCCATGGTTAGCCTTAGCTTCACTGGTGGGATATGAGGGATATCACCATCTGGCTCTATAGTAAAAACACTTGAAAAAATTCCCAAGACATCTGCCTTTTCCCTATCAGAATCTGTTAGTCTAGATTTAGGATATTTAGGGTCTGTGTTCAGGTCTGAAACACCTTCCTGTTTCTTGGTTTTTGAGTTCATATATTTCCATACAGCTTTTGGGTTTGTCTTAACTTCTGTTGCTAGGATATTTAGGGTCTGTGTTCAGGTCTGAAACACCTTCCTGTTTCTTGGTTTTGGAGTTCACATATTTCCATATAGCTTTTGGGTTTGTCTTAACTTCTGTTGCTAGCTTCATCTCAAATTCCTTATGTATCCTCCTCGTTAATTTACGGACTTGATTTCTTGCCCTACTATATTCAGTATAGTATTTTCATTCTTTTGTCTCCATATAACATTTCCATAAAGTGTGTTTTTTCTTAATTTTCTTTACTGATTCCTTGTTTAGGGGTACTTTTCCTTTATGTCTGTTAATATTACTCACAAGTCGATGAGGGATGAATTCATCTTCTATCTTTTTAATATATTCTTTAAAACCTAATCATTGATGGTTTATAGTGCTCGTGCCAAGTATCTCGCCCCAGTCTGTGCAGTCTAGTTTCGTCTTCATACTATTATAATCAAATGCATAGCACCTAAATGTAATGATGAGGACAGAGTGATCACTCTTTCCCAAGTGGGCTTTCGTACACTATATCACCTATCATACCTTTTTCATTGGTGAAAACTATATCAAGAATGTTCGATTAATTTCCTAATCGCCCCCTTGTGGGGAGTGCGACATGTTGGAAGAGGAAATTATCTCTTATTTCTTTTTTAAATTTAGTGTCTGGGCTATTAGTATTCTCTGAGTGTGTGTACCAGTTTTGTCAGTCTATGTTGGGGTAGTTAAAATATCCAAGCAAGAGAAGATGTAAGTGTTTATAGTGCATTGCCTCACCAATCAGTTCATTTAATTGTTCATTATTGGTGCCAGAGCTGCCCGGGCTTCTATATACACATCCTATCAGAAAAGTGTCTTTTTTGTTTAATTTTATCTCAACCCATATCGATTCTTGAAAGTTGGTTCCTAAAGATACGAAATGTTTTGTTTTTAGTGGGTATATATACAAACACCTCTTCCTTGCTTATCAATGGTATAGTATATATCATAGTCACTGAAACCCAGGTCAGCTATGTTTAATAGAAATTTCTGGTTTTTCGGTTTAACCTCAGTGATTGCAATCACCATACAATTATGTGATTCGACTCGAGCTTTGAACTCGGTAAATGTATTGATTAGACTATCAGCGTTGGTGTAGAAACATGTTTATGTGTATAATTTGTATTTACAGTGTTTTTCTGGTTAGATGATCTTTCTTGTTTTACTCCTCGTCCCTTCGAGGTTTGAACCTTTCAAGTTTCTGGCCCATGGTGGGCCTCTCACCCTGTACACCCATTTACCCTCATCATTTATCTCTTTTGTCCTGGCCTCCTCTAGGAGTTTCCTTCCTTCCTCTCTTTCTTTTGTTGTCATGTTGGATGCTGAGACATTTATATTTGTCCTTTGCATCTCTTAAGTTTTATAGTCGTTTGAACAGTTCCATCTTTTTGTTAGCGTCTTTCATTACTACCTTGAAAGGTCTGGGTTTTTGCTCAGTATCACCTGTATCTCCGTCTGTTTGTTTTTAACCTAGCCTGATAACTTTGGTTATCTCATCTTTTACGACTAGGTACAGATTGCACACCTCATTACACAACCCTTCAACAAACTCCATATCTATCCTCACCCTCTCTTCCTTTAGGTTTTGTTTTTGGTTCTGGGGTATTGAATATAAGAACATTTGTTTCCCTATTTTTTTTTATTGAGTTCTCTTACTGTTTCCTCCACAACAATTCCACTGTTTTGGGTGGTTAGTAGGTTCCTGCTTTCATCATCAGTTGGTCTACATGTATGTAATGCACCCATTTCCTGCCTTGCGATTTCTTTTACTTCTTTACTATCGCATTTAGCATCCAGTTTTTTTCCGTGGCCTCAAATCTCGTGTTCATAGTTTTGAAATACGTCTCGCATCTCTCTTCGATAACTTTCTCATTGAGAATATTTTTTTCTATTTTTTATTTGCATTTTAAGCAAAACCACATGCATCAGGGTTTCCCCATTGCCTCATATTCGCAAGGTTTAAATTTCAAGCATTTAATGCAGTATCGGTTTCCGCAGTACTCGCACTCGAGCATTCTGTCTTTCTCGGTTTTAAAGATTTTCTCGCAGTCTTCGGATTTCCAAGCTTCTCTAACATCGCTTCCCGATTCAGAGTTTTTGCTACCTCTCCGTGGCCCCTTATTTTTTTAGTTTTATGATTGGATCGCTAGAAATTGCTATATTTTCGCCCATATCTTGTTCTGGACCCATGTGTTGATCATTTTCACTCATTTCCGTTATTCCAGAAAAAAGTTCCATTTAACACGTACCATATGCATGCTGTTGTACTAAGAGTACGTGCAGGGGTTTCCAAGGCGTTGTGACTAGTGACAGTGTGCCGTGCTCGACGAGAAAACGTAATTCTGTCCCAGGGCTACTCTGGGTAAAAAAAACGCCTTGGTTGAAATTGCCTGTTAGTATATATATATATATGACTCAGGTTAAGAGTGCAGCTTTACCTACGTTATTACTAAATTTTGTGTAGCCTCAATTATCTGTGTTGTTTACATTGTGCACCTAACCGGAAGAATGACAATTTTGGCGGGAAATTTCGAATGGGTCGATGTAGTTTAAGATTGGATTTATATCGCAACAGCTCAGAATTTACATCTAAACATCACGGTGTGATAATCAGTATGCGACTAGAATAATATGATTAGGACGAAAAACGCCCTTTCTCCGCTGTAAACAGCCAAAAATTAACTAAACAGCGGAGCTCATACGTAAACAGACATCGTAACCGGAAGCTGCCTCGCCAGTTGTCAATGTTATAATGATTTACGTTATGGCCTTCGTCTATACCTGGAAAAAAAAAGCGTAATCAATGTTGTTTTAATGACTTAGTCCTCTTCGCTCAAGGTAGAACATAGGGCCAAAACGACTCTTTTCCAATGCACTACATTATTTGCTGCTTTCTTCATTTCTTTCCAGGTGGTTCCGTGTTTCTTTACTTCCTCGGCTATTGATATCATCCCAGTATTTTTGGGTGTGCCTGTTTTTCTTTTTCCTTGTCTCGTGACATTGTTGGTTTGTTTTCGGAGGGTGTGTCCTATCCACGTCCATTTTCTTCTTGCAATCTCTTTCCTGATGCTGTGTTGATCTGTCCTCCTCCAGATTTCTTTGTTTGTGGTTTTATCTTGCTATTTGGTTTGGATGTATCTTAGGCATTTGTTGTTGAATTGTTTGCAGCATTCGGGTTGTTGTCTTGGTTACTCTCCATGTCTCAGAGCCATATAGCAGCACACTTTTACGTTGGTGTTGAAGATTCTGATCTTGTTTCGTGTTGAGAAAGATCATGTGTTCCACACTGTCTTTAAAATGTTGCATGCAAGCTTGGCCTTTCCATTCCTGTTTTTGACATCTTCGTCTGTTCCTCCTTTGTCTGTCACTACACTTCCCAGATAGGTGAACGTGTTGTTCTCCTCTATATCTTTTCCTTTCAGCTGTACCTTAGCTTGTTGTGTACTGTTCACCTTTAGTAGTTTTGTTTTCATGTATGTTTATGTTTAGATCTGTGTTTTCTGCTTTCTTGGTCAATTTGCTGGACTTATTTTGCATTTATTTGTGTGTATGTGATAGTAGGCAGATGTCGTCTGCAAAATCTAGATCATCCAACTTGTTAGCGAATGTCCACTGGATGTCATTTTGGCCTTGTTTAGCGGTCTCTCTCATTATCCAGTATATCGCCATGATAAAAATTAATGGTGATAGGATGCACTCTAGTCTTGCGCCAGTCTTTACTTCAAACATCTCTGACACCTTTTTCCATTATGGATAACTTGGCAGGTGGTGTCTACACTATCAAAAGCTTCCTCGAAGTCTATGAAATTAATATATAAGGGTGACTGCCACCAATTTGATTGTTCTATGATTATTCTCAGTGTAGCAATATGGTCAGTGCATGATTTGTTTTTCCGAAAACCAGCTTGTTTTTCACGTAGCTTTTCACCCAGTGCTCCTTTCAGTCTGTCCAATAGTAGCGTGTGAAGACTACTTGGTATGGATAGAAGTGTGATTCCTTTCCAGTTCTTGCACATTCCCAAGTCACCTTTCTTTGGCAGTTGTAGAAGGTATACATTTTTCCAGTCTGTTGGGACTTTCTCTTTTCCCAGATCTTCAGGATAGAAGGTGCTACATATATGTTGTAGTTATCGTGTCTGCTTTCATAGCCCCTGGTGGTATGGCGTCTGGTCCTGGCGTCTTTCCGTCCTTCAACATCTTCAGTGCTCTACTTATTTCAGCCTTTGGATATGGATTTGTGTTAACACTTAATACAATTTCTGCTATTGGTATGTCAGGTCTTTCTGCTGGTGGGTCTCTGTTGAGGATTTCTTTGAAGTGTTCTTCCCATCGTTTTTTAATAACGGTACTTATTTTTTGATAGGCAAAAATAAATTTAATGAACTGCACGCTGTACTCCCTTGAAAATATACATCTTGTAATTCGTAACGTGAATCAGAGTTGTCGCTGTAGTATTTGATAAGTCGATACTCTTGCGCATTTGTTTATATTCCTATACATGTGGGTTTTGTAGGTGGCTAAGACCTCTGTAATAGTGCACGATACGCTTAGAACAGTTCTATGTAAATAGTTGGCATAGAAACATCCACAGTTACAAGTGACACCCACCAATCACACGTAATGCTCACTTCTGATTTACGTGACGGACTCTTATTTAGTTTGGAGAAATCAACAACATGGGCTCGCTATAGTGCTATCTTCAGTCGGGGCATCTCTCACTTGGAATTGTAATATCCTTCAGTAAAATAATAGTGTCATATATCAGTATTTTTTCATTTTCTATTAGTTGCAGTTGTCAGCTGATTTACATTACGAAAACATGTTAAATGTTCAATGGCACAATACATGTGAGTACATTTCAGCATGTCAATAAAGTAGTTTCTTATACTGAGATAACCTACTGAATGTATTTCATTTCTTTATGCAGATATAGCTGCATCCTTATTCCTGTGCCATACACTGAAACTGTAACGTACGTCGATGTTCTCTGAAAAAGAAAAAAACACAAACAAACGAACTGTTCAGATAAAAAATATGTCTGAACACTTAATCCTCTACGTGCCTACTGGCGCACAAGGCAGAAACAAGACTTCTCCATTTCTGTCGATCTTCAGCTTCTTTGGCAGCCTCGCCCCAGCTGACGGGCATTTCGCGCAATTCCCCCTCCCACAATTCTCATACAGGTTGGTTTTGGTCGTTTTCGTTTTCCTGCGGGGTTCCGCCTCAAGGCTATTTTGGCTATTGCGTCGTCATCTTTTCGTAATACATGGCTGTTCTATCTCCATCTTTTTGTGGTGAGCAAGTCATCCGTGTTAATGTGTTTAGTTATTTTAAAAAGTTCTTTGTTGGAGATCTTTTTGGCCAGAAAATTCGCATGATGTTTCGAATGCATTTTGTATGGAAGGTTGAAAGTTGTCTCAAATCTGTTTCAGTCATACGACAGCATTCTGAGCCATACAGCAAGGTGAACAGAACGCAACTCTGATATAGCCTCAGTTTCGTTCTTCTCGAGTATATGGTCGATCTCCATTTAAGTCTTAGTATGTCAACATCGGTTCCTCCCTCTTTGCAAACTATGTTTCCCAGGTAGGTGAATGTATCGGTGATTTCCAGTTCTTCTTGATCGATATAGACTGATATAGGATTTATGTGGTTAAGCCCCATCACTTGGGATTTCTTTTTGTTGATTTTGAGTTCTATCTGTTCGTCTTTTCTTGCGTATCTTGTCGCGTATGTGACATGAGGGCTATGTACATCATCAGATAAGTCAATATCCTCGAGAGAAGTAGACATTGTCCATCTAATTCCTCTTGAGACACACAAGCCACCCACCACGACAAGGCATCAGTGACAACAGGGGCGGCGCACACAGAATACTTGGTCTTTGAAAAAAGATATGTACAAATTTAATTCTGCAAATTGTATTATTTCACGTAGATCAGATGGAACTGTTTTGTTCACTCTGGCCTTACCATACAAACATAATTGTTCTACTAAAGTGTAATCCACGAAACAGTCTTATCATAAATAATATGTAAAAAAATGTATATATGTAGTAATAAATGAAAATATATGCATATACAAATGATTACATCAGCGGATCATAAAATGCTCTACTGTGACAGCCTGCTATCAGTTAATGCATGCTCCCCGTAGCTGTCAGAGAGAGCTGTGAGACGTTTTTAGGTCAACGTCGATATGCGTTAGCCCGCATGGCGTAGACTAGTAAATGTATCGAAATATATATGATTAAAGTAGTTGCTGTTTCCGAACAACGTGTACTACTTATTCATCGCCGGACGCGAACATCACATCTACAAATATGTGTTTTTCAAAATGTTCTATGATGCGGTATGTAATGTCCTAATGTCATATTAGTAATTATCTTATTTTGATACATACCGGTGTAACCCGGGAAGCGAGACGGGGAGTGGATGCGGGAGAACACATTGTAATGCCAACGAATAAAGGTTCGTTATCTGTACTCTTTATTGACGATCACCAATATCTGTTCACCACAAGGCATCACACGGATTTTAATAATTGATAAGTCTATAATGCTTGGCAGTAGCTTGACAACCAACCAGCAATGCAAAAAGTGTGCGACACTGTTAATGCATTGCCATTGGCCATTTCTGTTCAACATTTCGGTGCAGTAGGTCTTGAAATGTATTCATTTAAAGGTTCCTCCTAGATTCGATTTTTGGCTTGTCTCGTTTTAGAATCTATTCACGCACATAATTAAGCCTATCCAGTATCCATTACGACATGCTAGATCGTTTGTACAAATGTGTTACTTAGTTTTGACGAAATCATCG
This sequence comes from Lamellibrachia satsuma, assembly GCA_033239005.1. NCBI lineage: Eukaryota > Metazoa > Annelida > Polychaeta > Sabellida > Siboglinidae > Lamellibrachia > Lamellibrachia satsuma. Next base: position 3,287,523 of record BSQZ01000055.1, read on the forward strand.
GACTATAGAAATATTTTTAATCGGATCCGGTCAACATTTGGCTTGCCTTGAAGTTATTCACACTTTCGCAAATTACCCGATCTAACGATCAAAGTCAAATATGTTGATGATTTTAACAAAACTACGCTCTCTTTTATTAACTGCGTATACTAGTAGGGCCAGGGAAAGTCCCTAAAGCGCACCCCAACCAGTTTTTTTCAATAATTTTAAACATGCTATTTAAAAATACGGTTTGCTGTTATTTATCTACGCGGGTACACTAATTAAACAATGTGTACATCAATTGATAATGCAAAAATAGAACTGATATTAGAGAATTAGCATCTGGGGCGCTTTGGGGAAGTGTGCCCCCAAAGCCCCCTAGGCCTAGATGCTTCCCCAAAGGCAAAGCGCACCTACAATACGAACATTATATAGCATTTAACTGCAATTAAACCAAACGTAGGACCTAATAATTGTTTAAACACAGTGTGGGCCTACAGTCACCAACTCCGCTGTTAGTCTACGTAACGATGATTACAATTACGGATACAATTTTTTAACTGCAATGAAAGCAAACGTTAGACCAGAGCTAGCTCTGGTTAGACACGATGTACAGTCGCTGACTCTGCTACTAATCTGCACGCAACGATGATTATAATTACGAAAAAAAAACATAGTATTACAATTTAAATGCAGTTATTGCACAAACTGTTAGACACGGTGTACAGTCACCGACTACGTTACTAGTCACACACACAAAGGTCACATACAGGTTTGTCATAGCCACATTTCCCGTGGTGCCACTGGCTACACTCTGGGCACGTTGCAGCCAATCCTCAGTCGGCGGGTCTTCGTACACTTCGTTGCAGTAGATGCACCGGTACACACTTTCTGTGCGGCCTCAACCAGGCCTCCTCTTCGGCCTGTCAGCGAGTGGTTGTGCCTTTCCGTTTGGAGGTGCACGTTTCCCTTGTGAAGCTCACGTCTGTCTGGCTTCTTGACAAACATCCCACCAGCGCGGCGCTTCGTCTTCTCGCCCAGTTTCATTTGTTTTGAAGGTAGCAGCAAGTTGTTGCGATCAAGAAAGCCGTTCAACCAGTGCCGCCCCGCCATGTTTTGGGTCTTGTCAAATGGATGCGACAGGCCGTGACGTTCCACAATTTCAAACGCCACGCGTCGAATTTCGTTCGGCGATAGTCCGTAAGATCGTTGCTTCATATCTAAGGCGTGTTCTACGATAATTGATTCCACGTCGTTGTCCAGGATTTCTCTGAACCTCCCAAGTTGTATTCGGTCTGGTGCTCGAACCTGTGATAAAGACAACGTTGTATTGGTAATTGTATTGTTGTTGGATTAAACTAAACAAACATCACAATAAATAACATCATAACACCATATAATGATAAATGTACGGTAAAACGGTATTAAAATTATTATAGTCATATACCTAAGACAACATAACATAAAAAATATATTATTATATATAGGCCCTATTATCATCTTGACACTTGTAATCCTATTTAATTATACCTTACAAATCGACCGTCTGGCACTAAAATAATTTAATTAAATTTTAATGTACACCGATGCCATTTACGTGGCCCTTATGGTGTTGTTGAAGCGTGCGTCTTGGGACGCTGTATTCTCGTTCGACCTACCTATACGACTCGGCCATGTTGAAGAGCATTGAGAGCCTCTTCTAAAGCCGCCTCGCCATAAGCACCATTAAGCTTAATGGTGAAACGTTTGTAGTCACGCCCCATCTGAAATAAACGGTGCTCTTTAGGTTCAATATATGTATACAACATTTTGTAATTATAGTGTATTATGCATACGCTAATATTACAAATTAGACTGTATTTAGCATTTTAGGTTAATGTAGATTGTGCATGACATTGTTATATTTATTTGCATACTTTGTCCCCAAAACGCACAGCTAGTTTTAAGCATCAGGAATTGGAATATAGCGGGGTGCGGTTTAGGGACAATGATCAGTGATACTAAATCGGCCATTTGCAAAAAATATATATATTCCGAATTTTAATTCCAATAACGTGCGTATGATTCTGTGATAAATCGTTATTACTAATAATATAATCCTTAGAACAAATGCACAATATTAATTACATTGCTAAGACTTTACAGAACGTCATATTTAAGTCAAACACGGTCAATAACTTACCGATATTTTTCTCGAAAATGGTCGACTTCTGCAAAATTCGTTTAGCACGTGCTTCGAACAGCGACATCTACCGAAATGAATACATAACGCATGCATGGTGTTGGTGTGATCCGCGAGAGCAGTTGTGGGGCGCTTTAGGGAACAGGTGCGCGTTAGGACTTCCCCTATTACTTAAGCTGTTCACGCACTACTTAGGTATATATGAACATAAAGAATTGAATTGAAGAATTGATTCGAGATGGCCTAAATTAATTGAGGAGGGACTTTTAAAAAACAATATTGTTCAAATTGACTATATTTTTGTAAGGTTGCCGTTTCAACAACTGTCGCTCTGTCTACCCGCTGTATCTGCACACCTACCATCGCACCACGGCTGTTTTTTGCTTAGACCGCATCTGCACCACAATCTCATTTCGCCTTCCGCCAAGCCAGTCACCGCACACGGTCCGTACTGCAAACAGGCAAATACGTGGTGCAAGACTTCTCATTTACGGGCTCTTTTTTCACAGACTCATTCATTCACACGTTTATTCGTTCACACAGGACGGTTATTCTTTCACGTAGGGCGGTTATTCTTTCACGTAGGGCGGTTATTCTTTCACATAGGACGGTTATTCTTTCACGTAGGGCGGTTATTCTTTCACATAGGACGATTATTCTTTCACGTAGGGCGGTTATTCTTTCACGTATGACGGTTATTCGTTCACGCAGGAGGTTATTCGTTGACATAAGAGGTTATTCGTTCACGTAGGACGGTTATTCGTTCCAGTGGAACGGTTATTCGGCTAACGAGGTTAGTGCGTTTCAGTGTTAAAATATTGTGTAATTAGCGCCGCTGCAAATCTGTATCTGAGATTATATATAAAAGTTGATTTTGGAGCGGCACGACGACGCCTAGCATGGGCTCCAGACGTGTATACAGGTATGGAGCGGCACGACGACGCCTAGCATGGGCTCCCGACGTGGATACAGGTATGGAGCGGCACGACGACGCCTAGCATAGGCTCCTGACGTGTATACAGGTATGGAGCGGCACGACGACGCCTAGCATGGGCTCCCGACGTGTATACAGGTATGCCTACTGGTAGGGTGACTATCGGGGATAGTTTTATTATTGCGATAGTATCGCCATAGTTTCAAAACTATCGCGATAGTATTGCGATAGTTTTATGGAATAGCGAATAGTCCAAAACCGTTATTGATGCATGGCGCTTTCGCGCACCCTCAAATTGGGGGTAATTGATTAAACATGTTGAATCCGTGAGTGATGCTGCTCTAATTGGCGATTGTTGATGTTAGGTCGATAAATAAATAAAATTATTCAAAACTGTTAGAAATCATATTTGTTTATATTATTACAGGTACACAATTATAGCCCTGCTGAATTGTTTTTGCAAACTTTAGGGGGAGGCCATTGGGTTTAGGTGGAGGCGATTGGGCCATGGCCCCTTTGACTTAATTTGTTGGTAATGTGTGACTGAGCTTGCCCCCTTTGGTCTCCCCCTTTGCGATATCCCAGATACGCCACTGATCGACAATAACTATTGATAGTTCAATTTACTATCGATAGTTAAGCATAACATCGTCACATCAATTATTGCGATGCACCGATAGTTCGATGCAGGCCCGTCTTCAAGGTTTTGAAAAGTGGATTCGAGCGTACACAGTCAGCTAGGGACATCTGGGATGATTTCGGAAATATATTACAGTTAAGCAAGATTATCTCAAAAAGGGGGGTTCGTCGAACCTCCCGAACCCCCCTGAGGACGGACATGCGACGTATGGCTACACCCCTGGATCGCCGGATCCAGGATATAGGGCGATAAATAAGGATTACCATTGCAACAGCAGGTTGCAGCTCCTTTTCGCCGGGGCAGGGCTTCTGTTCACATATTGACCTCTGGTGTATGTCGTCCATGCCGGCCGATATCAACACGTGAAAAACTAAATGTTCACGACGACCAACCTTAATTGACTTATAACCATGAGTTATGGTTACGGGTTTGTGGCTGCAGTCTGTACAACGATATCGTTGCGTCCGGGGTCACTCGACCTCTCTGTACTCTCAGAAATAAGTCTAGTGTCGTCGGCGGAAACATCAATTGTTTAGTGCATGAAATGGGAACACCATTCGTGTGCACGGACCATAGCCAATGCATACAGTGTTGTGTTGATTCTTTTATGCTGTATGGGCACGCATTGTACGTGCTTCGACACATGGGAATTCTCATTTATTGTGCAGTTCAGTAGTTTCCCGCTACACCGGGGTTCGTTCGTGGCGATGGCAACGTAAACAGCACCAGTCGGAACCAGACCGGAGTCCAGCAACTGGTCCAAGGTCCAAGACTCTGTTACGTAGGGGAGAGTTGCCGGATTGGGACCCCTAACGATAAACTTCAATATAGACGCGAAAACAAATGGAATTGATGTAAACAATATACTAACATAGAGTTTATATTTTATTTTCAACGACAAGCTATTAATCACAAGAAAATCATTGATGAATTAAACAAAAATGTATTTAAAAAAAATACAAAACGTCCAATCGTGGTCACGGTTTCCTCGATTGGGCCGCCCAATGTCTTTGATTGGACCAAAAGTAAAATACTTATATATAGGACCAAGCATAATTATGAATTGATACGTACATAAGTAACATATAGCGTTCATTATAACAATAATAGTTATCATTAGTTAAATACATACCTCTGGGCATTCCTCTGGTACAGCTTCCATTGCAACAGCTGTCAGTGCTGGAGTTGCAACAGCTGGGGTCACAGGTGACATAGGGTTGAGCTCTTGTGCAGCTTCCGTGATTACATTAGTTACCATAGCAGCAGCGAAGTCGGAGTCTTCAAATACGTATATGGTCAATGACCACAGTCCTGCCTTCCTGGAGCCACTATCAACACTCTCGACGGATGGACATCCAGCCTTTGCCCCCCGGAACTCGGAACATTTATCAGTTCTATTGTTATCCTCTTCCGCTTATATATGACCAATGGCACTAAATTTATGCAAACCCAAAAATTTAGTCTTTGTTAGTCGAAAACAATGTAAATTTGCCTGTGACCAAATGTGTTTTGTTACATGTTCCCTCGATTGGACCACAACTTCCTTTATTTGCATTATTATAATTGCTCCCTTGTCTAATATTACTTTTCGGTAATCAATAAACTGTGCTGGAATAATCACATACATCTAATGATAGCATACCCTTATGTGAGTTACTGGTCCAATTGTAGCAACTGCAGTGGTCCAATCGTGGAATTTCACGTGTTAAAAATATAGCATTGTCATCACAAGTAGACGACAACAACTTTAAAATCCGTATTATCGCCACACACGTTGGGCTTCTATACTCTTGATGGACACACATTTTCGCTTGTAAATATGACCAAGGGTGCTGTACTGATAACTGACACGATACAAGATAACTGTCATCTTGGCAATAAAATGGGACAGTCCAGCCAGATTTCTGTGGGGCCAGCTGTGACACCCTGAGAACTGGATGCGAGACCGAATATTTCACGTGACCGGATTGCGGTGTTATGTAATGTATTTAAGATTTTATTGATGCATCCTGTTATAATAGACATTTTTAGTAATCATGACTTATAAATGTACTGTCAGGGATTTTACCTGTAATGGGCAGGGGGGTCACAAATATCGAAATTGTCGGGGGATGGCAATTAACATGTTAGTCCAGAAGCTATGTAGGGAAGAGGAAGTTGGATTTGTGGATTTATGGGGAAGTTTTGTTGGGAGGGCTGATATGTACATGAAGGATGGGCTTCATTTAAGTGGAAAGGGGGCTGCAGTATTCGCGGACAAGCAGCAGTAGATATTGACTTGGGTGCAATGACAAATATTTTTGGAAGTAAACATTCTTTAAACTAGAAGTGCAGGGGGTTACCTAGAGGTGTCTCAAGCAGAACAAGAGGCCACTAGCACAGATAAATCGATATCAAATCATCCGAAAAACATCTCTGAAAAAGGTTATAGATGCGTATGTTTAAATGCAAGGAGCATAGTAAATAAGAAAAACGAATTAAACACTATGGTAGAAGATATTGACCCTCACATAATTGGTATAACTGAATCATGGGCCAACATAGATATAACAGATGCTGAATTAGGACTGACAGGATATGTAATGTTTAGGAAAGATCGAATAGGAAGAAGGGGCGGGGGAGTTATTTTATATGTTAAAGAATCTATTCAGGCTTATGAAATAAAACTAGAAAGGGAAACAGATTGCGATGAAGCTGTTTGGTGCAAAATTGTTTCAGGAAATTCAACATTAACCATTGGATTAGTTTACCGAAGTCCAAACATAAACGAAGAGGACAACACAAAAATAAAAAACGCTATAAAGGAAGTTAGTAAAAGGGAATGTATCATAATGGGAGATTTTAACCATGGACACATACAATGGAATTCTCTAGAGAGCACAGGGATTGAGAACCAACAATTTCTATTTTTAATCCAGGATAGCTTTCTTACTCAGCACGTACTAGAACCAACCAGGGAAGAAAATGTATTAGATATAGTTTTGTCATCACAAAAGAATTAGTGGACAATGTAAAAATATATTTGAACCATTGGGTAATAGTGACCATAATCAAATACATTTTGACATCAATGTAAAATCAGAAAGTAAAAATAAGAAAACGTACAAGAGAAACTTCCACAAAGGTAACTACAAAGATATGAGAAAATACTTAGCAAAGCTAGATTGGAATAACATGTTGATGAATAAGACCGCAATTGAATGTTGGAATATTCTAAAATATGAAATTGAGAGTATCATCGATAAATTTGTTCCCTTCCAAAAACAAGGAAAACGGTGTAGAAAGAAACACTTGTCAAAAGAGGCTATTAGAAAAATAATGCTAAAACAAACTATGTGGAGGGTTTATAGGCGTACCAGAAAGGAAGAAGACTATGCAAAATACAAAGAGGCACTTAATGCAGCTACAACTGAAATCAGACAATCTAAAAGAAGCTATGAGCAAAAACTAGCATGTAACATAAAAAATTACAGCAAGAGTTTTTATGCATATGTCAGGAGTTAACAAAACGTACAAGACAAGGTTTGACCTCTACAAGACAGTGCTGGAAATATAATATCACAGGGGTTTTTAATGGCGGAAGACCTAAATGGTTACTTCAGTTCAGTGTTTACCAAAGAAGATATTAGTTCATTACCAGTTGCTGATGCTAAATTTCAGGGGGCTAAATCTTACTATTTAGGTCCGTTAGTTGTAACTCCAGAATTGGTAGCTAAGAAAATAAAGGCAATGAAGGATAACAAATCACCGGTAGTGGATGGGATTCCTCCAAAATTACTAATGGAAACAGTAGAACAAATCAGTATACACTTACAAGTGTATTCAACTTGTCATTAAAAGAGGGAGTTGTTCCGTTTGAATGGAAATAAGCAAACATCATACCATTATTTAAAAAGGGTTCGAGAAATAAGTCAGAAAATTACAGACCAGTGAGTTTAACGTCAGTGATTTGTAAATTATTAGAAAGGTTAATTAAAGACCATATGGTGGACTTCCTCGTTAAGCATAAATTATTAAATTAATCTCAACATGGATTCCTTAAAGCGAGGTCATGCTTAACAAATATGTTATGGTTTTTGGAAGAAATCACTAAGTGGATAGACGTGGGATCGCCAGTAGATATTATCTACATAGATTTTCAGAAAGCTTTTGACAAAGTGCCACATCAAAGATTACTACTTAAATTAAAAGCCCATGGTATCGGGGATAGCATAACTGACTGGATAGAACAATGGCTGACTGACAGAAGACAACGAGTTGTAGTAGATGGAGAAGTTTCAAATTGGAAATCGGTTTTGAGTGGGGTACCTCAAGGATCAGTATTAGGGCCTACATTATTCTTAATTTATATAAATGACTTGGACGACAGTATAACAAGTAACGTACTGAAATTTGCGGATGACACAAAACTGTTTAGAAAGGTTAATACTGATGGTGATAAACAATATTTACAAAACGATCTAGACGGATTAGTGAAATGGTCTGAGAAATGGCAGATGCTGTTCAATTTTTGGAAATGTAAATGCCTTCATACAGGACATGGGAACTTGAATGTAAACTATAAAATGGGAGATACTGTTCTGGGTACTACTGTAAAAGAAAAGGATTTAGGAGTTACAATAAACGCTGATATGAAAGTTTCAGAGCAGTGTGGTATTGCAGCTTCAAAGGGTAATCAAATTCTTGGATTGATTAGAAGAAACATAACATACAAGGGAAAAAAGTTAATTATACCTCTTTATAAAGCAATAGTTAGACCTCATTTAGAATACTGTATACAAGCATGGAGACCATATCGTAAGAAGGATATAGATACGCTTGAACGCATACAAAGGAGAGCAACTAAAATGATTCCAGAACTGAGAGACCTTAGTTATGAAGAACGCCTGAAAGAATGTGGTTTAACAACTCTAGAGACAAGGAGGTTAAGAGGAGATCAGATTGAAGTTTTTAAGATATTGAATGGGTATGAAAATATGTTTTTCTCACTCAAGAAGGATAGCGGAACTAGAGGACATGAGGTAAAATTAGTAAAGGATCAATGTAGATTGGACATCACGAAGCACTCATTCTCACAGAGGACAATAAATGAATGGAACAAATTGTCTACAGATTGTGTAACTGCTAGCAGCGTGAATATGTTTAAAAACAAGGTTGACACATATCTCAGGAGGGCGGGTTATAAGTAGATGAACATTGTTGGACTCTCGATAAGCCAATGGCTTCCTTGTCCACTTGCCATCTGGGCCTTTGGCTTGGATGGCAAATCTTGTTAAATAACGCAATATAATAATATGAAATATTATTTATAAGTAACGCAATACAATATAATAATATCATATATATATATATATATATATATATATATATATATATATATATATATATGGTATTATTATATTGTATTGTTACTTATAAATAATATTTTATATGTATATATGTATATATATATATATATATATATATATATATATATATATATATATATATATATATATATATATATATATATATATATATATATATATATATATATATATATATATAATCTTGAACTCGTGTAAATAAATTTAGAAGAATTGGGAGGGATTTGATATTATTATATTGCGTTACTTACAAGTAATAATTGATATTATTATATTGCGTTATTTATAAGTCATGTGACCATCTCAACTTCAAGCGTCGAAGACGAAGTACGTGCGTTTTAACAGTGATTTTGTCGCCCATGTACATGTGCTAGCTCTATATAACGTAAACAGTGTTTTGTTATTCGGCGGACTCGATGCTGATTATTTCCAAATAACGTGAATGGTTGCTGGCTGGGTTCAGTTTCAGTGGTTCCGTCAAATCCCAGTACGCAGTGAACTGCTATTGAAACAGGAAACGTTTAATTAATATTTTATAAGCAATTTTAAGCGGAAGGACAGATTGGACGGACCGTGGGGAAAACCTGTTGCGGACAGGTGCTGTCGCCATTATTAGACCACTTTCGCCATGACTACATTTTCGCTAACTTTTGTATTTTTAATGAGATTGTCCTATCTTTTGTTGGCGCAGCTGTCTCGATGGCATTAACGAGACCTACGGGGAGATGTTTGTCACGACTGGCGTCTGGGCTTTTTTCCAAGTGAACGAAACACCAGGTTGTTTGGGTGATATCCCTTCGCAGAAAGTGTTCAAACGTTGAATTAGAGCAATCTGACTATTTCACTAGTGACTCGTGGCATCGGGTGTCACCAGATGTCGTGGCTTTCGGGATATTGTGAATTGGAGCGAATCTGAAAAACTGTTCAACAACCTTTCCCCTGGGCGAGTCCATGTGGTAGAGTAAGCCATCGCAACAGCACTGTTGTCAATGCGGAATCTCTGAAATCATGGCTTTGTATGAGTTTGGCCAGCGCGGTAAGTTTCTGTTGTCAATTGTCGTCTGTGTCGTTTATATGGTGGCCGTTCCCCTTCATGCAGGAATTATTGTACATGAATTGTGACGGACATGTAAGACGCACTAAATGGGACCAATTATATTGCCGCTCTTCACGGATGATGATGCCCTGTTACGGAACGACATGCCCTGTTACGGAACGACACGTCACAAGGAGAAGGCTGCTTTAATTAAGGCCTGCTCTGTTCCGACTATTGAGAAGTGAATTATTTGACCTGCATAATTGCTTAATTCAGAAGATCAGTTGTTTTATATTCATCCTAGACACTATTGTGATAAAAAAACCCGCCTGGTGAATGTGACATGGTTTATATGTGTGAGAGCAGTGTTCCTGATTCGATGCAGTCGCGCCTCGTTATTACGCGGATTCGGAGATAACGCGGTCGGTCGTGCACTCCGATTTTCTACCGCCAGGGGAAAATGCGAAATGGGCCTGCTTAAACCTACTTAGAATTGCTTTGACAATTTTCAAGACACATTACCAGAACAATGTCAATGAACGAGTATCAACGTGTTGTTTGTTTGGCGCTGTCGCCGATATCAGTCGTTATGGCTGGCTTCGCTTCGACGGTTTGTAAATTGCAATCGAGATTCACAAATACACCTCTCGTAAGAATCGGATAAACAGTTTTGAATGCATTTACTATGCAATACCAACATAACACTTAAGTGAAATGACATGCTTCCATTGCATCGTAAATTTAATCGTTTTCGCGACACGAAATCAAAACGCCAAACTCCTAACCCAAGGCTCTACCGGTGCGCGAAAATACGAATTCGTCATCCGTATATGAAACGATGAATCGATGTTAAGTGGTGCGTAATAAATTTATGCTTCGGTCGAGATCGGTTGAAAGACGAAGTGAAACAATTTATTAATTCTACCTTTTCTGTGTTTTCTCAGCTTACATACTAAGTTTGTCAAATCATACACGTTTTCGGCTGCACAAATCCAGGTTATTATTTTCGATTCGTATGCCTATTGGTCCAGTACATCATCATCGTTCCGATCGTAGTAGATCTATTCCATAACGGTATACGTACATGTGTTTTATTCAATTCAAGAATCATGAGGGTGTTACATTTAAAAATAATATACGTTGATGCTAGTATAATAAGTTCCAAAAACTGCATGTTGGCGTATAGGACAGTGCTGCAAGCACACAGGGCTTCGACAGCGTTCATGAACTTGGTGCAGCGGGCGGCGATCGATGTTGTTTAGTAGCTCACTGGTGGCAAATATGGGAACACCTAACGCGCCTCGCGTACAGCGCGGTCCGAAGTCGTGGACCCCGACCACCGCGTTATAACGAGGATCGACTGTACATTGGGCGGTATACATGTCGTGCGTTGTGTGACGAAAAGAAGAAGTTTTGTGTTACTTGCGGGTAGTGAAATTATTGCAATAAGCAGCGACAAGAGAAGCAGAATCACAATCAAGGTATCAGAGCAAGAATTCTTGCGTGCTGAACGTCTCGTGGACATTTCATAAACAATCAACGTCAACAATTCATCACTGAGCGATTTTGCAAAAAGATCGGTCAACATGGCACCATAGTTTTTATATATAAGTAACAACTAGGCCAGCAAAACCCTTACCGAAAACCGGGGTTACTTTGAACAGTGGGGAAACTTTGAAGAACAAATTTCAGAAAAGATTCAGTCGGCAATACATCAAAATAAAATAGATTTGTTTGTGTGCTAATTGTGTAATATATGTAAGATTTTATTGGTGCAGTCCTGTTTTAATATACGTTTTTAGAAATCCCGAAGGAAATTCTGAATGGCAGGTTATATCTACCATGAGCGAACTTGACTTAGATGATGGCACAACTACAAAACATTGATCAAGAAAAAGCAGACGAATTAAACACATTTTTCACCAGTGTGTTCTTAAAGGAAGACTTGAAAGAAATTCCGACAATGGGAGATAGACATAATGGAAACCTTCTGGCACCGCGTTTACAGTTAGCACTAGATCCCCAGTTGATCCCGGGTCTCCAGTTGGCCCACAGTATCCAATTGGCACCGCGTTTACAGTTAGCGCTGGATCCCGAGTTGATCCCGAGTCTCCAGTTGGCCCTCCGTCTTCAGGTGGCCACCAGTCAAAGGTTGGCTCGCAGTCTCCAATTGGCCCTCATTCTGTGATAGGCCCCCAACCTGTAGTAGCCCCCCAACCTGGGGTAAGCCTTCAACTCAACAACAATCTGTACTAGACCCTCAACCTGTGGTCGGCCCTCCGTTTCCAGCACCTCAAGTTGCAATCCTTACCATACCCGATTTTTCTGCAGTGTAGTGATTAGCATGAATCTTGCCCTTCAAAAAGCTGTGAGAGATTCCAAGGGCTTTCGTATCGACTCAATGCTACAAAGGGTTCAAGCCGGCGCCTTGAGGGCTACAACCATTCAGCTCATGTATGAACACGTTGATTCATATATCGGTTTTGAAGATGAGCCACTACATGCTGACATGCCTCAAAAGTCCATGTTTAAATTTTCTTCACTAGCAGAACGCATCAATTTGATATCAAATCAAACCGCTATGGTAGGAGAAGTTGACATAATGACAACAAACAAAGTCATCAAAGATCAATCAATGTTTCAAACATCCATCACGATACCGTCTTCAGATATGGGGAAGACCTATACCCAAATGAGACCTCTATTCTTGTCCAGTACACAATAGGATGCTTTGCAATAGGAATCTGTCGTTGCGAAATCTCCTAGACAAATGGACGGAGGAAAATGGGAAAATGTGCCTTTACCGCCCCCTCACAACAAAGTGTGCCTGCACCGCCCCCTCACAGCAAAGTGTGCCTGCACCGCCCCCTCACAACAAAGTGTGCCTGCACTGCCCCTCACAACAAAGTGTGCCTGCACCGCCCCTCACAACAAAGTGTGCCTGCACCGCCCCCTCACAACAAAGTGTGCCTGCACCGCCCCCTCACAACAAAGTGTGCCTGCACCGCCCCCTCACAACAAGACGCCGTCTCATTCACGTGAGCAGGTTAGTGAAATGTCAGAACAGTCCGCTGAGATAAAAGAAAAAAGGACTAAGAAAAACAATCCGAGAGAAAGTCCTGCAACCAGCGAACTAAGACACAAGGGCCGCGCAGGCTGCAAACAGAGAAGAATTGAGAGTGACAGTAGTGAAGCCTGGTACTGTTTCATGTGCGATGACATTATAAAGGAAGACCCGATTAAGTGTCAAGTGTGCATCGGGTGGGCACACTGCGCTTATGCAGGTGTGAATTCCGAATTAGGTTGGCGTTTGTCATAAATTAAAAAAGTTTACTTTTGTTGAGCATATTTATCATGTTGACGATTTCAATAGGACACCTCCTTCTAATAAAACTTTCAGTAACATGCTGTGGTATTTCACTCCAATATTATACATGTATATGCGTATTTGTATTATAAAGCGCTATGACAAGCCTGATTGCCATAAAAAAGTTTAAATAATTGGAACAAAGTGGTAACATGAAAAAAAGATTGGCTTGCTATAAGTATAAATATAGGTTGAATTCCGCCGGTTTCCTCGTCTCGCGCGACATAGTTCGGACGTTCAATATTCGTTTTTCTCTCAAAACACCTGTTTTAATAATTTGTTTTGCATTGTATAGACGAAGTAGCTGTTAGTGATTTGGTATATCAATCTCTCCCACAAAATGTTTCTTCAGATTTTTGTAAACGGCATATTCTATTAAGTGAAATGTGTTGTCATGAAACTAAACACTTGTATAGCTGCGATAATTGGATCGAACATTTTATTTGGAAACCATCGTGCGAGCAGTAGTGTAGTCTCCATCATCCAGGCTGGTGCTCCTAATAATCATGCACTCGATATATATAGCCTATGTGGAGTTACGCGTTATAATATCACATCCCCCTTCTTTAAACAAACGAAATATCTAATATACTAGAGGCTGCTCATAAAAGAAACGATAACGTAAACTGTAACGACTAACTACAATGTCTGTGTAACATTGGAACAACTATGCTACTATTATGAACGCAATTACAAGTCCAAACGCTGGGGGCGCTTCACTCGTCTTCCAGATCTGGTGTATCCTTCAGACTCGGGAAGCTGGAATCGGACTGCCTTCTTCACAGGCGGTGGGTCATCACGCGGAGGTGTTATTACTCGCGTTTCGTCTCCTCGCGTCAAGTCGTCTCTTCGCGTCAAGTCGTCTCTTTGTAGATCGTCGTCAGGTTGGTCAGACTCTCGGTGGAACGAGTGACGTTCGGTCGTCTCACGGACGTGACGACGATTGCGTCTGAGTACGTTGCCTGATGGGGTCAGAACATTATACGACCGCGGGTGTCTGTCGGTGGATATCACCCTGGCAGGCTGCCAGATGTCCGTTTGGACATCTCTCACGCGGACGTCTTGTCCTGGGATCAGCGGAATGAGTGGTCGCGTAGCTCGCTTGTCGTGATTGGCTCGCTGAATCTCTTGCCTTTGTGCAAGGCGACTGCTGATTTCATCCCTCGACCAATGTTCATTCCTGATGATCACGGGTAGGTTCGATTTGTACTTGCGGGCATTCAGCATCTCTGCGGTGACGGCAAGTGGCTGTCGACCGGTGTAGATCGCAGCGCGAGCAGGGCTTTCAGCGGACTGGATCTCGTCATCGCTGCCTTCTTCAAGGTGCTCTTCACTGTCTGAACCTGTCGTTCGATGAATCCATTGGATTGCGGGAAGTGTGGGCTGGATGTCACATGGTCAAAACACCACTCGTTTGCAAAGTTGCGAAAGGCTTGACTGCTGTAATGTCCACCGTTGTCGCTCACGACCTTGTCTGGCGACCCATTCTCCGCAAACACCTTGCTCATCTTCGATATTATGGCGTCGCTTGTCACTCTCCCTTCGATACGGTAAACAAACGGGAACTTAGAGTAGTAGTCACACATGAGCAGGTACGTGTCCAGTCGGATGACAAACAGGTCAGTGCCGACGATCTGCCATGGACGCGTCGGTAGTTCATACTGCATCAACGGCTCGTGTGCTTGACGTCTCTGCAGCTGTTGGCAAGTGTCGCACTCCCTCACGATGTCGTCGATGTCTCTGTTGATGGCCTTCCAGTAGACACAAGACCTCGCTCGTAGCCGGGTCTTCTCAATACCCTGGTGAGCCTCATGCAGTTTGTTCAACACTTCTGACTGTAGACTTAGCGGGATTACCAGACGCTCACCCTTGATGATGAGACCGTCCTCCACTGCTAATTGGTCTCTGCACGACCAGTAGGGTCGCAGTGGTGCCGCTAGGTGGCGCTGGTTCTCTGGCCATCCATTGATGATGATTGCCTTCAATGCGCACAGCTCTTCATCTGTTCGGGTAGCTTCTCGAACCGCCTCCAGCTCCTTCGTGGAGAACTGGACAAACGAAACTTGAACATCCAGCTCTATCTGCTTCGCCTCGGCTGACGACTGTCGTGACATGGTGTCAGCCAATGCTATGTTCTTTCCTGGATTGTAGTGAAGTTTGAAGTCATACGGCTGGACGCGTAGTAGCATGCGTTGTAACCTCTGTGGCGCAGCAGCCAGATTCTTTAGGTGAATCATTTCCAGCGGTTTGTGATCTGACTCGACTGAAATGTTTCCCATATACGTATGTATGAAATCTTTCGCATCCAAAAACGACAGCCAACATCTCGCGTTCAATATTGGCGTAACGGCGTTCACAATCAGTCAATGACTTCGATGCGAATGCGATCGGGCGACCCCCCTGCATCAGGACTGCGCCGAGACCCCGGCTCGAGGCATCGACCTGGACCACGGTGTCCATCTTCGGGTCAAAATGGCTCAATGTTACTTCTTCGCAGATCAGCTGCTTTGTCTTCTGAAACGCGTCTTCATGCGATGGCGACCACGCAAACTCTACATCCTTCTTGAGTAGATCTCTCAGTGTCGCTGTGTGGTGAGATAGGTGTGGTATGAACGGTGACATGTACGTTGCCACACCTAGGAATTCTTGCAACTGCGTAGTATCTCTGGGCGTCTCGAGTCGCTTGATGGCATTTACCGTGCTTGTGTCCGGTCGCACACCTGTCACATCAAACACGAGGCCGAAGAAGTGGATGTTAGGCTGATGAATGTCACACTTATCTACGTTAAACACCAGCCCGTGTTTCCTTGCCACTTTCATGACGTTGTGGAGATTCCGGTCGTGTTCGACATCGTCTCTACCAAAGACTGCGACGTCATCTGCCATACCCATTGTTCCTGGGCATTGCTCCAGAATGTTGTCCATTCTCTCTTGAAAAACGTCCTGACTCAAGTTAAGCCCGAATGGTAGCCTCTTAAAGCGAAATCGTCCGAACGGGCTGTTGAAGGTAGTCTTGCGACTCGACTCATCGTCCAATGAGATAGACCAGTACCCATGGCGCGCATCTAGTTTGGAGAAAACCTTTGCACCTGCGAGCTTGTACGTCACTTCGTCGAGTGTGGGTGTTTTGTAATGCGGTCGTTTCACCGCCTCAGTCAGATCCTTGGGATCTAGGCAGATCCGCAGCTTGCCAGAAGATTTCCGGCTGTACACAATGCTGGACACCAAGTCTGTAGGTTCGGTCACTCTCGTTATGACCTTCATCTTCACCATAGCGTCCAGCTCTGACTTGATCTCGTCCCGCATATGGATAGGGCACTTTCGCGGAGCATGAACAACTGGTGCGACATTCGGATCTGTCGTGATGTGGAACTTTCCTTGAAAATTTCCGATGCCTTCAAATCTGTCAGGATAGCACTGAAGTAGATCCTCCTTCGTCTTGATTGGCATGTCAATTGGCTCGTCTCTCGTGATTTCACAGTGCATGGTGATGAGCTGCAAGGCCCGACAAGATGGCAATCCGACAATGGCTGGTCCCGGTGTATCGGCGACGTAGAACTCAGTGTCATGGCTGACCTCATTATGTTTGCACGGCAACATCAGTGTCCCGTACTGTTTGATTCGCTCGCCATTGTACGCCATCAGCACTATTGTAGACTCTTGTAGTCCTCTTCTTGGTGGGTAACCTCCAGCGGCAAGATTCTCTGGGTACATCCGTCGATACATTCTGAGTGGAAGGACATTCCCCTGGGCCCCAGTATCGACTTTCACCTTTAGTGTCGCATGTTTCACGCCCAGTTGTATGTCAAGCGACGCGTAGACTTCGCTTCGTGTGTCATTCTCCGCATCAACATTGTCGAATACGAGCTTCTCAAAACCTTGTTCCAGGCATGCCTCCCTTTCGACGTTGTGCACTGTCGCTGAGCGATCAGTACCTCGGCTTGGCGACTTGTGTCGTGACTTTGACCTCTGTCGGGAGTGGTCCACGTGCCCACGTGGCGCTGGTCGTCCACGACCACGTGATTCAGCTCTTTCGCGTCCCCACTCTGCCGCTCTGCACATTACCTTCCAGTGGTTCAAGCGACACACTTGCTGCCGTATGCAGGACAGCTATTTATTCCAGCAGGGTGAGTCCCTCCGCAGTACTTACACGTACGACGACTGCCAGAGTACTCGCGTTGCTGACGTTTATTTGGATGCCTGTCGTGTTGAACCGGGTGGATGTTGGTTTCTCCGCTGAACAATTGCATGTCAGTGACTGTGGCCTCGAATGTACGTACGATGTCTAACGCGCCATCCAAGGTCAAGGTTGCATCCCGTCCCAAAAGCTTCTCCTGTATTTTGCTGTGTCGTATTCCAATGATCAATTGCTCGACGAGACGTTCATCTGTCTCAACAACATCTCTGAAGTTTCACTTTTTAGCCTGAAGCTTGCATCGCATCATATACTCGTCTACCGATTCACCAGCAGATTGTCGGTATTTCTGGAGATGGAATCGACTCAGTCTGTAGTTCGCCTTTGGCTCTAAGAATTTCTTAAAACAGTCCCACAGGACGCCCAGTTTCTTCCTGTCGGCTGGTGTCATGTCCCGTGTGTTATATACTCTTAGGCCTTCCTGCCCAACCCATAGCAGAACATATGTGACTTTCTCTTCCTCACTTTTTCCTGCTAAGGGCCCGCTGAAGATCAACTCACAGTACTGTTTGAAACTGGTGAAAGCGGTTGGCAGATCTGAACTAGACCAGTCCATGCGTGGCGGGTCGATACCCGTTAAGTCACCCATTATCGCTCACGCGCTTGCATATATCGCGGTGACGAAATGTAGTGTTAGTTCAATGCAATAGCCTTATGCTTCGGCTTCATATGCATACAAAAGATCAGGGACATCAATTCTGTTCGTGGGCTTGGGAAGTGAAATCATTCATTCAGTTAGGGCAGTTTCACTTGACGTAACTGCACTGTTGACATCTTTCCGCGTGAAATCGATCGGTGACGTCAGCCCTCGGCGCCCGCTTCACTCGAAAATTCCTCGTAAAACAAAAACTCAAAGTCTCTTTTTCCGATCGAAGTTGATTCTCTAGCGTGTCGTATTAATGTCAGTTCTTTAGACGGGGTAATCGTTCACCACCGCTGCCACCATGAAATGTGTTGTCATGAAACTAGACACTTGTATAGCTGCGAGAATTGGATCGAACATTTTATTTGGAAACCATCGTGCGAGCAGTAGTGTAGTCTCCATCATCCAGGCTGGTGCTCCTAATAATCATGCACTCGATATATATAGCCTATGTGGTGTTACGCGTTATAATATCACATTAAGTAGGTTGAAAACTACACCGACCAGTATAATGATGGGATCATTCTCAAATGTCAGTCACAAGGTAGAATAACTTTCAAAGTTTTAACAAATTTACTATTTTTGTCTTTGCAAATTGTGATCAAATGTCAACATTTTATTAATATATCGTATTTCTATGTATGCAGGCATGTGGACAAATTACTACTCTTGAAAATAAATACAAACTTTTTTCTACAGATTTCTGAACACAAGGAGGTAAAATCGCTTGAAATTTGCCAGAAATCCTGGGAACAGGGGAGCATGTTTTGTTTATAAAATGCTGGGGCCTATTGGGTTAAGTAGGTTCATAAATATATATTAGTCATTTATCATTAATAGTAACTAAATTAATAAATCAACAATGGCCAATCACCATGCTCTCTCAACAGACCAATAAATTTCAATAAAAAGCCACAACTTCCATGTAATTTTGGCAGAGTCTGGGCTTTCTTTCCCTGCCAGAGAACACGAAAATAGTCTTGCACAGGTGACTATGGTAGAATAATTATTGGAGAAATATATACTAGTTGGTGTTCCATATAGAGTGCTAAATGTTTTTTTTTTTTTGAGAAAACAAAACAATGTCATTGCATAAATATAACACAATTTATTATATATTCTGATATTTTATAATTTTCTGAGGTACAGTTTACTGCAAGTTCAGTACAGCAATTAATTAATTATTAACTAGTGATTTAGAATATCTCTTGCACAGTTTTTTTTCAATCATTGAAAAATTACATAATAATTTCATTATTCTACTAACTTAGCACAGCCAGGCCCAACAAGTTTAATCAATATCAATCAATCTTTTATTTTAGACAAAAGAATACATGCAATATGCATTATGTAAATATACTACTTGATATTATAGTAATATAGATATGCAAAATTAAAAAGTAAAAAAAATATATATATATATATATATAAATGTACCATTACTAATAATAATTAATAAAATTTGTTTTGCAAAACAAATATTGGCTTTGTATTATTTGTAATGAATGAAAATCATAAAAATGTATATAAGTCATGATTTTGGTTAATTCGATCTCTCTCTCCAACTCCAAGAATCAAAATCGGGTGAAATTTCACTAGGGAACTAGGGAAGCTGAAAACACCCTTTGCATATATTTCGTACACAGACTAACTAAGACCTCTAGAAGAATCCATATATCCATCCATATGTCACGAATATATGGATGGAATCATAAATAGCTTTGTCTGCTAAACTTACACCAGAAATACACCTATGTAGTGTAATCGATGTATTTCACCTTTTCAATTTTAAACAAAAACAGACGATCATGAAAAGGAACTTACTGTTGTCCAAACTGCCGCTGTAAGTCACGGAAAGGAACGGAAACAGCCGACAATACAGGATGTAAAACAAAAGGACAACCCGGGTGCCGAGATTCGGCGTAGATAAACTGACACGATTTTTCAGCACGCCGCGCGAGCCACTCAGTGGATTTTGTTGAAGTGCCTACTTAGCATTCACTACGACATGCAAGGTACCCAGCAAACACAATAATGTTTTAAAAACATCAGAAAAATGTTTCTTCAAATGTTATAAAAATGTTTTTGAAAATGTTATATTGATGTTAAAATGTTGACTCTTGGAAACATTGTAAAAACGTTATTAAAAAATGTTTTATTAAAACATTTATCTAACATCATAAAAATATTTCCATAAAATATCATGAAAATGTTTAACAAAATGTTATAATGATATCAAAATGTTGACTCTTGGAAACATTGTAAAAACGTTTTTCAAAAATGTTTTATTATAACATATATATAACATCATAAAAACATTTCCATAAAATATCATGAACATGTTTTTGAAAATGTTATATTGATATCAAAATGTTGACTCTTGGAAACATTGTAAAAACGTTTTTGAAAAATGTTTTATTAAAACATATATATAACATCATAAAGACATTTCCATAAAATATCATGAAAATGTTTTACAAAATGTTATAATGATATCAAAATGTTGACTCTTGGAAACATTGTAAAAACGTTTTTCAAAAATGTTTTATTATAACATATATATAACATCATAAAAACATTTCCATAAAATATCATGAAAACGTTTTTGAAAATGTTATAATGATATCAAAATGTTGACTCTTGGAAACATTGTAAAAACGTTTTTGAAAAATGTTTTATTATAACATATATATAACATCCTAAAACATTTCCATAAAATATCATGAAAATGTTTTAGAAAATGTTATAATGATATCAAAATGTTGACTCTTGGAAACATTGTAAAACATTGTTGAAAAATGTTTTATTATAACATATATATAACATCATAAAAACATTTCCCTAAAATATGAAAAAATTTAGAAAATGTTAAAATTATATCAAAATATTGGAGCTTGAAAACGTTCTAAATACATGTTTTTAATGTATTAAAACATACATAAAAAAATTATAAAACAGTTTTGACGAAAGGTCCATAAACATCAAAACAGTGTAAGTTGATAATGTTTTATTATAATATTTAACACATTTACAATGTTCAAAATCGAATTACAAATATGTTAATCATCCGACTCAGAAGAAGAATCTACTCGTGGTCTTTTATCTTGAGTACTACTGGTAGTGTCACCTGCAGGTGCCATCCTCTTCCTGCCTTGCAGCCCTTGCCTCTGGAGACATAAACACATACATTATCTTCTGCAGGACCGTAGCCAGCTTTTCACAACGGGGGTTCACATTTTCCTGATACAGATTCCAGGGACACCACAAGTTCACGTGCGGGTCATATTCACACAATGCAGAGGACGCCACAAGTACTTTGTCTACGTATTCAATTGTGTCATAAAATAAGACAAAAGTAAAACATTAATTGTACAGTGAGACTGAATGAAAACGTTTACACATGGATAAATATATTATATATATAACGTTTACACATGGATAAATATATTATATATATATATATATATATAATATATTTATCCATGTTTAAATGTTTTCATTCAGTCTCACTGTACAATTAATGTTTTACTTTTGTCTTATTTTATGACACAATTGAATACGTAGACAAAGTACTTGTGGCGTCCTCTGTATGTATATATATATATATATATATACACACACACACATATATATATATATATATATACATATATATATATATATATATATACATATATATGTATATATATATATATGTGTATATATATACATATATATATATCTAACACATTTTAAAGATGCTTTTTCCAGACAAATTTATGGACAACCATTAGAAAAGAAACAAATATTCCTTAACCAGCATGTAAATTATTACGTACAAGACTTAAAGTAAGTTGAGATACCTTTCAGAGTTTACTGATACGCTAGACGGAGCATTTGTGATCCTCTTGGTCACTTCTTCAGCATCACAATGAACTGCTGTCATGTGATGACTACCAACAAAGTCACATGATATCAGAGAACTTTGCATTTTGATGCTGAAGAATTGACTGAGAAGGTCATGCAAGCTCTGTCGATTTGAATAATAGATTCTGAAAGGTTTTATATTTATTTATTTTAATAAGATTTTGTAAGTTAAGGCAATTTGTTAGAAATTTTTTTTTTAGTAATCAAACAACTATTGCTTATAGTAAGATCATGATAATATAATAAGCACACAGATCAATGGAAATTTACTTACTTGAGACCACTTTGCACAGCAGATGGTCTCGAAAGTGTAGTTTTCCCTTTTGCCCCATAACACTGAACAAACTCATAAGGCCATGAGTCATCAGTGACCGCATAATGGCCCTGCAGGATCTAGCAAGGCTTGCACCCTCTAGTGACGAAAGAATTTGAATCTGTGTAAAATAAATATATATTTTATATAAAATGAAACTCTATTTTAAAAGAACAAAGTTTGATCATTTCTATATTATAAGGTTGTTTGCATTCATGCATGCACGCACGCACATACATATGTTTGTATGTATGCACTTGCAGAAACTCTGTGGCCATGTTCATCACTGTGGTCATGTTCATCACTGTGGTCATGTTCAACACTGTGGTCATGTTCATCACTGTGGTCATGTTCATCACTGTGGTCATGTTCATCACTGTGGTCATGTTCATCACTGTGGTCATGTTCATCACTGTGGTCATGTTCAACAGGGGGTAGTGTAGTACTACTACCACCCCTTGCTATAGTGATGATGCTTACACAAAATAAGTAATGTCACTGGACACAACTGTCTCAGATCTACGCAGTGTTAAGTTGGTAGATTAGCCTTATATTTGACAAGGATAACATTTGGGAAAGTACATATGACAGCGTGCTGCATTTTGAGATTGATCTTGACATCAAGTTTATAACAATGAAAAACAATACATTTGTAATACTAATACATTCTAAGTGATTTTTGGTTATTCATCAGTTAGCTACATACCTCGATCGTTGCATCTAATAGGTGACTCAGGTAGTCAGATGTTCATAGATTGAGTTCTTTGTTCTTTAGTTCTGTGGAAGCTTCTTGGACAGATCACTCGGCAGATCACTAGCTGTCTTCCTACTCAAGTTTGATTACAAGTTTAGATAATTATAGTGTTAACTAGTAATATATGTCATTTACACTGGTATATACAACTAGATCTTACATGAAACTATTATCATAATCAATTAGATACACAGACTCAGTATTGCATATGTAACATAACCAAAACTATGTTGCTCAAGCGTAGATGTTTTAAAATTCCAAGGGTGTGAATCAACCATCTCCTGTAACTAATACAGGGCCATGCACATAGTTTCCCAGGGTGGGTCATTCATGGTAACCTCCACGACCTGTAAAGTCCCAAACACAGGCTGTCTACACTAATGGGTTTCAGGGGTGCCCTGGTCAGTGGCTCTGGGTGACAGCGCTGAGTGATGCACTCACTACAGATACAGAGTGAATCAGCTGTTGAGTTCACTGTCATTTACACTCCCATCCAAATCACATATGTGACCCATCTGCACAAAACCAGTCACATGTAGCAAAAAACAAAATCTGCGATTGTCATACGGTTAGAAAGAGGAGAAGAAGTGCTTTATTGCGGTGCAAAAATTATTTCATTGTGATAATTATTTCCAAAGTTATGCTCGTTTTAATGTAATTGATACCGAAAATGCAAATGCGAGAAATCCATGTTTAAAGATTTCATGACATAAATTGACTTAGTCCTTGGTTACCACCACTACTTATTACCCGATCTCAATGAAATTTCACAGAGTTGTTGTAACACACTAGTTGTCAATCATACTGAAAGAATAATGATGCAAGTTAAGTTAATTAATGTGAAAGCAACGGTGAAGTGTATACGTGCCGTCGTCGCATCGACGGATAACAGCTCAGGCACTGACAGCTGTCCGTGAAAACGTAAACAACAGTTGCCAGTCTTCGGCTTCGCAGACCCGTTGTCACTACGGCTGATTTTAATAGCAATGGCTAGATTGAGTTTATTTGTCACATATAAACAACAAGTGATTTGTTATTCAACTATACGTACCGATAAGCTGACACGTTTTGGCGTTCCTCCTCCTCGCCCATCACAACTTCAGGCAATGCCATCGCTACGTCCATAGCCGAGTCGAAGTCTCCCCTTGTCATGTCAAACTCAAAGTCGTCGTCATCGACTGTAGGACAGTCCCTGTCGTCGTCGTCAAGTATCGAGTCATCGTCTCCACTGTCAAAGTCCAGCACGTAGTCAAGTAGCAAATCCTGCAATTTGTCTGCATCCCCACCCGAAGTGTTCAAAAGTTGAGCGATTCCCGTTGCCATTGTTGAAAAGTTTACTTGTACGCGATGACGCGTAAGCCGATAAAACGGCGCGGTGCGCATGCTCGAGCAATGATCAGCCTATGACTAACGGCAGGCTGGTCACGTGATAGCAACTGCGCTCGGTTGTTTACTACGGGGGGGGCACCCTTTCAGACGTTCGTGATTGGTTGAATTCAAAAGACCCGCTAATTCAGTTTCCTCTGACGTATAGCAGAGATGAAGCGCTCTCTGGGGATACCCATTATGTTGGGGAAATTCCAAGAGCAGCAATGGCGCGCGGTCCTCGAAAATGGGTTATGTCGCGACATTGTTCTTGTTCAGCGGCGCATGTTTAATTACCAGCTTCTAAATACGGCTTTTATTAAGCTATTTAAATAAACCTTTCACATATGATAGTTTGGCATATGAAAGTAAATACATTTTAGAAGCAAGAAGTACAATAATACAAAAATCGTAAATCTAAGCCGTCCCATGCATTTTGGGCTGTAGCAGAAAACGATCTCTTGCGACATGCGACTGGTTTCGTGCAGATGGGTCACATATGTGATTTTTCTCAGAAACGAAATAGTCAGTTCTTTACTCCCACCCGTAGGCAGAGTACAACTATTTGGAGTCTATGTAGGCAGAGTACAACTATTTGGAGTCTGTAGGCAGAGTACAACTATTTGGAGTCTATGTAAGGCAGAGTACAACTATTTGGAGTCTATGTAAGGCAGAGTACAACTATTTGGAGTCTACATCTGCTCTGTTTTCCATCAACAACGTCAGCTTGTGGATTGATCTCTCCAAATATGTGGCCTTCTTGGTTTGATTGCCCTGCTTCGTAAGGCTAGAATCAGCCACAAGCTGTGCACAGCCATAAAATCAAAGCTTTTCTGATACCTTTCAAAGTGAAATGTTTTAAATAAAACATTCAAATAAAATTTTTGTGATGTTTATGTTCCTTTGTCAAACATGTTTTCATGATGTTATATATATGTTTTAATTAAACATTGTTCAAAAATGTGTTTCAAATGTTTCCAAGATGGCACATTTTCATATCATTATAACATTAAAAAAACATTTTTTTGACATTTTAGGAAACATTTTTCTGATGTTTTTAAAACAGTATTTTGTTTGCTGGGCTCAGCCATAAAATCAAAGCTTTTCTGATACCTTAATTACAAAGTGAAATGTTTTAATAAAACATTAAAATAACATTTTTGTGATGTTTATGTTCCTTTGTCAAACATGTTTTCATGATGTTATATATATGTTTTAATAAAACATTGTTCAAAAATGTTTTTCAAATGTTTCCAAGATGGCACATTTTGATATCATTATAACATTAAAAAAAAACATTTTTATGACATTTTAGAAACAATTTTTCTGATGTTTTTAAAACAGTATTTTGTTTGCTGGGCTCAGCCATAAAATCAAAGCTTTTCTGATACCTTACAAAGTGAAATGTTTTAATAAAACATTAAAATAACATTTTTGTGATGTTTATGTTCCTTTGTCAAACATGTTTTCATGATGTTATATATATGTTTTAATAAAACATTGTTCAAAAATGTTTTTCAAATGTTTCCAAGATGGCACATTTTGATATCATTATAACATTAAAAAAAAACATTTTTATGACATTTTAGAAAACATTTTTCTGATGTTTTTAAAACAGTATTTTGTTTGCTGGTCTCAGCCATAAAATGAAAGCTTTTCTGATACCTTTCAAAGTGAAATGTTTTAAATAAAACATTCAAATAAAATTTTTGTGATGTTTATGTTCCTTTGTCAAACATGTTTTCATGATATTATATATATGTTTTAATTAAACATTGTTCAAAAATGTTTTTCAAATGTTTCCAAGATGGCACATTTTCATATCATTATAACATTAAAAAAAATTTTTTTTGACATTTTAGGAAACATTTTTCTGATGTTTTTAAAACAGTATTTTGTTTGCTGGGCTCAGCCATAAAATCAAAGCTTTTCTGATACCTTAATTACAAAGTGAAATGTTTTAATAAAACATTAAAATAAAATTTTGTGATGTTTATGTTCCTTTGTCAAACATGTTTTCATGATGTTATATATATGTTTTAATAAAACATTGTTCAAAAATGTTTTTCAAATGTTTCCAAGATGGCACATTTGATATCATTATAACATTAAAAAAACATTTTTATGACATTTTAGAAAACATTTTTCTGATATTTTTAAAACAGTATTTTGTTTGCTGGGCTCAGCCATAAAATCAAAGCTTTTCTGATACCTTACAAAGTGAAATGTTTTAATAAAACATTAAAATAACATTTTGTGATGTTTATGTTCCTTTGTCAAACATGTTTTCATGATGTTATATATATGTTTTAATAAAACATTGTTCAAAAATGTTTTTCAAATGTTTCCAAGATGGCACATTTTGATATCATTATAACATTAAAAAAACATTTTTTTGACATTTTAGAAAACATTTTTCTGATGTTTTTAAAACAGTATTTTGTTTGCTGGTCTCAGCCATAAAATCAAAGCTTTTCTGATACCTTTCAAAGTGAAATGTTTTAAATAAAACATTCAAATAAAATTTTTGTGATGTTTATGTTCCTTTGTCAAACATGTTTTCATGATGTTATATATATGTTTTAATTAAACATTGTTCAAAAATGTTTTTCAAATGTTTCCAAGATGGCACATTTTCATATCATTATAACATTAAAAAAACATTTTTTTGACATTTTAGGAAACATTTTTCTGATGTTTTTAAAACAGTATTTTGTTTGCTGGGCTCAGCCATAAAATCAAAGCTTTTCTGATACCTTAATTACAAAGTGAAATGTTTTAATAAAACATTAAAATAACATTTTGTGATGTTTATGTTCCTTTGTCAAACATGTTTTCATGATGTTATATATATGTTTTAATAAAACATTGTTCAAAAATGTTTTTCAAATGTTTCCAAGATGGCACATTTTGATATCATTATAACATTAAAAAAAACATTTTTATGACATTTTAAGAAAACATTTTTCTGATGTTTTTAAAACAGTATTTTGTTTGCTGGGCTCAGCCATAAAATCAAAGCTTTTCTGATACCTTACAAAGTGAAATGTTTTAATAAAACATTAAAATAAAATTTTTGTGATGTTTATGTTCCTTTGTCAAACATGTTTTCATGATGTTATATATATGTTTTAATAAAACATTGTTCAAAAATGTTTTTCAAATGTTTCCAAGATGGCACATTTTCATATCATTATAACATTAAAAAAAACATTTTTTTGACATTTTAGGAAACATTTTTCTGATGTTTTTAAAACAGTATTTTGTTTGCTGGGCTCAGCCATAAAATCAAAGCTTTTCTGATACCTTAATTACAAAGTGAAATGTTTTAATAAAACATTAAAATAACATTTTTGTGATGTTTATGTTCCTTTGTCAAACATGTTTTCATGATGTTATATATATGTTTTAATAAAACATTGTTCAAAAATGTTTTTCAAATGTTTCCAAGATGGCACATTTTGATATCATTATAACATAAAAAAAAACATTTTTATGACATTTTAGAAAACATTTTTCTGATATTTTTAAAACAGTATTTTGTTTGCTGGGCTCAGCCATAAAATCAAAGCTTTTCTGATACCTTACAAAGTGAAATGTTTTAATAAAACATTAAAATAACATTTTTGTGATGTTTATGTTCCTTTGTCAAACATGTTTTCATGATGTTATATATATGTTTTAATAAAACATTGTTCAAAAATGTTTTTCAAATGTTTCCAAGATGGCACATTTTGATATCATTATAACATTAAAAAAAAACATTTTTATGACATTTTAGAAAACATTTTTCTGATGTTTTTAAAACAGTATTGTGTGTGCTGGGCTCAGCCATAAAATGAAAGCTTTTCTGATACCTTTCAAAGTGAAATGTTTTAATAAAACATTAAAATAAAACTTTTGTGATGTTTATGCTCCTTTGTCAGACATGTTTTCATGATGTTATATATATGTTTTAATAAAACATTGTTCAAAAATGTTTCTCAAATGTTTCCAAGATGGCACATTTTTATATCATTATAACATTAAAAAAATCATTTTTATGACATTTTAGAAAACATTTTTCTGATGTTTTTAAAACAGTATTGTGTTTGCTGGGCTCAGCCATAAAATCAAAGCTTTTCTGATACCTTTCAAAGTGAAATGTTTTAATGTAACATTAAAATAAAATTTTTGTGACGTTTATGTTCCTTTGTCAAACATGTTTTCATGATGTTATATATATGTTTTAATAAAACATTGTTCAAAAATGTTTCTCAAATGTTTCCAAGATGGCACATTTTTATATCATTATAACATTAAAAAAAACATTATTATGACATTTGAGGAAACATTTTTCTGATGTTTTTAAAACATTATTGTGTTTGCTGGGAATGTTTTAATGATGTTTTAAAAACATCACTGAAAAATGTAAAATTACGTTATCTTAAAAACATCTGTATGATGTTTCTGAAATTTTACATAACATTTTATTTACATTTACGAAATGTTATTGAAAAATGTTTTCGTTATAACATGTATATGACGTTTATCAAATGTTATAAAAATGTTATGTGTTTGCTGGGTAGCTCGTTCGTGCAACTTTTCGTCAGACAAACTAAACTTGTGTTTACCGTTTTGGATTTCTACTATTTTAAATGTTGAGCCTTACTAGAACTAACTCTAGGTATTTGGAACATTATGTAATAAACACACGCAATACACACAAATGTCATTTATGTAATCATCATTATATGTATAGTCACTTGACAATAACCATGTATAACTATAAAATTATGACGTTTTGTTATGAAAACAACATCATGTGATGTTATGCACCCGTAGCTATCAGGCAATATCGCACACTATTAGACGATTTAGAAAAGTCGTTTTATGTGAAGTACTTACAATTATCGTACGATGGAAAGACGTTTCGCAGAACGAGGCAGTGACAGAAATTGCTTTAAAAAAATTGCATTTCAAAAATATGAGCTAATACAGCATATTTTCTTTCTTAAGTTCATTTTTGTTTTTAGGTTGAAGCCAATTGATACAAGAAGATTTGAAGCTGTGGTTTCCTGAGTTGGTGTTTTCAACTAAGAGGCAAGATAAAATATTTGTTACCTTTCATTTACTTTTTAATGGATATATATGGCAAATATTTATATAAATAATTAAGGTTACCGGTGGGTTAAATCACACTGGCTTAGTTTATATTATATGAAGTTATACAACAATTACATATTGGTATAACATGTTAACATAATATTAGCAACATGAATGTGCTTGATGTTACAGATGTATATGCAAGTATGAAATGGTTTTATTAGGGTCAGATTCTCTGGAAAATATTGAATATAATTTAAAATATTCATAATGTAAACATATTGAGCAGTAGTAAAAATATTAATAATTATTATTCTGTTGTGTAAGTATTTATTTTGTTTCAACTGCTTCTTTAATGCAGTTCCAACGAATGCAACCTCTTTGTTTTCAGTTGCAGTCCACGGAAGACTTGATAGATGTGAACAAGCTGGCTGGTGATATGGTTTTATATTTTAACTATACACAGTTGAGTTTCTATAAAATCTATTATAGACATTTTATGTTTAAAGAAAATGTTGATGTTAACATCATAAGAAATCATTTTTACCGATAGTTTTCCTGACACAAAGTAGCTGATATTTTTTTCTAAATTCAGTTATCCAATAAAGTATTCTTCATTTGTTTGTAATCAAAGTGTAATGAGGAGGGTACATGTGAGGAGGGTTTGGCAGGAAGTGGAAGATTGTGAGAAGGGTGTGCCATGATGTGAGAGGTTGTGAGGAAGGTGTGGCGTGAAGTGGGAGATGGTGAGAAGGGTGTGCTATGATGTGAGAGGTTGTGAGAAGGCTGTTGCAGGAAGTGAGATGTGGGAGGTTGTGAGAGGGATGCAGTGTTTGAAATTAACGGTGGTCCGGTGGCCCGAGGCCGAATCTACCAAAAATGCCGTCGGACCACCAAACCACCCATGTGTGGTGGTCCGGTGCGCCACTGGAAATTGATGAGACACTGACCAATGCACTTGCACCACTGACTTGCCACCATCAGTCCTGACGCAACGTGACATAAAAATGTACCAGTTCACTGATAAAAACTGGATGTTGAAATATCGCTTGATCTCGCGTCTCGCATTAGACATATGGGGACAGCGAGACTAGGGGACTGCTTGCCTTGTTACCGGAAGCGAGGCTCTGTGGGGAGAGTGCGGTTATTATTGATGTATACTGGTCGGTGTAGTTTTCGATCTGCTTAATAGAATATGCCGTTTAAAAAAAATCTTAAGAAACATTTTGTGTAAGAGATCGATATACCAAATCAGCAAAAGTTCATTTATTCAATGCAAACAAATTATTAAAACAGTTGTTGTGAGTGAAAAACTATCGAATATTGAAGGTCTGAACATGTCGCGCGAGTCGAGGAAACCGGCGGATTTCGATCTATATTTATGGCAAGCCGTACAGACAATCGTTTTTAATTTTACTACTTTGTTCCAATTATGTAAACTTTTTATAACAACCAGGCTTGACATAGCGCTTTATAAAACACATACACATGTATTTGTATTGAATACATAACGTTAATGTAGTACATTTTTTCTCGTATATTTAACACATTTTAATTATTCCTACTTTTATGACAAGATTAGCTTGCCGTACATCTACCACAAAAAAGGCTACTATTGTCACGTGGCCAAGAACGAGACATGCGTTAGCAGACACTCAATAATAATGTCTGGTAAGCATGCAATGTCGGTTTTTTATCAAGGTATGTATATCATAAACGTGTTCCATGTTATATTATATATCAAACTATATTTTGCTCAGACAAAACTCTGTATCGTTATTGTCGTAAACACACGCTGTGACGTCTCTAACGCGATATCAAGCGAGATTTCAATGGTTCGAAAACTAGCATGGGTCGAAAACTGCACCGGTAACTATAATTTAAACATACCACATATTTCATTGCATTGGATGAACATGTACGCAACTATTCGTAATAATCACTACAGGAAATATGTCGATAAACAAAGGCGCCAACGTGTTTACACATTTGAATCGTGTATGCGCCAAAATCACATCAATCGAGTTAAAACTAGTTTTGTGCTGTGGCTGCTGCCATCTAGTTGATAGTGGTGGAGGTAATTGGCTACAACGCGTTTTGCATAAAAATGCTTCATCATAGTTCATGCCATCATGGGTCATTCCATTCCATGACCCATGGCATAAAATAAATATTACAACTATGTACTTATTAATTATTGAGCAAAACCCTTGTGAAATCAGGAAAAGTCAGTTTGGGGACATTTTTAATGGTGCAAAACCAATAACATGTCATAGGCAATAGCCAATGTGAGCATATCACCAACATTTGAAAACTGGTCTCATTTTAAAGCTAATAGTGTGTAGTTTTTGTGTATCAAATTTCATAATAAATTCAAAAGTTCTTCATGGTGATCTTTACTAGGACATTTCTTCATGGCGAACATTATTCTTCAATAATGCACTGTTTAAGCGCAAGTTAGTGAATACATTCATGGGTGCTATTTATGTAGATATTACAATGATGCAATTTTGAAGCAATATATATTTTGCTTCTTTTGAATTCAAGTGTACCATCCTTATGCAACATTTTCAATGTTCACAAGTAAATTTATGCTACTAACATGTTGGCTGGTGTGCCTATAGTTCATGCCAGGTTTATTATACAGGCGTTGTCCTTTTTATCCAAATTATGCTGTCGCCCATTTGTTGTGTTTGGACCATCTACCAGACATAGGACACATTGACATGGTACATAGCAGATATCCTTTCTTTCTGACCAATGATATGACCTTGTTGGACCATGAGGGTGCATGAATGATATCTGCACATCTTCATTTTCCTCATATATGTCCATTATGTTGCCAACCCACCATTTCCCATCATAGCGACAGCCTACATATCTTCCAATTTTACACTGTTTCCAGCTAATGGATGGTGTTACGGTTGGGAGTCCATGACCAATTGGTGTGCATCCAACCGTTGCATCTCCTTCATTTGCAGCTGTGAGAAGCGCTGTCTCAAACTAAGGTTTATCTCCTGACAACCTTCGTACCATTGTTTTTTTTTGCAGGGTTGGGAACAAAGCAGTGATAGCTCTGTGTGCCTGGCACAGTCTTCGCATTGGACAATCTGTTTTCCTGTTGGTCTACATGAGCACTCACTTCGTTCTTTCTGACGAAGAATAATTTTATATTAAGCAAGTGTCCTGCACCCCAGTTATACCAGTTGTTTGCAGTTAAAATATGACCTACTACAGTAGCTTGAAGGCTAGCCTTTGTATCTTCCCATTTCACAGTTCTACCGAAGCCATCACATGCATTCTTGCCATAACTGGTAGCAAAGAAATGCCATTTGGCATACAATCCAAAGTCATCTTGATGGTACAGAACTTTTTTGTATTGCTCCATCTGAAAAGTAGTGTAATTTCTTGATACCTGAACAGAGCTGCTTCACGTGGCTCAAAACGTTGTACAAGAATCTGGGAACTGTTATAGTGTTGTGGCATAAGCAGTCACTCACTACACACATACAGTGTACTTGTCCATTATGTGGCCTCCTTGAAGTATGCAACAACGGGATGGAGAGTTGCTTGACTGTTGTCCCAGTGATATCCCTGAGCTGCATCCTGGACATTTCCAGACTCCAATTTTCTATTTCCTGGAAGAATCTCAGTTTGTATTTCCTGGAAGACTCGGTTTATATTTCCTGAAAGACTCTTTTACAATTGTAGCAACTTTGTTGCAAACTGGGAATTCTCATGAAATGCAAGTAGGGATTTCAAGCACCTTTATTAATTCCAAACAATTGGATGTAATCTCATCTGATTACATAATGTAATAAATTATGTATGCAGGCCTTCAATTTGGCAAAATTTAAGGCAATGCCAGCTGGCCTTGGCTTTTAAATATATTAAGGGACACCAAGGCCAGTAGGCAGGGCACCAAAGCCAGTAGAAAATGCCATATTATCATAAATGCTTCAATACAATGAATACGTTGCCGCCAGCTGACGACGTTGCTGTCTGCTGCCAACCTTGCCTTCAACCAACGATGCTGCAATTGAAATGGACTATATTATACAGCATGGCCAGTTTGTCCGTGAACCATTGTTTAGTTTCCAAGGCACTACGGCCAGCTGCCATGGCATTCTGGCAAATTGCCGCGTGGCTGCTGCCAAATTTGAAGCCTGTATATATATATATATATATATATATATATATATATGTATGTATGTATATATATATATATATATATATATATATATATATATATATATATATATATATATATATATAATATATAATTATGTGGTTTTTCAAATGCATTTATTTGAGTATATGTACATCCAACTGGTTAAAATGTGCAATGTTTATAGTGCTATTCACCATTTAAAGAAATATCCTAATGTCTAATAAAGATGAAAGTTAGTACACATAACTTATGTATCAATAACATTAAAATGGCACTAGTTTGAATTGAAGAATGAGGAAATATATTATCATTGTGATATATAGCATTGTGCACCCGTGAATGCTTCGAGAGTGCAAAAAAGTGCAGTATTAAAAAATAAGTTCACCATGAAGGACTTTTGAATCGATCATGAAATATGGCACACATAAACTACATAACATTAGCTTTAAAATGAGACCAATTTTAAGATTTTGCTAATATGTTCTCATTGGGTTTTGTACCATTGAAAATGTCCCCAAATTGACTTTTTCCTGATTTCACAAGGGTGTTGCTCCATAATGAATAACTATGTAGTTGTAATATTCAATAGTTTTACAGCAATTGGGGTGGACTTCTTGGAGACAAAAAGTTAAATAGCTGTAGTGAATGTAAGACTATATTTCAGAGTCTCAAACATGGCTGCTTATAAGGTAAAATTGCAATTTTCAGCTTTCGACTTGTCAACTGCCTCTGATCAATCCATGTTACTGCTGCAAACTGCTACACTGCTATATATTAAACATTTAATACCTTCTTAGTTACCACACTGACAATTTCAGGCCTCTAGGCATTATTTCCTGAGATAATGGGACTTAAAATGTAGCATGAAAATGACGACTGTAATTTTTTTTGCAAAATTCGACACCTATCAGACTTAGTAAAATGGCAATTACTCAAAAACTACCTGGAATATAGAGCCCAAACTTCAGATTTGTCCATGAAGATGAATGTAGAATATTTTGTTAAAATTTCAAGTGAATCTGAGACTGAAGTGTGTTGGTTGAGGTCTCAAGTAGTTATACTCCAAACAGCCCAATCTTGAGCTAACACAGGAGTTTGGATCAACGGCTTTTAATGTCTCTTCCGAAAGACACAGGCAAAGTGGGGTGAACGAAATATGGAATGACCATTATTTAATTAATTCATTGCATCTTGGACTCTTGCCATACAGTCAGTGGCAGCGTGGCTTCCGAACTCCGTAGGAATTGTGCCATAGTGTCTTTTTTTCCCGCAAAATGTCATTTCATCTTTTGCAATCAGTCGATGAAATAATTCTTATTGAATACCTTCAATTCACTAAATCTGGTATGGACCACCAGGAACTTGGCAGGACCACCAGATTTCCAGAGGTGGTGGTTTGTGGTTCACTGCCCAGAAAAGTAAATTTCTACCCCTGGGATGTGGCAGGAAGTGGGAAGTGGGAGGTTGTGAGGAGGGTGTGGCAGGAAGTGAGAGGTGGGAGGTTGTGAGGAGGGTGTGGCAGGAAGTGAAAGGTGGGAGGTTGTGAGGAGGGTGTGGCAGGAAGTGAAAGGTGGGAGGTTGTGAGGAGGGTGTGAGACTGAGATTAGAGGTTGCTCCCAATATAGGTTGGAGATGGGAGATTGGCCCCAAAACAGGTGGGAGATTTGCCCCAAAACAGGTGGGAGATGGGGGGTTGGCCCCCAAAATAGGTGGGAGATGGGAGGATTGCCCCAAAACTGGTGGGAGATGGGAGGTTGGCCCCCAAAATAGGTGGGAGATGGGAGGTTGGCCCCAAAAACAGGTGGGAGATTGGCCCCAAAACAGGTGGGAGATGGGGGGTTGGCCTCCAAAATAGGTGGGAGATGGGAGGATTGCTCAAAACCGGTGGGAGATGGGAGGTTGGCCACCAAAATAAGTGGGAGGTTGAGACCCCTTCCATTCCCTCTTTGTAATGGATCTTCAGAGAAAGATGCATCTTGGTAAGTACTCTACTTTGATATAACTGAGCTAATTACACAATATACTAGTATGACTTAGTGTAAATAGCATCATTGTTAATTAACATTATTTTAAGATAGCTGGGGTGGCTATTATATGCTTGTCTTGAATTGAATGAATGAATGAATGAATAACTTTATTTTGGCTACACATACATTTTAAGATACTTACAATCAGGGTTGTTTGATTTAAATCATGATTTAAATCACTCCAAAAAAATTAATTTAACACAAGTAATTGTTTACAAGCTTCGAGATCAACAAAGTTTTGTATGTTTTTTAATACAAAACACAAAATGCGCACACTTGTGTAGCTGTATTGTCACCAGATAGCCTGATTGTCAAATATTTTATTACATTATGTATGTTTGAGCTATTCCCTTTCTGAATGCCGTGAAGACACACAAACTTGTCTTCCAGAGGAAGTATCTTTTCAACACAGAAGCCCCGAGTTAAAGTCCACTTATAGTTTGTGCTAGTTGTTACCAATTCAGTATGTTGACTCAATTGTTTAATACTGTACCAGTTTGTATTCTGGTTAGAGATCCTTAGAGTACACAGAGCCCTGGACAGGTGCTAATCCACCCTAGGCAAACAAAAATTTGCACTGCTACAGCCACAGACACACAGCATGCTTTCCTTTCCAAGACAGATTATGCAACTACAGGGGGTGAGGCCTTGTGGACATTGTCTAATGTCATTATATAAGCAAAAATCATGTACCCTCTGTTAAGACAAGAACCCAAATTGATTTGAATAGAACGTGTTTGAAAGAGTTTACAAATTTAAACATCTATCTAAATATCTATATACCAGATTTTTAAAAAATCAAATAAATAAAAAAAATCAAATAAATCCGATTTAAATTAAAAAAATCTCTTTCATGCATAATTGTTTAATTAGTTTCAGTAGAAGTTTTAAAGATAAATTAACCATTTCGTCACAGATTGTAGTTGAAGTACTATATAATATACAGATTAAGCAGATTTGGAGTTTTTCATTTATTTGGTTATGTTACAAGGTTTCTAAAAAAAGTTGTAAATGTGAAAAAATAGCCACTAAAAACGAAGTTTAATTGTTTTAAGGAAATCCCCAACGAAATAAATGACATACATATAAGTATGACAGTGTAACTGATAACTTTATGGCAGACTTTGGTTAACATAAACCAGTTATGTCTGCAACACCACCGTGAAGTGAAAGAATTAAGCCAAAGTTGAATGACAACCTAAAGTAGCAGTGTATTTTTGACACAAACCCTTCACCAATTGTAATTTACTGCTGTATGCGTTCATATGTAAAATTGCAGTGTCGTGAGTATTGTAGTTTTTCTCAAACAATATTTGAAACATCATTTCCTGGTTATTAATAATTGTCATATGAAATATAATAACATGTTGTTTAATACAAAGTTGTAGTCATGACTTTGTATGACTCACTCAGTCACTGTATATGTTTGATGCAGACTTTGCTGGGCTAGCTCTGATGTTGTAAACTGTTTAGCCATTTTGGCTAAAGCTCCAATTTTTTTAAAAGTCAAATACAAATTGGTTTAGCCACGATTTTTTAATGTGCATCAAGAAAACAAATGCTCATGTATTCTGCATGCTTCTCAATGAAAAATACTGGTGGCCAAATTGGCTCAAATGGATAACTTTTTTTAGCCAAATCCAATGCAATGTGGCCTATGGCCCAAATGGCCACTGGCAATGCTAGCCCAGCCTTGTAGATTTCAACACGGTACTGTCTTTATTATAAGCACTTACCCTTAGAACCCATCTGGTTCTTTCTTGCCCCTGTATATTTATTGTCATGTGCATATATCCTTGTATTGTCATGTGCCTCTGTCCTTGTGTTGCCATATGCCTCAGTCCTTGTATTGTCACATGCCTTTGTCCTTATATTGTCATGTGCATTTGTCCTTGTATTGTCATTTGCCTCTGTCCTTGTATTGTCATTTGCCTCTGTCCTTGTATTGTCATGTGCATCTGTCCTTGTGTTGTTACATGCCCCTGTCTATTTATTGACACATGCTTTTGTCCTTGTATTATGACATGCCTCTGCCTTGTATTGTCATGTGTCTATGTCCATGTGTTGTGACGTGCCTCTGTCCTTGTATTATGATGTGCTTATGCCCTTGTATTGTCATGTGCCTCTGTCCTTGTATTGTCATGTGCCTCTGTCCTTGTATTGTCATGTGCTTCTGTCCTTGTATTGTCTTGTGTCTCTGTCCTTGTATTGTCATGTGCCTCTGTCCTTGTATTGTCATGTGCCTCTGTCCTTGTATTGTCATGTGCCTCTGTCCTTGTATTGTCATGTGCTTCTGTCCTTGTATTGTCTTGTGTCTCTGTCCTTGTATTGTCATGTGCCTCTGTCCTTGTATTGTCATGTGCCTCTGTCCTTGTATTGTCATGTACATCTATCCTTGTGTTGTGATGTGCCTCTATCCTTGTGTTGTGACATGGTTTTGTTGTTGTATTGTCATGTGCCTTTGTCCTTGTATTGTCACGTGCCTCTGCCCTTGTGTTGTGACATGTCTTTGTCCCTATATTATCATGTGCCTCTGTCCTGGTATTGTCATGTCCTTGTGTTGTGACGTGCCTTTGTCCTTGTATTGTCATGTGTCTATGTCCTTGTATTGTCATGTGACTCTCTCCTTGTGTTGTGACGTGCCTTTGTCCTTGTATTGTCATGTGTCTGTGTTCTTGTATTGTCGTGTGCCTCTGTCCTTGTATTGTCATGTCCTTGCATTGTCTTATGCCTCTGTCCTTGTTTTGTCACATGCCTCTGTCCTTGTGTTGTCATGTGCATCTGTCCTTGTATTGTCATGTGCCTATGTCCTTTTGTTGTCATGTGCATCTGTCCTTGTATTATCAAGTGTGGTTCAGCCTCTAATGAAGCCACCTGAATGGCCTTCTCCCTACAGTTGAAGGTCTGTACGTGAACGCAAGTCATCACATTTCAAGACAAGACGAAGAGGTGACATTCACCATCACGCTTGACACCGGCTCAGACGTCAATGTCACAATGCTGGTTGATGGTGAATCACTGAGCTGGATCTACTTCACAAATGCCACATATACCCCTGAAGCAGTGATGACTTATAACTTCACAGTTGGCACACACATGCTGATATTTACTGCAAACAATTCCGTGTCATCGCAAGAGTTCTCTCTGTCACTCAACACGCAGCAGGCCATGACGGGTTTCGCTGTCACAAGTGAGTTACTCTCCAACCGCACTGTTCTGCTGCACTGGAGCATCACCGAGGGAAGTCACTTAGTTTGCAAGGTGAACTTTGATGATGCCTCAATAGTGATCCTCTACAACGATGTCGTTCACTCCCCATCAATGATAGCTCATTACTACAACTCCAGTGGAGACTACAGTATTCAGTTCTGCTGCTATAACACTTACAGTATGAACAATTCAAACTTCAATGTCACTGTAGAAACGGCCATTGTCATTGATGACAAATACATTGTTCCCACCATTGTCAATACCTCAGAAGCGTTTAATGTTGCTGTGCCTGTGGTTTCCGGAAATCCAATCTATGTGTTCGTGGACTTTGGTGACGACATCGGCACGTGCAATCGCACATACAGGGATGATTGGAATTTCACTGCAGCTGTTGATCTGATCATGTTTTTGGTAATGTACGAGACTTCTGGGGAATACAACATGTCAGTAACTGTCTTTAATGCTGCATCATCAGTGACAATCATTGACACGGTGCATGTGTATCATCCCCTTGACAGACTGATGTTGGAGCTCAAAGCGGCCGAGAGTGGTGAACCGTTTAATGTGACGGTTACTGCCAGCGGCAGTTGCTTCCCAGACTGCAATGCAGTTGTTGATGTTGACAAATGTGATCGCTTGGAAGAGAAGGTGCACTCAGACTCTAACGATATGATCCGGCATACCTTCATGATTGCTAAATGTGATGTTGGCATTTATAATGTGACAGTTGAAATGACCAACACTGTATCACGGGAATCTGCCAAAAAGATGCAGTACATTGAAACAAAAGTAAATGAGGTGTCCATTGAGTTCGAGTATACCAATTATAACCAAGTTGTGTTGAAAGTCAAAGTGAATCCGTCACAAGTCACAGTCGTAGCGGACTTACACTACACTTGTGTTCATGAATTTGGCACTGGCTCTCCAACAATCACTTACAAGAATGACGTCAAGGGACAGGACAATGTGGGAATGGAGGTTCTACAAAATTACACTTGTCTTGGTATCTATCAGTACAAGTCAACCTGCTTTAACAGAATCAGTTCTTCAAATTCAACAGTCAAAGTAGAGATAGCGAGACCTGTGGGTGGGGTGTCTATTCTGGCTGACTCCTACCATCTGGTCAATGTCTCAGTTAACTTCACCGTGCATGTCGATGAAGGCGGCCCCATTAAGTACACAGCTCAAATCCTCGACGGTCCTCACATATCAGAACAAGTTAGCATAATGCCAGCAAACATGTGTGACTCAACGACTTTCAATGATTCATCTTTCTCATATACCTTCGATACAGTAGGTGAGTTTCAAGTGACATTGGTCGTTCATAGCATACATGGTAATAAATCAGATACAACCTCTGTGCACATATTGGAAGCAATCACTGGACTCAATGCAACCACCAGCCAGCCTACCATCATTGTGCTTAATGATAGCGTCATCTTCACTGTTGCCATAGTAACAGGCACTGACGTCAACTGTTCTGTGACATTTGGTGACTATAACCAACAGAAGGTGTTTCCTGATGGTGCGACAAATATATCTTTTGATGTAACCTTCAGTGTGGTTGGGAAAGTGACTCCGGAGTTTTTCTGTGAGAATATCTTCACCAATGACACCTACATCTTCGAAGCAGGAGTGTTTGTGCAGAGTCCCATAGAGGAGCTCCAGGTTGACTATCCTCGTGTGCCGGTGGCAGTTGATGCAATAGTCACCCTCCAGTTGCAGGTGTCTCAAGGAAACCCTGTCACTTATACGATCAACTACGGTGATGACAGTTCTGATTCACAGACATTTGCCACACCTCCAGATGCAGTGCGTATTGACAATATCAACATGTCACATGTGTTCAACGCATCTGATCCAGTCGGTGCTTATTCAATCCATGTCAGAGCATCAAACTTGTTCAGTTCTCAGTATAAAACAATCTACATTGACGTCCATGAGCTGGTAACAGGATTGTCTGTAGAGATGCGGAAAGTACACATCAGAGTTGAAGAGTTGCTCACTTTCACTGTCAACCTGCGTACGGGCACCAGTGCAGTTTGCTACGCTGACCTAGGGGATGGCCGACCGACAATCGTTGAGTATTTCCGCCGGCAGTCTGCAATGCGGCCAGTGGAGATCCGGCTACATGTACGAGCAACCAGGCAACTTCACACCGAAGTTTCTCATCAACAACACACTGAACATGGACAGCTACACATGGCCAGAAGAAATCATAGTTCAGCGTCCAATCATTGGTATTACATTGAGTGGCGAATCACCTGTTGCCATACCAACAGGAGTAGGCATGTATTCTGTTGAGTTGACCAGTCCTGAAACATTGCCTAGCAACCCATTTTGCAATTGGACGTTTGTCGATGGAACAACGAAAATGGTGTTTACCAAGAAGTTGGGCCAAGGACTGAAGTACAGAGAGTCATTCACGTATGGCGAGGAACACACAGGCCATCAGATTGTTGCTGTGAACTGTTCCAATCTGGTGTCATGGCACACTGCGTCAACAACTGTGATGGTACAGAGGAAGGTGGAGGATGTCAGCATCAGAGTTCTGACCCCAGAGGTCGCTGTGGGTGAGACTGCTAAGTTTGACGTCACAGCGAAAAAGGGATCACATCTGAAGTATGAAGTCCATTTTGCTGACAGCAGCGAAGGAAACTATTCTCATCTGAACGCTCTCAACTCCACCTCATCGCTTGATATTGAACATGAGTATACGACAGTGGGTAATTACACGCTCCTTGTAAATGTATCGAATGATGTAAGTTTCATCATCGTTGCTGCTCCGCAACCAGTTGTTGTGCAAGCTCCACTATATGGTTTAGAGGTTACCAGTAACAGTCCAGTCGGGACGCCCCCTGGTCTCATTACTTACACTGTGTCAGCCGAGGAGGGTGTACACACTGGGAATATATTTTTTAGGTGGATATTTGGTGATGGTGGCACCACCAAGTGGCAGTATGCTGACAGTGTGACAGCAGACGCCCCACACACACAGATACACACCTATAGAGGACAAGACTTTAGTGAGTTCACGACATTTGTCAACTGCAGCAACTTGATCAGTTACATCATCATCGAGACGAGTGTCATTGTCGAAGCTGTCATTGAAGAGATATCCGTGAATGTGTCTGAGAGTGTCGCTATCCCTGGGCAGGTTGTCAACTTCAGTGTGAGTGCAAGACAGGGCAGTAACATGACCTATGCCTTGAACTATGGGGATAACACTCCAGTCGACGAGAAGAAGGAGTATGCTGCCAACATTGATGTAGAATTTCTCCACAAGTATTCTTCGCCAGGTAACTACACAGTTCTGTTAACAGCCACGAATAAGGTGATCAAACGAGAGACATATTTGAGTAGCCAAGTAGTTGTGCAATATCCTTTGGATGAAAGTCACATCATGTTGACCTATGACAACATTGTGTCCACAAAAGCGCCGTCTACTGCGTTCTCTGTTGCATTGGTTGTCGGAACACATGAGCCAACCAACGTCATTGCAGCCATCAACACCAGGTATGGTTTCTCCTGGTGGAAGTTTGTTGGTCAGTGGCCGTTCAGGTGGTCACAGAGATTTGATGGTGTTGACCCAGGGAAAGTTGTAGAGAACATTACACTGTCCAATCTAGTGAGTTCACTTCACTTGGATGCAGTTGTGTTGATCATGGAACCAATCACTGAACTCGTTGTCGTTGTGCCTGGAGCTGTGAAGACTGGACACTCAGTCACCATCATTGTGAAAATGGACACAGGGTCTGACCTGAATGGCACAGTAGCATTTGGTGACGGAGTCTCTGAGGAGGTGACATGGATGGGTACACTGCATCTGTACAACATCACCCACAACTACACCTTGGCTGGGGCATACCAGGTGGCTGTCACAGGTAAGGTTAATTCATTGTTGGGTCTTTCGCCAAAAAATTATTACTGTCATTAAAAAAGTTGTTGAGCATTTCTCCTTGAGTGGTAATATATATATATATATATATATATATATATATATATATATATATATATATATATATTCACGATATATATTATATACGTGTATATAATATATATATTATATGTGTATATATAGTTATTAATTGGCTCGGTACCTTGGCGGTTAGAACATCAGACTCTCAATTGAGAGGACTGGAGTTTGAGTCCATCTACAGTAATTTCAAAACTTGTGCCACTTTATTCGCCCACTTTACCTGGGTCTTTCAGACAAGACACTAACAGCCGTTGGTCCCTTCTACCTGGTGTCTATGTCCTTCTACCTGGTGTCTATGTCCTTCTTCCTGATGTCTATGTCCTTCTACCTGGTGTCTGTGTCCTACATTGTGTCTGTGTCCTTCTACCTGGGGTCTGTGTCCTTCTACCTGGTGTCTGTGTCCTTCTACCTGGTGTCTGTGTCCTTCTACCTGGTGTATGTGTCCTTCTACCTGGTGTATGTGTCCTTCTACCTGGTGCCTGTGTCCTTCTACCTGGTGCCTGTGTCCTTCTTCCTGGTGTCTGTGTCCTTCTACCTGGTGTCTGTGTCCTTCTACCTGGTGTCTGTGTCCTTCTTCCTGGGGTCTGTGTCCTTCTACCTGGTGTCTGTGTCCTTCTACCTGGTGTCTGTGTCCTTCTACCTTGTGTCTGTGTCCTTCTACCTGATGTCTGTGTCCTTCTACCTGGTGTCTGCGCCCTTCTACCTGGGGTCTGCGCCCTTCTACCTGGTGTCTGTGCCCTTCTACCTGGTGTCTGTGCCCTTCTTCCTGGTGTCTGTGTCCTTCTACCTGGTGTCTGTGTCCTTCTACCTGGTGTCTGTGTCCTTCTACCTGGTGTCTATGTCCTTCTTCCTGGTGTTTATGCCAGCAGAAGAAGAAAAATCCCACACATGGAAATATTAATATATAAAATAATTCTATTGCACTAAAATCCACAGAGTCTGTGCAGCAACTGAAAAAGCTAGCTCTAGTTCTAACATTTGTCTTAACACTGGGAGCAAAAAAGTAGTTAGAATTAGATGATGCTGTCTGGTCTGTCTTGCAGGAGTGAGCAGTGAATGTAAATATGCTGGTTGCTTGGATGAACGTGCTTGATAGATAATTGTACAGATTTTAAAAATAATGCAATATCAGACAGGTAGCCAATGCAATGATTTAAGAAGTGGTACTGAGTGACAAAAATGAAGAGACTAGGTAACTGCCCTTGCCAAACAAGTTTGCACACGTTAAAGTTTCAAGATGTCCTTGAGAGCAACGACAACATCACAGATCCAGTGACCTTAATCTACAAAAACTTGCAAGATGGTCCCTTCTACCTGGTGTCTAGGCCAGAGAAGTAAAAAATCCCACACATGGAAAAACCTGTCATGGACTCACAGATCCAATGGCCTTGATCTGCCACAACAGTTGCTCTGATGATGGAGTTATCGCCATAAGTACCTTGTCTAGGCAGATACTGGTGCTATGTAGCCACATATATTATATTATATATAACATCATGTGAGAAAGGATTTTCCTCTACCGAAATTCCCCAGCGTAAATTGATGCAATATGACAGTTTCTTGACTGGATAATTGTAGACAAGAGTTTCATCATAAATATTGATTTGTCATTTTCTGCAGTGAAGAATGAGCTTGGAGGACCACCCACGGAATACTCAAATGTCATAGAGGTGCAGAATCCAGTAGAGGGCCTGATGTTGGTTGCCGCCGAATATGTTCCACTGCCACCTGGTGAGCTGGTGTTTAGTCTGAAGCCAGATACGACCCTCCTGGAACCAATCGGGCCACTGAAGGTCAACATAATGTTTGGGAATGGTCACAGC
The DNA here is from genome assembly GCA_033239005.1 of Lamellibrachia satsuma. Taxonomy (NCBI): domain Eukaryota; kingdom Metazoa; phylum Annelida; class Polychaeta; order Sabellida; family Siboglinidae; genus Lamellibrachia; species Lamellibrachia satsuma. Next base: position 3,332,501 of record BSQZ01000055.1, read on the forward strand.
TCTGTGCACACGAGAGCCACAGTGAATAATTTGGACTTTGCATGTTCATACTCGGATGTTGGCGTTTACACTCTCGAAGTCAACATCAGCAATCACATCAGTTCACAGATACTACAACATCGGCTTGAAGTCCTTGAGCGAATCACTGGCGTCGCATTCTCTACGTACTTCGAAGGCGAAGAACTGATGCCAGCATTTGAAAGTGGAATTCTGACCGTGAAGCAGAATGAGGTAATTGTCTTCATGTCAAGCTGTAACACAGGCACAAATGTTACATATAAATGGACATTCGGAAATGCCCCCGCCATAGAGACCTCGGAAGAGAAAGTTACGCATAAGTTTGCCAGGGGCGGTGACTCCTTCATCATGTTGGCTGCATCAAATGAAGTGGATGAAAACGTGATAGTTTCAATGAAATTATTTGTGAAGCCTACACTAGAAGTGAAGGATGTCATCTGTCCAGACTCTGTGGTCATCACCACTGAGCTCCTGTACAACCTCACTCTGGTGGGGCCTGTCGAGAGACTCTGCGTCTGTTTCAGCCTTTATGGTGGTGAACAAGACATTGTTTTTTGGCGAGGCACGTCTACAGACATCTGCAAGGAGGTGCTACCACCTGGTGTCAGTTTCGACCTGACTGCAGTGAATTTCACAAAAATTCACATAGATGATATCCATCTGCCGGTGACCCAGGTGATGAATAAACTTGGTAACTACAAACTCACAGTTGAGCTGTATTCAGATGGTGTTGCTCTCAAGGAGATGAATGACTTCACTGTTGACCCGATGATCTGCAAGAAGCCAGTGGTTAAACTGAAGGAACATTTGGGCAGTACACGAGACATGCCATATGTCATTGAGAAAGGGTCAGGGCAGAATCTGTCTCCATCGCTCTTTGCAATTAAGATCAACTGTTCAATTCACAAGAAGGTTGAGAGCATGTGGGACATATTCTCGTACGACGTTGTCAATGATACCGTGACAACCAAAAAGCTTACACTTGACAGGATCAGAGCCGAGGTCATTGCTGGCGAATTCATAATTTCACCAGGTGCGCTTTCATATGGCATATACAAGTTCCAAATAAATGTCGCGATGACGGCAGTTAAAGAGAAGTGTGGCCATGGCAGCTTATTTATGAAGATCGTCAACGGTCCACTCAAGGTGAGCATCCGATACAACTCACACCGAGTTGTGGGGGAGCATCAGATGATTGACATGAACGCTGTTGACGTGTCAGTCGACCCTGACGAACCTCATGACAAGACGGGGATGACGTTCACGTGGTTCTGTCAGAACATTGACGAGTCACCCGTTGACCAGCTAGGCAACTACGCAACAGTCCCTCTACCTACTGCTGGTGAGTCTTACTTCATCACTTGGGGTCTTCTCAAAACATAATTGTTTTATGCTAAATGAAAATGGCTCCATTGGGGAGCTGCTGTTTCATTAGGGAGCAGCTGTTTCCTTTAGCATTATGCATTATTGTATTTTTAAAATGTACCATATTCGACTTATTAAGCATACATGCCCTAATTAGCATACATCCAGTTTTTTAATCAACTGGATCCATAATCATTGTAATTTGAGTATTGTGGAACAACTGAAATATGTCGCCATCTGGTGTTAAACAATTGGCACCATTTTTCAGTTGTTCTACACTAGTCACCAAATGTTATTGTGTAGAGAAAGTGTGTTGGTGTACATTTATAAGAACAGATTCCTTGAAAATTTTTCAATGATCCAATTTTTTTTCAAGCATACTTGCTTCGAGTTGGTCGAATATTGTAGTTTATTTTTCGATCGTACATAAGGGTGATGACTTTGATCGCATGTGTTCTGCTTTGTAGGCTGGCTTCGTGTACAAACATCTGCAGAACAAACTCCTCCAACAAACCCCACCTAACCACATAGCTAAATAGTAAGAATAATCAGCATAGTTGTAATTTTTGGCTTGATATCTTAAAATAATAATAAACTTTATTTTATAATAATAAACTTTATTTTAAACACTTAGTATCCAGAGTAAAATTCTGTTTAAGAGTGCTAAGCATTAATACTGTAAAAACCCTCTAATGTAGGCAAAGAAAAATTAGTAAGCAAAGAAAAATTAGTAGGCAAAGAAAAATGAGATATCATGATAGAACATTGGCAATTGATTTAAATGAAAGTTGACATGTAAAAGAACCAAAAACTGCTTATTTTATTAATATATCTTTATTAGATCCAAGGATATTGTGATTTTAATACGGTAAAAATGTGAAAAATTGTTGTATCTCATGTACAAGAAAAAGACTCTCATTTTTGTGTTTTCTTTTAATCAGTGTATGATTAAAATTGCATAGCGTTTTTATTTTTGCAAACACATTAAGTAGGGTCATAAATATGCATAATCCAGTCATGTATCTTAAAGTGTAACTCAGTTAATGCAATTAATAAGTCAATATTGGCTATTTAGTGCGTGAAGTCAACTGACTGAGATATTTGTATAATTTGTACAGGGTGTGCAAACTCATTAACCAGGGTCATAAGTATACATCACACACTCATTTAATAACTCAGTTGATGTAATTAATAAGTCAATATTGGCTAATTAATGCGTAAACTCAACAGGCCAACACCTTTTGATAAAAGGCCATAACTTCCATGATTATGAAGACATCTTTATAATTTGTTCAGGGTTTACAAATTCATTAAACAGGGTCATAACATATACATCACACAGTCATTTCATAACCCTATTGATGTAATTAATAAGTAAATATAGACTAATTAATGTGCAAACGCAACAGGTCAACACCTTTTTTATGCCAAACTTCCATCATTATGAAGATTTTTGTATAATTTCAAAACACATTAAGTAGGGTCATAAATATACATTAGTCATTTATTATTAATAGTAACTCAATTAATAAGTCAACAATGGGTAATCAGCGTGCTATCTCAACAGACCAATACATTTCAATAAAAAGCCAAAACAAATGATTATGAAGATATTTATGTCATCTGTCATGGAGGGTTGAAAGTAAAGACATTTATTGTGGCCGAAGCTCGTTTGATGTATGAATAAGGAAACGATGGTGTATAGAGGTTGGTAATGGGCATATTTTATTGCCAATTGGTATGCACTTCAAGCATACCAGGAATATAAAATGAACATATAAAGCATTGTATACATGAGCCTTAGCTCAAACAAGGCAATGTAAAGTTACTGAAGTACACAAAGACAAACAGTAAATATATACATATATCTATACAATGCATGAAACTGCTACTCTACATGACATCAAAGGTGAGGGGCAATCTGCCACGGGTGCTACTCGTAATGAGGAGCGCCACCCCCATCCAAGGCAGAGCTTGGACTTTCTTTCCCTGCCAAAGAACATGAAAATAGTCTTGCATGGTGACTATGGTAAAATAATTATTGGAGAAATATATACTAGTTGTTGTTCCATATAGAGTGCTAAATGTTTTTTGTAAAAAAAAACAATGTCATTGCATAAATATAACACAATTTATTATATATTCTGACAATTTGTAATTTCCTGCATGTACAGTTTACTGCAGGTTCAGTACAGCAATTAATTAATTATTAACTAGTGATTTAGAATATCTCTTGCAGTTTTTTTTTCAATCATTGAACAATTACATAATAATTTCATTATTCTGCTAACTTAGCACAGCCTGGCCCAACAAGTTTAATCAATATAAATTAATCTTGTATTTTAGACAAAAGAACACATGCAATATGCATTATGTAAATATACAACTTGATATTATAGTAATATAGATATACAAAATAAAAAAAATATATATAAAAATGTACCAGTACTAATAATCATTAATAAAATTTGTTTTGCAAAACAAATATTGGGTTTGTATTATTTGTAATGAATTAAAATCATAGAAATGTAAATAAGTCATGATTTTGGTTAAATCAATCTCGCTCTCCAACTGCAAGAATCAAAATCAGGTGAAATTTCACAAACTAGGGAATCTCAAAAACACCTATGTGCATTCGCATAGTGGGAAAATATTTCGTACACAGACTAACTAAAACATCTAGAAGAAGTCACAAACATATGGATGGAATCATAAATAGCTTTGTCTGCTAAACTGACACCAGAAATACACCTATGTTGTCTAATCGATGTATTTCACCTTAATTCACCTTAATTAAGAGATATGTTGACTATGATGATGATGTTGATTGATGATGACGTTGGTGACGATGCCAAGAAACCTGTGTTTGTTGACAGATCTGCGTGTATTTAAGCGAAACATGCTTGGTGGATGCTTTGGAGATGGTCCCGGACGGCTTGACCTGGGCAAGGGTACTCAGGGAAAGTTCTTCTTTGATGCCCGACTCATGCAGCCAAACACAAAGTATGTCATGACGGTCATTGTGAAGAAAGACGTCCGCACCAGCAAGGCCTCCCAAATCTTGGAAGTCGTCACAGGGAACCCGTCAATGCTACTTATCGAGTATGTACATTAAACAGTTGTTCATTATTAAATGCATTATTCTGTCTCTGTAAAATAAACATGTAAATTCACTTGTATGTAAAAAGCGGCATTGCATGAGATGTTGCAATTTTGGTAGCATATAGATATTGTATTGTTTTGCCGACATAGACAACTAACCAAGATAAGCAACTGTCTGTATGAGCCAGCTGATCATGTCTGACACTCTGCAATAGGCTTAGTACTTAAACCTCTGTCTATGTTTATACAAGACACTTGGACATAATGGGCAACATGCAGTATATTATATAGACATTTCTGAAGTTAAAGGTGTTTTTAGTTTACTGCTCCTGACAATAGCCACATTTGGTGAGTTTCACCAGAACTGTACAATACAACAATTTCAGTGTAAAAGCCTGCATAACCTCTGCCTAGAAATGTAACATTTGTTGGTGGCTGAGATTAAATAAGAGATCTCTAAGTGTGTACGTGTTTCTAGATGCATATCCAACTGTGATAGTCGGGTGAACCCCCAGATTGACTACGTGGCTCTTGGCTCATGCACTAGCTGTGCAGGCAAACCATTGCCCTCGGTCACATGGACTGTCGGAAACAAAACCTCAGCAATCACTTCTTACTTGGGTAAGTACAGTCCTGTGTGTAACTGGAGAAAAGCATTCACCTGTACCTGTGAATGGTGGATGTATTCACATCTGTGTGTGAATAGCAAGATGTATTTACCACTGTGTATGAATGGTTAGATGCATTCACTTCTGAGTTTGAATGGTGAGATGTATTCTCTTTTAGTGTGATTAGAATGATGTATACACGTGTGAATAGTGAGACCTTGAAGTAGTTGTTTGTAACAATAAAAGTCTCATCTATTGTGATGTTTTGTCTATCAGATCTTCAGTTTTTAACAAACAGACAATTTGTCTGTAGAACCACCAGACTGCAGTGTCATGCACAATAAGAACTCAGTTGTGTGTTGGCATGTCAACGGTGATGCAATAGTTTGTGCACATATGTTGCTACAGTTGGGGAGAAGTCGAAGGTGACCATCCCTGCCGGATCACTGGATGCGGGAGCCAACTACACCTTGTCTCTAACAGGCTCCATCAAGGGTGGACTTAACAGCCTCAGCCTGGCCGTCACCAATGTACCCTTTGGTGGAAGCTGCGGTATCACTCCAACTGTTGGTAAGTTCCTGGTGTGAAAACCATGTGTTGGTAAGTGCAATGTGACAGGATGGTGTTGGTGAATTAAAGCATGATAAACATGTTTGTAAGGTCATGGTGTAATGACAGACACACGTTGGTAAGCTAATGCCATGATGATTGTGTTAACAAGGGTAGTTCACCAGTCTCCTCATTTCTAACATTCAACTCCACTTCTGAAATCTCTGCTTTCTGTCCCAGTCTGGTATTGTATAAAGTTCTTTCTGTTTCTATGCAATTATCTGTTGACCAATTTCATCAAAACTACCAGCTGTGTTTTATAAAGTTTTAACTCATACGGTTAGTGTGGAATGTCATACGGTTAGTGTAGAATGTCATACGGTTAGTGTGGGATGTCATACGGTTAGTGTGGGATTCAGGCCTCAACATTAAAACTGGCCTACTGGCATGGCACCTTTTTGGGGGCTGTCAGGCCACAAGTTTCCACATTTTACTGGCCTGGTGGGCCAACATAGTTTCAGATAATTTTTATCCCATTAGTCACAGGTCATCGTTTGCCATCCACCCTGGCGCTTCATTTAAACATAATCTTCATCTCATCTGATTTTGTGTTGTCGCTTCGTATAGTTGCCATCTTGTTTTGATATGTACAAGCCTCACAAAAAATTCTGCATGACATCGCTATTAGTGACGATGTGCAGACTTTTGGTGAATTGCAGACGCCTATATTTTACTAGGGTTGTGCCGTGTTACCAGTATAATATCAGTATATCGCAGCATTTTCTTCTGCGCGATATGTATCGGCTATCACGATACACCTTCAACATACCAATTTCATATAAACTGACTGTCCACTAGGTGTTACGACAAATAGCTAGCTTTTTACTTTAGTCCAAAAGTTTATATTCGAATTGTAAAAGTCATAGTTATATACAGTGTGAGGTCCGGTTCACCCGTCGTATTTTCGAGTAAATAGCTGTAACTCGATATGCATGTGGTGGCATCACCAGTCGTTCTCAAAATGCACCTGCGGCATATGATTCTCAAACAATTGCTGCAGCAATATTGTCTGCCGTACGGAATACTGACTGAAAGAATGAAAGTAAATCACCAACGGCAAAATAAATAACGGCCAAACTCACATCCTTCGACTTGTAATGCGATGTATTGTAAAAAATAGTGATTTTTGTAAATCACAAAAAAATATTTTTGACCAGTAATCTATTGACCAGATGGGCCACTGGGTACAAAAGCTTAATGTCAAGGCCTGGAATGTCATTCAGTTAGTGTGGAATGTCATATGGTTAGTGTGGAATGTTATATGGGTAGTGTGGAATGTCATACAGTTAGCTTGGAATGTCATACGGGTAGTGTGGAATATCATACAGTTAGTGTGGAATATCATACAGTTAGTGTGGAATGTCATACTGTTAGTCTGGAATGTCATATGGGTAGTGTGGAATGTCATATGGTTAGTCAGGAATGTGATACTGGTATTGTGGAATGTCATATGGTTAGTCTGGAATGTCATACGGGTAGTGTGGAATGTCATATGGTTAGTGTGGAATGTCACACGGTTAGTCTGAAATGTTATACGGTTAGTCTGGAATGTCAATCGGGTAGTGTGGAATGCAATACAGGTAGTGTGGAATGTCATATGGTTAGTGTGGAATGTCATACAGTTAGTGTGGAATGACATACGGTTAGTGTGGAATGTCATACGGTTAGTGTGGAATGTCAAACGGGTAGTGTGGAATGTCATACAGTTAGTGTGGAATATCATATAGTTAGTGTGGAATATCATTTGGGCAAACATTGAAAAAATTATTTTTGTAGTCTGTAAATATCACATAATTTCGTATGGGCAGAGCAGGATTTCATATGAACAAATTGCCCTTATGAAAGGCTTTAAAACACTAGGCATATCTATATTCTGTGCTCATGCGTGCAAGTAATCCATTCACGAGGCTGAGCAAAGTGTTGTTAATTCACGAGGCTGAGCAAAGTGTTGTATGATTCATGTAAGTGTACACACTTATAGCACATATGATATGTGATAGGTAGAGTACTGTAAAGTGCCTGATTGAAACACATTGTGTAAATATATATATATATATTATATATATATATTTGTATATATTGATTTTGAGATACGTAACCTTTTTGTTTTGATGCATCTGAGTTTGGGTTCCGAGGATTTAAGCGAGATAAGAAGTTTTCAAATTATAATGTGAATTTCATCATGTATGTAGGTAATGTAGTTCATATGTTCATATTTGTAGACAAACAATGTACTTTACACCGGAACCTGTTGCACTATTATCTCTTATTAAAAGGAACTATGCCAAATTGCATTAAAATTTCTTATAGTTGTGATAGTTACATTTTAATTCTTGGAATTCTTGTTTGAAAGTTGAACATAAAAAATATTGAGAAACTGCACAGATATAGACAAATTACAAGTTTGTGTTCTTCTATTAGGTATGTTATATGTTTTACAGTAATTTGCATTTGCATTATTAAGATGAATAGTGCAGTAGAAGTTATGACATCGCATCTGGCACCTTTGGGGGTATCAAATAATATGTTGACTTATTACAGGAAAATCTCTTGATGTGTTTACTGTGAAGTGTGTGGGTTGGAAAGACGGCACAGGTGTTGTCGATAAAAAACCATCCTTTGACTACGACTACATCATTGGCGATAGAATCAACCCAGTCTTCTCTGCAACACCAATGCTGCCACCTGGTGAAGCTAAGACTAACTACACATACATGTTTCGAGTGCACATCAGGAACTCCTTCGGAGCTGAGAGTATGGTGGAGTTTAATGTGACGGTCAGTATTTCCATCTCCAATATCACTCAGGTTTTACTACAAAAGACATTTATGCATAATATTAACACAAGTCCAGTGTAGAGTGAAATGGGCCAAATAAATGAAATTTTATTTATTAATTAATATGTCAGTAATTATGCAAGCATTCACCATCAATATGACATACATCAACACATAATCACAGCCAGCCCCAAATGGTGTTTATATGTAATACCTACAATTCACAGACATATTACACCAATCTAAGAAACATTGATAACGATAATATTTAATTGTCTTTGGCAGTCACCCACTACAAGTCCTAACTATATCACTATTGACTATCATTTACAATTCACACCATATTGGTGGTCGTCTCTCCATCACTAGGTCACCTACACACCTATAGTAAGAGTTAATAAAAATAACCATGTGCAAATATAATCAAGAATATCACTAGTTTTTTAATAAAAGTACAGGATTCTGGTCAAATCCCAATTTTTTAAGGCCAACATTGATCAGAGCTCTGAGGTTTCACCAGGAAGTGGAAGTGACCAATCAAGGGATAGAAATTCCACTGTTTGTTAGCTTCTGTCTACATGTGATTTCAATATATGTTTGCTTCTGTCTACAGATGCATTCACTGTATGTTTGCTACTGTCTACAATAGTCCAGTCATTGTGTGGTTCAACCTCAAACAAATTGCAATAGTAAGTTTGGTGGCATTTTTAGATTCTACATTATGTTTATGTTACCAGAAAAAAAGTTCACCAAAATCCACTTGGTGGAAGATTGTCATTTTCACATGTTGCTAAATGATCGAAGGTCTCACTGAAATTTAGGGGAGTACACGTAATTCATGTTGTATAACTTATTTTCCGTAAAAACATTATAAAGATGATATATATCATTGGATAGGTAATACATTTAGCTATTGAATGGTACCTCACAAGTGAAATTTCAATGAATATAAAAGCCAAAATATTATTCTATTCTAAACACATTTGCAAATTATCGTAATTGACGCATACCCCGATTTTCAGCCTAGTTCCGTCAATCTGTGGTTTAACATCAAACACACTGTAATAGCAACCATGGTGACGTTTGTAGTTAGTACTATATGTCTACATTACAAGAACAAAAGTTCACCGAAATTCATGTCATGGAACATTGTCATTTCTGACGATAATGACGAATGATTGAAAGCCGCTGCCGACCATTGTTTTCACGCAGTGAAATGTTGGGTACGCCTTATTTATGCTGAGTAATCTTTTCTTTGCGCAATTTATACACATAACGTACATCGCTGGAAAGGTAAAATACAGATCAATCCAACGACACATAGAATGTTTAACTCCATTAAGTAGTACGGTGAAAATCGACTTCTAAGTCGCCACGCGGTAGTAACGTTGCGATCGACCGAATGTTGCTTACACATATAGCCATACACTTGTCTATTTCAGTGGCTTTTACATCCTTACCTACTGTTTCTATATATATATGTATATATATATATATATATATATATATATATATATATATATACGTATACACACAAACAACATACATTCACGCACACACATAAATATTATATTATTTACATTGCAGTGTTACTTACCACTAAATGTCACCTTCAATCGCTGCTGTCATCGAGAGCTTCCACGTTGATGTCAGTTGAATTTTGACAGGTGCTTCCTTTGCATACACCACACACAGAAGTGCACTGAAGTCCGTTCTTTCTGCAACTACATCGCAGCGAATTGCAGTTTTTCTTGCAGTTACAACGGATGACTGGTGCTGCTGGGAGGTCAGTCACCGAACATGGCAGTTGTCTTTGATACTCCAGCCCCAGTCCGTGGCTTTAAAAGTTTTCTCGGATCCTTTCCACTGTTGGATCTGATAGTAGATCCTGAGGCTGTGATAGTGGACAGCAGCTGAAGTAGGGGGTAGATTTTATCCCTGTACGTAAACTGCACTTGATGCTGCCTTTTCAATGAAGCGTTTGTACCACAAATCATCAAGGTTTTCTCCAATGTTGCCACCATGAACACGTACAATAGCCTGTTCTCCCGCAGTAACCAATTCTTTGACTGTTGGTGTTGCTGATTCGAACACCTGTGCTTGCTTCCTGAAGTGTTCATTAGTCATAGCCTTCTTCACAGCTGTGGCCTTACCAATCCTGTGTATGCGTGGTGTGGTATCACATCCTAATAAAGCGTGTAAGAAGAGCATATGACTGCACACAGCTGGGCCAGTGTTTCTGTGAGAGCTCTGATGTTCCAGATCTTGACTTGGTGTGTTGTGCTCTGTTTAGGCTCTGACATTAAGAATACATCAAAGGGTTCCTGTTGAAAGTGGTAACACAGCAGCACTAGCAAATCGGTGTGTCTTCACCAATTAGAATAGTGTCGATTTTGTTCGATGAGTTCAGTGCTGTTTTAACGATCATTAGATCGGCGTCCTCATTTGCATGAAAACAACAGCACCCAGCTTTCTCAAGCTCTTTGCTCAGTATGTTTATGAATCGTTGCTTGTTTTCTCTGTTGGCCAGAAATTCCTCCTTCTTTATTTGCAATCGCATGTCACTTGTGAAGTGAACTGCTGTTGAAGCACATCTGCGTGTTCGCCTTTTGTGGGTCATGTCCTTTGTTGATGTTCCAGCTTCGTAGCCATCGAATACAACAATGGTATTACTGTACCGTCTTCACACATACATGATGTATTGTGTGCTCATGCCACTGTAGGTAGTACCTCGATGCCATGTAATCCGATGCATAAGTGATCCTCCATCGAGAACATACTGCACTTCTCCACAGTTGGGTGGATCTTGGGGATGGTCTCCAAGCAGATTCCACATGGCATCAGCAAGGAGGGATTTATTGGCAAGTCGCATCATCCCAGGTTGTTCGAACAAAGCAGGTGGATAACTACATAGTTCATGCTTCAGGACCAGAGGCAGTTCAAGGATCTGAGATCCTATTTCATTTGCCTTGTCTACATTCACTTCATTGTCTGCTGTTACACCGGTCGAAATGCTACGGAGACACCGATCGTCAGTGAATGGATTCCTGCTCTGCAGAAATTTCAACAGCTCTTCTGTGTCTTTGGAGTCCTGTCTCGCTCTAGTTGCCTCTTTGTGTTGGTCACTTGTGTTGTAGGTTACCGCAGTGAGGTCTTGCAGGGCACAGTTAACTTCAGCACAGGCAGGCATTGAAAGAAGGCAGACAAGGAAGGTGTCTGCAAGGTATTCATCCATGTTGGACACAAGGTATTCATCCATGTTGGACACAAGGTATTCATCCATTTTGGACACAAGGTACATGATGGTGATTTGTTCCTCTTCATCGTGTTCTTCTATATAGTCTATAACTGCACGGAATGCCGTGGTTCGTGTTTCTTCCTGGGGACGCCCGCATGACTTCTTTGAAGGTGGCTCATTTGCAGAAAACACGAGGAATATTTTTCTGAATCAGCAGCATGTAGATCAATCGTACTAGACAGCCTTGATTCCACCTCTTGTGCCCATTTGTCGTGTTGCCGTTTACACAGCTCGTGGATCCTCGTTTGGAAGTCACAGGGATAACATCGTACCCTTTCTTTTTCCCCTCATATTTTGCTGACTGTCCACAAAATAAACAATGTTCTCTGTAATCAAACGGGGTTGCTTCAGATCGAAGTGCACGTTTACTTATGTTTTCTGTTACGTTTACTTGCGCTGAGTTATGATGGCTAAAAATCGGGGTTCACTGTGTTTAAAGTGTGACCTTCACCTTAATAATTAATGAAGTTAAACTTCTGATATATCGTTGAATAGATTAATCCATTACCTTTCCAACGGTATGCATCAAGTATATGAAATGCGCAAAGAAAATACACAACATAGCCTAACTAACGAGTACCCCTACATTTCACTATGCGAAAAGGTGACCGGCAGCGACTTTCGACCACTTGTCATTATCATCAAAAATGATAATGTTCCACCACGTGGATTTTGGTGGACTTTTTTTCTGGTAATATAGACATGTAGTACTAATTAAAAACGCCATCATAATTACTATTGCAATTTGTTTGAGGTTGACCCTCTTTTGGGCGTAGATTGACTGGACTACAAGTACTTTAATGTCATGTTTGTTTCTGTCTACAGGTGCGTTCACTGTGTGTTTGTTTCTGTCTACAGGTGCTTTCACTGTATGTTTACTACTGCCTACAAGTACTTTAACTGTATGTTTGTTTCTGTCTACAGGTGCGTTTACTGTATGTTTGCTACGGTCTATAAGTACTTTCACTTTATGTTTGTTTCTGTCTACAGGTGCTTTCACTGTATGTTTGTTACTGTCTACAAGTACTTTAACGTTATGTTTGTTTCTGTCTACAGGTGCGTTCACTGTATGTTTGTTACTGTCTACAAGTACTTTAACGTTATGTTTGTTTCTGTCTACAGGTACTTTCACTGTATGTTTGCAACTGTCTACAAGTACTTTCACTCTGTGTTCGTTTCTGTCTACAGGTGGGTTCACTGTATGTTTGTTTCTGTCTACAAGTATTTTTACTCTATGTTTGTTTCTGTTTACAGGTATTTCCAGGTGGTAATATGACTGAGCTCGTTGACATGGTCTCCTCATTTTCAACTCTTGACCCAACACAGGTTGTGCTGGCGTTGGACGACACTCTGACTTCCTTCCAGTCATTCAGTCAGATAGTCACGGTCAGTACAACACACATCATCACAGCCTTGTTGTCATCAAATCTATATTTAGTGTAGAACAACTAAAAGCTGGATTTATCCACTTTGATCATCATAAAAATCACATGCTACAATGTGGTGTCTTTATTGATTGACGAAAATGTTAATTCTTTATCAAACATTTAATTGTATCCTCTTGTAACTGGTTGTGTGGATGCTTCTCCTGTGGATCATGTTTCTGGAGGGTTACAGATAGAACTCACCACTGTTGTATGTCTGGTGTTTGTGAGGGTTACATATAGAACTCACCACTGTTGTATGTCTGGTGTTTGTGAGGGTTCCAGATAGAACTCACCACTGTTGTATGTCTGGTGTTTGTGAGGGTTACAGATAGAACTCACCACTGTTGTATGTCAGGTGTTTGTGAGGGTTACAGATAGAACTCACCACTGTTGTATGTCTGGAGTTTGTGAGGGTTACAGATAGAACTCACCACTGTTGTATGTCTGGTGTTCGTGAGGGTTACAGATAGAACTCACCACTGTTGTATGTCTGGTGTTTGTGAGGGTTCCAGATAGAACTCACCACTGTTGTATGTCTGGTGTTTGTGAGGGTTACAGATAGAACTCACCACTGTTGTATGTCTGGTGTTCGTGAGGGTTACAGATAGAACTCACCACTGTTGTATGTCTGGTGTTTGTGAGGGTTACATATAGAACTCACCACTGCTGTATGTCTGGTGTTTGTGAGGGTTACAGATAGAACTCACAACTGTTGTATGTCTGGTGTTTATGAGGGTTACAGATAGAACTCACCACTGTTGTATGTCTGGTGTTTATGAGTTCTGCATTAGGACAGTTCAGTGAAGTATGTTTAATTGAATACTGCAAAAGCCAGAGAAATGAGAAGGTTGTAGCAGATTTTGAATATATATTTTATTTGTGTCTGACTTCAGCAAGATGATGTGATGGCAAGCAAAGGAGATAAAGCTTCACAGGTAATTAACCTTGTTCAACAGTTTTTCTCTCATGGAGACTTCTGGTGTTGGTTTAGCAAAAGGAGACTGGCAAATTCAATCTATATCACTGTCTTGACCTATGTTGGTTTCTGTAGAATCCAATCATTTTGTGCTCCTTTTTCAATTTGTTGAGTTTCTATAAAACGTAAAACCCACAGTGGTACCATATTATTTGTTTCTAAAATGTTCATTTAAAATTCTTGTATAGCATCTATCTGTCTCCACATGGTTTCTCAGTTAGTTGATTAGTTTGTCAATTAGTTGGTCACTTGGTTGGTCACTTAGTTACTTGGTTAGTCAATTAGTCATTTAGTTAGTCAGTCACTTAGTTTCTCAAAATACAGTTACAGAGATTAAGTGCAGATAAACAAAGTTAATCAGGTTTCATTCATATTAAAATTTGAAGTGTTTGAATAGTTTGAGTAATATACACAGCCGTTTAATAGAAGACTTGATAAAATCACTGAAACAGTTGACTTTGGTCATTAGATCGAGTAACTTGCAAAAAATTTGAATAATCTTAGGTTATAATATACATATATATATCTATATATAGCCTGACAACAAGCAATTCTTTTCGACAAAGTTTAACTTGATCCATTAAAAATAATTTATCCAATGATTTCACCAAAACCAAATAATAATTTGTACAAATTTGTACAAATGAGCCAACATGACAAAGGGGATACAAGATAAGTTAGATTTTTGCAAAATGATTCTAAAACAAAAAGCTGACACACCAGGTTGTATGTTGATGTTGATGTTGATGTAGGTATTGGCTACCATGTTGTCAACTATGAATGAGGTGGGTAAGGAGCTGAGCTCTAACTCGGACAGTGTGACGTCTGTCCTCAAGAGCAGCACCGCCATGGTCAAGAACATCCCCAAGACAGTGTCCACTGAAGTCAAGGTAAGTTACATCACTGACTGATTGATTGCTCAATCAATTGGTGTATTCAGCATTGTGGCCTGTATAATGGTGATTGGGCACGTATTCTCAAAAGAGTCGTAACTCAGGTTTTCTGTAAATGTGGCAGAAAAACTGCCCTTGGGAGGTTTCACTCACGACACATATCTATTACCAAAATAATGTGACAAATTTAAGATTAAGATGCATTTCTCGAAGGCCTTTATTCTCAAGACTTACAAATACGTAACCCAAGTTTTTCGTAAATATGGGGGGTCACTCACGGATTATCTAATACCAGAATAACAGCAAAATAACAGCAAAATTTAGATTACAATGCAAACCTGTCAGTCTTGGCTGAGATTGAACATGCATTATGTAAACTTCAGTAGACCTATTCAGTATTTAGCACATGGGATGATATTTGCCCAGTTATTCCATGAGTGACCCCTCGGAACAGTTTTGCCTTGATAACTGAAATTTATTAGTATAAAACTGGTCTCAACTGACATGTACAGGGCCAGCAATTATACTGATCAAGATGTACTCAGGAAAACATTACCAAGGCTGAAATGCATTGTGTTAGGGGTTCTCTGAGTTGTCATACATGATAGAATATTCAAAATGAATGCGAATACGTTACCACTTAATTTTATAAAACTACATAGCATTTACTGCTAAACCATTATTATTATTGAGAGGTATGGATGAGTTGAACCCAAACAGAGACAGAGTATTTGTTTTGTGGTTGCTAATTAAAGTAGAAAAATAAAAAGCTGGTTGAAAGATGATAGTTGTGTTTACTGTGTGACAGGAAGGCACCCTGTCATCTATAAGCTGTATTGGTAACAAACTGGTGGACATGTCCAAGGAACGCAAGACAGACATTGCCACACGTGAGTCCACTCAGGGCACAAACATTTCGTTATTGTCTTCCTAAATATGTTGGCTGTATCTGTTATACTGGGACACCCTCAATGAGTTGACTTTTGACTGATTCTAATAGGAACTCTACTGTATCTAAGTGATGGTGTACTGGACAAACCCACACACTTAATGGAGTCATGATTAATATTCCTTGCTATCACCCCAGTAATGACAACAGTTAATTTTATATTTCACTGGAAGCAAACTAGTCTTAGTGTGATCAAGAGATTCTTTAAAAACATTTGAGAGTAAGATTTATGTAATTTAGTATGTAGTACGTAATGTAATGTATTACACAATCTGTATTGTGTTTTTTCATTGATTATTGAAACTTGTTTCTTTGGCAGTGTTGTTGCAAGGCTTGAAACCAACGATGGACATTATTGACCTGTCTCCGCTAGGTGAGTTTAATTCCATTAATAATAATGATGACATCTTATATAACGCTGGTATCCACCTAGACAAGGCTTTCATGGTGCCTTGCTCAATTATCAGAGCTCATTTTGGCAGGAGCTATCTCAGCACCCATCCTATGCAACTAACGCAGTGCTTGTTAAAGTTTGTCAGACTATGACAGGGTGACCTCATGTAGGACCTTTTACTTCCCTTGGCACAGACACAAGTCAGAAGGCACTTATGGCTTTTCTCATCCATGTCTCATCCAAAAACAGAATGTATTAAATGAAATTGCCCAAACCTTCAAACAGCAGCAGGTGAACTCGAGCCTTGGTCCTGCCGACTGACACACCGCCGCTCTAACTGCCATGCTACTGCTCTCTCCTAGTAATGATTTTTTAATGTTGCTGTCAGGATGTTGAATATTAGGTAATATACTTTTCTGAAATAAAATATAAGTGCAATATCACACTGGTGTTATTTTGTTTAGAAGTTAAAGTTTGTCAAACCACAACATTTTACACATTTAGTGTAGAATCTTTTACATCAGCTCACATAGACATCAGGCAGAAGGCACCTACGGCTCTTAGTGTTTCATCCGAAAAGACAAAACGTAGTTAATGAAGTTACCCAAGTTGTCAAACAGCAACATGTGGACTTGAACCTCGATCCGCTTGATTGACAATGTATCTGACACTGTAACTGCCATGCTACTGCTCTCTCCATGTATCTGGCACTGTAACTGCCATGCTACTGCTCTCTCCATGTATCTGGCGCTGTAACTGCCATGCTACTGCTCTCTCCATGTATCTGGCACTGTAACTGCCATGCTACTGCTCTCTCCATGTATCTGACACTGTAACTGCCATGCTACTGCTCTCTCCATGTATCTGGCACTGTAACTGCCATGCTACTGCTCTCTCCATGTATCTGGCACTGTAACTGCCATGCTACTGCTCTCTCCATGTATCTGGCACTGTAACTGCCATGCTACTGCTCTCTCCATGTAGCTGGCACTGTAACTGCCATGCTACTGCTCTCTCCATGTATCTGGCACTGTAACTGCCATGCTACTGCTCTCTCCATGTATCTGGCACTGTAACTGCCATGCTACTGCTCTCTCCATGTATCTGACACTGTAACTGCCATGCTACTGCTCTCTCCGTGTATCTGGCACTGTAACTGCCATGCTACTGCTCTCTCCGTGTATCTGACACTGTAACTGCCATGCTACTGCTCTCTCCGTGTATCTGACACTGTAACTGCCATGCTACTGCTCTCTCCATGTATCTGGCACTGTAACTGCCATGCTACTGCTCTCTCCATGTATCTGGCACTGTAACTGCCATGCTACTGCTCTCTCCATGTATCTGGCACTGTAACTGCCATGCTACTGCTCTCTCCATGTAATGGTTTTTAATGGACAATATTAGGTAATATTTATTTTTATAAAATGTAAATCCAATATCCCACTGGTGTTATATTGTTTAAAAATAGACTGGTACTAAGAGAGGACATTCCCTAAACAAGTAATATTACATTGGCCATTTATTAATAGTTTATGTTGTATGTTTATGTAGCTGAATGTAAAAATTATGGCAAGTATTTTTCAGTCTATTGTCTACACAATTGTAAGTGGAACTAATAATTAAGCGCAATCTTGGCTTTATTTATTGGTGGCATTGTTTATTAGCAATTCTTGAAATACAATTTCAATCTAATATTCATCATGTACTTTGTGTACTGGAATGTTTTTTATCATTATTTGAAGTCTAACGATATAATCCACATGACTGTTAAACATTTGAGGCCAATATAATTCTTTAGTTATTTGAAAAATCTCTTAAAACGATTGTTTCAAACACAATTTAGTTATTGTTGGTTGAGTTTGTTATTTGTGTAATGAAGTAATTATTGGTGTCCCTGATTGCAGCTGTCGAGGAGGAGAGAGAGGTGAATCTTGACGCAATCCCTGACGAGGTGGAAGAGGAACGAAAGAAACAAGCAATGGCAAAGAAAAATAAGGATGCAGACAAATTGGTAAATAAATTTTCAAAAATTTGTAGTAAGTTATGTGATTTTGAAGCTGGGTTAATAGCAACATATGCTCAAATCACTTTTGATGTGGTTGTTTTTTCTCCTGCAGGGCTACAACTATGAATACACTTATTTGGTTGAAATCGATATTTTGGAACTTGAATCAGACAATCAAAAAAATTATGTTTTAATGGTAAACTACACCATCATCACTCAATGCCACCGTTTGAGAATGGATCATTTGTATATATGCAATGACAACCTCATGCCCCAAAAATCATGTACAGCTGCCGGTTTGACATAGTGTTTGTACCATGTGAAAGAACATAAAATTATGTGGATGTTTGACATAGATCACTTAACTTGGTACAGTCGTTGAGAACATGCATAACGTTGCAAACAATTGTATGTACTATTGTTCTGAGTTATGTAATCTACATCAAACGTCCACATTGTTTCCTTCGTAATATCTCCACCCTCATGGGGAATTTTGAATTTAGTAATTGTTTTTTTAATGTTCGAACCATCCCCCATGCCTACAAAACTTCAGCCGCGTATATGTGAAACTGATGGAGATATGAGAACACAGACATACAGACAGACAGAGAGAGTCACAAACTATTTTATATTATAGAGATAATTATGATTATATGCCGTTGCTGTTCTCCTCTGTATCCCTGTAGTCCAGGGTGAAGCTGGCACTGATATCGGTCGTCAATTTTTTTTGGCTTCTTCATCACTAGTCCTGTTTCACTGCCATCTGCACCACCCGTCTCCACTCTCCCCTCTCCCTCGCCCTCATTCTCCCCTCCCCCGCACTCCCACCAGGTCTCTCTTCACGCAGTTCTCCCATCTCAGTCTCGGTTTTCCTCTTCTCCTTCTACCCTCCATTCCAAGCACATCCGCTTTCTTTGTTAACGGTCCCCTTCTATTCTTTCAACATGTCCAGCCAACTTTAGCTGGCTCTTCACCAGCTTCCTCATGAGACTCTCTCTCACACCAACCTCCTCCCTCAGCTCCTCCATTCTTCGCTTGTCAATTCTTTTCACTCCCGCAATACTTCTCACCCAGTTATTCTTGCAAACTTGCAGTTTCTCTTGTTGTTTTTCTGTCACCGCCATGGTCTCTAGGCCATATAGGTATGCTGGTGTTACCTTTCCTTTTAGCTTCTGACATATATATGTCTATCTCCCATCACCCCTTCCAGTTTCCTCCATGCACTCGCCCCAGCTTGTATTCTCCTTTGAATTTCCATCTTCGTCCCTGCAAACCGCTCCACCCAGATATACAAAGTTGTCTCATTCATTGGTTCAGTTTCTTCCCATCCAGTCTTATTTCTAGATTTTTTTTGCTGCCCAACCCAAAGCACCTCCGTCTTCTTCAGAATTACTTTCTGGCAAAGATTTCCTTTCACTTTACCAACATATATTGAAGGTCTGCCTCACTGTCCGCTACTACTGCCAAGTCATCTACATATATCAACTTGTGGAGAATATCCCTCATACGTGCTTTCCTGCTCATCACCTCCGCTACTGCGATGAACAACAGTGGGCTTAGGGTACTCCCCTGTCTCCGGCCGACTTCCACCCAGATTTCCTCTGATTTTCCCAGTCTGCACACTATTCTACCTTTTGTTTCTTCATGTGTGCCTTTGACCATCCTCACCTCTGCCTCTGGTACATCCATCCACCTCAGCGTGGCCATGGCCATCTCTGTCGGAACTGTGTTTTGTAAGCCTTTTCAAAGTCTTTGAATCTCAATCCCTCCAGACTCCACCAGTTGTCTCAGAGTGAACATCCCATATGTACAGACATGTTAAGGTTCCTGGAATCACCGGGAGACTCCCGGAAATCTATCAAATCTCCCAGTCTTCTGCACGTGAGAATAAATCTCCCATATTTCTAATGAAACAAAAAGTATTTTTGTGTGGCATCAGTTAACAAAAGACCGTTAATCCCTCCTTTTATTGATGCCCACAACAACAGCAAGGGTTATTTCAATTAGGTTTTGTGCAGAATGGACAATGCAGGCTTGGCTAAGCAGTATTCTTGTGCCTTGCATGTTTAACAAGATTTAACAAGATTTGCCATCCAAGCCAAAGGCCCAGATGGCAAGTGGACAAGGAAGCCATTGGCTTATCGAGAGTCCAACAATGTTCACCTACTTATAACCCGCCCTCCTGATATATGTGTCAACCTTGTTTTTAAACATATTCACGCTGCTAGCAGTTACACAATCTGTAGACAGTTTGTTCCATTCATTTATTGTCCTCTGTGAGAACGAGTGCTTCCTGATGTCCAATCTACATTGATCCTTTACTAATTTTACCTCATGTCCTCTAGTTCTGCTATCCTTCTTGAGTGAGAAAAACATATTTCTATCAATATTTTCATACCCATTCAATATCTTAAAAACTTCAATCTGATCTCCTCTTAACCTCCTTGTCTCTAGAGTTGTTAAACCACATTCTTTCAGGCGTTCTTCATAACTAAGGTCTCTAAGTTCTGGAATCATTTTAGTTGCTCTCCTTTGTATGCGTTCAAGCGTATCTATATCCTTCTTACGATATGGTCTCCATGCTTGTATACAGTATTCTAAATGAGGTCTAACTATTGCTTTATAAAGAGGTATAATTAACTTTTTCCCTTGTATGTTATGTTTCTTCTAATCAATCCAAGAATTTGATTACCCTTTGAAGCTGCAATACCACACTGCTCTGAAACTTTCATATCAGCGCTTATTGTAACTCCTAAGTCCTTTTCTTTTACAGTAGTACCAAGAACAGTAGCTCCCATTTTATAGTTTACATTCAAGTTCCCATGTCCTGTATGTAGGCATTTACATTTCCCAAAATTGAACAGCATCTGCCATTTCTCAGACCATTTCACTAATCTGTCTAGATCGTTTTGTAAATGTTGTTTATCACCATCAGTATTAACCTTTCTAAACAGTTTTGTGTCGTCCATAAATTTCAGTACGTTACTTGTTATACTGTCGTCCAAGTCATTGATATAAATTAAGAATAATATAGGTCCTAATACTGATCCTTGAGGTACCCCACTCAAAACCGATTTCCAATTTGAAACTTCTCCATCTACTACAACTCGTTGTCTTCTGTCAGTCAGCCATTGTTCTATCCAGTCAGTTATGCTATCCCGATACCATGGGCTTTTAATTTAAGTAGTAATCTTTGATGTGGCACTTTGTCAAAAGCTTTCTGAAAATCTAAGTAGATAATATCTACGGGCGATCCACGATCTATCCACTTAGTGATTTCTTCCAAAAACATAACATATTTGTTAAGCATGACCTCGCTTTAAGGAATCCATGTTGAGATGAATTTAATAATTTATGCTTAACGAGGAAGTCCACCATATGGTCTTTAATTAACCTTTCTAATAATTTACAAATCACTGACGTTAAACTCACTGGTCTGTAATTCTCTGACTTATTTCTCGAACCCTTTTTAAATAATGGTATGATGTTTGCTTCTTTCCATTCAAACGGAACAACTCCCTCTTTTAATGACAAGTTGAATACTCTTGCAAGTGGTATACTGATTTGATCTACTGTTTCCATTAGTAATTTTGGAGGAATCCCATCCACTCCCGGTGATTTGTTATCCTTCATTGCCTTGATTTTCCTAGCTACCAATTCTGGAGTTACAACTAACGGTCCTAAATAGTCAGATTTAGCCCCCTGAAATTTAGCATCAGCAACTGGTAATGAACTAATATCTTCTTTTGTAAACACTGAACTGAAGTAACCATTTAGGTCTTCCGCCATTGAAAACCCCTGTGATATTATATTTCCAGCACTGTCTTCTAGAGGTCCAACCTTGTCTTGTACGTTTTGTTTACTCCTGACATATGCATAAAAACTCTTGCTGTCAGTTTTTATGTTACATGCCAGTTTTTGCTCATAGCTTCTTTTAGATTGTCTGATTTCAGTTGTAGCTGCATTAAGTGCCTCTTTGTATTTTGCATAGTCTTCTTCCTTTCTGGTACGCCTATAAACCCTCCACATAGTTTGTTTTAGCATTATTTTTCTAATTGCCTCTTTTGACAAGTGTTTCTTTCTACACCGTTTTCCTTGTTTTCGGAAGGGAACAAATTTATCAATGATACTCTCAATTTCATATTTTAGAATATTCCAACATTCAATTGCAGTCTTATTCATCAGCATGTTATTCCAATCTAGCTGTGCTAAGTATTTTCTCATATCTTTGTAGTTACCTTTGTGGAAGTTTCTCTTGTACAGTCCTAATTCAGCATCTGTTATATCTATGTTGGCCCATGATTCAGTTATACCAATAATGTGAGGGTCAATATCTTCTACCATAATGTTTAATTCGTTTTTCTTATTTACTATGCTCCTTGCATTTAAACATACGCATCTATAACCTTTTTCAGAGATGTTTTTCGGATGATTTGATATTGGTTTATCTGTGCTAGTGGCCTCTTGTTCTGCTTGAGACACCTCTAGGTAACCCCCCTGCACTTCTAG
Organism: Lamellibrachia satsuma; assembly: GCA_033239005.1. NCBI lineage: Eukaryota > Metazoa > Annelida > Polychaeta > Sabellida > Siboglinidae > Lamellibrachia > Lamellibrachia satsuma. The sequence goes on from BSQZ01000055.1 coordinate 3,355,434, forward strand.
TTTAAAGAATGTTTACTTCCAAAAATATTTGTCATTGTACCCAAGTCGCTATCTACTGCTGCTGAAAGTTTGTCCGCGAATACTGCCGCCCCCTTTCCACTTAAATGAAGCCCATCCTTCATGTACATATCAGCCCTCCCAACAAAACTTCCCCATAAATCCACAAATCCAACTTCCTCTTCCCTACACAGCCTCTGGACTAACATGTTAATTGCCATCCCCGACAATTTCGATATTTATGACCCCTCCTGCCCATTACAGGTAAAATCCCTGACAGTATTACCTGCTCAACCCGCGTCTGTTTTAGTGTTCTGACCAACTGCCTATATTTCCTAACTATGGCAGTTGTACCCTCCCTCTCTACGTTATTTGTCCCTACATGTACTAAAACAGATCCACCCTTACCCGAGCCTACGATGTTTTTACCCTCTCAGTTATCGCCTCTATTTTGGCTCCAGGCAAGCAGACCACCACATCATCTCCCTTGTTTAAGACTCTGTCGGTCTTCCTAACTATCGAATCCCCCACAAACACCCTCGCTCTCTTCCTCACCCCCTCTATCACTGCTGCAGAATAACTCTTCCTTTCGATCCCTCCATCACATTCTGTCCTGACCCCTTCCCTTCCGTCTCCCCACTCCCTTCTCCTTCCCTCCTGTCTCCCCTACTCCCCTCTCCTTCACTCCGGTTGTTTTCCCTCCCGTCTCCCCCACTCCCTTCTCCTCCCCTCCTGTCTCCACTACTCTCCTCTCCTTCACTCCGGTTGTCTTCCCTCCCGTCTCCCCCACTCCCTTCTCCTTCCCTCCTGTCTCCGCTACTCCCCTCTCCTTCACCCCAGTTGTCTTCCCTCCCGTCTCCCCCACTCCCTTCTCCTTCCCTCCTGTCTCCCCTACTCCCCTCTCCTTCACCCCGGTTGTCTTCCCTCCCGTTCCTTTCCTTCCCGTCTCCTTACGTCCAGTCTCCCTATGACCTGTCACCTTCCCTCCTCTCAGCTTCCTCCCAGGCTGAGGTGAGCTCTCCCTAGCATCTCTTGTGTCTTTCCCCACTTTATCGTCTACTGTTCCCTCACCGGAACTACTGGCACAACTCCCCTGGTCCCTTCCCACCATTGCCACAACGAGCAGCCTCAGCTCTCCCAACTCCACCTCTAGTTCCTTCATCCTTGCGCATCCCCTACACTCAAAACTAAAACTATCTGCCTGGACCTCAGCCCAGGACTTCTCGCACCCAGACTTGACGAAATCTACCCAGTTACTACAACTGCCACAAATTAAGTGCCTTGTGGCCTTTAACTGCCGTTTGCACGGCGCCATCATACAATTTAGTTTTAATTAGTTTGCTACGTTAGCCTTGAATAAGGCTGTTTTTGTGATCAAAAGAACACTTTAGGCTAAAAATCCTGCCACCTAGCGAATACGGAGAACACTGTGTAACAAAACAACGAAGTCAGTGTGTACTAATTTACGCTAAAATCCTGCTGTTAATTCCTTTTTACCGAAAACGTTGACTACCACTATGTCAGATATTACCTTATGTATGTAATTTAAGTAAATAAATCACTTTATCTTATATATATATATTAGCTAATGTAAACGATAGCTCGATGCACGGGTTGAATGACCTGTAAACAAACTCCCTTTTATCACTCGTTGAGTTTGAATCCGGGAAAAAAAATTACTACCTCTGTTAACAACAACGGTTTCTTAATATATGTCTACAAGAAGTTGGTGAACATATATGTATAATACTAATACTTATTCTAACCAATATTCACTGTTACTGACTATTCACTATGTTATCTAAATTTTCGAATTGTAAACACCCCTATTAACGCTCGCTGATTTCCCTGACAGAATCCGAAACTAACTTACTCTAAAATACTCCCTCTGACTAATAATTAACAAAACCTGTTTCCTAATATATGTCTACAATACGTTTGTGTATAATATATATGCAATAGTAATACTTATTCTATTTGATATTCCACGTATTTCTGTAAATGATCTACACCAAATTCAAGTCGCTGCACCAAGTCCAAGTAGCCGGAAGTAATGTTGTATTGTTTATAATATGCATTAAATGAACGATGCCCCATTATTGCTCATCAGTGTACAATCTGTTAAATGATGCCCTTCAATTCATCTCCACTTTATCCGAGTTCTATTTGATTAATATGTGTTTGTTAATTGTCACAATCGGAGAACATTATGAATGAAAAAAATTATTTTTAAAATAGGTTTCACAAACAAAAAAATGCCTCCGTCACTTAGGGTCTCAAATGCCTTCATCACCCAGGATCAAACTTTGAAGAAAAGAAAATGCTTCAGTTCTAGCCCTGCCACTAAATATTATGTTAGCTGCATGTGTAATAAAATATGTAGGCTACTGCCAGTCAGGTAAGGGATTTTTGTTTTTGTACGGGAATATATTTCAGGAGTAGAACCACTTATTTAATTCCTAGACCACAAGAGTAGTAAACATGTTATTTTATCATTACTAGTCCACAAGGATATTTTCGACTGCCACAATGTTTATATTATGTCAGTTTACCATTTAATAGTACATGTGCATGTATTAGGAACTAAAGTTGATCTAGTATAATTTTTATGTGTGGCGAGGATGTGAAATACTTCAATTTACCCGCAATTCTCTTATACCCTGAGACTCTCTAATTTAGACTCCAAGGCTCCAAGACCCTCCAATTTATGCATGAATCTCCTGCATTTACATTTCTGAATCTTAACATTTATATATGTATGTATGTATTTATGGATATTTGCAGAAGAGATTAACTGCCACGGTCACCAAGGATCTGATCTCTAGCATCAATAATGCAATGTTGGATGACATTGAGATAAATCGCTCCAAGACATTTGGTGACAGCTCACTGCCGGTGTCCCTCACCATGAAGGGTGTGGCCCCGGGCAGTAGTGCAGTCGTCGTGACAGATGACGGGACAGTCCAGCTTCCTGACATGAAGACCTCGTCCTCGGCTGTTGCTCAGGTTTTTACACAACATGCTATTAAACTGTTATTCAGGACAAACGCTTCATTTTGCAAACAACTGGAAATCAGTATGTATAAAGCTGGGTATACATGAGGCAGTATCGTTGTCACAACAAGGCAATGCTGTCGCATGTAACCAGATTGCAACTTGAGTGCCCCATGTAAACTGTATGTCGCTGTGACATCACTTCCAATAGAATTCATCCTACTTATTCAAGTGGCCTTGTAATATACCTTATATTTAACTGCTCTTGTGTTTTTCCGTTTATTGTTTTTAATGTAATCATTACAGAAATCAATCCTAGTGTCATGAAATAACGTTAGTGAAGGAACAGTACAGATCAGATATCATAAAATTCTAATTCTCACAGACAACGATAAATAAATGGAACAGATTATCTACTGATTGTGTAGATGCTAGCAACATTGATGAATAATTGTTGGACACATGATAAACCAATGGCTTCTTTGTCCACTTACCATGACAAGCCATTCGCTTCCTTGTTCACTTACCAAAATAAGCCAATGGCATCCTTGTCCACTTACAACAATAAGACAATGGCTTCCTTGTCCACTTACCATGGTAAGCCAATGGCTTCCTTGTCCACTTACCATGATAAGCCAATGGCTTCATTGTCCACTTACCACATTAAGCCAATGGCTACCTTGTCCACTTTCCAAGATAAGCTAATGGCTTCTTTGTCCACTTACCATGATAAGCCAATAGGTTCCTTGTCTACTAACCATGATAAGCCAATGGCTTCCTTGTCCATTTAATAAAATAAGCCAATGGCTTCCTTGTCCACTTACCACAATTAGCTAATGGCTTCCTTGTCCACTTACCACAATAAGCCAATGGCTTCCTTGTCCACTTACCACAATAAGCTAATGACTTCCTTGTCCACTTACCACAATAAGCTAATGGCTTCCTTATCCACTTACCACAATAAGGTAATGGCTTCCTTATCCACTTACCACAATAATCTAATGGCTTCAGTGTCCACTTACCACAATAAGCTAATGGCTTCCTTGTCCACTTACCATCTGGGGTTTTTGCTTTGGATGGCAATCTTGCTATATAAACAGACATTGATATGCATCAATTTTATGGCAGCAAAAACAGTGCTGAGCCCTGTTTACCTTCATTTTTAACGAAGTACTTTGTTACCTCCAGGTGGCAGTGATGAAGGAAAACATCTACTCTTGGGCTGCGAGCTCACGTGATGTTGACTCCAAAATTTTCATCGTGGAAATGCATGACAAGAATGGGGACCCTCTCACAAGTACTGAGAAGTTGTCAGGTAAGGAGACAGAAAAGTAAGTGTGATTGCTGACTTAGCTTCTAGGAAAAAGTGATCGCTGTCTCTCACCAACTCTATGGTGTGTGGGCGCAGCTTTGTAAAGCATCAACTTGAATATGGACTAGGTTATAGGAGGCACGAGAAAAGATTTCTGAAGTGTTGTAGTTGTGATATAATAATGGCCTTGGTCGGTCGGTCGGTCGGTCGGTCGGTCGGTCGGTCGGTCGGTCGGTCGGTCGGTCGGTCGGTCGGTCGGTCGGTCGGTCGGTCGGTCGGTCGGTCGGTCGGTCGGTCGGTCGGTCGGTCGGTCGGTCGGTCGGTCGGTCGGTCGGTCGGTCGGTCGGTCGGTCGGTCGGTCGGTCGGTCGGTCGGTCGGTCGGTCGGTCGGTTTCAACATTTTGCCATTATTTTTACCAGCCTGTTATTTGGAATGGGAAATGTTATTTGGAATGGGAAAGGTTGTAGCACAAAGATCCTATATGATCTAATGGTGTGTAACAAAGTAGAAATGATGATATGCTCATCATACTCAAAATATGGTAAGGTTATACCACATTAACTTCTTCACTAGTTGAACCAGATTGGATGTTTTCACAGTCGGATTCAAACAGCCAAAAATGACACCACTTCATCAGAACAACAATGTGACAGTCCCACCATATGACGGCATGGCGTATAAAGTGATCAACATCACGAGAGCTAGTAGTGTCCTCATGGTGGACGTCACGCCAGTCCCAGGACAAAGCTGGCAGGTAGGATTGTCACTGATGTCTTGGACAGTCCTATTCCATGACACATTTGCTCTTCTATCCAAGTGAAGGGCCAATAGCCATGGGGCCAACAATCTGCCTCACCTCACAGATGACATAGTCTTATTGCTGTGGGCAAAACATCATCACATGCATCCTGAATTAAACTTTTACTCATCTCATTTCAGATTCATTTCACACAAAAATTAAACCTAGAATCTAGAATCAACAAAGACTTGCTATAGCTTGTTTGTGCAACTTTGTTATTTCATATTTGCGAAATCATCAAAGAGAACCAAAAAAAAGGAGCAACACTGGCCAAGTTGTTTGTACTGCAAATATGTCAGGTCGAGTCTAAGTTCACTACACAATTTACCTGATCTAATGATAACACTTTTAACAAAAGTATGCACTCTTACTACTACCTATATACTACAAATATGAACATCAACAAATCTCTTTCGTGATGGGCTAAATAAATTGAGAAGTTAGTTTTTAAAGTAAAAAATGCATTAGCAGCTAACATCTATATAGGACTGTACTGTCTGCCACAGCTCTACTTCAAGTTCAATGTGTCAAAGCCTCTTGTGGACAGGCCAACGAAAGACACGTATGACTTCACCCAGGCTGTGTCATCAGAATCCACTAACCGATGGCTTATCGTTGTACCACAGAATGTCACCAAAGCTGGTGTCGCCTATGTTGGAATAAGTCTCCCAGGTAAAACAAAACGTGCTTACTCTTTCTTTTATTTTATTGTACAACATTGCATGTGATTAGCACAATATTACATGACCCCCATTGCTGTGTTTTTTGGAAGAGACGCTAAGAGCTGTAGGTCCCTTCTATCTGGTGAGACACTCAGAACCATAGGTCCCGTCTATCTGGTGAGACACTCAGAACCGTAGGTCCTTTCTAACTGGTGAGACACTCAGAACCGTAGGTCCTTTCTATCTGGTGAGACACTCAGAACCGTAGGTCCCTTCTATCTGGTGAGACACTCAGAACCGTATGTCCTTTCTATCTGGTGTCTATGCTAGGGGAAATAAAAGACCCTACACGGGAGGGAAATGTGTAACCTGTCGTGAACTTGCTAACCCTAGAGAAGGAAAACTGTGAAAATAAACTAATTGGTGTATATGCATGAGGGTGATTCAATATGAGAGTGATTCAATATGAGAGTGTGATTCAATATGAGGGTGTGATTCAATATGAGGGTGTGATGCAATATGACGGAGTGATTCAATATGAGAGTGATTCAGTGTGAGAGCTATTCAGTATGAGGGTGTGATTCAATATGAGAGTGTGATTCAATATCAGGGTGTGATGCAGTATGAGAGTGTGATGCAATATGAGAGTGTGATGCAATATGAGGGTGTGATTCAATATCAGGGTTTGATTCAATATGAGAGTGTGATGCAATATGAGAGTGTGATGCAATATGAGGGTGTGATTCAATATCAGGGTGTGATTCAATATGAGAGTGTGATTCAAAATGAGAGTGTGAAGCAACATGAGAGTGGAATTCCACATGCGAGTGTGATTCAGTATGAGGATATGATGCAATATGAGGGTATGATGCAATATGAGGGTGAGATGCAATATGAGGGTGTGATTGATTGATAATTTTATTTTTACTCTGTAACATACTTAGTTGTACGCTATTTTCGATGGCCGAGCCATTCACGCATCATTTACATATCAATCATACAACAGATATTTACATTTGTACATAGGATTAAAAATCAAAATCATAACATAAATAAAATAAAATAGATAAAAACAGAGAATATTTAAAATATATAAAAAAGTGTAACCCGCCCTCCTGAGATATGTCAACCTTGTTTTTAAACATATTCACGTTGCTAGCAGTTACCCAATCCATAGACCATTTGTTCCATTAATTTATTGTCCTCTGTCAGAACGAGTACTTGATATCCAATCTACACTGATCCTTTACTAATTTAACCTCATGTCCTCTAGTTCTACTATCTTTCTTGAGTTAGGAAAACATATTTCTGTCAATATTTTTGTACCCATTCAGTATCTTAAAAACATCAATCTGATCTCCTCTTAACCTCCTTGTCTCTAGAGTTGCTAAACCACATTCTTTCAGGCTTTCTTCATAACTAAGGTCTCTCAGTTCTGGAATAATGTTAGTTGCTCTCCTCTGTATGCATTCAAGTGTATCCATCTCCACACTTGTGAACAGTATTATAAATGAGGTCTAACTATTGCTTTATTCAGAGGTATAATTAGCTTTTTTCCTTGTATGTTATGTTTCTCCTAATCAACCCAAGAATTTCATTACCCTTTTCTTTTACAGTAGTACAGAACAGTATCTCCCATATTATAGTTTTTATCCAAGTTCCCGTGTTCTGTATGTAGGTATTTACATTTCTCAAAATTTAATAACGTCTGCCATTTTTCAGTGTTAACCTTTCTAAACACTTGTGTCATCTGCAAATTTCAGTACGTTGCTTGTTATATTGTCGTCCAAATCTTTGATATATATTAAGAATAATAAAGGTCCTAATACTGATCTTTTTGGTACCCCACTCAAAACTGATTTCCAGTTTGAAACCTCTTCATCTACTACAATGCACTGTCTTCTGTCAGTCAACCATTGTTCTATCCAGTCAGTTATGCCATCCCTGATACCATGGGCTTTTAATTTAAGTAGTAATCTTTGATGTGGCACTTTGTCAAAAGCTTTCTGAAAATCTTAGTAGATAATATCTACTGGTGATTCCTCGTCTATCCACTTAGTGATTTCTTCCAAAAAACATAACATTTGTTAAGCATGACCTCGCTTTTAGGAATCCATGTTGAGATGAATTTAATAATTTATGCCTAACAAGGAAGTGCACCACATGTGACCCATCTTAACAAGATGGGTCACATGTCCCAATTTTTACATGTAGAGTTATTAGTTCAAAAGAGCAGCATCTCAGCTTTCACATGATGCATCATGCAACCAGATATCTCGATCTTAGCCGAAGCTACATTTCGCTAAACATGTATGGGGTAGAAATCTTCAAACTGAGAAATCAGCTGTCAAAGTTTAGTATGTTTATTGTCAAAGCTACCTTAGTTACCGTGCGTGTATCTAGCAGATATTTGGACCACTTGAAGATAAAGGCATCCTCATGACATTCTACTAATAGAATAACAAGATAAAGGCATCCTCATGACATTCTACTAATAGAATAACAAGATCATTGTCAGAAAAAAACGGACAGGATTAATTGCCTTGTAATTACCCTATTTTGAGAGCATTGTATTCATAATGTTCCCTTCAGTAACAATTACATACCTCTAAATCACTTTTATTTGTGGGTAAAGCATGCATCTTCCAAGAAATAATCCTGTTTTCATAATAACACCTCATACCGGTATCTCTGGAAGTAATAGTGCTAGCAAAATAAGGTTTTTAATGTTATATTTTTCTAAACACAACTGGTAGAAAACATTATGAAAGTAACCAAAAGCTACATCAGTATTTGTCGTCAAAAATATTTTTTTCGGGAAGTTACCAAAAAATTTATTAAATAAATTTCTTCTTTGAAAATGTTTTCTACCAGTTATGTAACACATTGTATACTGAAAAAGGCTTGCGTTTCAAATAATTATAATAATATTTGTTCAATCTGATACTCTTCATAGTAAAAATGCACAAGAGATTCTTAACAATGTCAATGCTAATTAATGGCATATTTAATACAAGACAACAACAACAAGTACATAAACAGCGACACCTCAAAACAGTTAACCATCACTGGAACGGCGGCCATGTCCTCTCTTTCGTGGCATGGGCAATATGCAGATGATGGGATGGCTAACGGGTTTGACGACCTCGTGCCCTGCCCCCCTTCCTCGCAAAACAACTATAGTGTATTGCTCACTGTCCTGCTGGTCAGACGGCCCAGCAACGGGGACAGTCTCGTGCTCATATATTATATATATGTATGTATATATATATATATATATATATATATATATATATATATGTATATATATATATATATATATATATGAATGTGTGCATGTATTCTGTGTATTAAAATACAACCATAAATGGACACAATGTTTACTAAAGCAACACAAGATGAGCAGACGTCCTACACTTATGAGACAGTGGTTTGTTAATGATGCAATATGAGGGTGTTATTCAATGTGATGCAGTTTGAGGGTGTGATGTAATATGAGAGTGTGTTGCAGTATGAGAGAGTGATTCAATGTAAGAGTGATTCAGTTTATGAGTGTGATTCAACATGAGTGTAATGCAATACGAGGGTGTGATGCAATATGAGGGTGTGATGCAGTTTGATAGAGTGATTCAATACGAGGGTGTGATGCAATATGAAGGGTGATGGTCCTTCCAGAATCAAGCAACAAGACGACGTCAAGGCGCAAGAGAAGCGTGGCTCCTCAAGACACTCAGAGCGACCTGGACCTCAACTTCACTGTCTCACTGCACTGGTGTCGCACCTGGCGCCCCACACAGGATCAGTGGAACAGCGACAACTGTTGGGTTAGTGCAGTCAGTGCAGTCAGTGCGTGTGTGCATGCATGCATGCAGGTGTTTTTGTGTGAGTGTGTGCATGTTTTCTGTATATTAAAATACAACCATAAATGGACACAATGTTTACTAAAGCAACACAAGATGAGCAGACGTCCTACACTTATGATGCAGCGGTTTGTTAATTACTCTATATTATATTCCTGTTGTTGTTGTCAACATATAATGTTTTCATCTGATGTACAGTGGCATAGCTCTTGCTGTAAGGACTCATGATCTAAGGAATATCTGATATACAGTGGCATGACTCTTGCTGTAAGGTCTCACGATCTAAGGAATATCTGATGTACAGTGGCATGACTCTTGCTGTAAGGACTCACGATCTAAGGAATATCCGCTTAAAGGGAATAATTTTGAAATCCTCGTTCTGGCAAGCAATGTTCTATGTACCCATGAATATACATTCGCGCCTTGTTATTACACGCCCCATTATTATGCGGATTCAGATATAAGGCGGTCGCTCGTGGACCCTCATTTTCTGCCGCCAGAAGGAAATGCCAAATGGGCCTGCTTAAAAATGCTAGGAATTGCTTTGACAATTCTCAAGAAACATTAGGTGAACAATGTCAATGAACGAGTGTCATCTTTGCACTGCCACCAACATCAAATGAGTCGCTTCCACAGTGGCTTCCACAGTGTTCTTGGTCCTGGACTTGGCGCAGCAAGCGGCGATCGCTGTTGTTTAGTAGCTCCCTGGTGGCAGATACAAGAACACCTAACGCGCCTCGTGTACAGCGCAGTCTGAAATCATGGACCCCGACCACAGCGTTATAATGAGGCTCGACTGTATGAGAAACGTTGTAACAGTTTGTACAAGTCCCAACATGATCCTTACAGCAAGAGTTCACTACACGTGTTAACCAAAACCTACCTATTTATACAATGAGGCGACTACTTTCATACTAGAACCATAAATTGTCACAAAAAGATCACTATTGCTTTGATTGTAATCATAAAAAGTGCAAACCATTAAAAATACTTTATGATATAATTGTTGTCCAAAACCGCATTGATTTTCTCATTTTCAGGTTTCGGATAATTCGACGCCAGACTTCATTCAGTGCGAATGTAAGAATCTACATCCAAACATCAAATCACACGCAACTGGCTTCACATTGCCCAGAGTGAACACGATTAATTTCCAAAACATATTTTCAAATTTGGGCACGCTCGCTGCCAACAATCCAACGGTGTACTCGACCGTCCTTGTAATCATCTTCGTGTATTTGCTGGTGGTGGTTTGGGCCAGACGTATGGACAAGAGAGACATTGAGAGGGTAAGTCATCTTAATAGTCCTTCCTCAATTCAATTTGTGCTCATCTCATTTCAGAATCATTTCACAAAAAATTAACCTAATTAGTAACCACTGCAACATGCTAGCTCTAGTAACCACTGCAACATGCTAGCTCTAGTAACCACTACAACATGCTAGCTCTAGTAACCACTACAACATGTTAGCTCTAGTAACCACTACAACATGCTAGGTCTAGTAACCACTACAACATGCTAGCTCTAGTAACCACTACAACATGCTAGCTCTAGTAACCACTACAACATGCTAGCTCTAGTAACCACTACAACATGCTAGCTCTAGTAACCACTACAACATGCTAGCTCTAGTAACCACTACAACATGCTAGCTCTAGTAACCACTACAACATGCTAGCTCTAGTAACCACTGCAACATGCTAGCTCTAGTAACCACTGCAACATGCTAGCTCTAGTAACCACTGCAACATGCTAGCTCTAGTAACCACTGCAACATGCTAGCTCTAGTAACCACTGCAACATGCTAGCTCTAGTAACCACTACAACATGCTAGCTCTAGTAACCACTGCAACATGCTAGCTCTAGTAACCACTGCAACATGCTAGCTCTAGTAACCACTGCAACATGCTAGCTCTAGTAACCACTGCAACATGCTAGCTCTAGTAACCACTACAACATGCTAGCTCTAGTAACCACTACAACATGCTAGCTCTAGTAACCACTACAACATGCTAGCTCTAGTAACCACTACAACATGCTAGCTCTAGTAACCACTACAACATGCTAGCTCTAGTAACCACTACAACATGCTAGCTCTAGTAACCACTACAACATGCTAGCTCTAGTAACCACTACAACATGCTAGCTCTAGTAACCACTACAACATACTAGCTCTAGTAACCACTACAACATGCTAGCTCAAGTAAACACTACAACATGCTGGCTCTAGTAACCATTACAACATGCTAGCTCTAGTAACCACTACAACATGCTAGCTCTAGTAACCACTACAACATGCTAGCTCTAGTAACCACTGCAGCATGCTAGCTCTAGTAACCACTACAACATGCTAGGTCTAGTAACCACTACAACATGCTAGGTCTAGTAGCCACTACAACATGCTAGCTCTAGTAACCACTACAACATGCTAGCTCTAGTAACCACTGCAGCATGCTAGCTCTAGTAACCACTGCAACATGCTAGGTCTAGTAACCACTACAACATGCTAGCTCTAGTAACCACTACAACATGCTAGCTCTAGTAATCACTGCACCATTCTAGCTCTAGTAATCACTGCAGCATGCTAGCTCTAGTAACCACTACAACATGCTAGCTCTAGTAACCACTACAGCATGTTAGCTCTAGTAACCACTACGGCATGCTAGCTCTAGTAACCACTAAGGCATACTAGCTCTAGTAACCACTACAGCATGCTAGCTCTAGTAACCACTAAGGCGTACTAGCTCTAGTAACCACTACAACATGCTAGCTCTAGTAACCACTACAATATGCTAGCTCTAGTAACCACTAAGGCGTACTAGCTCTAGTAACCACTATGGCATGCTAGCTCTAGTAACCACTACGGCATGCTAGCCTGTTTGTACAAATAGTTTATTTAGGTTTGGTGAAATCATCAGATAAACAATTTAAAAAAGTCAAAAATGATCACATTCATTTGATGTTATTATCGGATAGGGCATGACACCAGTGTAGCAAGGATACATCTAGAAATGTGTTGTGTGCTACAATAGGGCATGACACCAGTGTAGCAAGGATACATCTAGAAATGTGTTGTGTGCTACAATAGGGCATGACACCAGTGTAGCAAGGATACATCTAGAAATGTGTTGTGTGCTACAATAGGGCATGACGCCATTGAAATATTTTTTTCTCAAGATAGAACTAGAGGATACGAGGTAATATTAGTAAAGGATCAGAGTATATTGTGTATCACTATCAGGAAGTACTCGTACTCACAGAGGACAATAAATGAATGGAACAAATTATCTACAGATTGTGTAACTGCTAGCATCGTTAATATATTTAAAAACAAAGTTGGCAGATATCTCAGAAGGACAGGTTACACATAGATGAAAAATTATTGGACTCTTGATAAGCCAATGGCTTCCTTGTCCACTTGCCATCTGGGCTTTTGCCTTGGATTGCAATTATGTGAAATCTAGTTAAATCACCATATCAAAGGTATTTGTATAAGTGTGTTGTGTCACTTTTGTGTTAGAGTAGAATTGTTATGTTAGAGTGGAGCATGACACCACTGTAACAAGGATGTGTCTAGAGTGTGTTGTGTGTTACAGTAGGGCATAACATCGCTGTATCAAAGATGTGTATGTAACTGGTTTGTTGTGTATTACAGTGGGCCACTATGCCACTAGCAAGGATGTATGTAATATGTATATGTGTGTTGTGCATTATGGTGGGGCATGACACCACTAGCAAGGATATTCATATAAGTGTGTTGTGTGTTACATTGGGGCATGACACCACTAGCAAGGATATGCGTATAAGTTTGTTGTGTGTTACAGTGGGGAATGACACCACTGGCAAGGATGTATGTATAAGTGTGTTGTGCGTTATAGCGGGGCATGACACCACTAGCAAGGATGTGTATATAAGTGTGCTGTGTGTTAAAGTGGGGCATGACACCGCTGCTGGACAACAAGGCATGTGACCGCCACTGTTACAAGGTGTCAGTGTTCACGGGTCTGCGCCGCCACTCAGGCACCACGTCCAGTGTCTGCTTCACCCTGGCAGGTGGGCAGGGCAACACAGGCATGAGACTGCTCGACGACGGCAAGAACAAGGTCAGTTCTCATATTCATCTCTTCTTACCGTTTGTGCATTGAAATCGTATCATCATTATTTTATTTGTTTCTAACATAAGTTTTTTACATTTGTTACATGTAAATTTCCATGTATAATACACATTTTTTCCCTTCAATTTTTACTTAAAAGTCCGGGTGCGTATTATACATGGAGATAGAGCTAAACAAAATTTTCTCCGACCAGATATGGATAACACTACTGGAACAATAGTACTATGACGTCAATGAGCGGGAAGCGTACGCAAAAGGGAGCGTCGCTGACCGGGAATAACGCAGAAATGTGTGGAATGTGTCGGATTAATACGCTCAAATATGTGTTGCTCCCTGAACACCAAAGCATCATGATTGGCAATCTTGAATCACATGAACGACCTGACTAGTCAATGCCATGCCCACGGGTCAGCCAGTATGGCTCCAAGTTAAAAGTTGTGAATGCAAATAAAGATGACTGTACCATATGTATGTTTCGCAGTTTGCATGTAACATATCAGAATAGAGCTTGGTATTAATTTAAAACTGAGAGCAGAATGACGCAAAGTAAGTTCTAACAAGCACAAATTTAATCAGTTGCGCAATGGTCAAGCTAAAATGCAAGTTATGCAGGGCTTACACGACTGACGAGGCGATATATCGTCGCGTGCAATGAGCCGGCGGCAATGCCGTAACTTGCGTGACATGTTTACGATTCTGAGATGGATTCAAGGATCATCACACAAACGAACTTTGTCGCTTCAAGCAAACTATCAGAAGCCGGAAAATCAGGGGTCAATGGCAAAAGTTGGGGTGCGTATTATACATAATAATGTAGGAATTCTATCAGAATTTAGCAAAAGTCAGGGTGCGTATTATACATGGGGGCATATTATACACGGAAACTTACGGTATTGTAAATGAAAATATTTCCATGTGTCCCGTCTATGACACATCATAATAAACTCCATCCACATCTGAATAGTGCAGTTAACATTATTAATTACTATGCTGTTCACATTGTATAATATAAAACATTAATAGTGTCAGTTTGGTACCAGCCTGTATGTACAGGTAGGGAACACTGGCACTGACAGAAAGACAGGAGGAGAAGATACAGATAGCAGAAAACAACTGGGTCCAAAGAATATGCAAAGTAACCAAAGAAGACAGAAGGAAGATGAAGGAATAGAGAGAAGAGATTGGCATGAAAAAACACCTAAAGATGAGCAGGACATGAGATGGGCAGGACATGTACAAAGAATGGGTGAAGACAGACTGTCAAAAAGAGCATGGAAAGCAGAAGAGGGTGGCAGAAAAAGAAGAGGAAAACCAAAGCTGTGATGGAAAGACTGTGTCAAACGAGATCTTGAAAAGGCAGGTACGAACGGCCAAGAGTGGAAGACCACCGCAGAAGACAGAGGGAGATGGAGAGAGTTACCAATAAAAGTGGAAGAAGCTACCAAGTGACTTGGACCCCACCCCACAAGGGGACCCCGCCCCACAAGGGGACCCCGCCCCACAAGGGAGCATGGGGAAGAAGAATAGTGTCAGTTTGCATAATGCATCAAGTAATGTCAAACCAGTATATATGTAGAATTATTATTATTATCTAAATCTATCTAAAATTTATAAAGCGTCATACATATGGGATTATATTAGCCCGTTCATAGACGCGTACATACATACATGCAATCATAAAATAATAAATATAATCTTTGATCCTGTTTCTCAGTTATTAATATTAAGCATAATAACCTCTCAAGAAACTTGGTATTTGATCTGAATATTTCAACCGCATCCCACAGTCTTCTTGAGATGTTGGCCAGGAGTTCCAAGGTCCTGCTCCAGCTTGTGTCACATGTCATTGGTCACGTGACACATCTGTAACTTCAGTCTGCTGAAGAAGCCCACGGCATGTTTATGTTTATTATATTTATTATTATGTTTAATAATAAATATAATGTTATATAGTTTAATATATATATATATATAATTAATATAGAGTATTCAGTTAAGATTAATAACTATAATATATAAATAATTATAATAAATAAATAGCTGAAAAACATGTTAATAAAAAAGTGTCTTCTTTCCCGGTTATTCCTCATTGGAAATACTCAAGCCTAAATAAAAAAGTTTTCAATGTCTTTTTTAATTTACACAGCATATCTGCTTGTCTTATGTAATCCGGCAAAGCATTCCATAATATCGGTTTGGACACTGAGAAAGGAAGTCTGTCGTAGCCCTCAAATTTGGTCCGACATAGTGCGAGGCCATACAATGCAAAGAAAACAAGGACCAGTAGGTCTGATATTTAACCTGGTGCAAGGCCACGCAATGCAGAGAAAACAAGGACCAGTAGGTCAGACATGTAACCTGGCGGAAGGCCATGCAATGCAGAGAAAACAAGGACCAGTAGGTCAGACATGTAACTTGGTGCAAGGTCATGCAGTGCAGAGAAAACAAGGACCAGTAGGTCAGACATGTAACCTGGCGGAAGGCCATGCAATGCAGAGAAAACAAGGACCAGTAGGTCAGACATGTAACTTGGTGCAAGGTCATGCAATGCAGAGAAAGCAAGGACCAGTAGGTCAGACATGTAACCTGGCGGAAGGCCATGCAATGCAGAGAAAACAAGGACCAGTAGGTCAGACATGTAACTTGGTGCAAGGTCATGCAATGCAGAGAAAACAAGGACCAGTAGGTCTGATATTTAACCTGGTGCAACGTCATGCAGTGCAGAGAAAACAAGGACCAGTAGGTCAGACATGTAACTTGGTGCAAGGTCATGCAGTGCAGAGAAAACAAGGACCAGTAGGTCAGACATGTAACCTGGTGCAAGGTCATGCAATGCAGAGAAAACAAGGACCAGTAGGTCAGACATGTAACTTGGTGCAAGGCCATGCAATGCAGAGAAAACAAGGACCAGTAGGTCAGACATGTAACCTGGTGCAAGGCCATGCAATGCAGAGAAGACAAGGACCAGTAGGTCAGACATGTAACTTGGTGCAAGGTCATACAGTGCAGAGAAAACAAGGACCAGTAGGTCAGACATGTAACCTGGCGCAAGGCCATGCAATGCAGAGAAAACAAGGACCAGTAGGTCAGACATGTAACGTGGTGCAAGGTCATGCAGTGCAGAGAAAACAAGGACCAGTAGGTCAGACATGTAACCTGGTGCAAGGTCATGCAATGCGGAGAAAACAAGGACCAGTAGGTCAGACATGTAACTTGGTGCAAGGTCATGCAGTGCGGAGAAAACAAGGACCAGTAGGTCAGACATGTAACCTGGTGCAAGGTCATGCAATGCAGAGAAAACAAGGACCAGTAGGTCAGACATGTAACTTGGTGCAAGGCCATGCAATGCAGAGAAAACAAGGACCAGTAGGTCAGACATGTAACCTGGTGCAAGGCCATGCAATGCAGAGAAAACAAGGACCAGTAGGTCAGACATGTAACTTGGTGCAAGGTCATGCAGTGCAGAGAAAACAAGGACCAGTAGGTCAGACATGTAACCTGGTGCAAGGTCATGCAGTGCAGAGAAAACAAAGACCAGTAGGTCAGACATGTAACCTGGTGCAAGGCCATACAATGCAGAGAAAACAAGGACCAGTAGGTCAGACATGTAACCTGGTGCAAGGCCATGCAATGCGGAGAAAACAAGGACCAGTAGGTCAGACATGTAACGTAGTGCAAGGCCATACAATGCAGAGATAACAAGGACCAGTAGGTCAGACATGTAACCTGGTGCAAGGCCATGCAATGCAGAGAAAACAAGGACCAGTAGGTCAGACATGTAACCTGGTGCAAGGTTATACAATGCAAAGAAAACAAGGGCCAGTAGGTCAGACATGTAACCTGGTGCAAGGCCATACAATGCAGAGAAAATAAGGACCAGTAGGTCAGACATGTAACCTGGTGCAAGGCCATGCAATGCGGAGAAAACAAGGACCAGTAGGTCAGACATGTAACGTAGTGCAAGGCCATACAATACAGAGAAAACAAGGACCAGTAGGTCAGACATGTAATCTGGTGCAAGGCCATGCAATGCAGAGAAAACAAGGACCAGTAGGTCAGACATGTAACTTGGTGCAAGGTCATGCAGTGCAGAGAAAACAAGGACCAGTAGGTCAGACATGTAACCTGGTGCAAGGCCATACAATGCAGAGAAAACAAGGACCAGTAGGTCAGACATGTAACCTGGTGCAAGGCCATGCAATGCGGAGAAAACAAGGACCAGTAGGTCAGACATGTAACGTAGTGCAAGGCCATACAATGCAGAGAAAACAAGGACCAGTAGGTCAGACATGTAACCTGGTGCAAGGCCATGCAATGCAGAGAAAACAAGGACCAGTAGGTCAGACATGTAACCTGGTGCAAGGTTATACAATGCAAAGAAAACAAGGACCAGTAGGTCAGACATGTAATGTGGTGCAAGGCCATGCAATGCAGAGAAAGCAAGGACCAGTAGGTCAGACATGTAACGTGGTGCACGGTCATGCAGTGCAGAGAAAACAAGGACCAGTAGGTCAGACATGTAACCTGGTGCAAGGTCATGCAGTGCAGAGAAAACAAAGACCAGTAGGTCAGACATGTAACCTGGTGCAAGGCCATACAATGCAGAGAAAACAAGGACCTGTACGTCAGACATGTAACCTGGTGCAAGGCCATGCAATGCGGAGAAAACAAGGACCAGTAGGTCAGACATGTAACGTAGTGCAAGGCCATACAATGCAGAGAAAACAAGGACCAGTAGGTCAGACATGTAACCTGGTGCAAGGCCATGCAATGCAGAGAAAACAAGGACCAGTAGGTCAGACATGTAACCTGGTGCAAGGTTATACAATGCAAAGAAAACAAGGACCAGTAGGTCAGACATGTAATGTGGTGCAAGGCCATGCAATGCAGAGAAAGCAAGGACCAGTAGGTCAGACATGTAACGTGGTGCACGGTCATGCAGTGCAGAGAAAACAAGGACCAGTAGGTCAGACATGTAACCTGGTGCAAGGTCATGCAGTGCAGAGAAAACAAAGACCAGTAGGTCAGACATGTAACCTGGTGCAAGGCCATGCAATGCAGAGAAAACAAGGACCTGTAGGTCAGACATGTAACCTGGTGCAAGGCCATGCAATGCGGAGAAAACAAGGACCAGTAGGTCAGACATGTAACGTAGTGCAAGGCCATACAATGCAGAGAAAACAAGGACCAGTAGGTCAGACATGTAACCTGGTGCAAGGCCATGCAATGCAGAGAAAACAAGGACCAGTAGGTCAGACATGTAACCTGGTGCAAGGTTATACAATGCAAAGAAAACAAGGACCAGTAGGTCAGACATGTAATGTGGTGCAAGGCCATGCAATGCAGAGAAAGCAAGGACCAGTAGGTCAGACATGTAACGTGGTGCACGGTCATGCAGTGCAGAGAAAACAAGGACCAGTAGGTCACACATGTAATGTGGTGCAAAGCCATGTAACGCAGAGAACACAAGGACCAGTAGGTCAGACATGTAACCTGGTGCAAGGCCATACAATGCAGAGAAAACAAGGACCAGTAGGTCATACATGTAATCTGGTGCAAGGTCATACAATGCAAAGAAAACAAGGACCAGTAGGTCAGACATGTAACCTGGTGCAAGGCCATGCAATGCGGAGAAAACAAGGACCAGTAGGTCAGACATGTAACCTGGTGCACGGTCATACAATGCAAAGAAAACAAGGACCAGTAGGTCAGACATGTAACCTGGTGCAAGGTCATACAATGCAAAGAAAACAAGGACCAGTAGGTCAGACATGTAACCTGGTGCACGGTCATGCAGTGCAGAGAAAATAAGGACCAGTAGGTCAGACATGTAACCTGGTGCACGGTCATGCAGTGCAGAGAAAATAAGGACCAGTAGGTCAGACATGTAATGTGGTGCACGGTCATGCAGTGCAGAGAAAATAAGGACCAGTAGGTCAGACATGTAACCTGGTGCACGGTCATGCAGTGCAGAGAAAATAAGGACCAGTAGGTCAGACATGTAACCTGGTGCACGGTCATGCAGTGCAGAGAAAATAAGGACCAGTAGGTCAGATATGTAACGTGGTGCACGGTCATGCAGTGCAGAGAAAATAAGGAACAGTAGGTCAGACATGTAACGTGGTGCACGGTCATGCAGTGCAGAGAAAACAAGGACCAGTAGGTCAGACATGTAACCTGGTGCAAGGCCATGCAATGCAGAGAAAACAAAGACCAGTAGGTCAGACATGTAATCTGGTGCAAGGCCATACAATGCAGAGAAAACAAGGACCAGTAGGTCAGACATGTAACCTGGTGCAAGGTCATACAATGCGGAGAAAACAAGGACCAGTAGGTCAGACATGTAACCTGGTGCAAGGCCATGCAATGCGGAGAAAACAACGACCAGTAGGTCAGACATGTAACCTGGTGCAAGGTCATACAATGCAAAAAAAACAAGGACCAGTAGGTCAGACATGTAACCTGGTGCAAGGCCATGCAATGCGGAGAAAACAAGGACCAGTAGGTCAGACATGTAACGTGGTGCACGGTCATGCAGTGCAGAGAAAACAAGGACCAGTAGGTCAGACATGTAACTTGGTGCAAGGTCATGCAATGCAGAGAAAACAAAGACCAGTAGGTCAGATATTTAACCTGGTGCAAGGCCATGCAATGCGGAGAAAACAAGGACCAGTAGGTCAGACATGTAACGTGGTGCACAGTCATGCAGTGCAGAGAAAACAAGGACCAGTAGGTCAGACATGTAACCTGGTGCAAGGCCATGCAATGCAGAGAAAGCAAGGACCACTAGGTCAGACATGTAATCTGGTGCAAGGCCATACAATGCAGAGAAAACAAGGACCAGTAGGTCATACATGTAATGTGGTGCAAGGTCATACAATGCTGAGAAAACAAGGACCAGTATGTCAGACATGTAACCTGGCGCAAGGCCATGTAATGCAGAGAAAACAAGGACCAGTAGGTCAGACATGTAACCTGGCGCAAGGCCATATAATGCAGAGAAAACAAGGACCAGTAGGTCAGACATGTAA
Organism: Lamellibrachia satsuma; assembly: GCA_033239005.1. Classification (NCBI taxonomy): domain Eukaryota; kingdom Metazoa; phylum Annelida; class Polychaeta; order Sabellida; family Siboglinidae; genus Lamellibrachia; species Lamellibrachia satsuma. The sequence continues at coordinate 3,376,206 of BSQZ01000055.1, forward strand.
CCTGGCGCAAGGCCATGCGATGCAGAGAAAACAAGGACCAGTAGGTCAGACATGTAACCTGGTGCAAGGCCATACAATGCAGAGAAAGCAAGGACCAGTAGGTCAGACATGTAATCTGGTGCAAGGCCATGTAATGCAGAGAAAACAAGGACCAGTAGGTCAGACAGGTAACCTGGCGCAAGGCCATGCGATGCAGAGAAAACAAGGACCAGTAGGTCAGACATGTAACCTGGCGCAAGGCCATGCAATGCAGAGAAAACAAGGACCAGTAGGTCAGACATGTAACCAGGTGCAAGGCCATACAATGCAGAGAAAGCAAGGACCAGTAGGTCAGACATGTAATCTGGTGCAAGGCCATGTAATGCAGAGAAAACAAGGACCAGTAGGTCAGACATGTAACCTGGCGCAAGGCCATGCAATGCAGAGAAAGCAAGGACCAGTAGGTCAGACATGTAACCTGGTGCAAGGCCATGCCATGCAGAGAAAACAAGGACCAGTAGGTCAGACATGTAACCAGGTGCAATGCCATACAATGCAGAGAAAACAAGGACCAGTAGGCCAGACATGTAATCTGGTGCAAGGCCATGCCATGCAGAGAAAGCAAGGACCAGTAGGTCAGACATGTAATGTGGTGCAAGGCCAGGCAATGCAGAGAAGACAAGGACCAGTAGGTCAGACATGTAACCTGGCGCAAGGCCATGCAGTGCAGAGAAAACAAGGACCAGTAGGTCAGACATGTAACCTGGCGCAAGGCCATGCAGTGCAGAGAAAACAAGGACCAGTAGGTCAGACATGTAATCTGGTGCAAGGCCATGAATGCAGAGAAAACAAGGACCAGTAGGTCATACATGTAACCTGGCGCAAGGCCATGTAATGCAGAGAAAACAAGGACCAGTAGGTCAGACATGTAACCTGGCGCAAGGCCATGCAATGCAGAGAAAACAAGGACCAGTAGGTCAGACATGTAACCTGGCGCAAGGCCATGTAATGCAGAGAAAACAAGGACCAGTAGGTCAGACATGTAACCTGGCGCAAGGCCATGTAATGCAGAGAAAACAAGGACCAGTAGGTCAGACATGTAACCTGGCGCAAGGCCATGTAATGCAGAGAAAACAAGGACCAGTAGGTCAGACATGTAACCTGGCACAATGCCATGCAATGCAGAGAAAACAAGGACCAGTAGGTCAGACATGTAACCTGGCGCAAGGCCATGCAGTGCAGAGAAAACAAGGACCAGTAGGTCAGACATGTAACCTGGCGCAAGGCCATGCAGTGCAGAGAAAACAAGGACCAGTAGGTCAGACATGTAATCTGGTGCAAGGCCATGAATGCAGAGAAAACAAGGACCAGTAGGTCATACATGTAACCTGGCGCAAGGCCATGCAATGCAGAGAAAACAAGGACCAGTAGGTCAGACATGTAACCTGGCGCAAGGCCATGCAATGCAGAGAAAACAAGGACCAGTAGGTCAGACATGTAACCTGGCGCAAGGCCATGCAATGCAGAGAAAACAAGGACCAGTAGGTCAGACATGTAACCTGGCGCAAGGCCATGCAATGCAGAGAAAACAAGGACCAGTAGGTCAGACATGTAACCTGGTGCAAGGTCATGCAATGCAGAGAAAACAAGGACCAGTAGGTCAGACATGTAATGTGGTGCAAGGCCATGCAATGCAGAGAAAACAAGGACCAGTAGGTCAGACATGTAACCTGGTGCAAGGCCATGCAATGCAGAGAAAACAAGGACCAGTAGGTCAGACATGTAACGTGGTGCATGGTCATGCAATGCAGAGAAAACAAGGACCAGTAGGTCAGACATGTAACCTGGTGCAAGGCCATGCAATGCAGAGAAAACAAGGACCAGTAGGTCAGACATGTAACCTGGCGCAAGGTCATGCAATGCAGAGAAAACAAGGACCAGTAGGTCAGACATGTAATGTGGTGCAAGGCCATGCAATGCAGAGAAAACAAGGACCAGTAGGTCAGACATATAACCTGGTGCAAGGCCATGCAGTGCAGAGAAAACAAGGACCAGTAGGTCAGACATGTAACATGGTGCAAGGCCATGCAATGCAGAGAAAACAAGGACCAGTAGGTCAGACATGTAACCTGATGCAAGGCCATGCAATGCGGAGAAAACAAGGACCAGTAGGTCAGACATGTAACCTGGTGCAAGGCCATGCAATGCAGAGAAAACAAGGACCAGTAGGTCAGACATGTAACGTGGTGCATGGTCATGCAGTGCAGAGAAGACAAGGACCAGTAGGTCAGACAATTAACCTGGTGCAAGGCCATGCAATGCAGAGAAATGTCAATGTCACTAGGGCATGGACTAGCATCTTGGATGCATCAGTGGGGAGACACTGTTTTTAATTGAGTCCGGATGAAGGTTAGATTTTTCCAGTAGAGGTGTAGTCACCGTGTGTTTGAAGTTGGCTGGCACTGATCCAGACTTAGCGACATGTTAATGGTCATAGCTAATGTCAACACAAGAATGTCAATGTTAGCTTTTATGAATGAAGTAGGAAGTTGATCAAGTACACTTGAGTTCATTGGACACTTCCTCACTATTCCGGAAAACGCACTGGACGTGTAGGCCTGTTCACAGTGCCCGTCCACAGTGTTGACAGTTTGCTGGCATCTACTGGCTAATTGTATGCAAACGTCAAACACTTTACGTATGAAGAACTCTTCTGCGAGTTGAGCAGTACCAGTCGTGGACTGGGCATTTTTAGAGCAGGTTTACTCTTCATCAAGCCATCCATAATCCTGAAAATTGCTTTGTTGTCTTGTGTGTACTCATCAATTTTCATTGTATAGAACTTGGCTTTGGCATATTGTATTTGCTGCTTGTATGGCTAGCGCAATCCCATGAAGATTTTGTGATGGACCTGCAGCTTTAATCCGGTAGCAGAGGGGTTAGACCTTGAAGGAGGGCATACAAAGTTTTAGTCCAGTAGCAGAGGGGTTAGAGCCTTGAAGGAGGATACATACAAAGTTTTAGTCCAGTAGCAGAGGGGTTAGAGCCTTGAAGGAGGATACATACAAAGTTTTAGTCCAGTAGCAGAGAGGTTAGAGCCTTGAAGGAGGATACATACAAAGTTTTAGTCCGGTAGCAGAGGAGTTAGACCTTGAAGGTGGATACATACAAAGTTTTAGTCCGGTAGCAAAGAGGTTAGACCTTGAAGGAGGATACATACAAAGTTTTAGTCCGGTAGCAGAGAGGTTAGACCTTGAAGGAGGGTACATACAAAGTTTTAGTCCGGTAGCAGAGGGGTTAGACCTTGAAGGAGGGTACATACAAAGTTTTAGTCCGGTAGCAGAGGGGTTAGACCTTGAAGTAGGATACCTACAAAGTTTTAGTCCGGTAGCAGAGGGGTTAGACCTTGAAGGAGGATACATACAAAGTTTTAGTCCGGTAGCAGAGAGGTTATAACTTGAAGGAGGTTACATACAAAGTTTTAGTCCGGTAGCAGAGGGGTTAGACCTTGAAGGAGGTTACATACAAAGTTTTAGTCCAGTAGCAGAGGGGTTAGACCTTGAAGGAGGGCACATACAAAGTTTTTGTGTGGTTTCTGTACTTCAGGGTGTACTGATCCAGAAACTGCATAATGCCACTTTGGCATCATTGAGCAATTTTTTTTACAACCATTTTAAAAATAGTCTCATTGTCTGGGTCATATAGATAGAATTGAACACTGTTGCTAGTGAGTATCATATTTACAAAGAACAACAAGTGCTTTTGAAGCTTTGTGAATAGTATCTGCTATTTATACCATTGTTAATTAGGAATAAATGACAGGTAACTTACTCTGTACTAGAGGAAATGACAATAACAGCCATGGGGAATAGGATTTCTTGTACATTGAGATCTAGCAGCAAACGTCATTAGTTTTTAAAGCACTTCAAGAGTTGCGCAAGTGATTATCAAGCTTTCCAAAAGACAGGTTGTATATTATTCAAGTCTATGCACCAACATCTAGTCACCCCGAGGAAGAAGTAGATGCTATGTATGAAGAAATAAATGATATCCTGAACCAAGATAAAACACAACATACCATCACCATGGGCGATTTCAATGCTAAAGTTGGATCAAAAGCTCTCAATCAAGAACAAACCACGGGAAACTTTGGAATAGGTCAACGAAATGAAAGGGGTGACAGGCTAATAGAATTCACTGAAATTAGAAACTTCAAAATCATGAATACTTTCATCAGAAGAAACCTACACGGAAAAGGACATGGAAAGGTCCAAATGGAGAGACCAAGAACGAAATTGACTTTATCCTAGCCAACAACCAAGAAATTGTGAAAGACATCTCAGAAAATCTTCAGCTAAAAGCTAGCAGATGATTATCAGATAAAATACAAAACAAGTTTGATGCTTGCATGATGAAGTAGAGGGAGCGGACATAGATTCATGGTGTGAAAAAATCACGGACACCATCACACAAAGTGCAATGAAGGTAGCAGGGAAAGAGACACAGAGCAAAGCAGAAAAACTTTCTGAGGAAACACTCAAACTGTTGAAAAAGAGAAGGGAGTGGAAACTAGAAAAAGGGAATCAAAGGATAGAATATGCAGTGTAAAACCATAAGCAAATGGATGAAAGATGAAATCCACCAATATAACATGACAAATAGAACATCCAAGAACACAGAAGCCTCAAATGAGCTAAATGACAACGGATATTTGGAAAATCACAGATAATTACCCAGAAATCCAGTGATGGGAGAATCATAAATTACAGAGTTGAAATCATTAGCAGGGTAGAAGAATTTTCATAAAGATCTGTATTCCAGTAAAAAGAAACTACCAAAATCCAATATCGACATAGGTGAGGATCAAGTTCTTGAAGCTTTGGTCAACCTGGGTGTACGTTCATCCTACATCTATATCATCAACACAATATACAACCAGGGAACATCAACCGTCAGACTCCACAAAGATAGCAACAAGATCAATATAGATAGAGGGGTAAGACGGGGGAGACTGTCTCACCTAAATTGTTTAATGCTGCCCTAGGAGGAATCTTCAGGAGGTTGGACTGGGATAGAAAGGGAATAAACATAAACGGTGATCATCTGTGCCATCTGTGCTTTGCTGATGATATTGTTCTTATCACATGCAAACATTGCAGAAGAACTAGAGGAAATGTTAAATGAGCTCAACAAAAAAGTAACAATATTGGGTTAAGAATCAACATGAAAAAGATAAAAGTCATGTTCAACAGTTACGCTAATGTCAAACAAATTAAAGTTAATGATGATAGAAACAACCGACAGGTATATATATCTAGGACAACTTGTAAAAACAGATAACACTCATTTAGAAGAAGTTAAAAGGAGAACCCAAACTGGGTGGAGTGCCTTCGGAAAATTTAATGACATTATGAAGAATAACATGCCAGTATGCATGAAACGTAGAGTCTTTGACCAATGTATACTACCATAACATATGGTGCAGAGACTTGGACAATGACAAAAAATGGAACAAAAACTTAGAACAACACAAAGAAGCATGGAAATATGTATGCTAGGAATTACCAAGAGAGATAGAAAAACTAGCAAATGGATCAAAAAGCAAACTAATAACCAGGATATCATAAAACAAGTTAAAATCAAGAAATGGAGATGGACGGGACATCTTGTCAGAACTAAGGACAACAGGTGGACAAAGATAACAACAGAATGAAGACCAATGACAGGTTCTCGAAGTCAGGGACAACAAAAAAACTAGATGGAGAGATGAAATTGTTAAGTTTGCTAGCATGACATGGATGAGAACGGCACAGGACAGAAGTAAATGGTACCAGCTTGGAGAGGCCTTCGCTCTGCAGTGGGCTGACAATGGTTGAGATGATGATGACAGCCTATTGACAGGTAACATTACTCATTCTAATCATTTCCACAGTGACTCATTCACATCAGCGTCTGCTTAGAAACATGTTTATTGGTATTTCTTCAACTTCGATACGACATGTATTTACCGCATATTTTTGCCAAATAATTTTGGTAAATAATCTTGCATCGTAAAAGAAACTTCGCTTTACTATTCTATCATGCAATGCGTTGTCCATATTTTGTTATTACATTGTTGTGTTGTTATCCTCAGCGCATATTCATTTGTGTTTCTATCGTGCAACATTATACAGCCAATATAATATTATTCAAACTTTAAAAAAAAACGCAGCACAAAGACTTATAATAGGTCCTTCATGCCAGAACGAAATGTAACCCTCTAAATGATTTGGATGAAAGTCTCCAACATTTGGTCAATTTAATAAAAAATGACCTGGGTCACATATGGATGTTTATCGAATTACAGCTTCTTCATGTTTACACACACGGTTCTCTCCCCCTGCCATATGCACATTGTGGGAGTTGTTTTTGGTGCAGAATACCTTTACCAGCTCTTTCTTGTTGTGGGCACACTTCATGATTGAGTCCCTGGTAGGTAGACTCATCTCTAGAGTATTTAAGCCTTAGGATAGATGGCAGTTCCTGTTCTCCTGAGACGTCCATGTGTTTTGAAAAACCCTACTTCTATGATCCTGGAGTTCATAAACTGGCTGATATCAGTCATGATGTCTAGGCAAAGCCTGACACTATAACACTTGTCCATCTGAGATAATCTTGCGCATCGTCGTGATGTCATCCACCTTCACTAGTTGTAGGTGTTCAGACAGGTGGTCCTCCATGAAGCAGAAGACTCGCACACTCGACTATGTCAAACTGGACAAGATGGTCTCCAAGTTGATGTTGCAATTTTGCAATAAGCTGTTTTTGGGTTATTGTATCAGCACAGATTCGTGTTTGTGTAATTCAGCAGACAGTCATATGTGACCTGGATCATTATTCATTAAGTCGATCAGATGTTGGAGACTTTCATCCAAATCATTTGGAGGGTTACATTTTGTTCTGGCATGAATGAACTATTATAACAGGGTATAACAGTCTTTGTGGTGCTGTGCGTCTGTGGCGTGGAAGTCACATGTGAGGCATCAAGGAATTAGACCCTCACTGCGTTGGTTCCTACATCACTCCTTTAATAACATTTTTGTAAAATTTTTAAACTTTTGTATTTGAGACAATCATAACTAATGTACTGTGAGAAGAATAGATACATAAATGCAAAAATTGGTCTGTACTGAAAATGTCCAAATGCATAAATATCATGCACTCATTAATCATAGGTTGTTGCTGATCGTCTTGGAATGGACCTAATATTGATCAGCTGTTTTCATGCCCGGATGAATAGACATTTAATTAATTATAATGTTTAAATATATTTCTGAAGACACAGGGAATGCTGTCTTTTTTGCTGAAGTTTGAATATATTGGCCGTATAATGTTGCACGATAGTAACACAAATGAATATGCGCTGGGGATGACAACACACCAGTAGACTAACAAAACATGGACAATGCATTGTAAGGTGGAATAGCAAAGCGAAGGATCTTTTACGATGCAAGATTATTTATTAAAATTACTTGGCAGAAATATGTGGTAAATACGTGTCATATCGAAGTCGTAGAAATGCCAATAAATATGTTTCTAAGCAGACGCTGGTGTGAATGAGTCACTGTGGAAATGATTATAATGAGTAATGTTACCTGTCGTTTGTCCCTAATTAACTATAATGATAAAAATAGCAGATTCTATTCATTAGGCTTGAAAAGCACTTGTTGTGCTTCACAAATACCATACTCAGTGGCAACGGCATTCATTTCTATCTATATGATCCAGACAATGAGACTGTCACCCCATTCATTTTGTTGACCTATTCCAAAGTTTCCCGTGGTTTGTTCTTGATTGTGAGCTTTTGATCCAACTTTGGCATTTTTATATCTTGGTTCAGGATATCATTTATTTCTTCATACATAGCATCTACTTCTTCCACTGGGTGACTAGATGTTGGTGCATAGACTTGAATAATATGCAATCTCTGTCTTTTAGAAAGCTTGATAATCATTTGCACAACTCTTGAAGAAGTGCTTTTAAAACTGATGACATTTGCTGCTAGATCTCGATGTACAAGAAATCCTATTCCCCGTGGCTGTTATTATCATTTCCTCTAGTACAGAGTAAGTTACCTGTCATTTATTCCTAATTAACAATGATACAAATAGCAGATGCTATTCACAAAGCTTCAAAAGCACTTGTGCTTCACAAATATGATACTTACTAGCAACGGCGTTCAATTCTATCTATATGACCCAGACAATGAGAGAGGTTATTTTTAAAATAGCTATAAAAAACTGCTCAATGATGCCAAAGAGGCATCATTGAGTTACTGGATCAGTACACCCGAAAGTGCCAGAAACCACAAAAAAGTTCCAACGTCTGAGCTGAATTTTGTTGAGTTAATTGCAGCATATTTCCAATACGAAACCAACGTTTTCTTTCCATTCGGCTAAGGTGCTTGGAGTGTACAGTCCCCAGCATGGTGATCCGTGACCAGGGAATCCAGCATCCCTGACAACACTTCCAGTAGTGCGTTATGAGCTCATCATGACTGTACCTGTGTTATAACAATACGGTTTACAAAAAGTTAACTAGAATTAATTCTTATAGCATATAATTCAAATATTAAGGCATCAATCTTGACCTTAGGCTCCATAGGTCAGCCAAGGTAGATGTGAGGTACAGACATCAACTCACATAAGCTGTATAGGTTTTTAACTGTCTATGCTTTGGCAAATAACCACTATTGATTACTCTTGAAAAAGATATTATTATTCATAATTATCACCAATACAGTTAGCATTATCTTTAGCATTGTTGCCCGTCTACTTCATGTGTTCTTTCAGCACTTCACACGTGGTTCTGTGCGCCACTTCTTGATGACAACGTCACACTCCCTCAAAATGCTGTCCCTACTTCGCATCTGGCATGATAACTCAGGCGATGGCGTCCATGCCGGCTGGTTTCTCGACAAGATTGTCATTGAAGACCTGCAGACATCTGAAAGGTGATGGTTTTAATCAGTTTCGAAGTTGTTGCTTAAGTTTTGAAACTTAGATAACTTTGATCACCCTACTTTTCCTGTGCATGTCTTTCGGAAGAGGCTTTAAAAGATATAGGTTCCTTCTCCCTGGTCTCTATGCCATGGGAAGTAAAAGATGGTCGCTATATATAAAACATTGATTCCAGCTCCTGCAGCCAGAGCTGTTTCCCGGTCGGGTGCGTGAGACGTGCCGAGCAGGCAGTTCCCTACAGGGGTCTACAGCAGTATATGGGTGGTTGGGAGAATACTGCGATAACTGGGCAGTCTGTAGGCTACACATACATGCCAGAAACAGAGCACATCTCGCCTATTAATTGTTCTATGTTTTGTTGAAATATTTCAGGTATTTCTTCCTATGTGGCCGCTGGCTGGCGTCGGATGAAGATGACGGGCGAGTAGACAGGAACGTACCCGTGGTGATGAATGGCAGCGATGTCGGCTTCCACAATGCCTTCTTCACAAATGCACGAGCTAAACTGTCTGATGACCATATTTGGTTCTCTGTCGTCATGAGACCGACCCGAAGCAGCTTCACCCGTGTACAGGTACTAGCAGTGGGTAATTGGTTGCAATTAGTGAAATTTAACTTAGCGGATCAATCAAAGTGAAATAGATGCACATTGCATTCTGGGAGTCAGGTGGGTCACAATTCCAAATTATGTACTCAGAATGATAGGAATAGTTTTGTATGCATGTTTTTTTACATGAACTTACAAAACATCATGGACGCATGCTTTAGCTTATGGTATACTTATAATTACATTAAAAATACTCAAACTAATAAAAACGTTATTTCTCATTGTAGTGAAAATCAAATGGCCACAGACAAGGCCCACTCATTGTCCATCATACATGAAATGGAAATAGTTTGTATCTTATTAAGCATAATTACCTCTCAAGAAACTTGTTATTCGATCTGAACATTTCGACCGCATCCCACGGTCTTCAACAGACTGAAGTTACGGATGTGTCACATGACCAGTGTCATGTGACACAAGCTGGAGTAGGACTGGTGGGAACTCCTGGCCAATGTCTTGGTTCAACGTAGGTTTCTCTCTGTGGATGTTAATCGCCTCCTTTATTTTTCTCCTGTGCCAGTTCTCATGGTCTAGAATTTTAACGTCCTTCATAGAACACTGATGTTGGTGTTCAGTTGGTGTTCAGTTTGTGTTCACTTATAGCTGATAGGGGTTGGCATCAAGACAGATGTTTTTTAATTCTTGTGCCAAGTGTTCTGGCCGTTTCTCCTATATAGTGTTGGTCACATTCTGGGCATTGTATGTCATATACTACCCCACACTTGTCTGCCTTTGTTGTTCTGTCTTTTGGGTGTTCCAACAGTGACCTCAGGGTGGTGATAGGTTTGTGGTAAACTGGGATGTCATAGGACTTGAAAATCCTTGCTAATTGTTCTGATAGTTTACTAATGTAGGCAGACCTATGGCATGTTGTTTTCTGCTGGTTTCTGTGGTGGTGTTCTCCTTCTCTCTCCTTGGTAGCGTGATGTTAAACATCCAAGTTTTGTAACCGTTTACTTTCAGCACTTTCTTGATGTGGTCCACCTCTGTGTTCTTGTCCTCCTCTTCTGTTACCAGGTTTTCTGCCTTTTGGAGGAGTGTCCTAACCACTGATCGTTTGTGTTCTAAGTGGTGATTAGAATCCCAGTTGAAATACTGGTCTGTGTGTGTTGCTTTTCGATATATCTTAACCTTGGTTGATCCATCATCTTTTAGGCATATACATGTGTCTAGAAAGGCTAACATATTGTCCTGTTCTGGTTCTGCTGTGAACATAATGTTCTCTTTCTTCAAAATGAACCCATGGCTGCTCCCTTCTTCTGTTTGTACAACTCTCCATCATAAATGAAATATGTGGTGTTCAGACAGATTTCTAACAGTATGGCGATCTGGTTTACTGATAGTTCACATCTGTCTTTCAGTGTTGTATCCTGGTTTAATCGGTCCTTAATCACCAATACCGCCTCTGTCACCAGGATACTAGTGAACAGGGCTGTCACATCAAAGGACACCATTTTTATCCCTGGTGGAACTTCCAACTCTTCCATCTTCTTTACAAATTGTGTGCTGTTTTTCATAAAATGTTCTGTTTTTCAATTAGTGGGCTCAGAATGCTGGCTAGGAACTTTGCCGTCTTGTATATTATACTGCCTATACTTGATACTATAGGTCTTAATGGTACATTGTTCTTGTGGACCTTAGGCAATCCGTAGAATTTTGGGACTGCTTCTGATGTAGGGTAGATCCTGTAGTATAGGGCATCTGAGATAGTCTTGGTTCTTTTCCACTCTTTCATGGTGTTGACTAGTTTACTTTTGTACACTTTAGTGTGGTCCCTTTCCAATTTCTTGTAGGTGGTGTCATCTCCTAATAACCCAGCAATCTTAGTGTCGTATTCTGTGGCCTTCATAATCACCATTGCTCTACCCTTGTCTGCTGGCAGAATCTTGATTGTCTTGTCGCATGTAAAGTTTGAAGTGCTTTCCTCTCTTCCAGTGATATGTTGGATCTCTTCTCCTTGGCTTTGTGTTTCATCACAGCTTTAGCTGCATCACTTCTCAACCCATTGGCCCTGTGTTTTTCTTTGATGTTCTTACATGTGGATTCTGTTGCCGTTATTAGATCATCTATGGGGAGCTCCCACCAGTCTTGCTCCAGCTTGTGTCACATGACCAGTGTCATGTGACACATCCATAACTTCAGTCTGCTGAAGAAGACCTCGGCATGTGGTTGAAATACTTAGATCGAATAAAAAGTTTCTTGAGAGGCAATTATGTTTACCCCAGTAATATTAATAACTGAGAAACCAGATCATCTATCCATTCAAGGAGTGTGTTTCCTGTTATCTGCTAAAACGTATATGATCTGTTGACATAGGCTCAGAGAATACAACCATGCCATGCTATTCTTAACATCTCTGTAGATGAAAGAGTACCCATACCTATGTTTAATGTATCAATTTGTCCCTGACAGCGCCTGACATGCTGCATGTCTCTCCTCTTCATGACGATGGTCACCAATGCGATGTGGTACCACAGTGACGAGACGGGAAGTGACCAGGTGATCCGTCTTGGTCCCATTGTCTTCAGTGCTGCAGCCTTCCTGGTCTCCATCTTCAGCTCCCTCATGGTCATTCCCATCAACCTCGCCATTGTCCAACTCTTCCGCAAGAGTAAGCCTACGGGTTGGGAAGAAGAGGAAGTGTCCCATGATGAGAAAAAGGGAGAAGAGGAAGAAGAAACAGAGGACGACTCAGAGTGCTCCGACATTGATACAGATGGTGAGGTTGAGGGCGAGGGTGATCTGGATTTGGAACATGTTGACTCAGAAAAACGTTATGGCAAGAAGAAGATGAAGAAGCAGGCTGTGAAAGCCAAGAGGCAGCCATGGTGGAGACATCCATACCCTCTGCCCCACTGGTGCGTCTATGTCGCATGGTTCATCTCTGTGGCTTCTATCGTTGCATCAGCGTTCTTTGTCATCATGTACAGCTTCTCGTTCGGTAAAGAGAAGTCGGAGGCATGGTTGTCAGCACTGGTCTTCTCCTTCACCGAGTCAGTCGTTGTCATCCAGCCATTGAAGGTACGCTCTCTCATCTTATTCTTATTTATCCATCATCAAGTCTATTTGTTCAACGCTACACAAAACAGGCTCTATGGGGTTAGAATTGTTTCGATTAAGATCGTGATGTATTTTTCCCTAACACATTATTTAATTTTTAATCAGAGTTCATATGTGAGCTTACTTCGAGCACCTGCTATGAAAGGTTGCGAGAATAAAGCACGAAGGACAAGGACATGTTCACAGGTTGCCACAGGTCAATGTAATGCATTTAAAGTTTCATGTAGGTGGATGTAACGTTAAATGACATTGGTTTCATGTCTGTCGTCTGTTATAATACATGTTACTGCGTTAAAATATGTGCTTTGTATCTCTGTCTAGTTAATGTTTTTGTTCTTACTATAGGCTGAGAGAGATAGTAGACATTTAAAAAAAATATAGCAAATGTAAAAACAAACTACCATATTCGACCAATTAAGTCAATACATATGCGTATCATACTTTTTCACTAGCATATTGTTGACAAAACTTAACGACCATTTATAATATAGACATGTCCCCTTAATTTGCTGCCACAATTTCCCTTCAATCTGTATTGGTAACATGTTGTCATCTACTATATCAGGTTATGCCAGCCATCTAACAAACATATGGCAGGGCGTGTTTACGATCATTTTGATTGGCGAGGTCACCAGGTCACATCTACTTGGCTGTTTCCATTATTGTTTCAAAGGTACAATAAACTACGTTAGCGCTGATATTTGCTGGTTCAAGGACATGATTTAGTTAGGAGATATAGTATTGATGTGTACTGGAATCACAGTAACCAGATGATATGTTCAAACATATAAAGCTGGTTCGAAGATCGAAGCACACACAGTCATTATATTTCCTGGCATTATGAGGAAACAAATGAATTATCTACCCCAACTACTTTAATCAGCGGACACGTTATCTACCCCAACTACATTAATCAGCAGGATCCATAATTATATTTTTTACTAGTGTGGAATAACTGAAAAATGTCGCCATCTGGTATTAAACAGTTGGCACCACTTTTCAATTGTTATACGCTAGTCATCAAATGACACCACTCATGTTAAATGTTAAACAGTTACCTTATTGTCTAGAGAAACAAGTTTTGCTGTATGCTTATAAGAACAGATTCCTTGACATTTTTCCATGGCCTATTTTTTTTCAAGCGTACTCTACACATATTAGATCGAATAAGGTGTATGCCAAAGTGAAGTGTGATGATGACATTGCTGCCTCAGGTTGTCATCGTTGCCATGGTGATAGCTTCCATCTTCAAGACTCTTGATGAAAGTTCATCACAGACAGTGATCCGGCAAGGACCCACGATGGATGAAGATCTCGTTCCACAGAGTGTCGGTATGTTCTCACATGAGGGGTATCATCTGTACTGATAGCAGTCAGGTACTGCAGTGGTGAAGTCAGCGCTGAGGTCATTCACTGGTGAAGTTATAGTGCTGAGGTCATACACTGGTGAAATCATAGTGCTGAGGTCATACAGTGGTGAAGTCATAGTGCTAAGGTCACACAATGGTGAAGTCAGTGTGCCAAGGTTACACAGTGGTGAAGTCATAGTGCTGAGGTCATACATTGGTGAAGTCATAGTGCTGAGGTCACACTTTGGTGAAGTCATAGGGCTGAGGTTACACAGTGGTGAAGTCATAGTGCTGAGGTCATGCAGAGATTGTAGTTGTGCAGTTATGAGGTTGTGAAGAGGCTGGGGTGTGGTCAAAGTAAAATAAGGCTGAAGTGACAGGTCATTGTGGTGAAGTGGATGGAGCTATCCTGACTTTCTTGGTCATTTGATCAGTGTCCGACCGTGTTGGTGGTCATCATAATATGACAGCCAGAGAGAGAGCAACTTCTGGCCCAAATAAATCAGTGATTGAGGCTATAGAAGTATGGAAAAAGCAACCAGTGATGAACAGATACAGGAGATTCAAGTAATTCAACTCTCCCACAAACATCATCAGACTTATCATGTGACGACCACCAACGTGGTCACATGCCACCAGAGAATTGCTCAAGAGGGTCACAAAAGCTCTGTCGTGTATAACGATAGACTGAAAGGTATCTTAGCTTTAATATAAATGCAGTTCTATTATTCATGTCGTGATCATGTCATTAATGATTCATGCTTAAGGAACTGTTGGTTGTTGATTCATTGGAACAGTTGGTTATAACAGATTGTTATGTGTAGATGAGATCGGCACGATGAGGGTGCCCCCGCCCCCCAACAGCAAGAAGCTGGCGCGTGCGAGGAGACGCCGCATCTATGAGAAGCGTACCTGGGGCGTGATTAAGGAGATTGTCATGTACATGCTCTTCCTCGCAACCACTAGCTTCATCGCCTGGGGCACGAAGGATGACACCGTGTACCTCATGAACACATCTATCAGGGAGCTGTACGACCAAGGCAGTTACAAGACGTCCTCGGTCAGTTGCTAGGTCTTCATTGTTGTGTCAGGGACGTGGCTGTTACAAATATTACATTTGTTCATATTGTGCTCTGTGTATGTTCAATAGATATGCCATCATGAAGAAAACTGTCAACTAGGTCTCTAATGCAGTTCTTTTCACTTTATGTTATGTATTGTATTGTATAGCTGAATACTTCTCAGTGAAGTGAAGACAGTGTTTAAATAAACAGATCTGCTTGGTGAACTGTACCCCACATTGACTCTGACAATATATGTTAATATCTCATGTTAAAATAATTGTTTGACTTGAATTTTGACCTATTTTTTTGTGATGTAATTTTAGGTTAGAACAGGGTCACAGTTTTGGCAGTGGTGTCAGAATACAGTGGTGCCTATTACCTACAACGAGTGGAACTATGCTGGCCGTCCGACAAACAAGCGTGTGAGAGCATTCCTCACAGATATGGCATCCTTCCGGGTCGGGGCAGTTCGCATGAGACAAGTTAGAATCAAGCCCGGTTAGTACACACCAAGGGATAATATGGTCAAAGGATGTATAGCTACTTTTTAAAGTCACTCATGTTTTACTCAACGGAGCTTTCAACACCCTCTTGGTCCCTTCGTTAGAATCAGTCTGAACTGCTCTCTGGCATCTTGTGATCATATTGGTGGTTGTCACATCAAGATCAACCTTCCTGCGATTTTTATGGAACTGCTGTCATGTGATAACCACCAACATGGTCACGTGACACTGGAGGACAGTTCAGACTGGTGCTGAAGAGGTTGTGTCCACATGTCATGTATGTTTATGTACGACTGTGGATGTACAACGAGAGTTGTGTGTGGTTTGCAGCATCCTGTGACATCGTGCCTGTGATGAAGAAACAGATCCTGGAGTGCAACAAAGCCTACAACGTGTTCTCGGAGGAAGACCGCAACTTCACGGTTGGCTGGAGACTGTCCAACAACTCAACGGACCTGTCACGCATTGAGAAGGCGTACAAGTACCACAGTATGCTAGAGCTGCGGGGCATGCCAACGTATGGACGCATGGGGTTCTACGGGGGCGGAGGGTTTATCGCCGACCTGGGCACTTCTCAGAGACAGGCCAACAGTCTGGTGAAGGAACTCATCGCCAATGAATGGGTCGACATCTATACCAGCGCCGTCTTCATTGAGTTCACCGTCTACAACCCTAACATCAACCTGTTTGCCTTTGTCAACCTCCTCATGGAGTTCCCGGAGACAGGGGGTGTTCTGCCGTACCCCCGGGTTGAGTCATTCCACGTATACAGTGCCCTGGGTGGCATGGGTATGGCCCTGTTGCTTGGACAGTTAGTCTTTGTCATCATGCTTATTGTTCATATTGTACGTGAACTTATGAGTTTCAACAGCCTGCGCAAGGATTACTTTCGTGATCCGTGGAACTATGTTGAAGTGGCCGTCATTGTGACATCGGTGGTTGCCATGGCAATGCACATTATGCGAGAACTATTCAGCAGAATTGTGATGAATCAGCTGAAGGAAAACAAAGGTTGGTGGAATGTAATTGTTTGATTAATTCAAGATCATCAGTTGCTCATTACAAACAGTCATTAGCTTACTGTGTAACTATATAGTCTTTGTGAACTGTTTGTATACAAGAATGCAGGTTCTCACATCGGTTTTATCTCAACCCAAAATGGCCAACACAAAACATGTTAACTTACTTCCTTGGCTGCATTATGCTATCAAATTTGCTACTAGCTGCATGAAACCTATGCGCCCAATTGTTTCATTTGGCTCTTAAAGAGCATTGAGAATATACAATGTCCATACTTTAAAGTTGTCAACAGATGGATGGATGATTCAGGGAGCTAAGGATTGGAGTAACAGGTGTCCACTCAGTGTCCTTATGTTAAAGATGTCAACAGATGGATGAATGGGTCAGGGAGCTAAGGAGGGAAGTAACAGGTGTCCACTCAGTGTCCTTATGTTAAAGTTGTCAACAGATGGATGGATGATTCAGGGAGCTAAGGATTGGAGTAACAGGTGTCCACTCAGTGTCCTTATGTTAAAGATGTCAACAGATGGATGAATGGGTCAGGGAGCTAAGGAGGGAAGTAACAGGTGTCCACTCAGTGTCCTTATGTTAAAGTTGTCAACAGATGGATGAATGGGTCAGGGAGCTAAGGAGGGAAGTAACAGGCGTTCACTCAGTGTCCTTATGTTAAAGTTGTCAACAGATGGATGAATGGGTCAGGGAGCTAAGGAGGGAAGTAACAGGCGTTCACTCAGTGTCCTTATGTTAAAGTTGTCAACAGATGGATGAATGGGTCAGGGAGCTAAGGAGGGAAGTAACAGGCGTTCACTCAGTGTCCTTATGTTAAAGTTATTAACAGATGGATGAATGGGTCAGGGAGCTAAGGAGTGATGTAACAGGTGTCCACTCAATGTCCTTATGTTAAAGTTGTCAACAGATGGATGAATGGGTCAGGGAGCTAAGGAGGGAAGTAACAAGCGTCCACTCAGTGTGCTTATGTTAAAGATGTCAACAGATGGATGAATGGGTCAGGGAGCTAAGGAGGGAAGTAACAGGCGACCACTCAGTGTCCTTATGTTAAAGTTGTCAACAGATGGATGAATGGGTCAGGTAGCTAAGGAGTGAAGTAACAGGCGTCCACTCAATGTCCTTACCGTTAAAGTTGTCAACAGATGGATGAATGGGTCAGGGAGCTAAGGAGGGAAGTAACAGGTGTCCACTCAATGTCCTTATGTTAAAGTTGTCAACAGATGGATGAATGGGTCAGGGAGCTAAGGAGGGAAGTAACAGGTGTCCACTCAATGTCCTTATGTTAAAGTTGTCAACAGATGGATGAATGGGTCAGGGAGCTAAGGAGGGAAGTAACAGGCGTTCACTCAGTGTCCTTATGTTAAAGTTGTCAACAGATGGATGAATGGGTCAAGGAGCTAAGGAGGGAAGTAACAGGCGTTCACTCAGTGTCCTTATGTTAAAGTTGTTAACAGATGGATGAATGGGTCAGGGAGCTAAGGAGTGATGTAACAGGTGTCCACTCAATGTCCTTATGTTAAAGTTGTCAACAGATGGATGAATGGGTCAGGGAGCTAAGGAGGGAAGTAACAGGTGTCCACTCAATGTCCTTATGTTAAAGTTGTCAACAGATGGATGAATGGGTCAGGGAGCTAAGGAGGGAAGTAACAGATGTCCACTCAATGTCCTTATAGTAAAGTTGTTAACAGATGGATGAATAGGTCAGGGAGCTAAGGAGGGAAGTAACAGGTGTCCACTCAATGTCCTTATGTTAAAGTTGTCAACAGATGGATGAATGGGTCAGGGAGCTAAGGAGGGAAGTAACAGATGTCCACTCAATGTCCTTATGCTAGTCACAGAGTGACCGTTATATTTCAGATGCGTACACCAACTACAGTGGCCTGGCCATGTACGACGGCAAACTGACGGAGCTTGTTGGTGCCATTGTCTTCCTTGTTAACATCAAGTTTCTACGTCTACTTCGCTTCAACAAACACATCCACCAGTTCGCGTGCACACTGCGCATCGCACGCCAAAGTCTCGGTGGATTCGGCCTGCTTACATTCATCACCTTCAACAACTTCACAATAACAGCCATGCTCATATTTGGCACCCAGCTCGAGACGTTTTCAAACTTCATAATGTCATTCCAGACATTATTTTCAATGCTTATCGGAAAATTTGACCTTCAGAAAATGACAGGCGAAGTGACCGGGTTAGTGCAGATTTCATTATGTGATGTATTTATTTTTTGTACTGCATAAGTAATGTTAAAGTACTGCATAAAATAATGGTTTATTTGCTGGGTAATTTACAGTCAAATCACAGTTCCATCCTGCTGTGACGAGTTACTGTTTTCACCGCCAGTTGATGGGGAAAATAAAAATTGTGCACTAAAAAGCGCTAGTGGATCATCAAGATTTCTTGTTTTCATTGTGCTATGTGACATTTAAATAGTATCACGAAGTGCAGAAAGTACATTTTATGTGATCAGAAGCAGCTGTGAACAAAGACATTTGTGCAAAAACATTGCCTCTAGTTCGTTGTCTCATGAAGTAATAATTAATTATTATTTTTTAAACAAAATGTACATTTTGTTAAAAGAAACTTTTTTGATACACTTTTCAAATGGAATTTGTCTTTTTGAAATGGAAAATTTGTCAATTGAAATGATGAAACTGAAAAAAATATACTTTTTTTAAACATATTTTTTTAACGGAATTTGCCTTTTTAAATGGAAAATCAGTTTCCCTAACTATAATAATATATAGCTCAATGCAGAAAAGTATTATTAACAAATCTGCACAGTTGCTATTGGAGAAACAATCCATGTGAGAGTATATCTTTATATAACCTTTGTCTCTGTTGCAGATGGCTCAGTCAGCTGTTCTTCGTTGTCTTCGCTATCTTCGTCTTCTTCATCCTTGTCAACATGTTCCTGGGTATCCTCATGTCAGCTTATGCACAGGTTGGTCAATATCATACCCTGCAATGAATATCTTTCCTCTACTTACTTATGTACAGGTTGGTCAATATCATACCCTACAATGAACATCTTTCCTCCACTTACTTATGCACAGGTTGGTCAATATCATACCCTACAATGAACATCTTTCCTCTACTTACTTATGTACAGGTTGGTCAATATCATACCCTACAATGAATATCTTTCCTCCACTTACTTATGCACAGGTTGGTCAATATCATACCCTACAATGAATATCTTTCCTCTGCTTACTTATGTACAGGTTGGTCAATATCATACCCTACAATGAACATCTTTCCTCCACTTACTTATGCACAGGTTGGTCAATATCATACCCTACAATGAACATCTTTCCTCTACTTACTTATGTACAGGTTGGTCAATATCATACCCTACAATGAATATCTTTCCTCCGCTTACTTATGCACAGGTTGGTCAATATCATACCCTACAATGAATATCTTTCCTCTGCTTACTTATGTACAGGTTGGTCAATATCATACCCTACAATGAACATCTTTCCTCCACTTACTTATGCACAGGTTGGTCAATATCATACCCTACAATGAACATCTTTCCTCTACTTACTTATGTACAGGTTGGTCACTATCATACCCTACAATGAATATCTTTCCTCCACTTACTTATGCACAGGTTGGTCAATATCATACCCTACAATGAATATCTTTCCTCTACTTACTTATGCACACGTTGGTCAATATCATACCCCACAATGAATATCTTTCCTCTACTTACTTATGCACAGGTTGGTCAATATCATACCCTACAATGAATATCTTTCTCCACTTACTTATGCACAGGTTGGTCAATATCATACCCTACAATGAATATCTTTCTCCACTTACTTATGCACACGTTGGTCAATATCATACCCCACAATGAATATCTTTCCTCTACTTACTTATGCACACGTTGGTCAATATCATACCCTACAATGAATATCTTTCTCCACTTACTTATGCACACGTTGGTCAATATCATACCCTACAATGAACATCTTTCCTCCACTAACTTATGCACAGGTTGGTCAATATCATACCCTACAATGAACATCTTTCCTCCACTAACTTATGCACAGGTTGGTCAATATCATACCCTACAATGAATATCTTTCCTCTACTTACTTATGCACAGGTTGGTCAATATCATACCCTACAATGAATATCATTCCTCCTCTTACTTATGCACAGGTTGGTCAATATCATACCCTACAATGAATATCTTTCCTCTACTTACTTATGCACAGGTTGGTCAATATCATACCCCACAATGAATATCTTTCCTCCACTAACTTATGCACAGGTTGGTCAATATCATACCCTACAATGAATATCTTTCTCCACTTACTTATGCACAGGTTGGTCAATATCATACCCTACAATGAATATCTTTCCTCCTCTTACTTATGCACACGTTGGTCAATATCATACCCTACAATGAATATCTTTCCTCCTCTTACTTATGCACAGATTGGTCAATATCATACCCCACAATGAATATCTTTCCTCCACTAACTTATGCACAGGTTGGTCAATATCATACCCTACAATGAATATCTTTCTCCACTTACTTATGCACAGGTTGGTCAATATCATACCCTACAATGAATATCTTTCCTCCTCTTACTTATGCACACGTTGGTCAATATCATACCCCACAATGAATATCTTTCCTCCTCTTACTTATGCACAGGTTGGTCAATATCATACCCTACAATGAATATCTTTCCTCTACTTACTTATGTACAGGTTGGTCTATATCATACCCCACAATGAATATTTTTCCTCGACTTACTTATGCACACGTTGGTCAATATTATACTGTACAATGAACATCTTTCCTCTACTTACTGATGCACATGTTGGTCAATATCATACCCTATAATGAACATCTTTCCTCTACTTACTGATGCACACGTTGGTCAATATTATACTGTACAATGAACATCTTTCTTCTACTTACTGATGCACAGGTTGGTCAATATCATACCTTATAATGAACATCTTTCCTCTACTTACTGATGCACACGTTGGTCAATATCATACCCTACAATAAACATCTTTCCTCTACTTACTTATGCACACGTTGGTCAATATTATACTGTACAATGAACATTTTTCCTCTACTTACTTATGTACAGGTTGGTCAATATCATACCCTACAATGAACATCTTTCCTCCACTTACTTATGCACAGGTTGGTCAATATCATACTCTACAATGAACATCTTTCCTCTACTTACTGATGCACACGTTGGTCAATATCATACCCTTCAATGAACACCTTTCCTCTACTTACTTATGCACACGTTGGTCAATATTATACTGTACAATGAACATCTTTCCTCTACTTACTGATGCACATGTTGTTCAATATCATACCCTACAATGAACATCTTTCCTCCACTTACTTATGCACACGTTGGTTAATATTATACTGTACAATGAACATCTTTCTTCTACTTACTGATGCACATGTTGTTCAATATCATACCCTACAATGAACATCTTTCCTCTACTTACTGATGCACAGGTTGGTCAATATCATACCTTATAATGAACATCTTTCCTCTACTTACTTATGCACAGGTTGGTCTATATCATACGCCACAATGAATATCTTTCCTCCACTAACTTATGTACAGGTTGGTCTATATCATACTCTACAATGAACATCTTTCCTCTACTTACTTATGCACACATTGGTCAATATCATACCCTACAATGAACATCTTTCCTCTACTTACTTATGCACACGTTGGTCAATATTATACTGTACAATGAACATCTTTCCTCTACTTACTGATGCACATGTTGGTCAATATCATACCCTATAATGAACATCTTTCCTCTACTTACTGATGCACACGTTGGTCAATATCATACCCTACAATGAACACTTTTCCTCTACTTACTTATGCACACGTTGGTCAATATTATACTGTACAATGAATATCTTTCCTCTACTTACTGATGCACATGTTGGTCAATATCATACCCTACAATGAACATCTTTCCTCCACTTACTTATGCACACGTTGGTCAATATCATACCCTACAATGAACATCTTTCCTCTACTTACTGATGCACAGGTTGGTCAATATCATACCCTATAATGAACATCTTTCCTCTACTTACTGATGCACACGTTGGTCAATATCATACCCTACAATGAACACCTTTCCTCTACTTACTTATGCACACGTTGGTCAATATTATACTGTACAATGAACATCTTTCCTCTACTTACTGATGCACATGTTGGTCAATATCATACCCTACAATGAACATCTTTCCTCCACTTACTTATGCACACGTTGGTCAATATCATACCCTACAATGAACATCTTTCCTCTACTTACTGATGCACAGGTTGGTCAATATTATACCCTATAATGAACATCTTTCCTCTACTTACTGATGCACACGTTGGTCAATATCATACCCTATAATGAACATCTTTCCTCTACTTACTGATGCACACGTTGGTCAATATTATACTGTACAATGAACATCTTTCTTCTACTTACTTATGCACACGTTGGTCAATATCATACCCTATAATGAACATCTTTCCTCTACTTACTGATGCACACGTTGGTCAATATTATACTGTACAATGAACATCTTTCTTCTACTTACTGATGCACAGGTTGGTCAATATCATACCTTATAATGAACATCTTTCCTCTACTTACTGATGCACACGTTGGTCAATATCATACCCTACAATGAACATCTTTCCTCTACTTACTTATGCACACGTTGGTCAATATTATACTGTACAATGAACATCTTTCCTCTACTTACTGATGCACAGGTTGGTCAATATCATACCCTACAATGAACATCTTTCCTCTACTTACTTATGCACACGTTGGTCAATATTATACTGTACAATGAACATTTTTCCTCTACTTACTGATGCACAGGTTGGTCAATATCATACCCTATAATGAACATCTTTCCTCTACTTACTGATGCACACGTTGGTCAATATCATACCCTACAATGAACACCTTTCCTCTACTTACTTATGCACACGTTGGTCAATATTATACTGTACAATGAACATCTTTCCTCTACTTACTGATGCACATGTTGTTCAATATCATACCCTACAATGAACATCTTTCCTCCACTTACTTATGCACACGTTGGTCAATATTATACTGTACAATGAACATCTTTCTTCTACTTACTGATGCACAGGTTGGTCAATATCATACCTTATAATGAACATCTTTCCTCTACTTACTGATGCACATGTTGGTCAATATCATACCCCACAATGAATATCTTTCCTCTACTTACTTATGCACAGGTTGGTCTATATCATACCCCACAATGAATATCTTTCCTCCACTAACTTATGTACAGGTTGGTCTATATCATACTCTACAATGAACATCTTTCCTCTACTTACTTATGCACACATTGGTCAATATCATACCCTACAATGAACATCTTTCCTCTACTTACTTATGCACACGTTGGTCAATATTATACTGTACAATGAACATCTTTCCTCTACTTACTGATGCACATGTTGGTCAATATCATACCCTACAATGAACATCTTTCCTCCACTTACTTATGCACACGTTGGTCAATATCATACCCTACAATGAACATCTTTCCTCTACTTACTGATGCACAGGTTGGTCAATATCATACCCTACAATGAACATCATTCCTCCACTAACTTATGCACACGTTGGTCAATATCATACCCTACAATGAACATCTTTCTTCTATTTACTGATGCACAGGTTGGTCAATATCATACCCTACAATGAACATCTTTCCTCTACTTACTTATGCACAGGTTGGTCAATATCATACCCTACAATGAACATCATTCCTCCACTTACTTATGGACAGGTTGGTCAATATCATACCCTACAATGAACATCTTTCCTCTACTTACTTATGCACAGGTTGGTCAATATCATACCCTACAATGAACATCTTTCCTCCACTTACTTATGCACAGGTTGGTCAATATCATACCCTACAATGAACATCTTTCCTCCACTTACTTATGCACAGGTTGGTCAATAGCATACCCTACAATGAACATCACTTCTCCACTTATTTATGCACATGTTGGTCAATATCATACCCTACAATGAATATCTTTCCTCCACTTACTTATGCACATGTTGGTCAATATCATACCCTACAATGAACATCATTCCTCCACTAACTTATGCACAGGTTGGTCAATATCATACCCTACAATGAACATCTTTCCTCCACTTACTTATGCACAGGTTGGTAAATATCATACCCTACAATGAACATCTTTCCTCCACTTACTTATGCACAGGTTGGTTAATATCATACCCTACAATGAACATCTTTTCTCCACTTACTTATGCACAGGTTGGTCAATATCATACCCTACAATGAACATCTTTCCTCTACTTACTTATGCACACGCTGGTCAATATCATACCCTACAATGAACATCTTTCCTCTACTTACTGATGCACAGGTTGGTCAATATCATACCCTACAATGAATATCTTTCATCCACTTACTTATGCACAGGTTGGTCAATATCATACACTACAGTGAACATCTTTCCTCCACTTACTTATGCACAGGTTGGTCAATATCATACCCTACAATGAACATCATTCCTCCACTAACTTATGCACACGTTGGTCAATATCATACCCTACAATGAACATCTTTCCTCTACTTACTTATGCACACGCTGGTCAATATCATACCCTACAATGAACATCATTCCTCCACTTACTTATGCACAGGTTGGTCAATATCATACCCATAATGAACATCTTTCCTCCACTTACTTATGCACAGGTTGGTCAATATCATACCCTACAATGAACATCTTTCCTCCACTTACTTATGCACACGTTGGTCAATATCGTACCCTGCAATGAACATCATTCCTCCACTAACTTATGCACACGTTGGTCAATATCATACCCTACAATGAACATCTTTCCTCTACTTACTGATGCACAGATTGGTCAATATCATACCCTACAATGAACATCATTCCTCCACTAACTTATGCACACGTTGGTCAATATCATACCCTACAATGAACATCTTTCCTCTACTTACTGATGCACAGGTTGGTCAATATCATACCCTACAATGAACATCTTTCCTCTACTTACTGATGCACAGGTTGGTCGATATCATACCCTACAATGAACATCTTTCCTCTACTTACTTATGCACACGCTGGTCAATATCATACCCTACAATGAACATCATTCCTCCACTTACTTATGCACAGGTTGGTCAATATCATACCCATAATGAACATCTTTCCTCCACTTACTTATGCACAGGTTGGTCAATATCATACCCATAATGAACATCTTTCCTCCACTTACTTATGCACAGGTTGGTCAATATCATACCCTACAATGAACATCTTTCCTCCACTTACTTATGCACACGCTGGTCAATATCATACCCTACAATGAACATCTTTCCTCTACTTACTGATGCACAGGTTGGTCGATATCATACCCTACAATGAACATCTTTCCTCTACTTACTTATGCACACGCTGGTCAATATCATACCCTACAATGAACATCTTTCCTCCACTTACTTATGCACACATTGGTCAATATCATACTCTACAATGAACATCTTTCCTCCACTTACTTATGCACAGGTTGGTCAATATCATACCCTACAATGAACATCACTCCTCCACTGATGCCATGCATTCTGCGAGCATCCCACTCTTGCAGCACTGCTAGTTGTATGTCTTTAAATACCACAAAAGGCATTTTACAAAGGTTCTTTGAACATATTTATTTAAGCTGTTAGAATTATGTTTTTGTCAGATGGAGGAATATTTTAATATTAAATCATTTAATTCCTAAACTTATTAACAATCCTCGATGACCAGATTTCATAGGAGTGTGTGCGTGCGTGCGTGCGTGCGTGCGTGCGTGCGTGCGTGCGTGCGTGCGTGCGTGCATGTGTTTCATGCAGATATTCCATACTCCTACAAAATCTGGTATTCTAGGATTATTGCTAAGTAGGAATTAATGTCAATTAATATACATACTTACATACATTAATTAATGTACATATATATTTGTAACCTGTTTAAGATATACATGTAACATGTTGTTGGAATGGCTCAACCATTGTAATGTTGTGAGACGTCCTACAAGTTGTGTGGTGTTGTCAGGCCCTGGAAATGCCCCTGCCACCGGAGAGACACCACGACATCTTACGCTTCCTTCAAAAGCAGTTCCAACGATCATTCTGTAAGAAAAAAGGTATGGTGACAAGCACAGTTCAGTTGACATTATTTGTTACTGAGTAACAAAGTTGACACACATTTAAAGCTTGATCATTCATTTAGCCCTTTGTGAATCTGTTTCATTGATGTTCAGATGTGTGTAGTTTCGTGAGCATAAAAATCGAGTTCTTTAGGCAACCATAAAGCTGGTTGCATTTCAATGAGAGTTCATGCATATGCCACACCACATCCTGTTTATCCAGGGAGACTGCCTGGTTTGGTAAATCTAAAGGATATTTAAATTCCACGTCGATGCTTAGCTGCTAAGACACAAATAAATAAACTAATAATTTTTTTTAATTCACTCAAACCTGTATTAATTGTCTGCTCAACAAATGGTTGAAATTGACACTTAATAAAGGTGGTCGGTCGTATCTTAATACAGGTCATATCTTAATACAGGTGGTCTCTTAATTTAGATGGTCTCTTAATAAAGGTCGTATCTTAATACAGGTCGTATCTTAATACAGGTGGTCTCTTAATTTAGATGGTCTCTTAATAAAGGTCGTATCTTAATACAGGTGGTCTCTTAATTTAGATGGTCTCTTAATAAAGGTCGTATCTTAATACAGGTGGTCTCTTATTAATTTAGATGGTCTCTTAATAAAGGTCATATCTTAATACAGGTCGTATCTTAATACAGGTGGTCTCTTAATTTAGATGGTCTCTTAATAAAGGTCGTATTTTAATACAGGTCTGTGTTGTTAGTAAGTGCATGGTAATGAGTGAATTAATGGTATGGTTGAACTGCCAACAGATGATGAGGACAGCTACAAGACCAACTTTGACGTGCTTGAAGTGAGACTCGACACGATAGACAAAATCATCAACCAGTACATGCGACAACAGCCACACAACAAATAAATGTGGCAGTTGTTTTCAAAGTGTCTTTCTTCTGTTGCTAAAGTTATGACGTTTTCACTTATTGTTTTATGTGAGCAACATGCAATTTATATGAAATTCATGTCTGCCAGAGCAGAGAACTGTTCGAGCATGTGGAACAGATATTCTTGTTGTGACTGGAAAATAAGCAGTTTTATTGATGAATGACCTGTAGTTCACCTTGTAAACTGTTCTAGTTACTTGTAATGCAGAAGGAACAGCAGAAAGCTCTTTGTGAGTCAGTGGTGTACAGGGTTGGAAGTTATATTATTCACAGCAGTAGCACAATATGGAATGAATTGGGAAGAAAAGTCATACATTTTGTGTTACCTTTTTAAGAGAATTAACTGATTACTGTATGATTTCCTATATTGAATGTTAATGCCAGTATATTGTATGTGTTTCTTCCCATATATGTAGTAACAGGCTGTGATAATGTTAAAAGGTGTAGTTATGTTTAGCAATGCACCAAATGTGCTTTGTGATAGTTGTAAAGTGGTAGTTTCTTTTTGTGCAGCGTTGTTTGCAGTGTTGTCGTCTCACATCTCTCAGCTGTATTTTGCTCATTGTTCACGCCATGAAGTTTGGTGGAGGTTCTCTAACCATTTCTCATTGTCACATGTGATAACAGGCACTTATATATTCTAATTATGTATTCTGTTGTTGTTCACTGTATATCATGGTTATTTCCACACAATCATGTAATTTATTAAGTGTATGCGGTTTATTCCATTTTGAATGTTACATACATATTGAGTGCACAAAATATTTTAAGATATGGATAATGTTGCATATTATGCTTCATGTAAAACATGGAATAGTTATAATTGTGACCATTTGTTGCCATATAAAAATAAACTGATCAACAAACGAAACTTATATCCAAATATAAATGGAGATATCAGTTCTCCACTGAGTTTCCAGTAGCTGCTAATATCATACCTGAACATTATGTAACTTTAGATGAGTCTTTTTAATGCTTGCAAGGAAATAAAACATTATGTAACTTTAGATGAGTCTTTGTAATGCTTGCAAGGAAATAAAACATTATGTAACTTTAGATGAGTCTTTGTAATGCTTGCAAGGAAATAAAACATTATTTAACTTTAGATGAGTCTTTGTAATGCTTGCAAGGAAATAAAACATTATGTAACTTTAGATGAGTCTTTGTAATGCTTGCAAGGAAATAAAACATTATGTAACTTTATATGAGTCTTTGTAATGCTTGCAAGGAAATAAAACATTATGTAACTTTAGATGAGTCTATGTAATGCTTGCAAGGAAATAAAACATTATTTAACTTTAGATGAGTCTTTGTAATG
Source organism: Lamellibrachia satsuma (assembly GCA_033239005.1). Taxonomy (NCBI): domain Eukaryota; kingdom Metazoa; phylum Annelida; class Polychaeta; order Sabellida; family Siboglinidae; genus Lamellibrachia; species Lamellibrachia satsuma. Next base: position 3,405,301 of record BSQZ01000055.1, read on the forward strand.
CTTGCAAGGAAATAAAACATTATGTAACTTTAGATGAGTCTTTGTAATGCTTGCAAGGAAATAAAACATTATGTAACTTTAGATGAGTCTTTGTAATGCTTGCAAGGAAATAAAACATGTAACTTTAGATGAGTCTTTGTAATGCTTGCAAGGAAATTAAACATGTAACTTTTGATGAGTCTTTGTAATGCTTGCAAGGAAATAAAACATTATGTAACTTTAGATGAGTCTTTGTAATGCTTGCAAGGAAATAAAACATTATGTAACTTTAGATGAGTCTTTGTAATGCTTGCAAGGAAATAAAACATTATGTAACTTTAGATGAGTCTTTGTAATGCTTGCAAGGAAATAAAACATTATGTAACTTTATATGAGTCTTTGTAATGCTTGCAAGGAAATAAAACATTATGTAACTTTAGATGAGTCTATGTAATGCTTGCAAGGAAATAAAACATTATTTAACTTTAGATGAGTCTTTGTAATGCTTGCAAGGAAATAAAACATTATGTAACTTTAGATGAGTCTTTGTAATGCTTGCAAGGAAATAAAACATTATGTAACTTTAGATGAGTCTTTGTAATGCTTGCAAGGAAATAAAACATGTAACTTTAGATGAGTCTTTGTAATGCTTGCAAGGAAATTAAACATGTAACTTTTGATGAGTCTTTGTAATGCTTGCAAGGAAATAAAACATTATGTAACTTTAGATGAGTCTTTGTAATGCTTGCAAGGAAATAAAACATTATGTAACTTTAGATGAGTCTTTGTAATGCTTGCAAGGAAATAAAACATTATGTAACTTTAGATGAGTCTTTGTAATGCTTGCAAGGAAATAAAACATTATGTAACTTTAGATGAGTCTTTGTAATGCTTGCAAGGAAATAAAACATTATGTAACTTTAGATGAGTCTATGTAATGCTTGCAAGGAAATAAAACATTATTTAACTTTAGATGAGTCTATGTAATGCTTGCAAGGAAATAAAACATTATGTAACTTTAGATGAGTCTATGTAATGCTTGCAAGGAAATAAAACATTATTTAACTTTAGATGAGTCTATGTAATGCTTGCAAGGAAACAAAACATTATGTAACTTTAGATGAGTCTTTGTAATGCTTGCAAGGAAATAAAACATTATGTAACTTTAGATGAGTCTATGTAATGCTTGCAAGGAAATAAAACATTATGTAACTTTAGATGAGTCTATGTAATGCTTGCAAGGAACTAAAACATTATTTAACTTTAGATGAGTCTATGTAATGCTTGCAAGGAAATAAAACATTATGTAACTTTAGATGAGTCTTTGTAATGCTTGCAAGGAAATAAAACATTATGTAACTTTAGATGAGTGTATGTAATGCTTGCAAGGAAATAAAACATTATGTAACTTTAGATGAGTCTATGTAATGCTTGCAAGGAAATAAAACATTATGTAACTTTAGATGAGTCTTTGTAATGCTTGCAAGGAAATAAAACATTATGTAACTTTAGATGAATCTTTGTAATGCTTGCAAGGAAATAAAACATTATGTAATTTTAGATGAGTCTATGTAATGCTTGCAAGGAAATAAAACATTATGTAACTTTAGATGAGTCTATGTAATGCTTGCAAGGAAATAAAACATTATGTAACTTTAGATGAGTCTATGTAATGCTTGCAAGGAAATAAAACATTATGTAACTTTAGATGAGTCTTTGTAATGCTTGCAAGGAAATAAAACATTATGTAAGTTTAGATGAGTCTTTGTAATGCTTGCAAGGAAATAAAAGGTATGCAGAACCATTCTTGTTATTTAGTGTAATAGTCGCCGAACTCGCACACATGGTTCCAATTGTACAGTGGACAATGAGAGATGGCTGCCTCAATGGAAATCAAGTAGGAATATAATAATATAAAGAGCTAATTATGCCTGCGTAAAGCAACGATTAGGTCCTTTTATAATATTGCGTACAGCACAAGGAGACCAAATCAGAAAAATTACCTATTTTTAAATAAAAAAACTAAATTTTTCATGCTGCACCATCTCACTTTTAAAGATCACAAACCTTTCCACTAGAGTGCACATTTTTCCTATTAAATATACAATTGCTATCTGAAACCATGATGTACCACGATATCCTATTTACCTCTACCTGACAACCATGGCATAATAGTATTGTCGTATTTTTCATAAGGATTCGTGTGACAATGGAAAAATATATATAACACACAACTCACCATTTTAATACTGTCGGATAACAATTCTGGACATCACATTGCATATTGCAAACACGTTCAGTAATTGAGAGTTTGTTGTACAATTGTGATCCAGTTGTGGAGCTTGTACTCACCAGGTGGCGTGATATTGTGAACACGTTCAGTAATTGAGAGTTTGTTGTAAAATTCTTCATGAAGAAGTGGAGGTTGCAGTTAAATCCTTAAAGAAAGGGAAATCAACTGGAGTTGATGACATACCAGCTGATTTAATACAAGCTGGGGGAGAAGCTGTGACCAATATCCTCACAGCAATCTGCAATAAGGTCTGGCAAACAGGAGATTGGCCTACTCCATGGACCCAATCAATGGTCATCACACTTCCAAAAAAGGCAACCTACAATTGTGTCAAAACTACTGGACAATCAGCCTCATCAGCCACCCAAGTAAAGTCATGTTGAAGATCATCCTTAAAAAGCTCAAGCCACAAGTGGAGAACATCATCGCTGAAGAATAGGCCAGCTTTCGAGGACACAGACTCGCAGTACTACAGAGCAAATTTTCAACCTTAGAATCCTCTGTGAAAAGTACATGCAGCACCAACAAAATCTATACCATGTATTTATACCAAGAAGGTTTTTGACAGGGTATGGCATGCAACCAAAATTACTTTACCAACCAGACTCAAATTACAATGGCACACTCATAGATAATTTTCTATGTAAGTTGTCAAAAGGATTTTTCAAATCCTCAGCTGGTACATTAATAAGTAGCATGTCTGACCACCTTCCATACTTTATTTCCTTGGAACATGTTCAAACTGTTAATACTGCGCCCAAGTTTATTCACATTAAACAACACAGTCCTGAAGCAATTAACACATTGAATTAGAACTACTAAATTCAAATATTTGCGAAAAGCTTAACAATGACGTTTATGCTGACCCTCATGAGAACTACCTTTTTGAAGAAACTACATATTACGAAGAACATAAGCACAAAAAATCGCCTTGGATTACTCTAGGAATCATAATATCAATTAAATTTAGAGATAAATTATATTCAAAACTAAAACAAAGACCTGTAAACACAGAACAGTATGTTACACTCAAAACTAATTTCCATACAATGGAATTCTTCAAATAGCAAAGCAAATGCACTATCAAACCAGTTTTGAAAAATATAAACATGACACAAAACAGACATGGTGTATAATTTATTTTTAAAAATTTTAAATTCAAAGTCAGACCAGTTCCCTAATTCTTTCAAAATTCATTTGCACAAACTTTCATTAAATGTCAAGAAAAATTAGTTTATAATATTTCACATGCCTGAAAAGAAAATTGAAATCCCATTGTTGCAAATAGATTGGGTAAACATTGATTGTGTTAGTGATTTTAATTTTGTTTGGGTATTACATTAAATAACTATTTAAACTGGCATAGTCATACAAATAAAGTAGCTAACAAAATAAATTAAACAATTTGAATTCATTCTTCGTCAGATTAATTATGGTATTGTGCTATGGGGTCACGAAGCACATCGAGTTTATAGTTTGCAAAAAAAAAGAATAAGAATAATTTCTATGAGTAAATATAATGCTCTTACAGATCCTATTTTTAAGAAACTTCAATTTCTAAAACTGGATGATATTTATAAAGTACAGCAACTTAAGTTTTTTTATAAAATAATCAATAACGATCTACAGGAATATTTCAGCCACATCCCTTACTTATGCAAATTTGAAATCCATCAATACTATACACGATGAATAAATAACCTTTTTATTCCCAGAGTCAATCATCAACATACCAAAAACTAATAACACAACATAATATAAACAGTTAACAATACTCCAAGCATTATCACTGATAAAATTTATATACATAGTCTACATGGTTTCATCACTTATGTTAAAAACTACCTAATTATGCATTATAAATGCTATTGTGTTATCCCTAATTGTTACATAATTATGTAATAGTACTATGTAGTATATCATGTAATTATATATATTGTTACATATGTAATAGTAGTATGTAGTATATTATGTAATTATATATATTTATATTTCTGTACTTCTTTACTAGTATTGAATTATGATGATTATTATAACTATTTATTATTGCTATTTTTCTATTTATTATGATGAAAGGGGGCTTCCGTGTTAGCGACATGCTGTGTCTTAATGGGAGTCTCATTGATCTTTACATTTATGTTAATTATTCCATTTTGTACAGTTATGGTCAAATAAATATATATGTATGTCTGTCTGTCTGCCTTAAGGGCAACCATGAGGAAATACAACATTTTGGTCAGCAGCGGATCCAATGGGGTATAAGGGGTCTCAATAACCCCCTAGGCCATGGAGGGGGGTCTTAGACCCTCCCTGTGTCCGTGGCAAATGTTATAGTAAAGGAAAACATATATAGGCCTACGTCGGAACTAGTGTCAATGTATTGAAGTATTAGCAGCCGGCTAATATTAATCCTTATGTAAGTAGTACGAATCTCCTCCCCCTGTTTGTAAATAGAACGACATGACTACGACTGACTGAGACCCCCCCCGCCGCCAACAAGCCTAGATCCGCCCCTGTTGGTGTCAACCTTGCACGAGTCATAGAACATCTGTATGACAAGGCCATCAACGCAGTCCTCATGAATGACAACTTGGGGGAATGGTTTCGCACCACCATTGGAGTCCGCCAGGGTTGTCTTCTATCACCTATCGTCGTGGGGAGCGGTGGTCTAATGGTTAGAGCACCCGCCTGTCAATCGAGAGCACGGTGGTTCGATTCTACCTCCGCCGTTTCGAAGCTTGGGCAATTTCGTTCACTCTACTTCGCCTGTGTCTTTCGGAAGAGACACTAAAAGCCGTTGGTCCAAACTCCTGCGTTAGCTCAAGATTGGGCTGTTTGGAGTATAACTACTTGAGACTTGAGACCCACTCTATTTAACAAATTTACGCTTTGGCCTTTGCAGATGATACCGATGGCTTAGCAGGGGATGAACCTAGAGAGCCGCCTCGACAAAATATCTGGGTCCTACGGAAGGAATTTAGTGCTGAGAAAACCAAGCTAACAACATCAATGGCGTCCACAAGAAGATCAACGCGCGGCAACAAAGATCAGAAATAGTGTCCAACTTCAGTAGGGGAGAGTTGCCGGGTTTGTGACCCCTAAAGGCCTAACGATAAACTTGAATATAGACGCGAAAACAAATGGAATTGCTGTCGACAATATATTATCATAGAGTTTATATTTTATTTTCAACAACAAGCTATTAATCACAAACAAATCAATGATGAATTAAAAAAAAAATCAATTAAAAAAAAATTGCAAAACGATCCAATCGTGGCCACGGTTTCCTCGATTGGACCACCCAATGTCTTCGATTGGACCAAAAATAAAATGATTATATATAGGACTAAGCATAATTATGAATTGATACACAAGTAACATATAGTGTTAATTTTAACAATAATAGTTATCATTAGTCAAATAGAATATACTAATAAATACAAGTGTTCATAATCTTTGTAGTTCCATCCACCCTACACAATGTCCCATATCTTCTTCGACTGGACAAACAAACAAATTATGTATAACAAACTTTGAATCAATACGTGAGTAAAATATAATTTATACCATGCTGATGCTTAATGGCAGAAACCTGAGCTTGTTTGCTACAGAAACACACAAAGAGTAGCTGTTGTTAAAGGTAATTTAATAAATGCATCGTGGTAATAAAATACATGTATCGATGAGAAATAGCTGGTACAAACATGTTCATCGAGAAAAATATCATATATGTGTAAATCGATGAGATATAGCTTAATAATGTTCATTAGGAAAGTAAAATTAATCAACAGTCAAATGAAATGTTAATAGGGCCTAATATTCATAGACTTGTGTCAATGGCTCCGGAATAAGTTAGCGGAAATGATCTACATCCTTCAGAGCCCACCACAACATGTTCTGTCTCGCAATTGCATGCACTGGCACCACAGTTTTTCATCACATCCATTACTCGTAGCACTATGCCCGTGTGTCAACTTCAATTCGTACACTGCGATATCATCCTACAGAGGCCATCTGAGCCTGTTCTGTCCCACAATTTACATGCACTGCACCGCCACAGTTTGTTCGTCACATCAGTTACTTGTCGCATTATGCCTGGATAGATTTTATCATCGTAAAACATGTTGCACCACTGACCAGTTCTGCATCTCTCGATTGAATTGCAGTGGTTTTAGAAGTACTGGGCTCTTTGATGGATGTAGGCCAAGTAGACGTAGCTATCTCCGGTCAGACTTTGTTTTGTTTAATTAGTTTCTTTCTTCGGTGGGCATAACTCTGGTACAACTTCCATGGCAACAGCTGTCAGTGCTGGAGTTGCAACAACCAGTGTCAGAGGTGGCGTAGGGTTGTGCAACTTCCGTGATAACATTAGTTACCGTAGCAGCATTGAAGTCGGTGTCTTGGAATATGTATATGGTCTTTCACATTAAGAATGTCAGCGACTTGTCACGTTGTCATTGGTCTGCCCACGTCTTCTCTCATCCACATCCTCAATGCATCGTCGTAGTATTTCCCAAACGGTCCAAAAATGCCCCATCCAAAGGCTGGAATCGGTCAGTCGTGTGTGACGGAAGTGAGACCATGACCACACCAGCTTCCCGAGCCGTCCCAGTTGCTGCCAAATTCTTTGTGTGGTTCACGTGGCTATCGAGTCTGAGCACAATAATCTCCTTCATTGGTTTAACAAAATCTACGAAATGTCACAGCCAAGTAACGAACCCCTCACTGGACATCCAGCCTTTGCCCTCGGAGGTCCACCATTTGTCAGTTCTATTTTCGTCCACTTCCGTTGATACATGATCATTGGCACCAAATTTATGTAAGCCCTCATAAAGTCTTTGGAAGTCCCAAACAATGTAAATTACCTGTGACCAAATGTGTTATGTTACAAGTTCCCTCGATTGGACCATTTATTATAATTGCTCCCTTGTCTAATATTACTTTCTGATAATTAATAAACTGCATTGGGTTAATTACACACATATATTGAGGCATACCCTTATGTGGGTCACTGGTCCAATTGTGACAACTGCAGTGGTCCAATCGTGGAATTTCACGTGTTAAAAATATTGCATTGTCATCACAAGCAGACGACATCCATTTTAAAATTCTCATTATCGCTACATACGTTGGGCTCCTATACTCGTGATGGACATACATTTTCGCCTGTAAATATGACCAATGGTGCTGTGCTGATAACTGATCACGGCCTGATTATTATGTCGGGGACATAGAAAACCTACTTTCGGTGATAATTTTTGAAAAAGTACTGCTATTTCGTCGAAACTCACCATGTCATCCGAAATGCCACTGATGAATGACATAATCGATAGAGGATGCCACGGAATGCAGTAATATGGAATATACAGCACTGGTCCGATCGAGGAACTGGCCCAATCCCGGCAACTCTCCCCTACCTGGGTTCAGTTGTCACAGACGAGGGATCCAAACCTGAGAAAATGTCAAGGATTGCTCAGACAACAACAAAGCTGACAAGACTGAAATCAATATGGAAAGATAAAAGCATCACCCTTCAATCCACAGTCGAACTACAAAGAAGAGTACAAGCCATGGAAATGAGGTGCTATCGAAAGATTCTTTGCATCTCATACAAGGACCATGTAACCAACGATTTGGCAACGAAGAGGTCTACAACAGAATCAAACAAGCCATCGGGTCCTATGAAAATCTCCTGACCACAGTAAAGGGACGGAAGCTGGAATGGTATGGGCACGTATCACGAACATCCGGCCTGACAAAGACCATCCTGCAAGGCACTGTTAGGGGAGCAAGAAGAACAGGAAGACTGAGAAAGAGGTGGGAGGACAACAGAAAGTGGACAAGCCTGGACTCCTCAGATACACGAAGGCAGGCAGAGGTGGAGACAGCTGGTTGCGATGTCGCCGGTGGTGCCCCAGCGACACTCCGAGTTAAGGGATTGATGATGATGATGATGATGTAAAATTGTGATCCTGTTGTGGAGCTTGCACTCGCCAGGTGGCGCCATTATCACTAGACACGTCAAAAGGGTAAGGGTCTTGCCCTGTGGTGACCGATAACAACTTCGCGCTGCGGTTCGGCACCGGAATTAGATCGCTAAATACATCGGTGCACCGTATGCATTTGTTGATGAGGCATTTCATGCCCAGCAGGTTACCGTAATACAGTGGTAGCATGAAGGCACCAGCTAGTGGAGGCTGGTTGGACGATGTGATCAGCTGGAGAGCAGCTGTCCTCTGGCTAGCTCACATTTACGTAAGTTGGATAGTGGTTGTTCACCTTGTCTTCTGGCTAGCTCACTGTTACGGGGGTTGGAAAGTGGTTTTTCACCTCGTCCTATGGCCAATTCATAGTTACACCTCATGAACATATACCATCGTATTCCACGGTAAATACCATGGTGTTTTGAAACAGGTAAACCATGATAAAATACTATGATATACCATGCAAACTATGGTAATACAGTGTGTTTTGAAACAGGCAAACAATGGTAAAATACCATGGTGTTTTGAAACAGGTAAACCATGGTATACCATACATTTACCATACACAATAATGAAAAGCACGGTCTACCACTACATACCGTGCAATGTCATGGTTTACCATGTAATACCATGTAATATACCGAAATACCATGGTATACCATGTAATTCCATTGTATATTTTAATAACGGACGGAGGTTGGAATGTGGTTGATCACCTTGTCCTCTGGCTAGTTCACAGTTACGGAGGTTGGATGAGTCGAACTGCTGCGGTGTACGAGTAATCACGGCATATTCATCATCATTACCATTATAGGGGCCTACGAGTTTTGATACGTTTCAAGAGCGTTGTCAACACAGCACATAACAATACAACAATACGCCGAACTAGCAATGCATCACAATAGTCGATGTGTCGATGCAATACTATTGAGAGTGAATTAAACTATTGCGATGCATTGCTAGTTCGGCGTATTGTTGTATTGTTATGTGCTGTGTTGACAACGCTCTTGAACGTATCAAAACTATCAGTAGTTCAGTGAATATATATATATATATATATATATATATATATATATATATATATATATATATATATATATATATATATATATATATATATATATATATATATATATATATATATATATATATATATATATTCACTGAACTACTGATAGTAACGATAGTGCAAAACAATCCACCAGGGCTATTTGCTATATTCGATAATTGTATAAATGTTATTTACCGACCTAACATCCGCAGTCGTTGATTAGAGCAGCGTCATTCGTTGATTAGAGCAGCGTCATTCGTTGATTAGAGCATCGTCATTCGTTGATTAGAGCAGTGCCATCGTTGATTTTAATCGACAACCTTCAATGCTACGCGATGGCGCTACACACTCGTTACGGTTTGGGACTGTTTTCCTGGTTATTCGCAATTCCGTGATACTATCGCAATACTATCGCGATAGTTTTATAACTATGGCGATATTATTGCAAATATAAAACTATCCCCGAGAGTCATCCCAACCAATACACACCATCGCTACGATTACCATTGGTGTTACACATTGGTGTTACACATTGGTGCTACACATTGATGTTATACATTGAGAACCTTAACCTTCACGGGTAGTTACACAGCCATCGAAAGGTCATTAATACCTACATTATTTCTTATTTCCTACAGCTGTCTGTACATTTGTAATAATTGTAAGGCTACACTGACCGGCAGCAGCAAACAGTAGGAGCATCGGACCAAGCGCAATGTCCAAATTACGACAATCGTATAGTATAAACGTTTAATTAGACACATTGTGATACGTGGGTCCCCGTCGCGTTAGTGGTGCGGGATAGTACGTGTGTCCCCGTTGTGTTAGTGGAGCGGGATAGTGCGTGTGTCCCCGTCGTGTTAGTGGTGCGGGATAGTGCGTGTGTCCCCGTTGTGTTAGTGGAGCGGGATAGTACTGTGTCCCCGTCGTGTTAGTGGAGCGGGATAGTACTGTGTCCCCGTCATGTTAGTGGTGCGAGATAGTACTGTTGTCCCCGTCGTGTTAGTGGTGCGGGATAGTACGTGTGTCCCGTCGTGTTAGTGATAGTGTGTGTCCCGTGTGTGTGTGTGTGTGTGTGTGTGTGTGTGTGTGTGTGTGTGTGTGTGTGTGTGTGTGTGTGTGTGTGTGTGTGTGTGTGTGTGTGTGTGTGTGTGTGTGTGTGTGTGTGTGTGTGTGTGTGTGTGTGTGTGTGTGTGTGTGTGTGTGTGTGTGTGTGTGTGTGTGTGTGTGTGTGTGTGTGTGTGTGTGTGTGTGTGTGTGTGTGTGTGTGTGTGTGTGTGTGTGTGTGTGTGTGTGTCCCCGTCGTGTTAGTGGTGCGGGATAGTACGTGTGTCCCCGTCGTGTTAGTGGTGCGGGATAGTACATGTGTCCCCGTCGTGTTAGTGGAGCGGGATAGTACGTGTGTCCCCGTCGTGTTAGTGGAGCGGGATAGTACGTGTGTCCCCGTCGTGTTAGTGGTGCGGGATAGTACGTGTGTCCCTGTCGTGTTAGTGGAGCGGGATAGTACGTGTGTCCCCGTCGTGTTAGTGGAGCGGGATAGCACGCGAGTGGGTTGTCGTTTGCTTTGTATGCCTAATGTATAAATGCTTGGCGTCCCGTCTCCGAAATAACATTATGTTCACATAGTATTAGAATGTGACCAATATAATAAAATTCATGTGTATATAAAAACTTCACACGAGTCGCAAGCCGTCAAGTGACACATTTCTCCTGGCAGCTGCACCGGCCCATATTGTGGCCGTACATTCATCCAGTCAGGCGACTATATGGTGTCATTGACATAGGGCGGGGCTAAACCGGGGTTGCGTCTTAGACGTCTTAAAAGGCTGTTTCACTTTGAAGTGGCCATATTTATGGGTCTGTCCCATTTCATGACGGCTGCTATGTCTGTTTCAAGTACGGGTGAAGTTTAAATGGTTCCTTGGCTTGAACTCGCATGTTTTGTTGGCATATATCTCAAGTAGTGCGTGCGTGCGTGCGTGCGTGCGTGCGTGCGTTTCATCTGCTCTACGTGTTCACGCACGCACAAACACAATCACGCGAGCCCACTCACGCATGTATATACATTGAGATGTGTAACCGTGATCTCATAATTAAGAAACTATGTTAAAAACCTATCCGTCAAAAACCAACAGGCTAAACCACAATCGGTCACCCTTCCACAAACAACCCCATGGTCAAACTCATGGTTACCCCCCCCCGAAACCGAAGATCATCTTTAGTCAAAGGTTAAATATTATTATCATGCATTAAATGAATTTTGGTTGTGATATGTCTTGCTATAATGATGCAGAATGTCTATATTACTTTCTTAATAATATAATATTTTTCATAATCAATATAATAATATGTTTGTATTAAAAATAAAAACGAAAAACCTTCTAAAGTTCAAACAAATTTAATGTGTCTTTTCGTCTGTCTATGTGGGATTTTGAGCTACGGGGATTATGACCATACCCAAATTACCCATACATAATGTTTACCGCCGATGACATGAGTGGTTATTTGATACGGGCCCTCTGATACGGTCCCTGTAGCCCGTCCAACCAGCCCGGCTGTCTCCCGCAGCGTTGAGTGTCTGTCCATCTCAGTAGATCAGTGTGCCGTGAGGAAGCAGCGTTCGGGGAATCTCCGTCCCTAACTCCTTACAACACGTCAACTGTAAGTAAAGTTGGAAACATTACATGCTAAGTTTCCATGGAAACATTACGTGCTAAGTTTCCATGGAAACAGTTCGTTTTGTGAGCATACTGATCCACAGCACCGTTGATATCGTCGTCATCGTCATCATCATCGTCATCATCATCAACAACAACATCAATAAAACACAATCATACTCGTTTTTTAGAATAGGCGCCGTTGTTGTCTTCGCCTTGATAATAGTCAATGTCATCGTTATCGCCGTTGTTGTTGTTGTCGTCGTTATTCTTATTGTTGTTATCATCGTTGCGTTGTCGCTATCACCACCATCGTCGTCATCACCGTAACTTGTCATTCAGTGAGCACAAATTAGCGTCGACTGGTGACCTATTCCATCGTGTGACGGCTCATTACACAACCACATTACACATTACGTGTGCGCTTCACATGTTACACACGGTATTTATTACAGACATTAGTAGATCGCTAGATGTAACTGTAATGGTTTTTTCCACACATAATCGGGCCGACAAATGGTGCGCTGCCTTCTAATCACGTCTGTCATTCAGTTGGCCTGGTCGGGAAAAGGTAATCGCATTTGCGACACTACATTGTCATTTTATAAACGACAATCTAGACGCCAACTAATCAGTACAACAATTGTGTTTATGCTAGTTGTACGGATATGTCATTTAAAGTAGCGGTGTCAAAAATAGCTTTGGATATGTTATGCTGCTGCTGCCGCCGCCTCCGCCGCCGCCGCCGCTGCCGCCGCTGCACACGTACTACAGGAATGAACATTCGTATTGCATAGCATCATAGACGGGCTTACAGGCTATAATTATATGGTGCAAAACTCGGCGGCGAGAATAAGGTAGCGAAAACTCTAGGGCATATTTTCTGTGTTTGTGAAGTTTTATTAGCTTCCCGTTCGCTGGCGGTTTTAATGCCAGGTAACGTTACGTCACATATGCTTTTTCACCTCCTATATGTGCACACATAGGTCGCTGCTCTCTCTCGTTACTATATAGACACATAGAAACACTGAACCAATTGTCACCAGACTACATCAATTATCACGTTTTGTGACTGCTTATTCGCTCGTCTTGTAGGCCGCTATAATAGTGTTGCAGTGTCATTGGTTTATTTATTAAATGTTATTCTTTTAAATTATGATAACCTTGATATGGTATTTTTACATTTATGTTTAACTAAATATTATTCATTTTAATGTTTTTTCATTATGTGTATGCGACGCTTTATCGCTGTAAGACGTCATACGATAGGGGTGTCAATGTTGGCTAGTAATACCATTAGCAGGTTAACAGCAACAGCAGCAACAGTTGAAAATCACATTAATCTAGCTATTGGCGTGTTGTTCTTTGAGTTCAGTCGGCCGTCAACAAGATTTACCCCGCGGCCAGCATCGACGGTTCACATCACTACCTCGACGACCGACACTTGAGTGTACGACTGACACAGCATGAAGTGGACGAATGCCAGACACGGACTGTCTGCGCTCGTAATGGCGTTGACGCTCTCCCTCGGCCAGTCTGCCTGGATGATCTTCAGTGCGAAAGACATATGTGTCCGTCTGCAAACAAAGGTATACAGTGGTCATATGAGAGAAACATTTGTAGAAAAATAATTGACACGCATGAAGGAGAACATTTCTAAAATAATACTACAACTGAGAACTTTGCCATTTTGTAAAAATAATAATTTGTCACTAGTAAACTTCTCATCTGTTTAACATATTGTAAATAACTCAACGTCTTCACATCTTCAAGTTATACCATTTTCCTGTACAGTTAACCTGTTTGGCGTCGAGTTTCGTGTATACATTGTAAACACGGCGATGTCTATGCCATCTCCCATTGTTGTCGTTTGTTGTCTTTGTTGTCGCTGTTGTTGCTGTTGTTGTCGTTGTTGTTGTTGTTGTTGTTTTCGTTGATGCCGTTGTTGCCATTGTTGTCGTTGTTGTCTTTGTTGTCGTTGTTGTCGTCGTTATTGTCGCTGTTGTTGCTGTTGTCGTTGTTGTCGTTGTTGTTGCTGTTGTCGTTGTTGTTGCCGTCGTCGTTGTTGTCGCTGATGTTGCTGTTATCGCTGTTGTTGTTGCTGTTGTTGTCGTCGTCGTTATTGTCGCTGTTGTTGTCGTTGTTGTCGTTGGTGTCACTGTTGTCGTCGCCGTCGCCGCCACTGTTGCTGTTACTAATATTTGGCCGTCATTGTCCACAGGGAGAAGTGACCATTGGCCGGAGCAACCGGTCATTTCCTATTCCTGACCCAGACGACGACCCCAGTCGCCTGATAGTCAAGATGAGATCATTGACGTTCAAAGGAAAGAAGGGAAATACACTAAAACGGGTGAACTGGGAAGGAAATGGGAAAAGTGCTTCCTTCCACCTGGACGCGTGGGAAGCCGACAAGTACGATGGAATCCTGGCCCAGGGACGACGGATGTGGGATAATGTCCCAGAGATGGGATCGCGCTTTACCTTGAGGGCATACTTGTTTGCCCAATCAAGTGTCGTGACGTCACTCGGTGCCCTGCGAGTTGACAAAGGTGACGTCAAACTGGAATTTGAAATCGATGAACTTCAGTGTGAAGATTGCGAAGACGTTAACTTTGTTCAGGTATGTCAAAGACGTGAATTTTGTTCAGGTCTGTCAAAGCGCGTTTGATATGCAGCTGACATTATGTTGCTTTTAAGATAATTATGTTGAAAAAATTTGCAGAAAATGTATTATTCAATACAATGAAATTGAGTGTAACAATTACAGTTTTAAATTATGTATGATAGATTATATAACTGACGGACTGATTATTCACACGCCAGGTGGAAGCAGCTGTCTTTGGAAATGGTCCCGTCGTCGTCCGAGACAAGAAGGCTTTCGGGAAGAAACTGCAATTTGGAGGCGGGGCTTCTCTTTGGCTGCCAAACAAGGTACCGTAATTAACATACTGGGCGTGTCGATTTCTTCTCAACTCTAATTCACATAGAATAAAGTCGGGTATTATGAGCATAGTCTTGATTTTGGCCAATATTTTGTGAAATACATGTCCGAATTGCCTCATATATAGTGCATAGATTAGACCATCGCGTACTGTTTCAAACTGTCACAATAAGTTCATTAGTGGGTTTATGACAAAATGCATTAAAAAGTTGTCCTAGAAAAATGCTCACATTACCAAATGGTATGTATGTTTGTCTGTTTTATAAATACTGTGTAAAAGTAATGTCTAGTGCAAGTATAAATATGTCAACCATAATACAAGTATGCTAGAAGATTAAAAAATTATTGTTTTATTTTAAAATGTAGATAAGCACAGAACTCTTAACTAGAAACCGAGTAGTGTCTACACACACGATTGACAAGAGAAGCTGTAGTCGTCTAGAATGCCGCACTCTTCGGCGCACGATTCGTGAAACCAAAAACAGCGTGGTTTGCACTGAATCCAATCTTCGTTTCTTTTTGGATCAGCTCTGCTGCCAAAAGCCACATCTCTTGGCCGAACAGTTTCGATTCCATGTCGAATATAGTTTCCCTCAGTTCGTCTTCCTGATCCTGATATAAAATCGGTTTGCCTCCAAGATACTTTACGACGCCTTCTCCACGGCGAGCTTTCTTTACGTGTCGTCTCAGTGTTTCTCGTGGCGCATTGTTTTCTTCATCGGACCGTTTTTCTGAACGTTTATATATGATCACATCGCGTAGGCCGCTTCCATGTTCGACAACGTCCATTTTGTGCGTGGGAACTTCTCCTTTGCCTTTGGCATCTGAAAAAAATGTGAGTCTTTTATTAAAATAAAATACTAGTCAGCATATACCTAAATATAAACAAAAACGCTAAATAATAAAATAAAATTTCATATAGGGGCCTATACACCGAATGCGGAGTGCACGCAATTCAACACAAGGTAATATGAGCATCCCATCGGCCATTATGAGAACCCTGCTCATATTACCTCCACGTAGTATGCTCACATTAGCCTAGCAGATATGTTCTGCCGTAATGACCATTTAGCAGAACCATCTTCGGCAAATGCTGTATTATCGCCATTCAATAACGAAAAACAACTCATCGTTTCAGTTCAGCCTCACGTGCGCACCGCCACGATATGCATTTTTAATTAGAAGAGTTTCTTCGATAGGCTGACATTATAAGAAAATTGCACAAAAACTTCAATAGACCTCACCTTGGAAAATATTCACCAGATCGAAGGACTCAGTTGCGCCCATGAGTTGCAGACGACGTCATAATTAACACAGATGGCACCACCTGACAATGTTGGCTTAGTCTAGAGGGTGGGTGCTCATAACAGTCGCTATGCTCATAATACCCGATTTTACCCTACGCTGCAGATTATGGGACGGTTTTTAGTTTGAATCTTATATCGTAGCCAAACCTTTGTTCAGCGCTGTTATCAAAATATATCATTACACCTGCTTTAACCACCACTGATCAACCCCACCACTCGAAACTGAGTTGAGTTTGAAGGAGGTTGGTGAACGACGCCAGACGCTGTGGGTTCGATGTGGATAAACACAATTAAACAATGAGCGCTAATGGTTGTGTTATACTACAAACAGTCCTATTCCCTGGAATAACGCAGGATTGTTTTATTGTGTAGGCTTGTATAATATACAAGCCTACACAATGAATTTATCATATGAACGAACATAATGAAGCGATCAGGACTTAACTGAAAAAGCGCAAAAAAACCAACGTTTTAAAGCACAGAGTATTCTATGATGTACTTTCTACGACAACCAGTACAAAAGAGAGCGCCTCCTTGCAGCCACCTGTTGCGGAAACCAGCCTCGTGTGTGTCTCGAGTGTTCGCGGACAGAACGCTGCATCAATCCTCATCCGGTTTCGCCAAGTGTGACTTACTGTTTCCGGAGCCGCTCTTTCTCAGTCACTGCTGCACTCCGGGTGGTTAATAGAACAGCAGCTGTAAAACAAAACTACAACATCTGATAAAATACTTCTGCCAATCGGGCTTCAGTTGAGCCTAACCCACCGACCTGACGACGGTTACATTATTGCTTACTACGATATCCTGTCTCTGAAAACATTTAAAGACATCGGAGGAATTTTTCGCAGTCCGTACGGAATCAAGAATGTGTTTTCTTCAATTCTTCCAATTCTTATAAATGACTTATGCAAGAACAAATAATAATACATATAATGCAATTTAATAATAACAACGCTGCCTTCTCAAATTTAGATCGTGCATCTGCAAGCGTGTACGTGTATCGGCAAGCGGGTACGTGTATCCGCCAGCGTGTACGTACAGCTTGTACGTGTATCCGCCAGGTCGATCACAGTTAACAGCGTATCACAATGTTGTACAGAGCACCTCCATGGTTAGCCTGCACGCATAAGCCGGTTTTAATTGTCAAAATATCTCATTTCCTTTTTCAGTGGAAGTAGAACGTTCCATTATGGCAACGTGACAATGTCAACAAAGTCATGTAGTGAAAGGGCGTTGTCATTTCTTTCGTAACACAACATGACTTGACACTGAACATTCCGCACCCTTAAGTAAAGAATCCATCCATGTCTATGTCGTTATTGTGAGACAGATTGTCTCGCAATAAAACGCCTACTTACTCTGAGCTAGAGCCCACGCTGACATAACATGTTTTTCGATGAAGTCTCTCCGCAGCTAAGGCAATACGCTTTTTGTTTGTGTGAGAGGGTCATGGGTGTGACGAAATGGGTAACTCAAGAGACATGTCACAGTAAGAGCTCTGTAGCCGTGTGTCTGGCCCGCGCACGCCTCTATACATCATATGTTTTATTAACTGCCGCTACAACATCACATTGATGGCCTGGCTAGCAGCTACTGCGGATGAGTGTGCGTGCGTGCGTGCGTGTGTGTATGTGTGCGTGCTTGCGTGTGTGCGTGAGTGCGTGCGTGCATGTTGTACTGTTTGTAAACACTAGGGTGTTGCTAGAGTGTATATATGCTAGAGTGTACATATTCACACTACTAGCAATTAACACAATCATTTGGCAGTTCGTTCCATTCATTTATAACCCTCTGTGAGAAAGAGTACTTTCTCATGTCCAACCTACACTGCTCCTTAACTAATGCTGCTTTGTGTCCTCTGGTTCTACTGCCTTTTTAAGTTTGAAGAATATATTCCTATTAACATCCTCATAACCGTTCATTATTTTAAACACTTCTATTTGGTCTCCTCTTAGTCGCCTGGTCTCTAGTGTTGTTAAACCACATTGTAATAAGCGGCTTTCATAACTAAGGTCTCTTAATTCTGGAATCATTTTAGTTGCTCTTCGTTGTATTCTTTCTAGCTTGTCTGTGTCCTTCTTATGATGCGGCCTCCATGCTTGAATACAATATTCCAAATGTGGTCTAACTATTGCTTTGTACAGGGGTACAATTAGCTGTTTCTCTTTATACGTGATAGTTCTCCTAATTAGCCCTATAATTTGATTTCCTTTCGCATTGCTCTGAAACTTTCATGTCAGCACTAAATATTACACCTAAGTCCTTTTCTTTTGTGGGTCTATATAGTACAGCATCCCCCATTTTATATTCTTCGTCCATTTTTCCATGTCCAATGTGGTTTGACAACACTAGAGACCAAGAGACTAAGAGGAGATCAAATAGAAATGTTTAAAATAGTGAACGGTTATGAGGATGTTGATAGGAATATGTTCTTCAATTTTAAAGAAGGCAGTAGAACCAGAGGACACAAAGCAGCATTAGTTAAGGAGCAGTGTAGGTTGGACATGAGAAAGTACTCTTTCTCACAGAGGGTCATAAATGAATGGAACAAACTGCCAAACGATTGTGTTAATGCTAGTAGTGTGAATATGTTTAAAATAGAATTGACAGATATTTGATAAGGGCGGGCTACACATAGATGAGAAAATTGTTGGACTATCGATAAGCCAATGGCTTCCTTGTCCACTTGCCAACTGGAACTTGTTGTTTGAGATGGCAATCTTGTTAAATCTTGTTAAATCTTGTCTTTTTCTTCAGCAAGTTATTCCAATCTATATTTGCTAGATATGTTCTCATATCTTTATATTTGCTTTTGTTGAAGTTCCTCCTCCAATGTTTTTTATACGCATTCCCTGTTTTTACTTTTATATTAAACTGGATTTGGTTATGGTCACTTGAACCCAAAGGTTCGGGTACTTTAACATTATCAACTAATTCATTTTGAGACGACAAAATTAAATCTAACACATTCCCACCTCTGGTTGGTTCCAAGACATGTTGAGTAAGGAAACAATCATGTGTTAGAAGTAGAAACTGATGTTCGTCACCTCCAGAACTCTAATGATTCCCACTGTATATGGCCATGGTTAAAATCACCCATTATAACACATTCTCCCTTGCTCACCTCCCTTATCGCCTTTTGTAATTTTACATCTTCTTCTTGTCCTATGTTAGGACTACGATAAACTACTCCTATTGTTAATGTTGAGTTCCTGGTAACTATGTTACACCAAATTGCTTCCACACTATCTGCTACACTTTTCAGTGTTATTTCATATGCTTGGATAAATTCTTTAATATATCAAATTACTCCACCTCCCCTTCTTTCTCGTCTATCCTTCCTAAACATTACAAAGCCTGTCAGTGCTAACTCAGCATCTACTATATCTTCATTTGCCCATGATTCCGTGATGCCTATTACATGAGGATCAATATCTGCTACCATAATGTCTAACTCACTTTTTTATTTACTATGCTCCTGGCATTTAAGCATACACATTTAAGTTCATTGTCCAAAATTATTGGTGAACATTTCTTTGGATGTGTATTTGTAGTAGTACTCCTTTGAGTTTTCTCTGTCAGTCTCCCCTGCGCATCTAGTTTAAATAATTTATGGTACCTGTGCCCTCGTCGACAACTCTGACAAACTCACACCCAAGAACTGCAGCGCCCTTCCCTGTCAGATGAAGTCCATCTCTCATAAAAAAGTCATCTCTTCCCACAAAGTTTAACCACATGTCTACGAAGCCTACTCCCTCCTCCATACATACCTTCTGTATCTGTGTGTTGATCGCCATCCTCCTACAGTTCCTATATTCCTCACCCCTGCCTCCCATTATTGGTAATATCCCCGACAATACAATCTGTCCAACTCGTGCATCTTTAAGTGTCTTGATCAACCTCCTGTACTTACCAACGATGGCTGACGTTCCCTCCTTCTCGGCATTGTTCGTTCCCACATGCACGAGAACAGCACCTCCCGTGCCACCACCCATGACTTGTCCTGCCTTCTCTGCTATATCCTCTATTTTTGCCCCTGGTAGGCATACTGTTATGTCATCTCCTCTATTTACAATTTTATCCACTTTCCTAATGATGGAATCCCCCACAAATACCCAGACTTTCCTCGCCTTCCCTTGTGATACTACATCTGCATACTCTGCCTCCAGTCATCTTTCTTCTTCTTACCAGCTTTCTCCCTCAAATTGCCACTGCTCTCCTTGTTCTCACCACTTCTGCTCTCCTCGTTCTCACCGCCTCTGCTCTACATACTGGATGTCGAATGTGTTGCGAACATTAACCGCGTGATACGATACGCTGACTGGCTACACAGGTGGTGTTTGGCATTAACATGTTAGCTGTTATGTCAATTGGACACCACTGATAATTCAACAATACTGTTAAGTCAACAATACTGTTAAGGCAACAATACTGTTAAGTCAACAATATTGTCACGTCAACAATATTGTTAAGTCAACGATACTATTACGTCAACAATACTATTATTGTTAAGTCAACAATACTGTTACGTCAACAATATATTGTTAAGTCAACAATACGATTACGTCAATAATAATGCAGTTAAGTAAACGATACTTTGTGTATTCTGTTGTGTCAACAATTATGTTAAACCAATATTTTGTCCACTCACCATATTGCCAGTATATCATCCTTGAGATAAATTCCAGTTTTGTGGCTAGGTTTTCTGTGTCCAACGAACGTTAACGCACGCAACGCATGTAGGGCATCAAATCACATACCACACTTATTAGGTATGTGTCTAGACACCCTAAAACGTGCATACATTAATGGGTGTGCCGAATACTCGTAACACTATTACTCTATCACTGGCGTAGTAATGCGTCCACGATAATAGCATCAAACATTAACTATTACGTTACGTTTCTTTTAATATAATATAAATCACTAAAATTACAGTGTGGATTCAATCAAAGCCGCGTGCTTCACGCGATGCGTTCCATTGCGTGCCGGCAGCTCTCCCTGGCACCATTCAAACAGACTGGTATAATCGAGTCAATATAACATTGCGATCTCGCCATATCATTAACTGCAACCAGCTGTCAGGAATACTTCCGTGTAGATCAACGTGTCCTTTCAATTTGTCAACTACTAAACTAACAGGGTCCACGTGTAAAGATAAAATAACCATTGTCTCAATGTATTAATTGGTTTAGACATCAACATCTTTTGCACACATTTCACCCGCATATTCGTTAAGTGGAGTGGCGTTTGAAACCGATACATCTCGACGTATTTGGTAATGTGAGGAATAGCTGGCACAGACGTTGACACTTGGAATGTCATTTGATAGAAAGTTACAAAGATAAAAAATAAAGTAGGAACCAAGGAGTGAGAAAAACAGGATTGGGAGAAAGGGCGCGCCTAGGGAAAGACAGGAGGCACAAGCCAGGTGCAATGGGGGCGAAATAAGATCGAAATCGGGAGTGTTGGCTAATATTTCCGAAAATTATATCGAAAATTATATCCGAAAATTATGTTCCAAATCAAGATCTTAAGGCCACTAATTGTGTTATGTTGAATTGATACACATGACATATGTCTTTGTGGAAAATTTCATTCACCAAAAATAAAATTTATTTTTCCGGACCGGGTAAAATATAATTTCAATAGCAGACTCTCAAGGAAACAGATATATATATTTCGCTGAATGGAACACTTGGCAGGTATACAGCAGTATGCCCTATATCATAAGTTTCAGCGAGGACGTTTCGCTTAATTTTGCCCAGTCGACGAAGAGAATGCGTCCCTCCCACCGGTCAGTCCGTGGGGGCCCCTGGTGCCGCTTCGTTGTCTGATAGCGACTTCAGGCATGTAATGTTGAACATTTCTGAAAATAACCTGTAACAAGTGGGGCAGGTGGTGTAGCGGTTAGAACAACGGACTCTAAATTGCGAGAACCCGTGTTCGAATCCCTCTTGCAGCCGTTTTAAAGCTTGGGCTATTTTGAATGTTCACTTCACGTTGTGTCAGTTCATTGAACTGTGTGAACGAGTGCCTGACTGTAGGCGGTTGTGGATGTGTGAACGCTGTCTCGCAGTAATTGCATTATGGCTTCCCAGAGATGTCGAGTTGGCGTTGGAGTGAAGGGGGGGGGTGAAGTGTGGGGATGGGGAGGTGAAGTGTAAAGCCATTTGGGCAGTCCCAAGGACTGGATGCCGCGCTCTACAAGTATTCTTACAATCTCAATCAAACTATTAGCGGACGAAGCGCAAAGAGCCGTTCGATCTGGCGCATATTCTAGTAAAGTGTCCCATATTTCGTTCATGATAATAAATGTTATGTCCACAACATACTGTATCGCCATTCATAGACAATAATTATACACAATTTGAAAAACGGTTTTATGAACATTAATACGTATCAAGTTGTCCTGCGTTACTGCATTTTATGCAGTGTTATATTGTGTTCAAGTAGCAAAAACAGATTGTCGCCTTATCTCTTCTTCCATCGATAGATATTTACTGACGATGACGCCAAGACGAAGGTTGATGTTGAGACGGCCGAAGGCTGGACCAACTCCATCATATTCACCGTGCGGCTACCGCTGCTCTCCACGCGACAGACCGTGTACAGCATCCTCGTCAAACCAACCCGCCCCGAGTCAGCCACCGCGGTCGCGCCAGACGCCGTCACACACAGACGTCAGACAGACAACGGCGCTCAACTCACCAACACTGTAGGCAACTCGGCACTGGTCGGCTCTCTGTGTGCAACGACGGCGCTTCTTTGGTGGTCTCGTCCGTGATTATTTTTGTTTCCCGCTGTCGTGTTTTATGGTTTAATATACGCTCGTGTGATACGGATATGTCAAGTTCTGTATAGCCGTCAGTTCGTCACGACTTTGGTATCAGGATGTCGTGAACAGTTTATGCAGTACTTGTTATTGCAAGCACGGCATCAACTGTTTGCTAATGATTGCATGTTATCGCACGTTCTCACACGCACGCACGCACGCACGCATGCAAGCTCGATTTCCATATTAATGCAGCAATGCTGTGACATCATGTATTGTTTTATAAACCGTTCGCAGCAGTAGCAACTAGCGGACGTCAAAGTAACCATTAATTATATAATGGCGCCACCTAGTGAATGTCCACGTAATGTAATTCGCCCTAGCGGACTCCTGCCCATGACGGACATATTGTGCAGTTTCATTGTGTATATTGTATATGACCCGAAATTCCTTAACCTGCACATCACCAATAAAGTAGTCTCGCATGACTATTGTGTTTGTGTGTGCGTGTGCGTGTGCATGTGCGTGCGCGTGCGTGCGCGTGCGTGGGTGCGTGCGAGCGAGCATGCGTGCGTATGCTCGGGCGTGCGTGACAGTTATCAATGTCACCCTGAAACCAGGAATTGTGTTGTGGTCATTGCTGCATCGCTCAGTATGTCTTCACGGCTCTATAGTGAGTATCACGGTGACACACAGGTGGCGCTGCTGCAACGATACGAATGCCGCCTCTGCTCTACACTTCTTATAGTCAAACATATTTCTGCTAACGATGATCATTACCAGGTGGTATTGCCGACTGTGTCATGCTGGTGACATTCGCAGGAAAGCCATCATTACTGAATGTCACAGTATTGCCAGTGATTCACTTTGGCACCTACTCTTCTGCTGTATCGAACTAATGTAGGAACATGTTATGGCTTGAGTCATTCGTAGTGCTGAATATTTTATCGGCTAAATTAAATTTGCCATTTAACATTTTATTGAATCAGTCAGCCCGTGTTTGTCTGCAGGCTAATAGTGTAGGTTTATGTACGGATGTTTCTATACAGCAATAAGAAGCAAGCATCGCTGTTCGTGAGAGTGGATTTTTTTTCAAGAACCAGTGCCAATGAAGTGCGAGAGAAACAACGCCAAATTTGGCATTCAATTTGTTGACAGTTTTTTGTTGACCAACGTTCCAGCTATGTTTTATGCTCAAAAAATATTCCAGCTGTGTCTAATGGTCAAGTCAAACAATGTTCCAATGTATTTTGGCTAAACAATGTTCAAGCAATATGCATTATGGGTCAAATAATGTTCCAACAATGTTTTATTAGTTAAACAACATTCCAGCTATGCACTATGGCTAAACATTGTTCCAGTTATGTATTTTGGTTGAATCATGATTTACCTGTGTGGTTTGATTAACCAATGTCCCAACGATGTTTTGGTTTATGATAAATGCGTCTGTGGGATTGTGTTAGTGTGAAACGTCTTAGCTCACTCAATCTAATGTTGGAACATCTACTAAGGTTTATGTTTGTTGGTGTACGAGGAATGCGTTATCATGTTCGTTGCCGAATGTTACATGTTGGCATATCTGGCAGACGACACTTCAGTGATAAAGTTCTGTAGTACGCTGATTTTGACATGATTCTCTTCTTGTGTATTGATGTAGCATATATATAAGAAAAACACTATCTTACACGCGTTCTCTCTTTGGACATCCCCGAATGATATTTGAGAGCCTGCCATCTGTATTATTTTGTCAGACATACTTTGTTCAGTTCGTCTTTTGATTAGTTCAGTCGTCCAGTCTACGTTGCGCGTTTTTCTTCCATACCTAGACTTGTTGACATTTATTTATCTACGATAGTTTGTCCTTTACGTGCGGTGAATCAGTGAACGCAATGGGTAGAATAGTTGTATGTCAGGTTTCTTCCACCATTTTGGTAAGTAAACAGCAAATTTATATTCAAACAAACGTCGGAAGTAGGGCTTTCTCCGTTGCAGCTTCGGTTATGTGGATCACATTTCCTGGAAATATAATGATATGTCGGCATCACCTTAAGTCCCATTGTCTCCTCACTTATCCTCCTTTATTCCTTAGCTTACTCATTCAACTGTTGAATAGTTTAAGTAGTTTAAGTTTAAGTTTATGTAACGTTCGGCAAGTTATATATGAAACTGGGGTTGTTTAGTCCTGCAATAATATTAGTGCACTGCAGGTGAATCAATTGTTATGCGTGAATCAATTCAGGAAACAGAAGAAAGAATTTTCCAGGTTCAACTAGGGTCGATTGGTATAACAAGGAGCACGTATTCTTTTAGTGTGCCATTTAAATTGGCATTTCAATTAAGTGGGCTACATGCCATTTAAATTGGCATTTCAATTAAGTGAGCCACATGCCATTTAAATTGGCATTTCAATTAAGTGAGCTACATGCCATTTAAATTGGCATTTCAATTAAGTGAGCTACATGCCATTTAAATTGGCATTTCAATTAAGTGAGCCACATGCCATTTAAATTGGCATTTCAATTAAGTGAGCTACATGCCATTTAAATTGGCATTTCAATTAAGTGAGCCACATGCAATTTAAATTGGCATTTCAATTAAGTGAGCTACATGCCATTTAAATTGGCATTTCAATTAAGTGAGCCACATGCCATTTAAATTGGCATTTCAATTAAGTGAGCTACATGCCATTTAAATTGGCATTTCAATTAAGTGAGTTACATGCCATTTAAATTGGCATTTCAATTAAGTGAGCTACATGCCATTTAAATTGGCATTTCAATTAAGTGAGCTACATGCCATTTAAATTGGCATTTCAATTAAGTGAGCTACATGCCATTTAAATTGGCATTTCAATTAAGTGTGCTACAAGGGACGCAATATTGGCCACAGCGCACCACCCAACCATTCACCGTCATTAAAAAAACACTAGATGTACATTTCTTCTATATCATGGCAACAACAATCCAAATACAGGTCCTGGCCGTCTCCTTACTAACATATGTATATACTACATTATAGTAAACGGTGGAACTGTGTGTTTGTGATAAACGTCTGTGTTTCTCACATAATGATCTACAATAATTGAAGCCTTCGTGATGCATGCCCAATTGTAATGTAAGGAATAAATCATTTGTCTAAAAATTTAGACTCTTTTATCAATTGAAGTGCAGTTTTTGGAGTGAAAGGAAATTACCTTTTATGAAACCCTGTGTCCGCGGTTACAATGAAAACGCCCTTGTGGGACTTTGTCGCTTGCTCTTTTATTGAACAATTCCTAATTTGTTTGAAAACGACTTTTCAACCAGTTAATTTCCATTTTAAGAAAAAAAATAATTTTGTTTGTCATTTCAGCACCTTCTTTCGTTAAAATGCAGTTTTAAGGAAATTTCATCCTTTGAAAGCAAGAAAAGTACCCGTTTCCGATCTTGCTCCAGTTTGTCTTCTATGGAACAATTTCACATTGAAAATTACTATGGAGTTTATTATCATGGAAATGGTCGTTTGTGGAAACTTGGCCCAATGGATTGTTTCTAAGAAAGGGACCACCCAACAAAACGTAGACGCAAAGTTGTAGTAAAGCGAAATTTGAAGAAAAAGGTGTAGACTCAAAGTAGTAGAACATAATTACCCAAGATAGACTGACCTGAAGAGGACTCCAACCATTTGAACCAAGCGTGCAGTCGTAGTCGCAACCGCGACTCACTGCGAACGAGACAAGTAATAACACAAACTGCTCATCATTTTAATATTTTAGTGCATAATGCAAATATATCGGATGAATGAATGTAGTCGGAACTGGTTGATGATGCGAGTGTGCCTGCGTGTGGGTGCGTGCGTGTGTGCATGTGAGTGTACGTACGTACGTACGTATGTAGGCCATATATGCTTGCATGCGCATGTATACACAAAATGTACATAATATCCATGGTAACACAGGTGTGCGTGAACGGACGCGGTCTTCCATTGCGGCACGACTCACGACTTTGGTCACGTCGTAGTCCTCGACGTGTTGGTCAGCGTGGCGTCTGCGACCGGTTGAAGGCTGGTCACTGTTGTCGTGCTGTAGCCGTTGGCCTTTCGTACTGCGAACAAATACAACGTTATCAGCTGATATAGCGACGCATAGCCATTTTGTAGGTATGAAACACTAAATCGAACATGTGCAATAGTGGGTCGTAGAGGCGTAGTGGTTGTGATATCGTAGTGGTTGTGATATCGTAGTGGTTGTGATATAGGAGTCTCGATCGAGATGACAGGGATTCAAATTATTTGGGCTTCTTTCGAAGCATGATCAATTCCGTTCGTTCCACGTTGCCTCGATTTACTTAGCTCTAGAAATGATTACCTGGTTATAGACAGAGATGGATATGTGAACGAACAGTCGAGGTGGCATTGGGGTGACAGGTTTGTCAGGAGGTGTGTGTGTGTGTGTGTGCGTGCGTGCGTGTGTGTGTGTGTTTGTGTGCGCGTGTGCGTGTGCGTGTGCGTGTGCGTGTGCGTGTGCGTGTGTGTGTGTGTGTGTGTGTGTGTGTGTGTGTGTGTGTGTGTGTGTGTGTGTGTGTGTGTGTGTGTGTGTGTGTGTGTGTGTGTGTGTGTGTGTGTGTGTGTGTGTGTGTGTGTGTGTGTGTGTGTGTGTGTGTGTGTGTGTGTGTGTGTGTGTGTGTGTGTGTGTGTGTGTGTGTGTGTGTGTGTGTGTGTGTGTGTGTGTGTGTGTGTGTGTGTGTGTGTGTGTGTGTGTGTGTGTGTGTGTGTGTGTGTGTGTGTGTGTGTGTGTGTGTGTGTGTGTGTGTGTGTGTGTGTGTGTGTGTGTGTGTGTGTGTGTGTGTGTGTGTGTGTGTGTGTGTGTGTGTGTGTGTGTGTGTGTGTGTGTGTGTGTGTGTGTGTGTGTGTGTGTGTGTGTGTGTGTGTGTGTGTGTGTGTGTGTGTGTGTGTGTGTGTGTGTGTGTGTGTGTGTGTGTGTGTGTGTGTGTGTGTGTGTGTGTGTGTGTGTGTGTGTGTGTGTGTGTGTGTGTGTGTGTGTGTGTGTGTGTGTGTGTGTGTGTGTGTGTGTGTGTGTGTGTGTGTGTGTGTGTGTGTGTGTGTGTGTGTGTGTGTGTGTGTGTGTGTGTGTGTGTGTGTGTGTGTGTGTGTGTGTGTGTGTGTGTGTGTGTGTGTGTGTGTGTGTGTGTGTGTGTGTGTGTGTGTGTGTGTGTGTGTGTGTGTGTGTGTGTGTGTGTGTGTGTGTGTGTGTGTGTGTGTGTGTGTGTGTGTGTGTGTGTGTGTGTGTGTGTGTGTGTGTGTGTGTGTGTGTGTGTGTGTGTGTGTGTGTGTGTGTGTGTGTGTGTGTGTGTGTGTGTGTGTGTGTGTGTGTGTGTGTGTGTGTGTGTGTGTGTGTGTGTGTGTGTGTGTGTGTGTGTGTGTGTGTGTGTGTGTGTGTGTGTGTGTGTGTGTGTGTGTGTGTGTGTGTGTGTGTGTGTGTGTGTGTGTGTGTGTGTGTGTGTGTGCGTGTGCGTGTGCGTGTGCGTGTGTGTGTGTGTGAACATGATGCGGCCAGTAAACATACACACTTCAACAATGCAGTCATCCACCTTTCAACCAACCAACAAACAGGGAATAGGCCAGCAGCTCCCACGAAAAAGCACGCAAGCTACTAACCATCCAACCAGTCAACCAGTTACTATATATTATTATATTACGTCGGTCTTCTAGCCTCCACGTACCAGCCAATTACAGTGCCTACGAACAAGCCAATCAGCCGTGCCACTATCCCCAATGAACCAGCCAGCTAACTAGCCCCCACGAACCACCAGCCAACTAGCCCCCACGAACCAGCCAGCCAGCCAACTATAACCCCACGACGCAGCCAGTCAACCAGCCACCAGAACCAGCCAGCAAGCCATCTACCCCCATCCCACCCCCGAGTGAGCCCAGTATCCAGCCAGCCACGAGAAGAAAGACAGCTAGATTGTTCTCGTCGCTCATTCACTTATTCATAAATGTAATTATTCATTCACATATTCATCCAGATGATGCAATTTGTTGTCACCCAGTCCCCCCCCCCCCCCCCCGTCGTCGTACAGTACTGTTAATCAAATCGCAACGACCGAACGACGAGTCGCGACCCGGGTCTCATGTCCCGCACAAATATATGTACTCCCTTCACGCCAACGCCGGATCAATAAAGACTCGATCAATGGAAGAACGAACCGCCCGGCGAATCTAGCACGCAGCGCAAGTTGCGTAAGACAGGCGTAAAACGAAGAGCCTCAACTGAAAATCAACACAGTATTTTATAAATAGCTACAGCTGCTATTTCTACGCCCGTGGGAACGTCGCGGATTATCGGTGTAAATCAATCATGCATGCGTTCAGGAAGACGGCCCCTTTGGCAACTCCGTGAAGAGTATCAAATGAAGACTGTCCAGAATGTCCAAGGAAAAAAAACAAATCTGCAAAAACATAAGATCGTGCTTACGCAAGTGTGCGCGTGTGAAACCAGGAGTGTATGGCAGGCCGATAGGGTTACACGCGGTTATAGTTACGCGTTGAATTAGATAGTAACGCGTTGAAATATCAGTCAATGAAAACGCGAAGATAGTTACGCTTTGAATTAGATAGTAACGCGTTGATATATTAACCAATGAAAACGTTAAGATAGTAACGCGTTGATAAGTCCTTTTCTTTTACAGTAGTACCCAGAACAGTATCTCCCATTTTATAGTTTACATTCAAGTTCCCATGTCCTGTATGTAGGCATTTACATTTCCCAAAATTGAACAGCATCTGCCATTTCTCAGACCATTTCACTAATCTGTCTAGATCGTTTTGTAAATGTTGTTTATCACCATCAGTATTAACCTTTCTAAACAGTTTTGTGTCATCCGCAAATTTCAGTACGTTACTTGTTATACTGTCGTCCAAGTCATTGATATAAATTAAGAATAATATAGGTCCTAATACTGATCCTTGAGGTACCCCACTCAAAACCGATTTCCAATTTGAAACTTCTCCATCTACTACAACTCGTTGTCTTCTGTCAGTCAGCCATTTTTCTTTCAAATCTGTTATGCTATCCCCGATTTCATGGTCTTTTAATTTAAGTAGCAATCTTTGATGTGGCACTTTGTCAAAAGCTTTCTGAAAATCTAAGTAGATAATATCTACTTGCGATCCCACGTCTATCCACTTAGTGATTTCTTCCAAAAAACATAACATATTTGTTAAGCATGACCTCGCTTTAAGGAATCCATGTTGAGATGAATTTAATAATTTATGCTTAACGAGGAAGTCCACCATATGGTCTTTAATTAACCTTTCTAATAATTTACAAATCACTGACGTTAAACTCACTGGTCTGTAATTCTCTGACTTATTTCTCGAACCCTTTTTAAATAATGGTATGATGTTTGCTTCTTTCCATTCAAACGGAACAACTCCCTCTTTTAATGACAAGTTGAATACTCTTGCAAGTGGTATACTGATTTGATCTACTGTTTCCATTAGTAATTTTGGAGGAATCCCATCCACTCCCGGTGATTTGTTATCCTTCATTGCCTTTATTTTTTTAGCTACCAATTCTGGAGTTACAACTAACGGTCCTAAATAGTCAGATTTAGCCCCCTGAAATTTAGCATCAGCAACTGGTAATGAACTAATATCTTCCTTGGTAAACACTGAACTGAAGTAACCATTTAGGTCTTCCGCCATTAAAAACCCCTGTGATATTATATTTCCAGCTCTGTCTTCTACCTTGTCTTGTACGTTTTGTTTACTCCTGACATATGCATAAAAACTCTTGCCAGCTGCTAGCTGACTGAAGTCGCGGAAGAGCTTCATGCACACAGTGACACCGCTAGACTCGTCTCCTAGTATCACTAGAATACAGATGTGGAACAGCAAAATAGCTGATATACCAGCCTCCAATAAAATGGGATTAGAGGCGGCTGCATCCCTGCCAGCGGGGTCTGGCCAAGCATGGCTCTGTTGGCGTTCTCTGAATCGCCTACGCACTGGCGTTAGCCGTATTAAAAAAGTACGATGAGGAGGTGGGGATACATTGATGACACCCAGTCTTTGAACTGCAACTGTGGGGAACTGCAGACGATGGTCCACTTCCTCTGCTGTCGACTACTGGATGAGTCCTGCACCGCAGAAGACCTCGTCACTGTCACTGAGCGAGCAAAGGCGTGCGCCCGCAAGTGGCAACACATTGTGTGAAGGACACGAAAGAAGAAGAAGTTACCTCCAAGACCATGTCAAGTCTCGAGTCATCTCTCTGAATTCCAAGTGAAATCCCCCAAGTTACCAGTGTTGAACAATCGCCATGATTGTTATGGATTTTCTGCAGTAATTTTTAGCGAGAAATGTTGGCGGATGCTGCCTGGCCACAACATTGGCGAATCATAACAAGTTGTGAGTCTTACTCGAGTCAGCCTCTACGACTCGAGTAGACACGTCTGATAATTGGGAAAGAGAACGCACGAATCGCGCCCATTTGTGGCAACATGTGGAGATTAAAACAAAACAAACTAAGTTACCGTTCGCATATGAGTAATTTCACATCGTTGGGCACATGTTGTGATGGTTAGTTAAACACAATTGCCACTAGGGGCGCAATCAACAACACCGAGATTAGCAGAATCTGGTAGTGCGGTTTACCGCTTGCAGCGTCGCAACCTCTGGTTCTCGTTCTATTATCGTGGTTGTGTTAACCCTGATGACGGCACATGAATGAAAACTGCAAGTGTTCCGTGTTTACATGTTCTTCATCCAGGGATGTTAACAAAGTCTTGTTTTATCCTAGACCTGTCCATTACGTCACCATCACCAGCTCTGGCAGGCCTGTCCATTAAGTCACCATCACCAGCTCTGACAGACCTGTCCATTACGTCACCATCACCAGCTCTGGCAGACATGTCCATTACGTCACCATCACCAGCTCTGGCAGACCTGTCCATTACGTCACCATCACCAGCTCTGGCAGACATGTCCATTACGTCACCATCACCAGCTCTGGCAGGCCTGTCCATTATTTCACCTTGACCAACTCGACTGGAGAATAGTAAAACAAAAAAACTCAAGACAAAAGTGTTGAAGGCTCGTGTATTGCCAAATTGAATGCATCGATTGGAGTATCTGGCACACATGAGAGAGACAGGGGAGAGGACAGATATAGCAAGAGAACACGACATAGGCCTACGTACATATATTTAATTTTCATGAGCAGGCTTCCGTTTGCATCGCTGACAAGGTTCAGTCTGAGTTTTTCTTCGGGCAATTAGACTGGAATAAGACGAGTTGCCCTTCAGACTCACTGTGACGACAGATTGAATGGTACAAGAACTGGTTGCGACATATCAGCTGACATTTGCTGTCCAACGTCTTCTACAACCAGTTTTCACTGTGTCCCAATAACAGCTGGGAACACATTCATTTGTGTCATTTACTTTGATACACACTCGGGTGCACACGCACACGCATGCACGCACAATATTATCATTATTATTTATTACTATGAATCTCTTGTTAATTAAGATGTCAGTGGTTGATATATATATATATATATATATATATATATATATATATATATATATATATATATATATATATATATATTGCCTGTCTAAACACTGAATAGGTTTGAATTGAATGAAATGCATTTGATGGCTACACATGCATGTATATATACAATAAAACATAGTGTAAGTATTAACATAGAATAAATTACGCAAATTTGTATATATATATATATATATATATATATATATATATATATATATATATATATTATATATATATATATATATATATATATTTATATATATGCAAATGTATACGAGATTTTATATATATATATATATATACATGCAAATTTGCGTAATTTATTCTATGTTAATACTTACACTATGTTTTATTATATCTATATATATATATATATATATATATATATATATATATATATATATATATATATATACATGCATGTATAGCCATCAAATGCATTTCATTCAATTCAAACCTATTCAGTGTTTAGACAGGCAATATATATATATATATATATATATATATATATATATATATATGCAAATGTATACAGATTTATATATATATAATATGCAAATCTCGTATAAATTTGCATATATATATATATATATATATATATATATATATATATATATATATATATATATATATGCAAATTTATACGAGATTTATATATATATATATATATATATATGCAAATTTGCGTAATTTATTCTATGTTAATACTTACACTATGTTTTATTGTATATATACATGCATGTATAGCCATCAAATGCATTTCATTCAATTCAAACCTATTCAGTGTTTAGAAGGGCAAGGAGATATGTTGAACATCCATCTGAAATCAAGTTCAACGCACACAGTAGAGTTGTGAACCAAGAGTCACGACACAGTAACGCTGCCCGTTGTCTCTTCTTAGAAAGTGTAATAGGCCTTCTTCGATTTTTCTGACTATCCATTGATTTCAACCTGCACGAAGCATCAAAAAGGACCTATTAAAGTGTTTTAGGATGGGAATTCGTGACTATAGTTGGTTGACGCTGTCCACTGCGGGGAAAACGTGGAGGCGATATATGCACTGAGTAATCCGTAGCAATCACGCGTAGAGGAAGCTGACGCGTTGGTTCGTGATTTGGACAATAGGAAGTGCTTCTACGCGTCACGGCACGCTCATCTAGTTATACCGTCGTCACTATTAGTGTTGACCTTTTAGCAGATCAGTCAAGTTTCGCACAGTTTGAAAGGCCTATTTATATGTGTTGTGTATATGCATATTAGCTGTATATATTGGCGATATGCGATTTAGAATTTATTATGAGTCATTTCTGTCAATGGCTTAAGCCTGATAAATATCAAAGTATGCACCATTCGCGACATTTGCAAACCGCGTGTCATGCCAATAGGTGCATACTTTCAATACCAAGAGAATACCCGATTATAAAAATGTCTTTTCTAATTTAGCTTTGAACATTATGCTATTGCATGGTACATGTACTTAATTTTAACATACTTTACTGTAAATTGTGTTTATGTCGGCTTGCTGGAGTTAAACAAATCCTGTTTTAAAAACATTGTTTCTACAAGGTATATGACAGACACACGCACGCACGCATACGCACGCTCACACACACACACACACACACACACACACACACACACACACACACACTCACACACACTTACACATCTCGTCATTGACGCCTATGTCAATCACAACACACTCACCCGTCTCGTCAATGTGGTCTATGCCAATCACAACACACTCACTCATCTCGTCAATGTGGTCAGTGCAATCACAACATACTCATCCATCTCGTCAATGTGGTCAATGCCAATCAAAACACACTCACCCATCTCGTCAATGTGGTCAATGCAATTACAACACACTCACCCATCTTGTCAATGTGGTCTATGACAATCACAACACACTCACCCATCTCGTCAATGTGGTCAATGCCAATCACAACACACTCACCCATCTCGTCAATGTGGTCAATGCAATCACAACACACTCACCCATCTCGTCAATGTGGTCTATGCCAATCACAACACACTCACCCATCTCGTCAATGTGGTCTGTGACAATCACAACACACTCACCCATCTCGTCAATGTGGTCAATGCCAATCACAACACACTCAGCCATCTCGTCAATGTGGTCAATGCCAATCACAACGCACTCACCCATCTTGTCAATGTGGTCTATGACAATCATAACACACTCACCCATCTCGTCAATGTGGTCTATGCCAATCACAACACACTCACCCATCTCGTCAATGTGGTCTATGACAATCACAACACACTCAGCCATCTGGTCAATGTGGTCTATGCCAATCACAACACAGTCACCCATCTCGTCAATGTGGTCAATGCCAATCACAACACACTCAGCCATCTCGTCAATGTGGTCTATGACAATCGCAGCACACTCACCCATCTTGTCAATGTGGTCAATGACAATCACAGCACACTCACCCATCTCGTCAATGTGGTCAATGACAATCACAACACACTCACCCATCTCGTCAATGTGGTCAATGACAATCACAACACACTCAGCCATCTGGTCAATTTGGTCTATGCCAATCACAACACACTCACCCATCTCGTCAATGTGGTCAATGACAATCACAACACACTCACCCATCTCGTCAATGTGGTCCGACATTGACAGCGTGACACCGACCAACACTACGCTGAGGATGATCAGTGTCCCAGCCACCAACATCACTACCCTCGCTATCCTTTTCTCCTCCTTCGTCTGTCTCTCCTTCTCTTGTCTTCCAGCCCGTCGCAAGGTGGCGCTATACAACCTCGTTCCCGGAATCCTTGCGTCGTTTGTATTGTCCGTGAGTGTGACGTAGTCGGAACTAGTTGATATGACCTCGATTCCGTCGTCGTTGGAAAGTGACGTCATCGTGCACGACGTCACTGTATATCACGTGGTCGCATGGGTTGTTTGTCGCAGCATATTTGCTAGGCTATAGTTCGGCAGGATTAATACTAATGAGTAGCTGCGTGAGGCAATTATCGTGTTCACTTACATGAGAACTAACATTTCTATTCACTAACTTGAATTAATGTCGTTACACATTAGACTTTCTTGTCGATTCCCGCACGTGTGATGTCACATCTCGTATGCACAGAAGTACCTGATTGCGGTGTCATCGGTTCCAATGTTTCTGGCAACATCCACCCCTGTGTTTAAGACAATATAGTCCGGTGTCTTCTCCCGCCAACAACCACATAAGCAACACAAAAACTCCACTAAATTCTTGCTATATCAACGTAGACTTGTCGAAGTCAAGACCACAAGGCGGCACCGCAGACGTAACAAGGCTTATATCGACGCTTCAGTTGTCTTCAGTGGCTCTCAAGACACACCCAACGACGGCAATCGATGGCGAGTGTGCCGCGGCCTGTGGCGGTGTGTGGTGCCGCGACCTGTGGCGTTGTGTGGTGCCGCAACCTTTGGCGGTGTGTGGTGCCGCGACCTGTGGCGTTGTGTGGTGCCGCGACCTGCGGCGGTGTGTGGTGCCGCGACCTGTGGCGGTGTGTGGTGCCGCGACCTTTGGCGGTGTGTGGTCAAGCCGCGGCATCGGCGGCTCAATGGTCGCTCTCGATCGATGCTAACAACTCTCTGGATCCCGCCGTTACGGAGTCGGGTGGACGGGTGATGCCTGAACGATCATTAGATGTTTAACTGAAACAAACAGTCACACTAATGAGGTTGCGTGCTGGACTTTCACAGACCTAAGCTGGAAACAAAGAACGGTTGGGAATTAGTTTTAATAATTATTATTTTTAATATTTCGATTTTATGTGGTACAGTTTTATGTTCTTCTATACTCGGTTGCTTTACGATGGAAGCATAAACGACTTGCTTAAAAAGAAAGTAGGGGAGACCATTAGTGTTTTAGTCGAAGTGACTGAGTAATTTCGAACACTGCTCAAAAGTTGAACAGACGTCTTATGCCTGACATAACGGTTGCTCTTATCATAAATAACATGAAATTGGTGCCTTCGACTAAAATGTGATAATACGAATATCAATTTGACAGCGTCGTTACAGGATACGTTCGACACCCCAATCACACCAACTTCAAATGATCACATTCAGCTTCAACATAATCCATAACCATTGCATATTGATCTGCGTTTCAGTAATGAATACGCCGCATGCCCATCGTCTAGCGATGTTATCCAAACACGGCGTCATAGATGTGTCGTGTTGGTGTTCTTTTGTTTATGTTACCCCAGAGACAGGCAAACATGAACGAATCAAGACGTGATGTCAGCGAAGGTAATAACAGGGAATGTACAACAAGTTTCATAGGTTAACTGTTGGAACATTGCTACACTTAGTTGTTACGACACACATATAGAGATCGTTATACGGCAATAAAACAGACACATCTTGATTTGAAGGTGCAATATTTTATCGGATGAGTCATTGGTCCGTCAAATTTCCGTTTCATGCCATTTCTGGCAGTAAATATTCTACGGCAATAAAGATTAAAACGTGAAGAACAACATTGTTAATTTAAATGATAACTTTGCGATCGAAAAAGAGTCAGATCATTTTGGCATTTTAATTATACACGAAACTCCCGCCTAGCTGCATAACAGTTATACACGAAACTCCCGCCCAGCTGCGTAACAGTTAACCAACGAAAATGAACGTATTTCCTTTAAAGGTTCCTCCTCAAATCTCATTTCAGATTAATTTTGCGAAACATCAAACCTACCTGGTATCCACTGCAACATGCTAGCTCGCGTGTACAACTTTTATATGTATTTTTTTTGTGAAATTATTAAAAAAACTATTAAATAACTTAATGTATGGTCAACCCGTAATTGAAATGACCATGGAAACACTGAAAACTAACTAATTTGACCCTTGGTGAAATTTCGTAACTTTGTCATGTGATCGGCGAGCAGATGGAAGTTAAGCCCACGATCTGC
Organism: Lamellibrachia satsuma; assembly: GCA_033239005.1. Lineage (NCBI taxonomy): Eukaryota > Metazoa > Annelida > Polychaeta > Sabellida > Siboglinidae > Lamellibrachia > Lamellibrachia satsuma. Next base: position 3,442,778 of record BSQZ01000055.1, read on the forward strand.
ATTGACACACAAAGCGTTAACTATTTTGGATATCCAGTATTTTTAGCTTTGAGGTGTAACGGCTAAAGTTAGTTATTTCGACGATTTGAACAAAACTGTGCATGTTTTATTAAATCGACTGCGGATGTTACATAAAATATTCACGGACTACATATTTGGATATCAACGAACCTGATTTGCGAAAGACTAAACCAGTTGAGGATGGCGTTGTAAACAAGTCTTCCCGTAACCATTGCTTTATTCCCTGCGTAACACGCTTACATCAAAGATACGTGGTGTTGTTTTGAAGCGTCACGGGATAAGCAGGGTTTCGATTTAGCACACGGGACACGAACTGGCGATCAAATGCGTGCATCTATTGGTAATCCCAGGGAGACTGCAGCCGTGAGGGACGGCGGCACCTCGCTCACTCCTGGCTACGCACCAACGTAGTCAGCCGTGCCGCAGAGGTTATTGACAACAAACTGTTTATAGAGGTCTATCGATATAACCTTGATGCTTTCATTTATGTTCGCAGCAGCAGCAGCAGCAGCAGCAGCAGCAGCAGCAGCAGCAGCAGCAGCAGCAGCAGCAGCAGCAGCAGCAGCAGCAGCAGCAGCAGCAGCAGCAGCAGCAGCAGCAGCAGCAGCAGCAGCAGCAGCAGCAGCAGCAGCAGCAGCAGCAGCAGCAGCAGCAGCAGCAGCATTTGCTATGATTTAAAACATTTTACAAGTATACATGTTTGTAGTAGCATTTAGGCTACTTTTGTGTTTAAGAAAGAAAATGTATAAATAGTCGTATTTGAATCAATCAATCCTTTATTCCAACACACAAGTTGGAAATGGGGTGAACAGAAGTGCAATACTTATCTATGGTTCACCCCGTGGCCGGTTAAACCAAATTAAGTCAAATGATAAGTAATTATATATTTGCATTACTTTCAACATGTAACAAATGAAAATCGTTGTTACATAAATTGTGATTATTACGTTGCAATAATATCTAGCACTTTTTAAATGCTTGTATGGTTCTACAAGTGGTAATGTTTCCATTAAGGGAGTTCCATAATCTCGCTCCATATATGGAGATGCTCATTGATTTTGCATTAGTATGAAAGCGAGTTATGCAGAATGAATTGTTCTGTCTAGTATTATATACAGACACATATGGTTTAAACATTTTTGCAAATTACTTGGTAATTCATTATGAAAAGCCCTAAACATAATAATAGCCGTCTTGAGCTTAACTAAATCTACACATTTTAGAACACCTAATTGTTGAAAAAGAGTGCTCGTATGTTCCAGACGTTTTACTCCACAAACTAACCGAATTACTTGTTTCTGTAATATAGTACTTCATGCCATGAATGTTTGTGGTGTGGATGTTTCCTCACATTTCACAGCAATAACTTAAATGTGGTAAAAACAAAGAACAGTATAATATATACATTCCATTTCGATCAATGAGACAATTTGCCTTATAAATGACTGCTGTAACTTTCAATAGTTTTAATCTGACCTTATTTATTTGATATTTCCAGTTTAGAGATTCATCAATATAATATTATATACCTAGACATTTTGTTTTATGCTTTTATGGTTCTACAAGTGATAATGTTTCCATTAAGGAAATTCCATAATCTCGCTCCATATATGGAGATGCACACTGATTTTGCGTTAATACGAAAGCGAGTTATGCAGAATGAATCTTTATGTCTAGTACCATATACAGCCACATATGATTTAACACAAATTACTTGATAATTCATTATGAAAAGCCCTTAACATAAAAATAGCCGTCTTGAGCTTAACTAAATCTACACATTTTAGAACACCTAATTGTTGAAAAAGAGTGCTCGTATGTTCCAGACGTTTTACTCCACAAACTAACCGAATTACTTGTTTCTGTAATATAGTACTTCATGCCGTGAATGTTTGTGGTGTGGATGTTTCCTCACATTTCACAGCAATAACTTAAATGTGGTAAAAACAAAGAACAGTATAATATATACATTCCATTTCGATCAATGAGACAATTTGCCTTATACATAACTGCTGTAACTTTCGACAGTTTTAATCTGACCGTATTTATTTGATATTTCCAGTGTGGAGTTTCATCAATACATACACATAGAAATTTCGCTACATGTACTCTGGTTATTTGTTGATTATTAATGAACAGATTAATTTCAATATCAGGCGGACGGTTCCGGAATAACATGGAATTTGTTTTTGACAGGTTCAATGATAATTTGTTCACAGCAAACCATTTAGCCAATTTGGCAAGTACTCCATTTATCATACCTTGAAGTTCTTTTTAATTATTACCAGCGCAATATGTATTTGTGTCATCCGCAAACAGTATAAATTTAGCGAGTTTTGATAAGTTACAAATATCATTAATATAGAGTACAAATAGCTTGGGACCTAAAATGGATCCCTGGGGCACCCCACGTGTTACATTTAACAGCTCCGAGGCGCACCCATTTATTTAAACAAATTGTTTCCTGTTGGTGAGGTAACTTTTTATCCAGTCATTTCCAACTCCACGCATGCCATAGAAATTCAACTTGTTGATAAGTATTTCATGGCGCACTGTATCGAAGGCCTTCATAGGACCAATGAATTCACCAATGGCGTGTTTCTTATTGTTCTTTGCATTTGAAATGTGCTTTGTTTTTTATACTTAAGTTCAGGGGCCTGGTGATACCATCAAAAGATGAAAAGTGGCCCAAAGCAAAGCTTACCAACATTGCACTAAAAACATCGGAGGACTTGAACTTAGTGTGTCCTTAGCGTTGATAAAGTTGTCTAACCTAGTGAGGAACAGTTACTAAAAAAAAATGTAATTGTGGTAAAAGAGAAATTGGCTTATACTTTCTTATGTCCGTTTTGGCACCACTTTTGAATATAGGTTTTATCTTGGCTATCTTCATTCTAGAGGGGAACACACCAGTCTTAAACGAATTATTACTAATGTGTGTGAGAGGTTTGGATATAAAGGGTATGACATTGGCTACAATATCTATGCTTACTTACTTACTAACTTACTTACTTACTTACTTACTTACTTACTTACTTACTTACTTACTTACTTACTTACTTAATCCTCTTGGCCCCTTCAGGAGCATAGGGCGTCAACCATGTTTCTCCACCTCACTCTCTTCCGGGCTAGAGCTTTGGTTTCTTGCCAGGTGACCCCAACTTTATCAAGATCTTGTAGAATGGAGATGGATTAGAAATATCTGGTATTGACTTTCACCTTTGTCTTTCCCACATTGAGCTCAAGACCCAGTTGGCAGCTTTTTTCTTGAAGCCTTTCTGTTTTTTGTTGCATGTGTTTATGGGTTTCTGAGAGTAGTGCCAGATCATCTGCAAAATGCAGGTGTTCTAGTTGTGAGAACAAGTTCAATGATGGTGTTCTGTAGATCTTTTCATTGTCCAGTCTATGGCTATCAGAAAAAAGCAGTGGAGATAGCAAGCAGCCCTGTCGTACCCCAGTTCCAATCTGGAAGCCTTCTGAAACTTGTCAATTAAAGATGACATGACCAGTGAAACCTTCGTACATGTTCTTTATTAGGGTCACAATTGTTGCAGGTAAACCATAATGCCTCAGGAGCTTCCATAGAACTGTCCTATCTATACTATCAAATGCTTTTTCGAAGTCCACAAAGTTTACGTAAAGGGAACTCTGTCATTCAATGCATTGTTCAACAATAATCTTGAGTGTAGCAATATGATCTGTGCAGGATTTATCCTTTCTAAAGGCAGCTTGTTCCTTTTTTAGCTTCTTGTCAACTGTTTTTTTGTATCCGATCCAGGATGATACGGCAGATAATGTTTCTGTGCACTGATGGAAGCATGATCCCTCTCCAGTTCTCACATATCCTTGCTAATATCGTCAAAATCTGTAGATTGTTTTCGTGTACTCGCTTTTACGGTATTAATAACCTCTTCCTCATCAGTGGGTTTTAAATACAGACAGTTTCCGATCCTGCCTCCTACATAATCATAAATAGAGACATTTCCATCAGAATTTGTAATGTTTTCTTTTGCTAAATTGGAACCAATAGTTGTGAAGAAGTTATTGAATTCATTTGCCATATCTTTATTGGTGGAAATGTATTTGTCTCAACACTTTACATAGATAGGATACTTTATCGATGGGCGTGGTTTACGAATTACAGTGTTCAATACTACACATGTTTCTTTAATGTCTCCACTCTTTTCTGCTAGCAATTTACTGTAACATGCCTTTTCGGTGGATCTTAATATAGAAGTCAATTTGTTTTTGCACGTTTTGTATCGATATTCAGAGATTTCGGTTCTACCCCGAAGAAATCATCTGTAAAGATTATTCTTCTTACGACATGCGTTTTTAAGCCATTGGACAACCAAGGTGTTTTATACAAGTGTCCTTAATCTTTACTTTCTTAACTGGACAATAAAGGTTGTACAATGTATTGATAAAATTAGCATACGCGTTGTTAATATCATACGAACGCAACACGCTTTCCCACTGTTCTTGCTTCAAGCTTTCCATAAACATAAGTACATTGTCCTCTTTCAGGCTTCTTACATTTATAAACGTCTTAGAATTATGTTTTTCAAGTTCATACTTACATTATACAAATATTGGCAAGTGGTCACGAATGTCAGTTATTAGTAACCTACTATCAGCAGAGTAATTAATTTGGTTGGTAAATATATTATCTATTAGGGTGCACGAGTTGATGGTAATTCAGCTCGGTCTTACTATTAAAGGATCATTGACCTTACATACATTGTAGAAACCGCTTTGTTCCGGTGTGTGTTTTCTGTTTAAGCAAATCAATATTAAAGTCACTACAAACAAATTTGGTTTTACTCGGGTTGGCATATGTAAGTAACTGGTCCATGTGCTCACAGAATATGTCTATGTGTGAACGCGGAGTTCTATACACAAAGGTCACAATTATAGTTATGTGTTTTTGCAGGTCTAATTCGATAATTCAAAGAGATTCTTAATTTCAAAATATTTTGCTGTACTGAGTGTGCAATTAAATATGTTATTTATGAATAGTGCGACACATCCTCCTATTTTGTTTGCCCCAGCGACGTGAAAAACTTCATGTCCGTTTAATAAAATGTCTTCAGTTGTGTTCGGTTCAGCCCAAATCTCCCAAACGGCTATTATGTCAAACGGTAGTTTACGATCATCAAAATACTCCTTAATTTTCTGGAAATTCGTATTTCAACTTATAGCATTGAAATTGATAAGTGAAAAGTCACTATCGGATTGGACATTGCATACAAATTGTCGATCACAGTATTTACAAGTAGTATGCGTGCTCTGGTTACCACTACTGTCTGGCTCAGCATTGTACAAGGCATCGCTGAGCCACAAATCGTCGTCATACAATTCATATTATTATTATTTATATCTGAATGTGTGTCATGTAATATAGGTAATTCTAAAGTAGCATTAAATGTAATATCGTTATTATCGGAATTATCAAATAATAGTTCATCATCATTACTGTAAGTTGGCATTAGCCATTGTCAATGTTCGTCAACATATAATGTTCATATATGTTGTAGGCGTATGTTACCTCGGGTGCGATTCTCCAATGCATTTAATACAATTAGATACTAAATAGCAGATTATCATTTTTCACATTTGAATGGTTCGATAAATGCTTAGCATAATTATAAAATGGGCATCGGTAAGAATACATTAAACAGTATTTCCACTGCTGCCCCTGTCGCCGCTACTAGTGTTACTAGTAACACCAGGGTTAATACTGCGGGGCTCGGGTCACTACGTTTACTGCCAGACCCTATCAAATATGTGGATATGGGAGCCCAGCTTGTTCCGAAATATTTTTATTATATAGCAGTGCGCTACATTTCTCCAGAAATCGACCGCATTTGAGGGAATGATTGATAATAAAACGCTTTCAGCTGTTTGACACAATCACGTTGTTTACCAAGATTGCAGCGTTAACCTGTGCGATAAAAATCATCAACCGGTAGCCGGTAGCATATTGTTTACACAAAATATCTACAAAAATGTTTATTTATGCAAAAGGTTTTAGGTTCTTAATCTAAATAACCGTTCCTTCCTGACACACGACAGACCGACGAACGTACGCTGGGCGTTCATTCTAAGGCTAAACTACGTAGGCCCTATGCGCGATATCACCAGTGTACGTGGTTTGCACACGCGTAAAAGAACTTAGATGCTATGTAATTGACTAGTACCGTTTTGACAACAAAACGATATTTCAGTGTTGGTTAGAGTCTTTTAAACATTTGTCCTGTTGTGTGGATGCTAGTTCAATCGACCTTGTTAGGTTGCTATTTTGAGCGTAGGATAACGGCAACCACGAAGCACCCATCATACGTTGAAAGGTCAATGTCTGGATACTTGGCGTAGATGGTCTCACTTACCTCAGTAACGTATCGTAACATCGCCAACCTGACCAACGCGAGCTGACATCGGACAAAGCGCGACCGCAGAAGTGCTCGAATGAACACCGTCTGCCAATTGATTAAGCGTTCGAAGTTGTCTGCGGCTAGCCGGCACGAAAAATCAATCCATTACAAGGGCGTATTGATACATCGGCGCGTGGAACCGCCACAGCGCGTACGGTGTGGCGTACTTCCTCAGCTAAAAGTAGTTACCGCCGCCGCTAATGATTGCAGTCAGTGCGTGCGACCAGTCGATTATGAATTTGCAACACGGATAATCAACTGCTTTTAAATATTAATTATTAATATCGATTAGCTGATTAATACACCCGGTCACTTTGATTGGCAGCGGTTCGTTAATAAATAATGAACGGCGTAAGTAGTGACGAGAGGCTGTCCAGTAGCGTCATGATCCGTCTATGACTGCCGTATGTCCTGAAGTTGTCTTTGGGGGACAACTTGACGACAGATCACCAACCGACGTCTATTAGCCTACATGGTAATACCATGCGTTGGTTGAGCGATGACAACACCGTTTTTCCAAGAAACATTTAGCTGAATCAAGATATGAAACAGTTCTAACCATGACCCTTTTCTTAATCATAACTCTCGAAACGTTTTGTCTTATTTTATGCATGCTATACATTTATCTCTTTCCGATGTAATCCGAACAAGTGTTCTTATTTCCGCGCGTGCCTATCAATACACGTAGATTGCAATAATAGGTTTCTTGGTTATTTTTTAAATGTTTGAAACGACTTAGATACCACGCTTGTAATATATCCGCAATATGGAACGCGGTGGCACAGTGGTAGAACGTCCGACTCTTATTTGAGAGGAATGGGTTTCAAATCCACTTGCTTTCTGTCGAAGCTTAGGCAGTTTCGTTCGCGAAGTTTACCATAGCGCGACACATGGAAACGGGTGTTTAACACCATTTCCGTGTTCAAATTTAGACGTTCGTCGAACATGCGTGGAGGTAGTTTTTTTTTCTGAACAACCGTAGAATACTGGAATTATCTACAGCCTTTATACCGTTACTAATTCAGTCAGTTTAGTGTCTTGAAAGAAACTATTCTTGAACCTGTTTCAAAAATAGTCTTTATCAAGATATTAAGTTGACTAAATCACTACCATCGCACACATATCGAGAGGCGTATATAGACACAAAGAGAGGGGCGTCAACTAAGCCGATTAAAACACTATCATCATGTGCGCGCACGCATGCGCACACACACGCTCGCACACACGCACGCACTCACGCACGCATTCGTTTTCCTCTTAAATAGTACACGCCAACCTTTAGCAAAACGTATGTGTGTGTTAGTCATTTAGATTTCTGAATATGTAATAGTAATATATAGTAATAATATAGTAATAGGTAGTCGGGTATTATGAGCACAGCGACTATTATGAGCACCCGCTCTGTGGTCTAAGCCAACATTGTCAGGTGGTGCCATCGGTGTTTTTAATGACGTCGTCTGAAACTCGTGGGCATCAACGAGTTGCAGACCAGTCCTTCGATCTGGTGAATATGTTCCAGTGTACTGAAGTTTTTTTGCTATTTTTTTTATAATATCAGCCTGTCGAAGAAACTCTTCTAATTCAAAATGCATATCGTGGCGGTGTGCACGTGAAGCTGAACTGAAACGATGAGTTGTTTTTCGTTATTGAATGGCGATAATACAGCATTTGCCGAAGATGGTTCTGCTAAATGGTCATATTACGGCAGAACATATCTGCTAGGCTAATATGAGCATGCTATGTGGAGGTAATATGAGCAGGGTGCTCATATTGGCCGGTGGGGTGCTCAGATTACCTTGTGTTGAATTGCGTGCACTCCGCATTCGGTGCATAGGCATCGGACAATTATCTACAATCACTACAATAAAAATTTACTTTATTGGTTAGCGTTATAACTTTTTGTCTATATTTAGGTATAATGTTGACTAGTATTTTATTTTAATAATAAGCCAAGATTTTTTTTCAGATGCTAGTGACCTGTCTGTTCCACAGCCGAATGAAGAGAGTGATTCCTGAAGGAAACATCTTTAACGTCGATGAATCAATGTTCACATATTGTCATAAACCTGGAAAGGTCTTGGCCAAGAAGGTGAAGAGGGGCATCGGAGCGCTGACTAGTGCCGAGTAGGGGTAGAATGTTGCCATTGTGGCCTGCGTGTCAGCGACTAGCTGTGGTGATATTTCCCAAAGTCCGGATGAAGCCGGAACTACTTGACGGGGCGCCTCCTGGTAGCATTGGTCACGCGAACAAAAGTGGGCGGATTACTGTTGGAGTGCTGGTTCGACCATTTCGTTGAAGCGGTTAGGCCAAGTCATCGCACCGAAAAGGTGTTGCTCATCTTAGATGGCCACAGTAACCATACCAGGAATATGAAAGTAACAGATAAGGTAAGAGACTATAACACAGAAGCGCAGATTTGGTTGCGCCAACACCCTGGCCGCTCGGTTACAGAGTTCCAAAGTGCAACCCTCTTTGGATCGGCGTACACCAACGCTGCTGCTGTGAGCAATGCAGTCGGTGGCTTCCTGAAGTGTGGGATAAATCCCTTCAACCCGCACATCTTCTCTGATGACGATTTTGTCGCGGCCGATGTGACGGACAAACCAGATCCCGCTGCTGACCTGCCTCATCTACAGCAGAATAATATGTCTGCTAGTGACCTGTCTGTTCCACAGCCGAATGCTACGTCTGCTGGTAACCTGCCTAATCCACAAACGAATGTTATGTCTTCTGGTGACCTGCCTGATCCACAGTCAAATGCTACGTCTGCTGGTGGCCTACTGTTGACCTGCTTGATACACAGCCAAATGCTACGTATGCAGGTGGCCTGCTGATGACCTGTCTGATCCACGCCCAACCAAATGCTACGTCTGCTGGTGGTTTGCTGGTTGCCTGCCCAATCCAGAACCACCAACGAGTGTTCAGTACGTAAATTGTACCGTATAACCCGTCGGTCGGTACGCCACTTACTCCTTAGAAGCCTTCTATCCCGCCAGAAATAATGTTTAACTCGATTTCAGCTGTTCACGCAACGCTTTCTTTTACCGCTTATGTTCACTAAAAATATTACAGACAAACACACAGGCACACATAGTCGACCGCTGTTTGTATGCTATAGATGGGTTAATTGTTATGATATGGGATCAAAAATTGTATTGAAGTTTTGGCGACTTCGTACGAATGCGCTGATGCAATTTCATATCGGCATAATAAATAATGAATTATATTGATTGCACATTTTGTTCAATGTCATCGCCAATGTTCACTTTGGTGTTCGCCGATGTTCACTTTGGTGTTCGCCGATGTTCACTTTGGTGTTCGCCGATGTTCACTCTACGTTGTTCAGACTGACCCATGAGCGTATGCAAGGACACAGACGAAGCTTTCAACACCCGGCGATCCAGAAGTTGTTGGTTTATCTGTTAAAGATCTCATTGGTTCACCAAGAGTTACCAGGCCAAAGTTTACAGGTCGGGATGAAGCAGCCAGAAAATGGAGAGTTTCGCACTCAGAAATAGTAACAAGTTCGCTGTATAAAAAAACAGTGATGGAAAGTGATGCTAAAAACACAACAAAGAAGCCACCGAAGATGAAGAACATTGTCAATAGAAAAAATTAATTAATTAGGAAAGCTAGCTACGACAACATTTGAATCAAAGAATTGGTGCCATAAATATGGCTTGGATTATGGCAACAGAACTTGTCCAAAAAGAAACGAAGAATGGATTCAGTGCAAACCATGCTGTTTTTGGTTTCACGAATCGTGCGCCGAAGAGGGCGGCATTCTAGACGACGACAGCTTCACTTGTCAATCGTGTGTCTACACACTACTCGGTTTCTAGTTAAGAGTTCTGTGCTTATCTACATTTTTAAATAAAACAATAAATTGTTAATCTTCTAGCAAAATTGCATGCATATCCAATAATTATAAATACCAACAAGCACTAGGCATTACTTTTACACAGTATTTATAAAACAGATACACATACAGTTTACACAAATGCTCATATTGCCCGTCTGTTCGGGTAATATGAGCATTTTTCTAGGATTACTTTTTTCAATAATGCATTTTTTTCATAAACCCGCTAATGAACTTATTGTGACCGTTTGAAACAGTATGCGATGGTATATTCCATGCACTATATATGAGGCAATTCGGACATGTATTTCACAAAAGATTGGCCAAAAACAAAACTATACTCATAATACCCGACTTTGCCCTATATATTGGCGATCCATCATATATACACAGCATTACACGTTCATCCAAAATATATTATTAAAGTTTAATGTTGCTGTCTTGTTCTTTAGTAAGTATTCCATTGTGTTTTTCCTAAACATGTTCTTATATCTTCATATATTTACCTGTGTGAACATTGTATTAACGAAATAACTTACTGAAATAACCTAATTAACGATGTTCTAAACGTATATGAACAACCTGTCTTTCTCTCAGCTCCTAAGTTATGGAAATACAATAGTATGACCACAAATGGAAAGGTAAATTTGTCTACAAACGTAGCCCTGTTTTCTTACCACGGAGATGACGCTTAGAATGAAGACTAATAAAGTTTTCATGCCCTTCAAAACAGCCTCACAAGCCGGGTTTTCACACATGAATGGGTCGGGTCGAGCGTTGAATGGAAGTCTCATGCAACTACTACAGCTACCCGGGCAATGTTGCCGTAGCCTCCGTCCGCCTGCACGGCCAGCGCCTGCGGGCCACACAATCAACGTTCGTTCCACGCATGCTCACGCATATTAATGAAGGTAATTATTCAACGCGAGCGCGTCTGATTTCGATTAGCCGTAATAATTGTCGCAAAAATCGACATTGTTCTAACGATTTTTCAATGTCTTCACAAATCTGGTACCAATTTAATTCAAGTTCATGCATGTAGAAAAAAGATTATTTATGGATCGTAGACATTAACGAGGATGTACAGGCCACACACTGGCAACCCAGCTGATATCACCGCCGGAGATGAGATATTCGACTGTCAACTATCCGTTGGACGTTACAGAGGTCACCAATCTTAATATCGTGCATGTTGCAGGAAATAAAATTTGACAAGTTAATGTACAAAAATGATCTGTAAAATGGCAAATGTTATTACATTTTGCGAAATGCAAAATGCCTACGCATACGACACAATAACGTGGATGAAGAATGTATATGTGCGGAAACTATAATAAATAGAATCAGCAATTAGGAGTAAGAGTTAGTGATGACATGAACGTTTCAGAGCCGCTTCAAAGGATAATCAAATTATAATGCTAATTACGATAAACATTTAAAGAGGAAACCTAATTATATCCCTGTACAAAGTAATAGTTAAGTCCCATTTGGAATATTGCATACAAGCATGGTGATGATACCGTAAGAAGTACATATATTGAAGCCAGAAAGAATACAACGAAGAGCAACAAGCTGATTCCAGAACTGAACTTAGTTATGAACAATGCCTACTAGCAATAGAGACTAGGACAATACCAAATAGACATGTTTTTTAATATTGAATGGTTATAGAGATATTGATAGAAATACTTTCTTCAAACTTAAAAAAAACAGTAGAGCTAGAAGGCACAAACAATGATCTAGGATCACGCAAAAGGGGAGGCCGGGGAGAGCCATGTCGCACATTAATTTACCATGCACAACCGGTTAGATACGAAAAAAAGAAAAAATTAAGCCACTGCACACAAAGCAGAATTTGTTAAGGAACAATTATCTAATGATTGTGTTATTACTAGCAGTGAGATTGTGTTTAATGTAATAGTTACATATATATCTGATAAGGGGGTATTATATCTAGATAAATAAAATGGACTCTAGATTGTTAAATCTGGGGAAATCTACCTTTAAGGTTATATATATATATATATATATATATATATATATATATATATATATATATATATATATATATATATATATATATAGAGAGAGAGAGAGAGAGAGAGAGAGAGAGAGAGAGAGAGAGAAGAGAGAGAGAGAGAGGGGGGGGGAGAGGGGGAGAGAGAGAGAGAGAGAGAGAGAGAGAGAGAGAGGGTGGGGGAGAGAGGGGAGAGAGAGAGAGAGGGTGGGGGAGAGAGGGGAGAGAGAGAGAGAGAGAGAGGGTGGGGGAGAGAGGGCAGAGAGAGAGAGAGGGTGGGGGAGAGAGAGAGGGTGGGGGAGAGAGAGAGAGAGAGAGAGAGAGAGAGAGAGAGAGAGAGAGAGAGAGAGAGAGAGAGAGAGAGAGAGACGCCGGGGCGCTAGTAACAAAACAAATCCGACGACCTCCGGTCCAATCAAGGCAACGCGCTGCGTGTAGGGACGCGAAATACTATAGCTTATCGAAATATTCACTAAGCGAATGACCCTTACGTTCCGAATAGCTCGATTAACAATTATGCTGCTTGAACCACAAAGGACCAGCAAATGAAGCGAGTTGTTAGAACGGGAATCGATAGAGACAGCGCAGGAGTGGCGGCTTCTCGTAAACGAACAAGTCTGTGAACTGCATCACGAGACACGATCACGCACACAGCGACGACTCTTGTTTTGTTTGTTTTTGTACATACAATTCAGAAATCACCACTACAGAACGAATTACGGGGAACGAAATGTTTCAGGAAAGGCTGTGTTATTTAGACAAACGTGCACAATATATGTATAGGGCGCTTGCCAAAGCGCTAGTTAACGAAAGGGTAGAAGGCAGGCATGATGCCCCACGAACGGGGAAACAGTTGAGAGTAGAAACTGGATCAACCGGGAATGTGACTGCTTCAACAGCGTATCTACCCATCACTATCTAATAATACATTTCCTTCCCCTAGGGACTCCCGGCTCACGAAGTACTGACTGATTCAAACAAATGTAAAGGGATTTGCGTAATCAATCAAAGGCTGTCTGCATACCAACTGTGAAACTATCCATGTCGTTTGTAAGCGTAATACGTCTCCATGTGTGTCAGGCATATTTCAAACGGCCGTTTAGCATTCGAACTCAATGTGCTGTATCAGCAATGACGCAAAGCGGTTTTAGAAGAACTTCACGGAACTGTCTAATGTGCTGCAAATACGCCCTCTGCCGGTGATGCCAGTATGCTCAGCCTATCGTGTACAGCAACTCTCCGCGTTGCGGTTATATACCTGTAGAGATACATGTTACTGTAGGTTGTGACAGGTGTGATAACTTAATATATATCATTTGTCTGTGCAGATTTGTCATTCCAATATGGCGTCCAATTCTAATCTTTTGGTGATGCATAAAGAAAGTAATGCGTATAATATTAACATGTTGGTCTATTTCAAAATTGTATTTCAGAGACAACAATATGTGGACATATGTGACGTCAAGCGTTTAACTGGTCACTGACGTCGATGTGCTGGATTGGCCATTGATCACTGGTGGACGAAGGGAGTGTGTGTCTAGCGATTGCTGCCACAACTAACCCTGGGGAATCAGACAGGCGGTGGACAACGTCGTTGAAACGTTATTTTCGGTGGTTGAACCTTTCTATTTTGGTGCGAAGTGCAGAACAACACGATAAGACAATCAAGTCTATGCATTGACTCTCATCAACTGTCCGTTGAAGATACAATTTTATTACGTCTAGTATTGTTTCATATCATAATCTTTTGGGAATGCATTTGATAACAGAAACGTGTGGGTATACCATAGCGGAAATACATCCATGTCATAACGAACACAAATATAGCTTATTACGTTTATGATAAACCACATTGATGTCCTGGAACTTTACTTATTTAACAGTTCAGAGATGTCCTATCAGGCCAGTTTATCCTCATATCAAGATGAAGCGATTCAACGTAAGACGACCATTACTTAACGAGCAGCTTTATCTTAGGCCTGTTTACCGGTCGCCTCGATTCTCGTGAAGTCTTATCTAGAGTATTCGTCGACTTTATCACTGCATCGATAGTTTGCCCCATTGCATTCCAAATGACTGTTAGCATTCTGTACTTCTGCCACACTCACAAACGTTCAACGTCTCCGACAAAACAGAATATGTTTGAGAGAGAGAGAGGGGGGAGGAAGACGGAGGGAGAGGGATGGAGAAGGAGGGAGGGGGAGAGAGACGGTAACGTGTTATATCCAGTTAATGTAGGTGTAACACCAATTTAATCCGAAGCACATACTGTATTCTGAATTACGTGAAATAACACACCAGTAGATAGTCTTTATTTATTGTATGTTTTTTGCCGTCGCTCTAGATAAGATAAGAACACTTCGATTGTAATTACTTCGATCCATGGGTTACTAATATCAGTAAAATCGATAACAACGACGCAAGTATATATGTACATTTTTTTTTATTAACAGTGGTATCGTCGGCAGACACGGCTCATTAATGCAGTGCCACCCGCTTCCACTGTGCGAAGAACCTCACTTTGTTTCATCTTCCACCGTTTCAAACTGCTTCAAGCAGTGCACCTTGCCATCTTTCGGCGGCGTCAAGTGTCCCGTGTTGCCAAACCAGAAGCCGGTGTTCTTGAGACCGTCATTTGGCAATACACCCCACACCGAACCCTCCCGCTTCTCAAAGCCGCCTTGGTTGGTCCATAACGCAAGCCAGGTCGTGCTGCAGGTAACCATAACATGATGAATTTTCATGATAAATGTACGCGAATTACAGCTTTTGCATCCACCTGATTTCGCCGTGAATGTCATCGGTTGACTCCAGTGTTTTATCATATTTTTCAGCAATAACCGTAGAAACATAATTGATATACATGCATGATAATTAAAAGTATGTAGCAGTAGCGGAACGACATTATACTGTCTGAAGTATACAACATCTGCAAGCCAGGACATTCATATGAAATAAAGTAACTAGTCTTGGCAAGTGATGATAATGCAATCCCGGTTAAGTTTCACTTCACGTCCGTAAAACCAGAGATGATTTAATTGACACAATCACACAAATTTAACAATAATGCCTTGAAGCATTCCTAGAGGCAGTAATCAATACGTACTACACTCTAAAAACAGATTGGTTGAGAAAACGACCAATCTAATTGGTTGGCCCAATATTGGTTATATATTGGTTGTTTTAACCAATATATTGGTCAACTAGTGACCAATACGTTGGTTGTCCGGTAACCAGTCACATTGGTTACGCCTACAATCAATTGTTTTATGCATTATTGTTGCCTTATGCCGTGCTAATTGTGCAGTACAGCAACTTCAGACGATGTATTAGTACATTAGATTAGTAACATAATTGTTTGGCCTAATATCGGTTGGCTTAACCAATATATTGGTCAACTAGTGACCATTATTTTGGTTGTCCGGTAACCAATCACATTGGTTAGGCCTACAACCAATCTTTGTTTATTATTGTTGCCTGATGTCTTCCTTATTGTGCAGTACAGCAACTTAAACCGCTGTATTAGTACTTTGTGAATCCCATAATAAAACAACTAAACAATCCAAGAAGTTTCAGTTAAATACTAGGTGACTACATTTGCTGAGTGGCAGTGGTCACGTGAGATGCAGGCAACTTCCTTTTCACAGTATGACTTTGAACTGACGAGGCCACCGCGTAGACACTTGGTAAGTGTCAAATAGTTTCTTAACCAAAAGTTTGTTTATATTATATAATTTTGGCATGATATGGTACATAAAGGAATATGCTATTATTTGATGTAACTTTAATGTAATGTATTAGTATATATTCATACATATGACTAGTTTTATTCTCAGGGGTGTGACCTTGTATGTGTTTAGTGATGGAGACGGGCCAAGCCCGCACGTATCAGTTTTCTTATAGAGCTGGAAACAGTACTAGGAGTTCTTGATGAAATATACCAGATCTTGGTTTATCATCATAAGGAGTTAGTAACTCTCTGTTAGCCAGTGTACATCTTGCTCTATGTTAACTGTAAAATGCGGAGTTGTAAGTAGTTAGTAAAGTTAGTTAGCAAAGCTTTAATGGAATGTTTGAAACTGATATATCCTGTGTTTGACTGTGGAATGCAGAAATGACAAATTACCCAGTGACCAGCTCAAGCCAGCGGGGTGGTTCATAGCAACAGCCATACTCCACTAGATGGCAGACAGCAGTCAATGTTAATGTGCTCTATGAGGTGGGCTTTTTGGTGAAGGCAGTCGACATCTGCTTCAATGTCTTCTTTATATTTAATGCAGAGTACCCCGCTGAGGCAGCAGACGTGTGGACATTCGTACAGAAGGGGCTTTTCAACATCACCACGCCATATGACGTGGTCACACCAAGAGAGATGGAACTTCTCGGCCACATTAAATGTTAGGACTAGAAATATGAAGCTGACATTGTTTTGTTTTTAGTTGTCATCAAGCTGCCCGTCTGCTCTATGTGCATTGTACTTGGTTAGTTAGTAATTGAAACAGACAACGAATAGAGTCAAATGTGTACTCGTGATGTGTACTTTTGTGTGTACTAGAAAACTGAAATCATGCTCACAGTGTGACGTTTCTTGAATTATTTCATGTAACACAATTAACAATTTACATTGTACATATGTCACACGACACATTTTTATACTTTCATGACCTTGAGGGTTACTAGTACATTGACTAGACGTGCCAGTTTGAGCTATTATATCATTTGCCTTTGTTTGCATTGATTTTATTGATTGCGATATATCGCGCGACGGCATAGGGGTGGTCATATGTGGTCTGTTGCGGTAATTTCATTGCTCTGGTAGAGGGGTGTAGGGGATTGATCAATAGAGCAATATCCTAGGCATTCCCTGTAGTAATGGCGTCGCAATTTTTTTGATATTAGTGTTGTTATAGCGTTTTGAAGATTGTTGTTGATAATTTGTGTTCCGCCGTAAAAGTAAGTAATGGCGCTGCGATCGCGCTTGATCGCAGATCCACACGAGGTGCTTCGAATTATTGATGATATGGAAAATAGTGAATTATCGAATGAAGATGACAGCGAGACTGACGAAGAAGCCGAAATATCGCTCGCTGTGACGCCTGTTCATTCGGACAGTGAGACTGATCGATCCAATCCCGAGTGGAAGTGGAGTGGTTTCGACAGTTGTAGCTGCTGCTACCAGTGGTAATCTTCATCCTTAAAGCAGTAGTGACACTGACAGCTACAGTGAACAACAGCAAGGTGTGGCTAGACTGACTAGGTCTAAGGTCAGGGCAACGCCAACGCAACGGCAACGCCAGGCAGGCCCAGGCGAGGTAGGGCTACCGCTTCAAAGTCAAGACGTGGACGTGACCGGTCCCCTATTCACAGAGGGCGTGGTCGTGGACATGGCAGGCCTGTGGCTAGCCCTACAGTTCGTACTTTGTATAGAACAGGAAACAATGAAGATATTTTCTTCAAACTTTGTGTAGTTTTTAGTGCAGTTTCTGAATATGTAAACAGTTTTCATATGTGAGTAGTACTTTTTTGTTATTGTCTAATAAATGTGATGATGTGTCGCCAGCGATAATGATTGTCAGCCATTTCGAATAAAGTGTGATGTCTGACAACTTATAAACACAAATATTTCACTGTGACTGAATTCTTTAGGATATTACCTTTCCAAAATGGTATACATGTGTATTGAAATTCTTTATAGTAATGAAATGACATGCGTTTAAAGAATAGCATAGCAATTTCTTGAAAAAAATCCGGGTCTCTAAAGGTTAAATGATTTAATGTCTCAGTACAATGTCGTCATATTACATGTTTTGCACCGACTTGCACTGACAACTTCGTGGAAAAAACTGACATGATGTTCCTGAAATTAAATGCATGCAGTGATAGTAGAATGAACTCTAGCTTGTTGTCTATTGCACTGCCTAAATGGTATATTGTATTAATTCCACATAATTGGTCCTATTCTAGACAACCAATCAATTGGTCATATTCCAACCAACATAATTGGTCCTAACCTAACCAATTTACATTGGTTGCTACATGACCTAGATATATTAACCAATAACTTGGTTAAATTGACCAACATATGTTGGTTACTGTTCGTAACCAATATGGATTGGTTAAAAAGTTAACCATAAAAAATTGGTTGTCTTAACCAAGAGATTGGTTGGACACATATCTACCAACCACATTGGTTGAATTTGACCAATATCCTGGTCATTTTAACCAATCTGTTTTTAGAGTGTAAGTCTGAGACTTATTTTACTACGAAAAAGTATAATTTTCCGCGGGTCTTACGGACGGTTCCGAGAAGAAACAACGATCGCTCCCGAAGTGATGCTACGCCGACAAAAATGGTGTGCGTGTCAGATATTTTGCATTACATATTTCACTGATCCATAAGGAAAATATCGTGAATGTGTCGTTTTGGACCGCTTACAATAACTTGTTCGAATACTCGTTGACAACAGGGTTGGCTAAAAAAACAACATAAACAGCATAGACGGTAATACTTGCCCGCATTCCTCGACGAAATCTTCGTGTACGCAGCGCATGCGCGCTCTGTAAGCTTCCGGTCGGGGCCAGCCACACCAGTTGCACGCGAAGACTATATCACTGAGAGCTTTGTAACCTGCAAACGGACATAGCATATCCTGAGCTGTAATACTTCGGGTAGCAACATAATGCACTTCCAAAGATGCCCGCTTTAGCATTATACTGGAGAGCAAAACAATTTTACATAATGCATATTTGTGTACTTTTTGGACATATCACTACTCTCTATTTGAGATTATTTTCACAATATGTGATAGGGAATTTGTGTTTGAATGTAGACATAATGATATACGATTACCAAGGTGTTTCTTTTTGTTGAAGCCAATAACATAATTGGTATGTGCTTTTACTGGAAAAATTTTAATAAACCATAATATTATGTTGACGTGTGTGGTTTGTATAAATTTTATTTCTTGTTAGCATGGATTATCCAGGCGTTCGCCTCCCAGTCGACAAGCAGGTTATTGTACGTGACGTCAGTCGTCACTATAGCTAAATCCACCCAGAACATTTCTCACCTTCGGGGCACATCATTCTCCAGAATGCAACGTCCATTTTTCCAGTTCCTCCCTCATCTCGCCACACTTCCTGCATCCCGACAGGATCGACGAGGATCGCACTGCGTTCGTTTCCCGTGATGTCTTTCACGACGGGGATGGCTGCGGCCATGTAGTGCCAGTCAGGCTGGGAGAGATGAACAGTAGCTTCCGGTCTTAATCGGGTACATGTAATTATGTTTTAATGACTCGTGCAAAATGCAATCCATATATATATATATATATATATATATATATATATATATATATATATATATATATATATATATATATATATATATATATATATATATATATATATATATATATATATATATATATATATATATATTGCATGTGTCTTTTGGAAGAAGCATTAAAAACCATGTGTTCTCTCTATCTTGTGAATATGCTAGATAAAGTAAAATATGTAAATGTATAGCCTGTCGAGCGTTAGCCAAACATCTGTTTACTCTGATCGATAGAACGCGATTTACACACACGCACGCACGCACGCACGCACGCACGCACGCACGCACGCACAGCTGCCGACCTCTCTCTTTGGTAACAGCAGGCATGTATTTGTAGTACTCTATCGCATAGTTTGGTAAACCCCTGTTTACTACTCTTTCCACTAAGCATTCGGCATTCGTAATGGCTCTTGTTCACCTTGTTACTTGCTCAGGCCGTGTCACTGTTACGGTGTTGTTATCAACACTTTGTCGTTCTTCTTTACGGTTGGGGACAAGACACTATTTTACTTCTGGGTTTGACATTTTTAAAAGGATTTTTTTTAATCGTAGCGGTTAAACCGCATGGGATTGTGGTGGCTAAATTCAAGTCGGGATTTAGAAAACGACGACGAATGGTGGTAACGAATAATGAGATGTTTGACTGGTTGATTTGAAAGATGCGACTTAGCACAAACATCCTGCATGTCTTGTGCTTCATCAATTCGTCGCACGTTTTCGTGACAATACTGATTGCATCTGAGAAATAAAAACTGAGACTGAAGCCACCATTTCATTATTCATTAAAACATAAAAGTTTACACAAATATTGCAAAAAAAGTTTTCGTTAATGCGCTTAGGCCACATGGTTGCTTAACTACTTCACTGCAATATGAAAATAAAAGATATTAGTTTTGTACTTTGAAGCGGCGAGTATCAGGCATGACTGGCCTACTCCTTGCGTTGCAACATGCTATGGGTGGGATTGGCGCTAATACACCGCATTACGCAATTGTTGGACGGCCGTGAAACACCGCTAGATTTATTTTACTCCGTAGACAGCATAACAAAAATACAATTAGTTATCTCTGGCACATGAATACCTACATCACATATATAATTCGCTGTTTTAGTTCTCAGAATGCCTGGTTAGTTTCTATGTATCTATGTACTTGAGTAGCATTGCTATATATTGTGAACCCACTGATCTGGACATCATTAGGACTACGATTTGCCCAGTCTTAGAGCCCAGTCAGTGTCGTAGAACACACCTGTGCGCGCTGTCCGATCATCTGGAAGCCTCCAGTCGGTTGGGGCTCCCATATCGTTACGTAGTCCGTCGCACCAGTGTATTTGTCTTGGTATCGCTGCACTGCGTCTTTCTCTAACCGCACCTCGAGTGCTGGTTTCTGGCAAACAAAGGTAAATATTGGTTTAAACCGGCATACACAAGTATACTGGTGTCTATTGCAAACAAACCTTGACGGCATGTGAACAAGGAAACCATTGGCTTACCGAGAGTCTCACAAAATGTAACAACTCCAGCGTTCTACCACAGCGTTACGCAACCATGACCTACTTGTTCAGACCGTATCACTGTTACGGTGTGGGGTGCACCTTATCGGAACAGTCCTTGCAGGGTCGTGTAATAGTATCGTACTATTGGACATTTATCGCAACACTAATAATTGGTATCACATCTCGCCGTGTCAGTATCTCAGCCGTTGCACCGACCTACGATCTCTTGTCGACACTATGTCGCTCTTCTTTACGTTTGGGTTACATGACACTATTTTACTTCTGGGTTCTACATTTTTAAAAGGACACATTTTATGTTGATGTTACAGAAAGAGCATAAAGTAATTTAGTGCATGTGTATGATATATCAGAATTACCGTATAATGTTTCACATGCTATCAAGCACTTACCCCGTCCTTGTCCCGGATAATGTTTATCGCCTGCGTGAAAGTCACACAACTCAGCAAGAGGACGATGGCGTGAGTCGCCATTTTGTTCACGTGATTCGTTTTGAGATAATTGCTAAATGGCGTTCGTTGGAAGCCGCTGGACAACTGTATTCGTATTTATACGTGTCGATAATCAATCGGTCAATCAATTGTTATCTGTAGATAAAGAAAGTCAATGTTTGTCTTCCGATTAGCGCGCCGATACGATATCCCCAAAGTGGTACGACTTTCTAGAATTGTCCGTCTGTTCGTAATCGTTTATTTACCTACAGTGCGTGGGTTGGTTTTGTAAAATGTGTATATCTACACCAGTGTGTCCACTTTGCCAAACATAAGCATACGTAATAACATTGTCAAAATATTTAAAATATTTGGTCACAATCATTTACTGCATAATCATATTTTACAATTTTCTCTTGCATACTTACTTATTTACTAACTTATTCCGCTTCCCTCCGATTGGAGAATAGGGCCAAAGCAGTACTTCTCAAGCACTGTATGACTGATTTGCTTCATTTCTTTCACCTCCTCCAGCTATTCGTGGTCTTCTCGACTTTCTTTTCCCTTGTGACTTCAACTTCAGGGCCTGTTTCGTGACATTGGTACATTATGGCCAAGTTGAGATATAATTGTATAATATAGTTAGCGACGGGGATAGTAATCTACCGCGGTGCTAGCGCACTATTTGAATTGGTGGCTCAACAGGCTGACATGAAAGTTGTTCCTGGTGGCGGACTTGATCTGTCTTTCGATAATGTTGACATTACTTCGACGGAATGGTTGGCACGGATAAATGTTTTTGTCCCTATGCCAGGTCACACGCGTTATCAGGGTGTTTACTAAAAGGTTAATCGGGCGACCTATTTTTAAACCGACTTGCGCAATATCTTAAGCTGTATATCACATTTTCATATCACCAGATTCCATTTAGTGTTATTATTAGCAAACACTCGTTGATGCACGCGTGCACTGCTCAGAGCAGGCAGATAAAGAGCGGGCAAGTTCAGAGCAGGCAGAGAACGACCGGTCAAGGCCGTAATCTACCACATCTGCCACGTACATTCTAATTGTCGTATCAAGTCCGTTCTTATTTATGACGACATAATCGCTACAACAAAACATGACACCGTGGTTTAGTCCACTTCCCCAAGCCTTTACTCGTGATAACAGTCGTAATGTTCGATGAATGTGATGAATCCCACTGATGTCTGAACCAGCAGAGATGTTGAAGACACTGCCCTTCGCTGTTTTCCCGTTATTGATAAATGTCAAAGCGCTCGCCAGAAGGCTTTTCCTCTTTTTGTAATTTTAAGTTCCCATAACCTAGTTAGCGCAGCGCACGGACGTGTGGTGATATACTATCTTAGTCAATAACGTAATAACAAATACTAATTTTTCTAATTAAAGAATTGCAATATGTGGGTCCGTGCAAATACAATTAAGTAAATGCAAGTAAAGTAAAGGAAGATTCGGTAATATGAGCCACTTTTTTCACATTGATATTTTGGAGCTGTGTGACTAGATATTTGCTGCGTGTAAAGTTGACGTAAAAGTTCTTGTGCTATGGGCATTATTGCACCCGTAGATTGTTTGCTTTTTGCTTTTTCATGCTCATCGGAAATATGAGCATGGCCCGTGGATACTACGGGCATGAGTTACCATATTACCAAAGATCATCTTAGACACGCCAGAGTCACAGCACACACGAATCATTACTCAACATGGGCATACACTCACATACACACAGGAGGCATTGCTCATATACACTCATTACATCAACACATACACACACATATGCTCACATACATATTCCCTGGACTGCACGTGGCTTATATTACCCAGGAGGTAATCCAGTTCTTTGTTTGTCTCCAGGTGGGAAATTTACACTAAGTGCTTATATAATCGCCTATGATACAGGTAAACAGAATAATGAACTCATAAAAAACGCAATTTAAGTGGGTGTAGATTACACATATATGATCTACATGCATTCACCCAACATGCGGAAATCGTAAGAAATGTTAAATATTATTCACGTACATATTTCTAAATTGTGTTGTCTTACCATTGCAAATAGTGCCTGCGTTGTCTGCCACATTTCTTAACCCAGCAAGTAATTGCCAGCTGACGACATATGGTGTACCATTTCTGAGTTACGGAAGTGGCCCATGTTACCAATATGCTCATATTACCGAACCTTCCGCTATATTAGTTGATATTCAAATGTAAGTAGGCAAAAATAACCAAGACATTTCAAAATTATCACACACACAAAGACGCACACTGCATAAAGTCCTCAAAATAGCATGCAATATCAACATTAATGTACAGATCAGATGATCCGAATTCGTGTAATTGGATTTGACCGCATTGTACGTGAGAACTACTAGCCTACAAGGTTCACATGCGACATATGCTTTTTTCGGAGTGCTCGTGAACATTTGGTGTGATGGTACGTTGTAAATAGCATGCTTTCAATTCATCCCGTCTGTGTCCAATGCTAATAAATTCCTCTGTGAAATATCTGCCTCTTTTAGGAGCTTCTCCGTTAGTGATAAACATATTCTATTTGAAGTTTTAAAGCAAGCATTTGTTCTGGAAACTTCTAGTTTAGGTTCAATCGTTTCGCTTGTTTTGAAGCAATAAAGTTACACAGATATAACGTTGCTGCTGAACATTCTCATTTTTGTGTATGTGTTTGTGACTTTTGATCTGCGATTCTTTGTGAGTTTTTGAAATGCTCATCGTGCCTTCCCTTGAAATCAATAAAACAGCCTCCTTCGTTGGCTATCACACTACAAATTATGTGAAACTATCCATGTCTGCAAGGACCTTGTCGTTCAGCAAATGTGGTATTCTGCCACAATTAACTTTCATGATTTTAATTCTGGAGGCATTGACGAAGAATTTGTCTTTGCTTGCATTGCTTGACACACTGTTTGTCTTTGCTTGCATATCTTCAATAAAACCGTTTAATGTCATTGGTAAATGTTTTCATCTATCCAGCCAATTCATGATTTCGCACCCTCGGTGTGTCTCATTACAAAATCTAAGACAATTCCAAACAAAGCGGGTGAAAGTGTATATCCTTGTCTTACTCCGATGATGACGTTTAAGGTTTCTTTTTTGTTCTGTTCATTTTGCTAGCACTGCGCATCTACATATGTGCATTTAATAATCATTACTGAACTTTGAAGGCATTCCATAAATGCGTAAATTTCCCAAAGTGAATACCTGTCAGTAGAGTTCAAATTCTTTTTGGAAGTCTACAATGTTTATCATCAGAACAGAACAGTTTTCCTGGGGCTGAATGTAAGGTTATGCATCTCCAATGATTACAATTTCTCAAGGCCCACCTTTTAAGGTAATTTTATTATCAAGCCGTTTTCGAATCTTTGGGAATGCTTTCATGTTTACATGTTTGGTTGAAGAGCTTGACGAGGATATCAATATATTCTTTTTTTTCGCATTTCAGCCGTGATTTTGCCCCCACTTGCTGTGTTGTTGTTCTTCGTGTTTCTTATAGGATGCATAACTTCAGTTGTCATGTATCATACTAATGCCTATGTCACCTGGTGAAGCAGGTTTATTCAGAATCTCTTGGAATTGTTCGATGCATCTGTTTTCGTCTCTTCTAGTGTTATTACCATGGGTCCATTTTTTTTACTTAATGGAAACCTCCAAACAGCTTCCAAATTTGCTTTTTTGTCTTTTTATGCCTTCGTTTGGACTTCTTTGTTTTGGTAATCCGTCTTTTCGTGTTTTCGTCTTCTGCATAGAATAACATCAGTTTTAGAAACTTTTCATTCTTCTGTTTCCTCCTATGTTTCTCTTACGCTTATTCACTGTCTTCTAAATATCGCTCAGAGCCTCAAAATTATTTGTCAGTTCCTATTTAAAAGTTGTTTTTATTACTGGGTTCTTCAGTATCACAACACCATTTTTGGACATGACACATTGGTCTTTTTGGGCTTTCATTTTAGCGTGGCTATACAAAGATTATGATCACTGGCCACACGTGTACCACTGAATATGCGTACATGAATTAGAGATTATTAAAATATCTTCCTGAAGTAATTTGGTTCTTAGTGACGCCGTCCGGAGAGTTCCAGGTAATCTCTTGGGTATTTTATGAGGAAACATTGATCTTCAGATGACCAGGTTTCATACTGAGTTGACACATCTCTACGAGTATCTTTCCTGTTTTATTAAAGGTTCCCATACGATGATTTCCCGTGACTTTACTCCCTCATTGTTGTGCCCAACTGTTACATTAATGTCTACCCTTACTGCCATCTTTGACTGCTTCCTGTAAGTTCCTTGTGGTCGTAGTTGGCGCATAGCACTGAACTAGTGTAAATTTGAAGCATCGGGTCTCGACTCTTATGTTTATTTCCATTACAGTAGGCATCTATTTATAATTTTACTTTCTCTCCCAGTAACCACCAGCACAAGCCAAAGTTCGGCCTTGTTATCATTTCGGATGTTGCCTTCTGCATTGAGCCATTCAGGTAAACATTTTCTAAACACATCCAATTTGTAACTTTGAAATACGGAAACATAGTTGCAAAGATATACTTCTAATGCCTTCCTTAAACAATCTAGTGGCTACGTTTTAAAAGCTTCAATTATACATTATAGTAAGTGTGGTCAGGAAAATGCTTATGCTTTACCGGTAGAATACAAATCACCGGTTCGTGATTTGTGTTTACATATAAATATCACAAGTATCAGCGCCTCTTTACACCGACATTAGTGTGCTCTCCGAGCACACGTTTAGTACTCATAAGCAGGGCGTTTTTTAACATACAAAGTGGGGGGGCAATGCCCCCCCAGCCCTTTCATTTGCCCCCCCAGTCAAACCAACTTGCCCCCCCAATGCGTGCCCCCATTCTCCTTAATCAGCCCCTTGTATTAATGTAGGTCAAAATTTGTATTCTTTTTGTTAGTGTGATTTAGTTAATTTTCATTGGTGGCAAAATCAAGAAAGTACCAAAGTTAAAGAAGGGCCATATGTCTACAAAAGATCAATTTATTGATATGGCTCAGAGGGGAATCTTACATTTTCAAAAAAGGCTTTATATTTCCTGTTCCATAACTAGATGCCAGGTTACTATTTTCATGTTACCATTTTCAAGTTCGATGCGTCTCGAATGGTGAGGTTTACTTTCGACTCGAAGGTCGAAGAATAATGGCAATATCATGGACATAGGCAGTAGTACCAGAGTTATGGTGTGTTTATGTTAATGCATGCGACAGGAAGTGAGGAATGTAATAGCATCATAGCAACAACAGTGACGTATTGCCGAATGGCTTCTTCATACAGTTCATGCAAAGAACTGAAAACGTGCTTTGGCATACCAATACCATAGCCATAGAAGTGTTTACTTATGAAGTCAGTGTTCCGGTGCTAGAATAGCTAATGATTATGTATATGTAAATATGTGTACCTGCATGTTACTGTTTGTTTAAATTGTGTATAATTCAACAAGACCCGCCATCACATTTTACACGATTGAGCCGCGTGCAATCCAGTTCTTTACAGTGATGTTGAAATAGCTGTTACCATAAACCGGTGTCCTGGCCGCGAAATTGCGAAACGTACCAGGCGAGACTAAACCACGCCCATTCGCTATTACCACTGGTCGAGAGCGAGCGGGCGGGGATTAACGATGTATCAACAACCTTTCTGTCGGCTGTTTTGTTTTCAAATAATAAATAAACCTGGCAAAGTGTGTGTAGTGTCCAAGAAAGCAATTGGAAACGTTTAACAAATATCACAAAATAATCACATTTAATATTGATGCCTCTTGTAGGTAAGATGATACAAACATCACAACAGCCATAAACCTGTCAGGGTAGATTTTTATTGAGGCAGTAACCTAGCCAATTCATTCTCCGCATCTTTGAGAAATCGAAATTTTAAGCATGGTAACTCAAAGAAGCATATTGTATACATACCAAACAAATAAATTTTAAAATGTATGAGTAGTTGATAGTGGTCTACATGTGAGATGGAAAGTTGGCCGTCAGCAGGGACTTCAACTTTGGAAAATTGCTACTCAAAAGTTGGTGGTCCACATATTAACATAAAAAATGTAATCAACATTTGCACATGTCAGTTTTGGAAGTACGTATTTTCTATATTTTTATTTGTTATGTACTTAGCCAACCATTTGATTGATAGACGTGGTATGCATGTTTTGTATTACTTTCTTTTCTGCCTTATGCCTATATCTTCAGTATATTTATGTCTAGAGTCTAGAGCATGTCGCCGCTCGCATTGTAATTCCACTATAAAAGTGTTTCAAATAGACAGGCTTTTCCTGAGTTAGTTATTACATTTAACCATCTAACTTGTCCAGGTCGATATCCTGCCAGTCATGCCTAACAGAGACAGAAAAGCAAAACGAAAACAAAAAGGGCTAGAGAAATCTGCCGTAAAATGTCAACTCCTAGGACACAATTTTTCGACGCAGCCTCAATGACTCATTGCCAGAAATACCCACAATGCCGCCAGGGAACTATGATCCGTCCGCTGCCATCACACCTGATGACACTCCCAAAGACAAAGGTGTACCACCAGTCATAGAGATTCTGCCTTCGTCGTGCTCTCGCTCGAGTACCAGTTCATCAAGCAGCCATGATCCGTTCACTGCCATCACATCTGATGATACTCCCAAAGATAAAAGTGTACCACCAGTCACAGAGATACTGCCTTCGTCGTGTTCTCGCCCGATAGCCAGTTCATCAAGCAGCCATGATCCGGGACCCAAACTACTATAAGCAGATGCTGGATGTCATATACGAACTAGAGAAAGTGTGGCTGTCTCAAATGTTCAACCGATGCACAGTCTTCAGTGTGCAGATTGATGGCAGCTGTGACAGGCAAATGCTGGACTACAAGTTTGTAAGTGGACGGATGGCTAACAGTGATGGTAGCGTAACGTGTGTGTTCGTCGTCATGCATTCGCCAGAGACGAATGACGCCCCTGGACTACTGGAAGCGGTGAACAAAGCTTTGGTTTTGACCGGAGATAAAGACACGAAGCTCGTCGGTGTCACCACTGACGGCGAATCGGCAAACACTGGCAGACATGGTGGGTTATGGCGTTTGCTTGCTGACTAAGTGCAGAGAGGTCTGGCAACTTTCTGGTGTGCTGCTCACCGGTCGGACTTAGCCATTGATTCGGTCGTCAGCACCATACCGGAGCTGGGCATCTGGAAGTCTAATCTACTGGGGCTCGTACGATTCTTCCGGACGCCGAGAAGGATGAAGATGTTGTCAGCGCAAGCCGGGAATGTCAAACAGTTCCCCCGGCACCACGATGTCAGGTTTGCCCAGCACAAGCTGCAGCTGGTGGATGCTGTGCTACCAGACTGCATTAAGGTGTGGGAACAGATGCAAGCACCTGAAAGTACCAGCGACAGAAAGGAGAAGGCTGAAGCCAAAGGGTTTCTGAGAATTTGGAACCACCAACAGAAGTGGATAACCTCACTGGTGGGCGACATCCTGGAGATATTTGAAACACTCCAGAAGAAGTTGCAAAGGAGTGATTTGTTCATCAGCGATCTTCTCACTGTGACTGGCGCTGCCGTCAAGAAGTTGAGATTGATGAGGGATTGACCATTCCCGGAAAGAACAATCACCGCACCAGCATGGGTGAGGACACGAGAAACGCCCGCCTCATGGTGGCACGGAATAGTGTGGGCACCGCCTACTTTGACCCTCGACCCGCTGTCGTCAAATTCCTGGAGAAGGCCAGAAGATGCGGAGCTCCAGATTGGGATATATACGGGCAGAGTGAATTCGTTAGGAAATTCACCCGCAAAACGGGCTCGTCTAGTGAAATTGAGACGACTGTCAAACGTACTGACTTGCAAGTTGCTAGAGACGTGTCATGTTTCTCTAACTACTGCATGTGTTTGTAATAAAAAAAATTCTGGGATATAAGTGTAACATTAATTTTATACCGAGATGCAGTCGTCAGTGTGCAACCATATGGATAAAAATATACTATATATATATATATATATATATATATATATATATATATATATATATATATAGGTTTCATACATTCCTAAGGGTTATGTAAATAATCATTAATACTGCGTAAGGTGCCCTTTTTAACCATTTGGAGTGCCCTTTTAGGACATTGCCCCCCCAGTGAAAATTCAATAAAAAACGCCCTGCTCATAAGACATATTATCTCTCAAGTATTGCAACCGACATAACAAGGTTAGGTTGCCAGACAGCTACATGGACCAATGATTTTACTATTTGATTTTTAGAAAGCGGCTTGACTTAATTAACTTAAACGCATAGGCCATGTTAACCTGTTGCCGTCCTCCGGGATGTTGTACCCGTCCGTCCTGCTCTGTTCACTGTGTGCTGCTCTGCTGTCAACAGCGGCAGCCCAATATCATTTCTGATCTAGTTACTCTACTTTTTCAATTGTCTTCCTCTCGTCCGCTGTCTGTTGAAGTCTTGCTTGAATACGTGACTAACAGTGTTATATTAAGGCTTACGACAAACGTGCCAAAACCACATGAGTCTTCGGTGTTTGATGACGTGTGTGATGGATTCATGAGGAATGTGTACTATTGTGTAACATGTCTGCCTGCTAACAATATCTATCTATCCTGGTAGAATGTGGAAACCATCATAAACATAACAGAGGCCGAGCTATTTGGTTTTAACTTTTGGAATATGCAGCACACACTCGATCGATGTATGACAACATTTTTTTCTCCAATTTTATATTACATTTTATTCCAGCCAATTACACAATCAGCCGTGTACATTTTCTTAATTGTCCACTTTCTCGAATTGCTTCAAGCAGTATCCCCGACCGCTGTAAGGTGGGACACGGTGACCTTGACTGCCGTACCAGAATCCCGTGTTCCTGACGCCGTTGGTCGCTTCAACCCCCCACACGGATCCTGGGATCCGCTCGAATCCGCCGTAGTTAGTCCATATCGGGGCAATGGTCGTTAAACATTCCTCGACGAAGTCTCGTCGCACACACTTCATGAAAGCCTTGTACCAGTCCGGCTTGGGCCAGCCACAGAAGCGGCTGCAGGCATACGCGAGGTCAGACAGCGCGACGAAACCTGCAGCGAAGAACATTCAACATTTAGCAACCACACTTATCCCGCACTCTGCTGTGCTATATTTTAGGTGATATTCAGTGTAGTCACTAGACATGTTATCAACATGTGAGAAAATCGATTATAATATGGGCGACATGCAAACATTTGAATGTGGTCACAACACTAACAAGAGTCATGTTTCTGATCGACGCCAATTGTGCCGCGTGATAAATAGTACTCATATTTATATAGACACCGCAGCCAATTTTCCTAAATAAATTATACTTAAAGGGGGGGTGAAGCACTCGAACAACCATAGCCCAAACATAATAACATACCATTTACAGTATATATCACCCTTATATGATGGGCGCAACGCCACGATAATTTTGTAATATCCTTTTAAACTTTGCCATTATCTTCGCTGGGCGGCGCCATATTGCTCTGCGGGGGGTTCAGCAGCAGAGTGGTTTGAGTACGAGCTCCTGGCACGGCGTTCACACAGTAAAAACCTCTCGGAAAAACGCCCGAAACGCATGGAAAATCGAATAAAAAGAAAACTGGTGTACACTGGATGGCTCCTGGATATATCAACTAGTACTACAAATGCAAGGAAAAAACTTTTGATCGACTTCCGAGGAAGAATTTGCAGCGGAAAAGGTGGTTGCAAATGCGGAAATTGCCGTGTCCGCCAGCCGCAGGCACTGCGAGTGACCACTTTTCCGACAAAAGACTGTGATGAGCATGGACAGACGGAGAGCATCAAGATGTCATTCTTGGTCAAAGACACCGTTCCATCTTAGATTTTTTTTTCCGCATATGACCATGCATCTACAGACTATTCTGCGACAAGGAAACGTCAGATATCAAAGGGCAGAGCGATGCGCAGGAAGCGACGAGCCGAAACCAGGTTAGTAAATTGGATTACCGTTACCATTGTGACTTATCACTACGATTACAATATAGTTCCACCCCAATAAGCACAGCTGTGCTTCAACGTCAGCATATATATAACCCACAGTAAATCGAAATGTATGAATACAATAAAGTGCGAGTAACTGTTAATAGTTTGATATAATTACGAGTGTTTTCCTATCCGCCGATTTATTTTCGACGTGATCAGACGTACCGTCAATACGTGGCCGTACTCAAAACAATAACAATAACTCAATAAGTGCTACAGGATATACTGCAGCTTTATAACATGGGCCATGGCGTATGTACTAGGCAAAATTATTCAAGAAAATAATTTGATATTATTTATTCAAGAAAATAATTTGATATTATTTTCATAATAAGTCTCATACTCCAGTGTTTTAAATGCCTAGAGACCAAGCAGCAAGCGTAAGGCTAAGCCTAAGGGGGTAGATGCATGGGAGAAACACACCAAAAGACAGTATAGACTATAGCGCAACAGAAGCCTGCTGTTGCTGTTTACATTTCAAATTCTTTATGGAAATATTTAAATATACAAATACTTTCATTGTGATTAAGTGCAAATGCAGTTACACAAACTTTTTAAAAGTATTTAAATATTTAATAAAATGTATTTCACCCATGCAATGTCTAGCTGGAGAGGAAACTAACTAAGGCATCGTCATCTACCCAGTTGAACACTGTCAGATTACATGTCTGCTTTCTATAATGACACTTTACAATTTCTGTCAGAATTCTTGTGACTTGACAATAAGGCAAAATTATATAAAATTAATTTGCTTTATTGATCAGATTAAACCCCACATGTAATAACCGGAAGTTCATAAAGAGATGTATTAATTACATTTTATTCTGAGTCGACTAATAACACTGTAATGAATATCGTGGGGGGAGGGGGCAACTATCGGCAACCCACAATAGTATTAGTACAAGCTATATACATATGAAGGAAGTCTATCAGGCATGGGGGACAATTCTGTTTTGTCAATTCCAAAAAATCATTTCTAATTCCGCCTTGCAAAAAATTAATTCCAACTGTTAAAATCCTAGGCTAAAGAAAAATTCAAATCCAATTCGTTTTAACACAGTTTTATTTGTCACGTGTGCACAATCATATTTAATTAGATATGATTACAAAATTATTGTTCGTTAAACACACACGCACGCACGCACGCACGCACGCACGCACGCACGCACACACACGCACACACACACACACACACATATCAAGTCCAGGTCATTTGCCCCCCTCCCGGACATTTGCCCCTTTGTCACTTGCCCCCCCAGACATTAGCCCCTTGCCTTATTCAAAATCTGGACATTTGCCCCCTGTCCGTAGCTCCTGGATTATTTGTAAGTTTTTTAAGAAATGTTTTTTTAACTTATTTTTGATTTCTGAACATGAATTCAAGATATATATTACCCTAATTGCAATTAATGTTCTTTGTGCCAGATCAGCCAAGTAAATTTCTTTATATAGTTGGAGGTGATCCTGTAATCAAAGGATTATCTTTATTGCAATTGTGGAAGAAGCCAGTGACATTAGGACCTGGACCTGTTAGGACAATTGAGGATATTTGAAAGAAGCCATCTCAACAAGGTTTCTTTTGAATTGCATTTACCATGGAGAGTTGGAGTGACTCAATTTTCCTATAAAACTGGATGCACAAGCCAGAGTTGTCAGAATTCACTTATAACTTCACCATGGAAATTACTACTAGCATCTGAGGAGGTCAGAAGCTATGTTTTGAGTGTCATTCCTACACCAAGAAGGGGGACCAACAAGATTACTCTTCAATGGGAGTGAAGCCAGCGTCGATCCTGATCATGCAAGGGTGCTGTGGTCACTGATCTGATCTCCAGATCCAGAATGCGATCAACAAGACTGCCTGCAACCATGATGGTGACATGGCACCGATAGAAGCTGCCAAGGTCGGTGAGGACCTGAAAACTAAGGCAGCTAATACCAGGGGCACTCCAAACCAGCTGATCTCTGACTCGTTACTGTCCACCACTGTTTGTGGAAGCATCACCCCAAGAACCCATCTTCCACCACTGATCTAACTATCAATGATACCTGGAAGACAACTGGTGACAAGAACATCTCATACACACTCCAGGGGATAGGCCATTGTATTAGGCTAAAGTGACTTTGACTTGTCATTGAATGTTATGTTATTGTAGCAATAATGATAAAACTGCAAACTGATTTTCACTTGTCAACTATCATAGAAAAAGGGGCAGATGTCCGGGGGACAAATATGCTAGGAGTCAGATTTATATCGCTATCAGTGGTGGTATCATAAATTTACTGGAACGTTTGAGTCTTCAACATCCTAATCTCCAACATGTATTCTCCATGGGGACATTTTTAATTACTACAAAGGGCAAACCCTACAGCCACATGTAACAGCATTGTACAGATGACCAGTGACATGTTTATTATGGGAAACTTGTGGGCTGAACATTAGGCTTGGATAAACAAGGGGCTGCATTCAAGTGGGGTAGGCTTCCTAAAAGCAAGGTCATATCTAACCAATTTCTTATGTTTTCTAGAAGAAATTACAAAGTGGGTAGATGACGGGTCACCAGTTGTCTACTTAGATTTTCAGAAAGCTTTCAATAAAGTGCCACATCAAAGATTGTTACTTAAACTAAAAGCCCATGGTATAGGCAATTATGTAATCAACTGAATAGAAAAGTGGCTTACACACAGAAGACAGAGAGTAATAGAATATGGTGAGATTTCAAACTGGAAATCTGTTTTGAGAGGGGTACCACAGGGATCAGTATTAGGCCCTATACTGTTTTTAATATATATATATAAATGATTTGGAGGATGACATATCTAGCAAAGCACTCAAATTTGCAGATGACACAAAAATATTCAAAAAGGTTACTAATGATACAGATAAACAAAGTTTACAGGATGATCTAGAAAAAATTGTTAAATGGTCAGAAAAATGGCAAATGTTATTCAATTTTGGGAAGTGTAAATGTATACACATAGGACATGGAAATATGGACGAGGAATATAAAATGAGGGATGCTGTACTAGGTAGAACCACACAAGAAAAGGATTTAGGAGTAACATTTAATGCTGACATGAAAGTTTCAGAGCAATGTGGGATTGCTGCTTCGAAAGGAAATCAATTTCTAGGGCTAATTAGGAGAACTATCACGTATAAGGAGAAACATCTAATTGTACTCCTGTACAAAGCAATAGTTAGACCACATTTGGAATATTGTATTCAAGCATGAAGGCCATTTCGTAAAAAAAGACATAGATAAGCTAGAAAGAATACAACGAAGAGCAACTAAAATGATTCCAGAATTAAGAGACCTTAGTTACGAAAGTCGCTTATTACAATGTGGTTTGACAACACTAGAGACCAGGAGACTAAGAGGAGACCAAATAGATTTGTTTAAGATAGTAAACGATTATGAGGATGTTGATAGGAATATGTTCTTCAAACTTAAAGAAGGCAGTAGAACCAGAGGACACAAAGCAGCATTAGTTAAGGAGCAGTGTAGGTTGGACATGAGAAACTATTCTTTCTCACAGAGGATGATAAATGAATGGAACAAACTGCCAAATGATTGTGTTAATGCTAGTAGTGTGAATATGTTTAAAAATAGAATTGACAGATATCTGATAAGGGCATATCTCTTTTTGATGCAAATGCTTGATTATATTGTTCTTGGTCACAACGTTTCAATACCAGAGTAGACAGTGTCCTGTAATGTTGACAACTTCCTGGCTGTTACCAGATTCAGGGTGACATGCTAATAGCAGACAAATATGATTTTAAAAGTAATATAAATAAATATAAGGGTAAATATTAACAGTATCAAGTCAATAATTCCAACAAAATCAATTCCAATTCCCAAAAAATAAATTTTTGAAAAAAAAAATTCCAATTAAAAAAAAAATTTAAGTCAATTCCAATTCCGGAACTGGAATTGAGGGCCAGTTCCAATTCCGGAATGGAATTGACCACATGCCTGAAGTATATTCATGACAATATCTTGTCTCTGTGTACTACAGCAACAGTCATGAACAGTATAATTGAATTGAAACAAGCTTATGTCTGTGGGGCTTTTGTCCATGCACCATACTATCTAGCAGATGCTTTCAGTATAATACCTAATAATTATATATATACATATATACACATATATATATATATATATATATATATATATATATATATATATATACGTGTGGGCAGGTATGTGTGTGTGCGTGCAGCATTTATAAGATAAAGATGTCACAAACATATATCTGCATTTGGTCCAATAACAATATTCATGCATTATGTTATCTAACTCGAGTGTCAGATATAAAATAAGGAACCCCATAGAAAGTGAACCTATGGGTCCATATTTTGTTATGGAATTTGGACCCCTTATAGAATTTTGACCTCCTGGCCCATTGAAAACAGTGAAATGTTGATTAGATAATATAATGCACATTTGAGCTAAGATGCTACAATTTTGGTTACATGCGTTTGGTTATGTTACCAGTGGCATTCATCAAACTGACCAAACAGATTCATTAAAAACATTAAGAGATCAGTGAAAGACCCATTGGTTGAATTAACATGGCTCCATAGGGAAAATGCTTGTCCCTGTGGTTGATTACTTTATACATTCTATATGACACTGGCACTCTTATATTCTAAAAATAATATATACAAGGGAAAGTTTCTCACATTGTGATTCACTTTTATTATGCAAAAGATGAATTTTGTAAAATTTTCAAGTCACCGTATGTGTAATCTTTTCAGATGAAGGATTCACCATTGGTTCGTACAAGTACAGATACTAGTTTTGAAGCATCCAGCGCTACGGGTGATGCCTTCAATCTTTACATTACGGATGTCACCTTTAGTGCCATCACTGCTACTACTGCTGTGGCACCACATACAACTGATGTTGAAATGCAAATCGATCCGGTAATGATATTTCAAGTGCGACACTTCGCGAATACTGCTGTAGTCACGGATGACATTATTGCACCAATGAACTACTCCTATGTGAAGCTTCCATCAGATTCAGTGAGAACAAAGACATTGGTGCAGATGATGCACACTATGTGATAACAGCGACATAACCGAGGGTGACTCAAGCAGCTCCGACACCTATGAGAAAGAGAAGAAGTTTGTCATTCGTGAGAAAAACTTATGTCACTTTTCTGCACCTGCCACACACCAAACAGCCATAAACTGTGACACAGGTTGTACTCATGTCTGATCTATCAGCCAAGGTCTTTCGGATACTGGGGTGTCTGTCAGAGGAAAGGGTGCTGATTTCTACCCCTGGATAAGTGAAAGGTGAATTGAATATGTTAGGTGTATGTGTACTATCAGTCAGAATAAGTAGTGTATTGGTGTATATTTAGTGCCAGTAGTTTATTGGAACAGATGGTTGGTGTGCAAGTACTATCAGTCAGAACAAGTAGTGTATTGATACATATGATTGGTGTACATTTATTGTCAGTACAAGTAGTGTAGTTGGTAGAGAATGAGACGCTTGGTTTACATTTGCTGTCGGTAGGAACAAGTAGTAGATTCAGTCAGAACAAGTAGTATATTGGATACACATGATTGGTGTACATTTACTGTCAGAAGACGTAGTGAAATGGTGCAGATTCCAGAATGAGATCATTGGTGTACATTTACTGTTGGTAGGAACAAGTAGTGTATTGGTATGCATGATTGGTGCACGTTTACTGTCAGCCAGAACAAGTAATATTGTTACACATGATTGGTGTACATTTACTGTCCAATCAAAACAAGTAGTCTATTGCCATTGGTACAGATGATGATGGTGAAACAGTTAAATGCCTTGGCTTTATAAAGATTAATTATTTCCTAAGCTAAACTACCAGTATATTTTATATGTTGTGGCATAATAATGATGTGTGTAACTGTGATATCCATGTTCCAGGTTGTATTTCCCTGTGGTAGAAGTCACTGTTTTTAGTCAAACAGTTAAATGCCTTGGCTTTATAAAGATTAATTATTTCCTAAGCTGAACTACCAGTATATTTGATATGTTGTGGCATAATAATGATGTGTGTAACTGTGATATCCATGTTCCAGGTTGTATTTCCCTGTGGTAGAAGTCACTGTTTTTAGTCAATGGTTTCAGTCGTTCTAGTTAGCCTTATTTCTTTGGTAATTGTTTTTCTATGTGAATAAACTTTTGGTATATTTTATGTTGGTCTCAATATAAATGAAATTGTGTGTGCAAGATGCTGCAGGTAACATTTTTGTTGACAGAAGTGGGATATGGATAAGGAGGCATTCACATCATTCAGTTATTAATATTTTAGTGGGAATTTTTGTAGTTTTCCAGGTTGTTTTTCGACCTGCTGCATACTGTGGGTGCCTCACAATTTTTCTATATCAGACTATCAGTACACTCACCTGTGTCAGGTCAATCTCCATAGCTAAACTTTCCATCAATTCAATTCGGTTCAGAATAGACATCACAGATCCTTCCCACATTGCAGGATGGGATTACTTGTCTTGCCTTTCCTGAGCCTGAAATATAATTTGTCAGGGTTAGTTGATAGCACTAATTCCATAATTACCATAATAGTTGCAAAACTGTGAACATTAAATACTGTCAGTAGTTAATTATTGTTATTTAAATGATTACATTGCACCAAACAACAAGGTGTTGTGGTGTGCTATAAAGAGAGGGGTGATTACAAGTACGAATATTAATGTAATCATGATTACAGTAATTATTGCAATCACAATTACTAATGTAGTCATGATTACAATCATTATTACAATCACAATTATGGTAACATCTAAGAATATATATATATTCACATAATGATAATCATTAGATTAGATACAAAATAAAGAAAAGAGCCTGCTTGCATTGCCATTGTAGTTCGGACCTCGCCCTCGGGCTAGGTAAAAGAAATATGCAGAAAAAATATGATTATTAAAATGGCAACGATTCGATAACAATTGAATTACTGACCTGCTAGCTATAGGGCGAATCAATGAGTCGGCATGCAAATCATGCAATGACAGCAGGCCAACATCTAGCACCGCTCTGTTTGTGCATATCAGTACAAAATCATCGACATCGTCTTCGCCTTCGTACGGTGATGGAAGCACCAACGCGGTCGGGCACACGGTGCTGCATAGCCATAGCCTAGCCCTAGCCCTAGGCATGTTAGCTTCCTCGGCGCAGCATGATGACTCAACGTAAACGTGCGCAGACATCAGGACGTAATTTCCACAGGTTCACCACATCACATTACCTAGTCAGGAATCGTTGACAGTCAAAGCGCTGTTGTAATTTTTCCTGAATCCAACGTCAACAAAGGCGAAGCCGACCTGGAGTCTGGAGCGTGACTCGCACACTCGGTGACACTTTACGACTGTCAACCGTTGTTTCCGTGTGGCCTGTCGAACTAGACTCTTCGTCTGTGGTTTCCATTTCTCCAAAGATAGACTAAACTATTACGGAAGTTCAGTAAACCACTAATCGCTAGTAGCAGATCTGGTAAAACTGTCACAAGCGATGCATCCATCTTGTCAACAAGTAAAAAATAGTTCCGGTATTCCGTTATCGCATATTCTCGTTGGTTAGCGTCTCGTGTGTTCGAGAAGTGTGGCGTTTTCGACGAATTTTTGCGTGTTCTGTTGTAATTTCTTTAACTTTTTTTATTTGGAACGAACAAAAACGCTATTTTGTTGACGTGTGTAAACACTTGTATATAGAACAGAGAGCCATATCTTTTTTTTCGCTCCAGAATGCCTATTTACGAAATAAATCGCAAAAAATCGAAAATTTACATTGATTAGATATACGCGACTCAAACCACTCGTTTCGACAACAAGATGGCGATACGCAGTGATGTATTTTGTCGATTTTTGTCTCGAACAAAATCAGTTTTTCAGTTTATCTCACACATTAGCAGGTATCTGTCACCATTAATGCATAGTTAGATAATATATATTTAAATATACGGCACAACACAAAATTGCTTCAGTTCCCCTTTAAAGGATAATTTATTCTGGAACGTTGGCTACGTTGGCAGTGCTACGGTCGCTAGGCCTGCTCATGAAAAATACATGTCGCTAGGCTGTGGTTAAACAAGGATTACTATACATAAAAATAATATACAGCCGTTCAGCGCTTTATAACTCTACGAGTTTCCCCGCCGCATTATATTTTGTAAAATGCATGATGACAAATGGGGGATATGCTACATTTGCTTCCTAGAACTGATGACAATTTTAATGACACAGTAATACTTAAAACGTGCAGATGACATTTGCCGGTAACAATAAACAACAGTAAAACGACAATTTCTATCTTTACCATATTGCATAATTACACGTCGCTCTTTTCCGCCTCGTCCCAACTATTCTTCCCTCACCTTCCGGACATTTCGCCTTCCAGAACGCCACGTCCATGTCTCCAGTACCTCCTTGGTCTCTCCAGATCTCCGTGAAGTCCTCAGGGTCGACCAGAATCCGACTGGAAAGTTCTCCTGAGATGTCCTTCGCCATCAAGATTGGCGCCGACAGGTCCTTCCAGTTGGGCTGCGCGCGCTGCCCTGTAACAACGCCATTCGGTTTCCGATTCCGGAACTTTCGAATACAGATATTATGCTGAAGTACAAAGTAGATTTTAAAAACTGGGGATAATAATATTAACATTCTTAGCCATTATAAAAACAGCGATTTTTTTTATAACTAGTTCGGTTGTACCTTAATAAAGGCTATGAACATTACATAAACGACGTTTTAGAAGATTTTGATATAGACGATAAATATTATTTTTAATTTGCATTAAAACTTATCTCGCCTTTGAGAAGCAGCACCAGCCACCGACGCATTAATGTACTTTCATAATTTTTTGTAAATTCCTACAGTGTGTATTTAATTGACTTACACTTTTTTTCTATATGTGCTTCTAATAAAACATGCGACTACGAAACGTAACCTGTTCGCATAGCATAGGTACAGATCACTCACATTCTACAAATTATCTCACAAACCTAAAAATTTGAAGCCGGACGGACTGATGTTTGGTTCATATATACTGATGTAATCATGGGCACCCGTGTACTGGTCCCTATACCGCAAGGTGGCGTTTTGGCTGAAAACAATCTCCAACGCCGGAGTCTGTAACACATCATATAAAGCTTACACGACGCTTGACAAACTCATTGCTTGCACAACGCAATATGTTTGAATTGAAAGCAAATATATAAATTTACAACAATTAAAATATATGGAACCTGTTACCTCTGACCCGTCCGCATTTTACAGCGACCAGCGGAACATCTTTATTGAAATACCACTGGGGAGGGGCAATGTCCAGATAGGGCACTTTGAAAGTGTCCTTTTAATACCTTGACCCAGTTTCAAATTAAAATGGTCTGATAGTGCAGGATGGGGAGAGGCATGTTGACTGGATGGTGTAAATGAAACGGCTAGGCAATGCCCCCAACTTTGTAAGTAAAAAAAACGCCATGCCATTCAGTCTACCTTACTTTGTCAGCGCCACACCGAATTCTCATAATATATTATATATTATATTTTGGTCCTAATTGGGAAAGTCTTATAATGGTTAATCATTGACTCCAAGAATGTCAGATTAGCGAGTAATGCCAAGGCCAATTTAGGCGTCTGAAGCCATTCCTGAAAAAGCGAAACATCCGCTCTTACTCGGAATGTGTCAGGCATCTACCAATTAAGACTTATAAATAAAACACACAAGATTTTAAATATAGAGTACCACCTGCAACTTCTACGAATAACCAATACACGTACATTAGTGTTAATTGCATGCGCAGTCCAATTACATAAATTATTAAATGTCACAAGCTGGATCGTGCAACTGATGTCGCAGATTGGCGGGTCGACTGCAATAGCATACACCATACATTTTATCGCGTTACTGTTAAAGTATTCTATGATGGCTACCCGATCTTCCAGGCATCAGATTGGTGAATATGTCGGCACTGGGGTGAATGTCCGCACCCCAAGTGAGCCAAGCCAACTGTTTGCTCAAATCAACATTACGACGAGTTTGCAATACGAGTCAATTGTCACGTGATCAGACGACTATGATCAATACAATTGTCACGTGATCAGACGACTATTATCAATACAATTGTCGTTATGTGAGAAATTTAACTACAATGATTAATATTACTGCCAACCACGTACGGTACTGAAATACCAACCCCTTTGTCGTCTCGAATAATCATCTTCGCTGTTGTCATCGCGAACAGACAGCACATGAGAAGACCCAGAGAACACTGTTGAGCCATATTGTCTTCTTCGTCAACACAATGTGACACGATGAACAGCGAACGTAGCACACTTTTATATGTGTCTGTACTTAACACGCTAAACACTATTCATTACTCACTTATCGGGTGTTTTCTGTCGGTCAGGGATATCGCATTTGCTATGTTTGTGTTGATAACGAGGCGATAAGACGATAAGTGACTTAAATACTGAACATCTCCGGGTCGTGCTGGTGAGGTTGCGATGGCCAAATAAATACAATAATTCTTTAGCACACCACTTTCGTCCGAATTTATAATTAAACTATCTTGTGACTATGTAAAATAGCGTGGTGGCCTGGCGGCGTTTATCCCAGGTCAGGTACACCACCATGCCAACTACATGTTAACTAAATCTAATAGGATTTCTATCTCAAGCAACAAACTTTACATTTCGTGTAGACGTAGACGCCGTTGCTCATCGAAATGTTTCATATGTTTGTTCTATTTATTTTCTTCTATTCATTTATTGTCTTCTGTGAGAATGAGTAATTTCTATTACCAATATACGCTGTCATTCATAGTTCATATGTGGGGTCTGATGTTGCGACCCTCGTAATATTACGTTTGAAGAAAATAGTTATATCAATATTTTATAACCATAAAATAAAAATTATTAAATTTAATTGGTGCCCTCTTAATATTGATTCACATTGTTGTTTCAGATGCTACAGGAAACAAAGGCATGGTTTGGGGAAGACATAACCGTTTGCTACTAAATTTAAGAAAATCACGCCAATGGTTTACTAAATAAACCTTGCTGAACACACAGCATTCCAACCAATTTTTAGGACCAACCTCGTACCCCGTGCCCGCTATAAAGAAAAGCTGTTCACGTGGTGCCACCAGATATGTTTTCGTCGTTATCGAAACTTCCACGAATGTAGGGGGCTTTACAAATATAAACAACAATAACAAAGATAGTTGGATGTGGGTGGGTGGGTGGGTAGGTGAAGGGTCCACTTGGATTATCACAAAACAAT
This sequence comes from Lamellibrachia satsuma, assembly GCA_033239005.1. Lineage (NCBI taxonomy): Eukaryota > Metazoa > Annelida > Polychaeta > Sabellida > Siboglinidae > Lamellibrachia > Lamellibrachia satsuma. The sequence continues at coordinate 3,485,749 of BSQZ01000055.1, forward strand.
TGAAACGGTATATCTTTGGTGAGTATTTTCCCGGTTGATTTTTTTTTTAATAATCGGCTTTCCATTCACTGCTGCATTGGCAATGCGTGTATGCCTATAATTATTATAGGCATACCATATTAGTTTCGGGATAGTGTGTCGGCGTGTCGGTAGGTGGTGTCATTCTTATCCAACACGTTTTAGGAATTGTTTCTATTTACTTATGCTAAATGATTCGGTGTCATAAATAATTGCATACCACCTGCTTTGAGTTCCACTTATAAGTACCATGGATGTTTATGGAATAATTAATTGTTTACGTAACAAAACAGCGTAGAACCAGCAAATTGTTGCGATGTGGACAAATAATTAGGCAACTCCAGCGAGTCAAATCTACACTGCGGAAACGCCTCGCTGTGAGAAAACGTGGTGTCACCGAATGGGAACTAGTACAGTGGATATGTGAAAATATCGGAGAAGGCTACCAAAGGGGGAGAGGGACGGGGAGGGGCTTTGGAGGGGCGGGGGATAGGCAGAAATGGGAAGACAAAATAAAAGGGCCACATGATGAATGATGGTACGGCAGGTAGGGGTTATATGAGAGGAGGGTGGAAAAGAAGAGTAAAGAAGAAGGCTCAGGGGAAGGCATAGAAAGGTGAAATGGGAGTTATGAAAGTCCATGGGAAGAGTGGAGAATGAGAAAGACTGAAGTGTCGAGGTGCTTGAGGAGGGGGCGTAAAGGGGTTGAAGAAGTTCATCAAACAGGGCAATCATCTGGGAAAGCTGGAGCCAGTGAGAAACCAACCTAGACTTGTATGTACAAAAAGCCATGTTATTGTAGCATTTCTTAATATTTTATGTGTAACGTTCATTATTCATTTGTACACAATAACATCTCAGCATGTATAGCGCTGTTTACTACATTAGCAACACAGTAAAATGTTACTAATATTATCACATCAGTACATTGACAATATGTAGACGTTGACACCACAACCAATATCACATTGAACCATCAACTGTGCACAGTGTTGAGAACATGTTGTGCCAATTACAGAACATTCTACAATTAACCTTCTCTCTTTTGTGTACAAGATCAAGTTGCTTCCTGGTAATAATTCTGCACTAAGAAACAGAGCTATGTCAAGACATCACATAAATTAAACAGTTGTGTTACCTCACACAGAAGGTGGTGTTAAACCCATGTCGCAAAGCACCATTTTTATCTCAACTTGTACAGCTGCAATTCTTCCTCGCCATGTTTTTTTGCAAAACGTAACCTGGATCTAACACCACCTGTCAAATTTACCGATTCTAATTTCAAAATATATTGTGGATTTTTGACATGGACTAAAACATGTAGGTTTCTGATTTGTTGAGGGTTATATAGAGGTGAAATTACATCATTTGCTGGACAGCCTCACTCAATCCCATCTATGCATATACATATCTATGCATATACAGGTTTTTCCTTCTACAATTTGTGCCTTCTTGAATACATGCTGCGAGGTTAAACTCGTGTGTAAAGACATCCAAAAACCCTAGTTTCAACTCTATATGTGCAAACACATAACACTAATACACCGTTTTCAAGGACATATTTCAGAGTTTTTTTCTTTATAATATTATATACATACATTTTACTGTAGATAAAATGATTACCTGAAATACACAGACCAAAATAGTTACTTAGCATTCATATCAATGATTTGTTAATAACAAGGAACTGTAATTTTTCTTCTCTTTTTGTCATTCACTATGATAATGTTGTAGACTATGCTAAGTAGAGTCAACTGTATATTGTTCCATAGCAATCCTTAAATAACATTTATGAAGCAGATGGCAATATAAAGTTAACTTCTATCTAAAGATTTCCTCTTAGCAGGGTTTCTAATCGGAAATTTTATATCTCTGTTTAAACATGTTATGGTTGTGTTCAGTATCAAAGCAAGTCGTATTTTATGGTGCACATTACTGGCACTGCCTTTTTTCCGGACCCAGAATAGACACGGAACTGGTATGTGTATATAGATAATGGTATAACACAACTTTTCACCAAATGGGAAGCAGTTATATGTAGACTAAGGTACGTTTTTATGCTGCAGAACAAGATGAAATGGTCACCTACGGCCATGTTTTGGTTATTCAACCAGTGATTGGTAGTAGGTGGCAACATCAGTCAATCAGTGCTGGTTGAATAGACAAAAAACATGGCTGCCAATTACGTTCTGGGTCGTTCTGCAACACAAAAACATAACTTAATATATAGGTATATATAATTGCTTCAAATTTTTTGAAAAGGTGCATTATGCTATTATCTGTGTGTATATATATATATATGCAAGTAACGTCATCAGATGGAGCACCCTCTGAACACTATTTGTCATTGCACCCTATTCTGGCACTGTTCCGTGTCCATTACGGAAAATAGGCAGGCTCCACATTACTTCAACAATGTTTACACACACAACCACTTACCCACAGCACACTGGCTTCATTTCATGACCAATAGGAATCAGCAACACAGTAATTGTAATAAATAATACAACAAACTGAATACAACATGCTCTGTCACTTTTTGATGACAGCAGATCTTTGTTCAACATTTAATTTTGCTTATGATTAATATAATATTTTAATTCTCAACTGTTTTCCAGCACCCTTTTCATATATATAGTTACGTAATACCATATATAATACCAACTTTAATTTAATCCAAATAAATGGATGTGGGTTGGTGGGTCAAGGGTCCACTTAGATTAGGGAAAAAATTGGAAAGGTATATTTTTCGTTTTTTCCTGGTTGAAATTATAAAATAACCGGTTTTCCAATCACTGCACTGATCAAAACTGGACATGAGGCATTATATATGTATGTATGTATGTATGTATGTATTTATGTATGTATGTATGTATGTGTATATATATATATATATATATATAAAATATATATATAAAATTGTATTTGGATACAGTGTGTTAGGGTCAATCCCATCCAAATTTATCTTGGAATATTGGATTTTTATATTTACAAAGCATACACATTGCACATGACCTGTTCCTTCATAAATTGCAAATTATGTAAAAAAAGCTATATGTAATATTGACACATAACAAACTATATACGAACATATAACATTTTCATCACGGATACTGTTTAGACTGGCATACAGCTTTGAACAAATCATGTATATATTACAAAATATGTGAAAACTACAATAAATATCAAGCACACATATATTCATGTGATCAGTGCTGATTGAATATATATGCTGCTTGTCAGTGGAGGGAGCAAAGATAGGCTTTATCAGTCACATTATCAGTCATACAATTCAGTTCATCCTTTGGAATGCCATTCCATATGTGAACATGATTACACACTCAGTCTGCAAGAACATGTGTCAGATAACATGTCTATGATTAGTCATTTTATAATTATTCAATATCATGAAATCATTATTATGTCACTTTATTTTTGATATGGGCTAATTGATCAAAGACAATCTTGCCTCAGGTATAAATCATCAGTCATCGTTAGACTGTTAGAACCTGCGATTGCTTAAATGTAGTTGTAACAGAAAATTTCAAACATTTCAAATACCATCTTTACCATAACTCTCTAAAACTGCCTATCAGATCAGGGGCAAATGTGATCAGCAGACTTTGCTTAACAGGATCACTTCGGGTCAGAGTAAATTGATTTTGTTATGTGGCAGACATGATTCTATTAAACGGCACATTTTAACACAGTGGTCGCATCAGAGGGAACAGTGGTCGCATCAGAGGGAGCAGTGGTCGCATATTTTATTTTACTAAACAGCTGATTCCCTTATGTGTGATTCTGTTAAGTGAAGTCCACTATACATGGCTGTCACCTCGAGTGGCTCAAGCAATAACCAACTTTAGAACTGATAGTCACATGATATTTGACACAATCACTTTCTGGTAATGATCTCAATTAACTGCGATCATTGTGACCAAGTGACTGGTCACATGGCTACCTCATCAATTGCGTCATCACCAAACTGCTGTGAAACAAACATACAGACAGCAAAGACAAGCGTCATAGCAACGAGACAGAATGTTGACACGGCACTGAAGTAGATGTGATAGCTGAAGCGACAGTACCAGACAAGGAGGAGAAGCATGGCTAAGAGAGGCAGCACAAGACAGCCAAAGTCCAGCTGTGTCGCCGCCGCCACCGACGATGACCCAGTCCCTGCTGCACTGGCTGGAGGGGCGGGACGCGACAACCAGCAGTGGATGACACTCTTGTCAACAACATTGAAGGATCGCAGCGTCGCAGTGTCACCGCGCAGTTCTTGGCCGTTGTGGACAAACCGCACCGTGCAGTTGGCGGACAACTCTGCAGCAAAGTGCTGTCTGTAAGAAAGAACACAGGCAGCTGTTTGAACAATAGCACTAAAACTTCTATCATGTCTAAATCCTCAGGAACCTAAACTCAGAGGTACAATAAACCAGAATAGTTAAATATTTTAAAGTGATGGGAAGTTTAAGATATTTGGGGGCAGCTAAGGAGAAAGCACACATCATAATGACATGCCTAGGTTGAGCTTAATTCTAGGAACAAAACGACATGAGACTGATGATCTGATCTAAGAGTGGACAGTTTAAATTTGATTCAATCAGTAACCAGAAGCCAGTGTAACTGTTTAAGTAGCCTAAGGGTACTGATGGTGACAAAAAATTAATACTAACAGGTTTATTATGCAGATTTATGCTTAATTAAGTTTGCTGGATGTTTGACTTGACTCAACAGACAATGACGGACTACCACATAAAATTTAATAATATGAATATGACTAGTGTGGTACGTATTAAAAAGTAAAAGTAACTAATTTAATTAAACAGAATATCTTCCCAGAGGGGTCACAAAATCTGCACTTAGTGAAATGAAAGAGGAATAATTGTACCGTTTGAAGTCAGCTACTGTGTCCTCAAGTCGTGTCTGTACGTCTCGCTGTTGGTCGTCCAGGTACTTGAGTCGCACAGTCACGTAACCAGCCTGTACTTGTCTCGTTCGCAGGACGTTTCTTGTCAGTACTGCATCTGTTGGATTACTGCAACTTACAGCAATGCTCTCTCCTGTTGCTAGCAAACTTTCTGAAGATGTCACAGATGCAACATTCTCCTCAAAAGCTTTGTTCATGTCAGTAAACTCCCCACATTTGCGCAGTTCATGATTATATATTTTTGAAGCGGTGTTTGTATTTTGATCTCTGGAAGATACACTAGAGGCACCAGGTAGATTGAGGCATGCTCGGCATGATGTAGTGTTCTGTTGGACATTGTTATCATCTGACTGTGCGGCCTCAAGTGTGTCGTCTACACCACCATGTCCTCCACTCAGGGTATGACCATCTTCATCACTTTCCCCTTCATGGTTTTCATGAACATTTCTCGATGCCTGTGCTAAATATGAAGACGAACCAATGTCTGTAATGTCTGTGTTATGATGCCAGTGTTGTCTATTAGTTGTTGGATTCGTTGGTTGTTGGATTGTCTGCACCACCGAATTAGCTCTTTCGTCATCTACGTGATCCATGCTAGCTTCAGTCCACCAACCATCAACCATTCTACCGTCCATGTGAGTGCATCCCTCCAGAACCATGCCACGTGGTGTAGAGTGCAGCCGACCTAAGTCAGTGCAGTTGTCACTGTGCAGGTGAGACCCGGCTGTCTGCGCATCCACACAAACATCCCTGCTTGTCGCTACACTACACTCCTGCAGATGGCTTGACCTGGTCTCATCTTGGGCATCGACACTTTGATCTGAGCAGACACCTGGGACAGACGATGTCTCATCTCGCTTGACGTCCACGGACGTGGGAGGAGTGTCATGTATGGGGTCGCCACTTGCAGGAACCGACCGTGCCACTGACAGGGCATCCACGCTGTCACTGTTGTGATCCACAGATGGGGTGAGGAAAGTTCCAGAATGTCCAGGGGCTGGAGCTGGTGTCTGACGCAGGTGTTGCAGTAGCCTGTTGAAATGTGATGTACTCAAGTAGATCACTCCAACCACTCTCGTCTCAGCTACATTCGTTGACCACCACGCGAATACAATCACTACGAGCGCCACAATAATGCCAAGAAATATGACAACCCCATCACCCAAGCCTTGCAGCACTGGCAGAGACATTGCATCTGTTTTGTGCTGCCCCTGTCACCCAGTTATGTCTGTCTCCTCTCGAAGCTCTGCAACACAAAGTTTAAATTGAAAGCAAATATATAAATTTACAACATTTAAAATATATGGAAACTGTTACTGCTGACCTGCCCGCATTTTACACTGACCAGCAGCACATTTTAATTTTTTTAAAGTCAGTTTTCTGTACAGAGATGTTTCAGTGTTGATATGTATAAAGATTGAGAGGCGTGGTAGTTTAGTAGTTAGCACATCCGCTTTAAATGACAGAGTTCTGAGTTCAAGACCTGGGCCAGGCATGGGTATGTTTGGCTCCAAACATTGTGGACTGTGTATCTCTCATGACCCAGTCCCGTTAATGTCGGTCCCATGTCATTAGGGATGTAAAAGAAATATTGAGGATGACATTCACCGTGGCAGTGACCACCATCGATGACAGCATATAATGGTCGGCTTGGCGATAAAAAGAAAGAAAAACAGGCAGACCCAAAACTACTTGGAGGAGATCAATAGCCGAGGAAGTAAAGAAACATGGAACCACCTGGAAAGAAATGAAGAAAGCAGCAAACAACAGAGTGCGTTTTGACCCTATGCTCTACCTTTGAGCGAAGTGGACTAAGAAAGTTAATAACCTCGAAACACCAGACAATTGTAGTACCACAGCATAGACCAGTCAGACCAAGACAAGTAACACAGGTATTGTACATCATGTTATGTACCACAGCATACAGACCAGTCAGACCAAGACAAGTAACACAGGTATTGTACATCATGTTATGTACCACAGCATACAGACTGGTCAGACCAAGACAAGTAACACAGGTATTGTACATCATGTTATGTACCACAGCATACAGACCAGTCAGACCAAGACAAGTAACACAGGTATTGTACATCATGTTATGTACCACAGCATACAGACCAGTCAGACCAAGACAAGTAACACAGGTATTGTACATCATGTTATGTACCACAGCATACAGACCAGTCAGACCAAGACAAGTAACACAGGTATTGTACATCATGTTATGTACCACAGCATACAGACCAGTCAGGCCAAGACAAGTAACACATGTATTGTACATCATGTTATGTACCACAGCATACAGACCAGTCAGACCAAGACAAGTAACACAGGTATTGTACATCGTGTTATGTACCACAGCACACAGACCAGTCAGGCCAAGACAAGTAACACAGGTATTGTACATCGTGTTATGTACCACAGCATACAGACCAGTCAGACCAAGACAAGTAACACAGGTATTGTACATCGTGTTATGTACCACAGCATACAGACCAGTCAGACCAAGACAAGTAACACAGGTATTGTACGTCATGTTATGTACCACAGCATACAGACCAGTCAGACCAAAACAAGTAACACAGGTATTGTACATCGTGTTATGTACCACAACACACAGACCGGTCAGACCAAGACAAGTAACACAGGTATTGTACGTCGTGTTATGTACCACAGCACACAGACCAGTCAGACCAAGACAAGTAACACAGGTATTGTACATCGTGTTATGTACCACAACATACAGACCGGTCAGACCAAGACAAGTAACACAGGTATTGTACATCATGTTAAGTACCACAGCATACAGACCAGTCAGACCAAGACAAGTAACACAGGTATTGTACATCGTGTTATGTACCACAGCATACAGACCAGTCAGACCAAGACAAGTAACACTGGTATTGTACATCATGTTATGTACCACAACACCCAGACTGGTCAGACCAAAACAAGTAACACAGGTATTGTACATCATGTTATGTACCACAGCATACAGACCAGTCAGACCAAGACAAGTAACACAGGTATTGTACATCATGTTATGTACCACAACACACAGACTGGTCAGACCAAAACAAGTAACACAGGTATTGTACATCACGTTATGTACCACAACACACAAGTATGTAATATATATTTTGAAGTCATTAACTGCAGAATTATTGATAGTTAAAGAATGTTTGAAAGAAAATATTTGCATCATAGTTAACACATTTGCAACTATTCTGATACATGCATGTTCTACCCTCTGTCACTGAGTGACACAGTGAAAGCATCATATGTATATATATTGTTTTTCAACAGCCTCAATAAAGTCTTTGTAAATTTCTTCCTGCATCAGTCCACAGTTATAATTTTATATTTATTATTAATATAACGCACATGTATGTCTGGTTTGCAAACATACAGCAATTGCCGTGATAACAAAGTACGGACAAAGCCAAACAGCATGGTGTTTATCTGTGAACAGGAAGTACTGACATAGCTCAATAGTATGGTGTCTGTCTGTGATCAGGAAGTACCAACAGCATGGTGTTTATCTGTGAACAGGAAGTACTGACATAGCCCTACAGTATGGTGTTTATCTGTGATCAGGAAGTACCAACAGTATGATGTTTGTCTGTGATCAGGAAGTACTGACATAGCCCAACAGTATGATGTTTGTCTGTAATCAGGAAGTACCAACATAGCCCAACAGTATGGTGTTTGTCTGTGATCAGGAAGTACTGACATAGCCCTACAGTATGGTGTTTATCTGTGATCAGGAAGTACCAACAGTATGGTGTTTGTCTGTGATCAGGAAGTACCGACATAGCCCAACAGTATGATGTTTGTCTGTGATCAGGAAGTACCGACATAGCCCAACAGTATGGTGTTTGTCTGTGATCAGGAAGTACTGACATAGCCCAACAGTATGGTGTTTGTCTGTGATCAGGAAGTACTGACATAGCCCTACAGTATGGTGTTTGTCTGTGATCAGGAAGTACCGACATAGCCAAACAGTATGGTGTTTGTCTGTGATCAGGAAGTACCAACATAGCCCAACAGTATGGTGCTTGTCTGTGATCAGGAAGTACTGACATAGCCCTACAGTACGGTGTTTGTCTGTGATCAGGAAGTACTGACATAGCCCAACAGTATGGTGTTTGTCTGTGATCAGGAAGTACCGACATAGCCCAACAGTATGGTGCTTGTCTGTGATCAGGAAGTACTGACATAGCCCTACAGTATGGTGTTTGTCTGTGATCAGGAAGTACTGACATAGCCCAACAGTATGGTGTTTGTCTGTGATCAGGAAGTACTGACACAGCCCAACAGTATGGTGTTTGTCTGTGATCAGGAAGTACCGACATAGCCAAACAGTATGGTGTTTGTCTGTGATCAGGAAGTACCAACATAGCCCAACAGTATGGTGTTTGTCTGTGATCAGGAAGTACTGACATAGCCCAACAGTATGGTGTTTGTCTGTGATCAGGAAGTACCGACATAGCCAAACAGTATGGTGTTTGTCTGTGATCAGGAAGTACTGACATAGCCCAACAGTATGGTGTTTGTCTGTGACCAGGAAGTACCGACATAGCCCAACAGCATGGTGTTTGTCTATGATCAGGAAGTACCGACATAGCCCAAGAGTATGGTGCTTGTCTGTGATCAGGACATACTGATATAGCCCAACAGTATGGTGTTTGTCTGTGATCAGGATGTACTGACATAGACCAACAGTATGGTGTTTGTCTGGATCAGGAAGTACTGATATCTAGCCCAACAGCATGGTGTTTCTTTTGTGATCAGGAAATAATGATAATACGACATAGCCGAATAGCTCAAGAGCATAATGTTTGTCTGTGATATGTGAGCAAATACTAGTAATGGCATATTTTTTAGAAAGCCTTCATGTACCATGTTTCCAGACATGGGGTCAAATACATTGAAATGTATTTAAAAACAAATACTCTTGAGGTGTTCAAATACAAGTATTATGAAATGCCAATGTATTTAAACACAAATACATTTCAATGTATTTAAAAACAAATACTTGTTTACAATGCAGCCAATACCACACAGTAACAAGTCTCATCAGAAGTATTATCTTATCAGGAGTATTGTTTATATTGGATAATTAATGAGAGATCACAACATCAAGTAATGTCAGTTTAATTACAGAACTAAATGAATGATAATTGACAAGACACAACCTGTCTTCGTATCAACCTCTTCCACTGAGATATGGGAGGTGCTAGATTACAGAACAGGATAGGGTTTGGTTGGATCCGAGTATCTAGATGGTCAATTCAGCACTAGTTGTGGGCATTTGGCCTTTCGCAGACACTGGTCAGGTGTAAGGGTGAAGATTCAGGCTAGCAATTATTGGCACTGTCCCTAGTAAGATTAACAAACACATTTTATGTATAGTTGATGATGACATTTGGCTTGTGAAGCCCCCCCCCACCTTCCACTCAGTCAACTGTCTTATCAGCTCACACAAACTTTGAAACAATGGCAGGCTTTAGCAGCTAGCTGGGTTGGTTAGCCCCAGCATAAAAACCATGATCAAAAGACAAGTGCAAAAGAGACTGCTGTTTTGTTTTCAATGAAGCGCCCTGACATGGGCCAGTGTAAATACGGCACAAATAAGATCAGGGGTTTCTGACTGGGAAAAGATGCCAGTCAGAAATGGAAGTTTATATGCAACTGGCATACCGGTTAGAAGGCCGGACTCTCAATCGAGAGAACCTGGTTTAAAATCCCACTGCGGTCACTTCGAACCTTTGGCAAGTTTGATCACCCCACGTTGCCACAGTTCACTCAGCTGTATAAATGAATACCTGGCAATACAGACAGTAGTGGAAATGTGAACGAATAGTCTATGCACAATTGCAGCGTGGCTGAATGCTTCCCACAGAAGTTGAGATGGCCTTGGAATGAGCAGGTCTGCCAGGGAGGGGGTGAAGTGTAAAGCGGTTTGAGCAGTCATACAGACAGGATACCGCACTATATAAGAACGTACCTTTTTACTCTCCAGAAGCTAAACAAAATCTAACTTGCTATTAATTTTATTGATACCCATGCACAAAGTATTTTGAAAAGCATTTTAAAGTACACTTACAAGTAATGTGCACTCGCAAGGCTGATTAGCCTTTTATAATTTGCCCACATCTTACACCAGTCTTTATTGATTAAATTTTTTTTAATGTTCATTGAGGGTGCAGATGTAATATTGTTGGGCAATGAATTCCAAACATCTACCACTCTTTGACTGAAAAATCGATGTCTACATAGCTCCATACATCGTTGTGGGTTTAATGTTTTACTGCGGCCTCTGAGGTTATTTAGATTAATGTTAAAAAACTTGTCTGGGTTTATGTTCGCCTTCCCAGATAACAACTTAAAAAACTCAAATAAATATCCTCGTAATCTCCGTTTTTCTAGTCTATATAGTTTTAGTCATGTTAATCTTTCCTTAAATGTCAATTCCTTAAATTCTATTACCAGTTTTGTTGCCATATGCTGCAATTTCTCAAGCATCATAATTTTATAATCTTTAGCATAATAAGGTGACCACGCTTGTATGCAATATTCTAGATTTGGTCTAATATATGTGTTATAAGCAATGTTGAACATTTCTTTGTCAAAGTGAATAAATGCTGTCTTTACTGAACGCAGAACTACCATAGCTTGTCGGGATGCAGCGACAACTTCAATTTGGATGTCACATAAATTTAAATGTGAGAACAAGACTTGTCTCACATTTAAAATTATTTGAAATCCAAACACCTAGATCCTTCTCCTGAACAGTTTCTATTAAAACCATATTATAATTTTCGGTTGTCATGGTGTGCTGAAATTTTTTATTCTCTGCCTCCTTTTACATGTACTTGTGTTGAAAGTTAGACACCATTTATTACTCCATTCAATTAAATTATCTAAATAAACTTGTAAGATTTCACAGTCAGACTTGTTTTTAGTGTTCTGAATAATCTGATGTCACCAGCAAAATTTTTTACATTACTATTTACTGTCTCTGGTATATCATTTACATAAATTAAAAAGAGAATAGGTCACAAAACTGATCCTTGCGGAACCCAACTGATGACATCAAACCATTCAGAATATGCACCTTTTTCTATAATTCGCATTTTTCTATCTGACAAAAATCAGCTATACATTCTAAAGCTACACCTTTCATTCCATAGGCAGATAGTTTCTGCAACATCTTTTTCGGGACTTTGTCAAATACTTTTTGAAATCCAAATCCTTCAACAAGAACAACCCTTTCTAAAACTGTGTTGATATGGGGTACTTAAATCGTTTTCTAATAACTGTTTTAACCTTGCATCCCTCACACAAGATTCCATCAGTTTGTTGGCTAGACAAGTTAAACTAACTGGTCTATGATTACTAGCCATAGACCGGGATCCTTTCTTATAAAGTGGATAAATATTTGCTAATTTCCAATCTAATGGAACTACAGAGTAGTTGAAAATTTCAAATACTTTAGGGAAGTATTAAAATAGAAATACTTTCATTTCATTAAGTGCAAATACAAAAAGTATTAAAATACTTTCAAATACAAATGTATTTGACCCCATATATATATATATATATATATATATATATATATATATATATATAATGGCATATATATAATGGCATATATATAATGGCATATGACATATTTCTTAATCCAAAGGATTTTTTCAAGATAAGGACAAAACGTTTGTGCAAAACAGTTGATTAGATATATATATATATATATATGTATACATATATATATATATATCTGTCTAAACGTTTTGTCCTTATCTTGAAAAAATCCTTTGGATTAAGAAATATGTCATATGCCATTATATATATATACAGGTGTACATTATATTTCTTAATCCAAGGCAAAGGATTTTTTCAAGTCAAGAACAAAACGTTTGTGCAAAACAGTTGATCGGATTTTTTCAATGTATCATGTTCTTCTTGGCATAAACAAATCTACCCTAATTAGTATCTGAGAATGACAACATAAGTTGAAGAGCCAGAAGAGACAGAGGACAGTCACAGACACAGTAAATAATCTAACTACCCAAATACGAAGGGTGCACATTAACCGAGAAGACAAAGGTGTTGTTATGCTGGAGACTTTACATGCGGATTTCCATTGGTAGTGCGCTTAGTTTGAACAGAACAGAGCAGAACAACATATTTAATAAAATTAATGTCATCTATTTTTCTGACTGTCTGGTTTCGTAAATGTCAAAATGAATAACCGTACACATCTTCCGTTTCTATTATGCAATATACTGTCACATGATATGGCGAAGATTAAAAGGATAGGAAAAATAAATCGATAGGTTCTAAATGAAAAGACAAAATAATCGTTATGATCAAACTAAAGCTAGGTCTTCGGTAAATAAGATAAATTCTCACAACTGTTCATCTTTCGCCTTGTTGATGGTGTCACGTCCGCTCTTCCGGCTTCGTTTACTATTTTACCTGTGGAACATGAAATATGTTCCGGCGGAACTAATTCCGACGGCACGTGAAACAGGTATTTGTAAATAAAGCACGCATTTCTAAAGCTTCGTTACAAGTTTGTGTTTAAGAAACATTTTACAATATAACATTAGCATGAAGCCACGGTGCTTTGCTTAGAATAAAAAATAAACGTTGCCTGTAATACTAAAAACACACGACACATCAAAGGAAAACATATGATTGTTATGTCGATTTGAAACTTTATTAGTATTTTAAACTATGCATCGTGCATTTAATTTAGTATACATTAATTAAAAAGTCATACACCCAATCATGGATCCACGCCTCGCTTCAACTGCAAAATAATGTTTTCTTTCCAGTGGCACTTTTAACCAAACAGCCATGCACTGACTCTCTAGCGACAATCCCTTTAACTATTTTGTATTGGCTGTTTGATGCACATGCGCTTGGTGTTTACGTGTTAAGCTCCGCCCACTCGGTAGGCTTTTATAAACGCTTGTTTAATTGCTGCATCTTAGCTATTTGTAAAATGATATATATGATTAATTGATCACAGAGGAATCAAACTTTTGTAATTAAGGGTGGATAATATTGCTTTATGCGACACACTTTCCAAGTATGTCACATGATCAACCACTTCCGGGTGACTGTGACAGATCCAAGGACAGCGAATTTGACATCTTGCATCGTTTTACCGAATTACCAATCTTGTGAATACTGCTTGACAAGCTTGTATTTGGACGAACATATCTGATCGGTCGTGCTCCATTTGAATCGGGAAGCATGGCTTTGACGGCTGGGAAGTTGCTAGCGATAATAGGAGATGAAGTGAGTGTGTCGCCGTCGGTAACAGCGAGACAACGACACTGGATCGGATTTTGTCATTTTTTATTTATTTGCAGTTACATCAATGTCAAATGATGACTTTCTGCTATATTCAAAGGGGCAAACTTTCATTGCGTCTTAACGTTACATACATGCAGTTTAAATATTTGTTGAACTAATAATTTTTTTTCAAGTAAAATAATTAAAAGAGGTTGACATTCAGTTCAGACACAACTTCACAAGTCGATTGTTTTTACATTTTACCATATGATATTTGGAATTGCTTTATTTTCATATTCATACTCGGCAATGAATTTATGTGGGTTAAAGTAATTATTCTCTTATTTGCTGACCTAACTTATCTGCTCAGTTTTCAGGAGAGATACCATACAAAGGTTACAGTGCCGACCGGCATGCTCAGTGATGCTTTTTGTCACTTTAGTGTTACCAGCTTTCAAACCTACAATGATCGTTACTCCATCTATATTATCCATCTTTCCAGGCATCAGTAAACATTGCCATCAAGTCAACTTGAAGGTTTCTCACGTTATTATTATTAGGACATTCGGTTGTTACACAACATAAATTCGTAGTCATGAAAAGACCATGAAGAATTGACATTGTTTTTTACAGGACACCTGCACAGGCTTCCTCCTAGGTGGCGTTGGTGAATTGGACAAACACAGACGGCCGAACTTCCTCGTTGTTGATGCAAGTAAGTTTGTTAGCTGGATGTCATGTGTAATGCAAGTCAGCAATTCATCCCAAATTTAATTGAAAACCCCTTTTTTCATCTAATTTAATGAGGCTTTATTATAAATGTGAGCTGTTTTTTGGTTTATTTGGAAATTACTTACAACATTTTGAATGCTGGGTGATTATGATTTACACTTTAGAAATTTGCTAGAATGTCAATCTTCAGAAGTTCAGTGGCAATTTACAGCAATGCTTTAGAGTGGTTGAAGTTGTCAAAATGTACATAATAAATATTTTGTATCAAAACAAGGAACATCTTAGTCTTTTTTCAGCATTGAATTCATTCTGTTTGCTGTCTAATCATTGAATATGAAATCATAAATGAGTCTGAGACTATTAACCAATGCATAATCATATACAGCAAAGTAGATTATATTGTAAGTGTTATTACAAATTTGATGTTATAAAATGATGGAAATTCATAAGAAAAATACAGTAATAATAAAATTATATTCTAATAACATTAAATTGGTGCAAGTTTCATTTTCTTTCAATTATTTCTTTCATGATATGCCCACAATAGGTTTTAAAATTAATAAGTTAGCGAGCTTGTGGTGCTCAAAGATTGCAAAGCCAGCAGAATGCAAATGCTATGTCTTGATTAAGAACGATTAATTTCAGGGTTACTCATCTCATTAATTCTCATGCATAATTACTATGAATATTGGTTAAGTTACAATATCTTGAAACTAGCTAATATTTAACAGACCTGTGTGTCGTTTGTGAACACTGTCACATATTAGAGTTATTCATTTGCAATGTTAGTGAACAAATGGTAATGTTTACAACAAAACTCGATGAGTCTGTAAACCATTTGGTATGTTGGATGATTTTACTTGAAATTAAGGTTGTTCTAGTGCAGGACAAATTGAAAATCCTAAATAAGTTTAACAAAGCATTATCAACACTTACAAAATATGTTGCACTTATAATAACTATGTATTATTATGTTAAAACACGCACTGGTATTATATTTATAACAACTTAACAAGACAATCAATAATTTCATATGGTGTTGCACAATGTAACAAACACCTTGAGGGAACACATGTTGGTCAAAGATAATTATTATAATATTATGTCTAATGATTTGTGTTAATTGGCAAATTTTATTTGTTGGAGTGTTGATATTGACTCTCTATAATATTACTGTTTAAGATGTGGTGATAGGGAAAGCGTTGCATCAGTGGTTCACTATGTGTCATATATTCAGGAAAAGTTAGCTGAGTGAACAGCAATCATATTGCCATTAATATAGTGGTTATTGTAATACTGAGAAAAGAATTGACAAAATAATAAAAGTGTGTGCTTTTTACAATTTTGCACTAGAAAACGTTCCTAACTTTGTTGAGATGCATGTAAGAACATTTTACCTTTTCTTGGTGTTATATTCATATATATATATATATATCATATGTTAAAAAGGAAATCTAAAACAATGGTGATTTAAATTTGTATCATTTGCTGCAGCAACGACTGTGAGTGAGATCGAGGAGTCGTTCACAAACTTCAGCAAGCGTGACGACATTGCAATCATCCTCATCAATCAGAACGTGAGAGACAGTCTGTTAACACTTCCTGCGGCTGTAACTGTGTTAGGCATTACAAGATTGAACAAAATTGCCATCCAAGACAAAACACCCAGATGCCAGTTACACTCATGTATTCTGCAGCCCCAGCAGCCTGGGTGTTCAGCAGACTACACATTATCTAAATTGGAACATATTCTAATGCATGTCCCATTAGGCTAATATATTTAGACATGAAAATTCATCAAATACATTTGGGAATAGTTTCTTCCCATCCACAATAAGAGTGGAATTCTCTACCTCCAAGCATCATTTCATGTCATTCACTATATACTTTCTCCACCTCCAAGCATCATTTCATGTCATTCACTATATACTTTCTCTACCTCCAAGCATCATTTCATGTCAATCACTATATACTTTCCAGAACAGTGTCTAAGTTGGGGTAATAAACCAGGCAGACTTACAGTTAGTCACCATGCATACTGGCGTGATGTGTCAAAAGGATAAATCTTGCTTGTATCAGTACCAACAATTAAAGAATTAAAAGAAGCATGTTAGTGTAACCAGCATTGATTACAAGAGTACAGTTATGATTACAGCACCTCCGAATATGTTGATTAAGATTATGACCATGTATGTTTCACTAATATTACGTTAACGTATACTGACTTTTCTTGTAAAGCTGGCAGTAAAATTACAATTAATTCCAATACTATTTCAGACTAGTTGTGGGCTGTTCCAACATTGATGGAATTGCCTACAGTCTCCTTCAGTACCTCCTGCCATAAACTGCTGTTTATGGCAGGAGGTACATCCTTGGAGTTCATTGCTCGGAACAGACCATGAGCAATTGTTGGTCTCTTTATCCCTGGCACTGATACTGGTCGTAGATTTTTGTTTCCCCTTCTTATTCATCACTAGTTCCGTTTCACTACCATTTCCACCAACCGTCTCCACTCCCCCATCCCTCGCTCTCATTTCGTCCCTCCCACTCCCGCCAAATCTCTTTCACGCAATCCTCCCGTCTCAGTCTTCCTCTTCTCCTTCTACCCTCCACTCTAAACGCATACGCTTATAATCTTATATCTACATCCGACTGGTCAGGTTATATTATTTTATATACCTGATTGGTCTGAGTATGCTTCTAACATTTGTAACAGGTTTTGAATGTTCCTTCATTGATGTGACCCACTGGAGTCTGTTGCCAGGTCGCTGAGATGATTCGACACATCCTTGACAACTACACTGCCCCAATTCCTGCCGTCCTTGAAATCCCGAGCAAGAACCATCCGTACGATGCAAACAAGGACTCGATTCTCCGCCGAGCGAAGGTCAGTGGGTGCAATTTCTTACACTGTTAGATAGATTTTTGCCAAACTACCCAGTCAATCCCCGTTTACTGCATGTGTAGACAACAGACATGTGAATGAATAGTAATTGCAGTGTGGCTGAATGCTTCCCAGAGAAGTCGAGTTGGTGTTTGAATGGAGAGGTATGCTGTGGGTAAAGTGTAAATGCCTTGAATGGTCCCAAGGACTGGTTACAGTGGTATATAAAAACTTAACTTTATGCTGAAATAAGTTTTGTACATTCTGTGCAGTCAAATTACACTGAACATTTTATTCAACTATCAACTGAAGATAATTATGTATGCAATTACCTTTCAACTGAAGATAATTATGTATGCAATTACCTTTGACTAGTCAATGCACAAAAGGGTGTGCCTCTTCAACAATATTTTGCATAGCAATCCACATTTTGTCTGTGTGCTCATGTATATTGTTCTGCACTGGAATGTTCTAGTAAATCCAACTGGAGCTATAACTTGTTTCATGTTGTAGGGTATGTTCAGTGCTGATGAACTGACATAAATGCAGTGCCCCCTACTGATGAAAGACAAGGGTCAACATTCCAAGCATGTTATACAACTGGGCATACTCTTTCACTTGGCTTTATTAAACATATTTAGCACTGCCACAAAGTAGCATGTCTACGTAACATAAATTAAACAAATCTAGTTAGTTTAACATTGGAACATCGTTCCACAGTGGATGGATGGAGCACTGGTCTGTCACATGGGAACCTACGTTGGAAACTTATTGACCACTGTTAGAAGACTTGGCTATGCCATGTCAATCGAGTTGTCTACCAAAAGAATTGTATTTGAAGAGGAAGGCAATTTGCCATTCGCTTGTACCAACAAATCCAAGATGTATGTATATATATATATATATATATATATATATATATATACATATCAGTGTATTATATACAACTGCATCAGCTGAAGTAACTTGTGGACATTCTGTAATGCGTAACAGATGTTTTATTTCTCCAGAGTTGCTATTGTCAAGGTCAGCTTTTATTCAAATGTGGGATGTCAACAAGTACATGCTGTTGTGGAAATGATTGTTAGCTAAGCAAGAGATGACTGCTAAACATGGACATTTCTGGAGTTCACAGTTCAACCATGTTGCTTCCCTTGTGTATATATGTATGTACATATACTCCAGGCTTTGTGCAAAAGCATTTACGACTAGATGGGGAGGGCAGGATGGTGAAGTAATGGTTTTACTGATGATGATGTAGTAGTTTTGTTGTAATGCGATACTAATAAACAAATTAGATCATACACAGAGTATTTGTTTGTTGCATTTTTCTGTTGTTATTTTTGTATAAGGCTAGCAAGGCTACACTTAGGACTGTGTATAGAATCTCATCTAATCTTGCTACTTTTCAAGTTCTAAATATAGCATCCTTGCAACATCTTTTAAAATGGCTTTATTATTGCCACCTTAAGTTGTTCCAATTATAAAATGATTGTTGAGAATGGGTTAAAATTATGTAAGAGAAAGTGATCTGCAGGCCACACAAAATACCTTTCAATGCCTTTGATGAAGTGTCAATTATCCAAAAGGACATAATGGGATGTCAGTAAAAATGTACTTCACTATAATGTGTATACAGCCATTTAATGTGTCATTCTATTGGTTATTGACGAACAACTTTAGCAGTTTTTCCTATAATGTTTTACTAAACATATTCTCACTGGTTAAAATAACCAGGATAGCATGAGATACGGCATGAGGCACATTTTTCGCACAACAATTGTGTCCTAGCAACTACTATATTCCTGCAAAAAGACGATGCGAGATTCTAAAAAAATACTACAATGAAAGCTATATTTCATTTTCCTGATTTAAAAAAATCCACAATCAACAAACAATTCATGATTCAGATGACAAATAAAATTTCTATATACCGGTTTGTACTCTTGTCAGTAAACCAGATCACGTAACTACATAAAAAAGTTCATAAACAAGGTGTCTATATACTTACAGCGAACTTTTTTATATGAACTTAGGATGACAAAATAGTAGAATAGTCCATTATGCTGGCCATATACATGTAGAGGGCGTTAGAAATTACCTGTCTCTTCACAGGAGATATTTTGGTGCTTAGTTGGAATTGAACCACCTCTACGACAGCGATTGTATCGTACAAACATTCTTGAATATTACAATTGAATCAACTGGTTATTACGAGACAGCTAATAGTTATGGACAGTTTTGTGAGTAAACACATATCTAGAAAACATCCCAGATTCTCCAGACCCATGCATCAAATCCAAGCTGATCACAAGTAAATAATAACTGCCACTCGGTACTAGTCACCATAAAATACTGATACACATAATTATGATTATGTCATTGACAATTAATGATCAACTACACGGGGGGTGGGGTACAATGAATTAATGAATAAAGAATGTAAGCAGTGGTGTAGCTATCACAGTCCAGTGCTAACTACAGTCCATGAAGCACATACAGACGTGATGATGGAGATGGATTCTCCAACATGTAATACACGCACAGTGGACTCTGCGTAATATAATCATATCAGGCTAGAGCAATTTGATTTTACTAAGCAGCTGATTCACCTAAACAGCGCATTTTAATACAACATGAATAGGGAATAATTCCTTCCCAGCCAATATACCTGATACTACTAAACGGCCGATTCTGTTATGCATCCATGATTCTGCTAATCAGAGCCCAGTACAAGCCTCCAGGAAGGAACTACCTGGACTGGCTTGGTGCAATCAAGTAAACATGGCCAACATGTGATGAGGCATTCAACGTAACTATTACAGGGTCAGTGTATGTCCACAAAACGTGACCAGTCATGTAGCTGCAGTTCAACATGTGACAATCAGAGTTTTTAATTATGTATCTGAATCATTGGGGAGCGTCTATATATTCATTATTACTAAAGGCTGATACTAGACTGAACAACACAAACATATCCTCAGTTACAGACCTATAGGAACACTATTTCCTAGTTTTCCATTCAACTTCATCAAGAATTTCTGAAAATTTTTTTGACAAGGGTGTTCAGCCAGTTGACACTCTTCAGCACACCAAGACTATGTGGTTATGTTCAATGCCATTTAGTATATTCATTTTATTGAACTTTCCTGGAATACAGTAAAATACATTTTGACAGTAAATAATGCACAACAATTCCTGATGTTTATTATTTCATAAATTGCACTGGTTCAAGACAATTCCAAACATTTCATTTGCATGAAAACTGTGTCTACACATTAATAAATGAAATTACAACACTGCTGCACTGATAGTCATGAGGGTTATTTATAAATACAAGTTATACTATCTTTTGCAGGTTCTGTTAAAGTTCATATTTGATGCCCAACATGTTAACCAGTTTAGTTATGTCAAATTTCATGTGAAAGATGTACTTATTCAATCACAGAAACTAAATTTATTCTAAAGGCAACAAGCATCCAAGTAGCCACTACGATACATTAATGCAAAAATAAATTAGTGCACGATGCCAAAAGGTGTTCTTCATAACATTTAAAATTGACTACCACTATGAGAGGTACTTCACAATAAACTGTTTGTCACTAACATCTCCCAGTATTAGCATTATATTTTCTTTAAACAGGATACAAAACCATTGTAGTCTTTCACTAATACAATGCTAATATATAATACATGTTTGTATACACAGATATTTCAATCTACCAGTTGAAAAAAACAGTTTACCCACAATGTGTTTTCAACACTGAGAATGCATACCAACAGAAAGCTGTTCCAGTTGCACCATGACACAGACATGACTTCTTGTAGGCACCGACAGATATGACTTTCAAATGTGAATTTAGCTCCTATCAGAACATGTGAAAACACTTGCATTATCAGTTTAGAACTTATGTTTAGAAACACCCGAAGAACGACGTATGTCATCGCACAATTCCAACTGTACTAATCTCCCTGTAATTATGCGATAGCATACTTCATTCTTCGGGTGTTTCTCAACACAAGTTCTAAGCTGAAAGTGCCATTGTACTAATCTCGTTAGAGTAAGACTTGTCAAGTTCCAAAAAAATATCGTCATGTTTAGTTGTTGGTCTGTCACATCTAGCTCCATCAGCCTGCTCTATTCAGCCTTGCCGGACTTCTTAGTGGCTTGCAGTTTTGCCCGCTTGGCGTAGTATTCTTTGTACTGCCAGTCAGTGCCAAACATGCGGTCCCACCAGGTGAATGTGGATGCGTAGTTGCCCAAGAAGTTGTAGTGGTGGAAGTCATGGAACTTGGCACCTACAGACAATGCCAGATCTTACTGTCAACTAAAGACACCATGTTGACATCAAGCACTGGTGATACAAACAATTCGGTGTCTTGAAACTGTACAACCAAGATATCTTTGTGTTGTGTTATAATTGCATCGATATTGTCATTTTGTATTTACCTTATTGTCTATAGTGTTGATCATTAACTTAAAAATGGAAAAAAAATATATTTGGTGTGAAAGAGTAGACAGATGTGAGTGTATTACTTCAACTGACTTATATTGTATTCGTAAATCATTTATTAAATGTATGTATATATGGGTCATTCCAATGGTCAAAAAGTTGATGTCTCCGAGTTTGCTTAAATTTCAACTAATGAATAAGCAGCTATACTTGAGCACTTCTGCATAAAAAACTAAGGATTTGCATGCAAATTGTATCTGTAATGCCCTATAACGTAAACATAGGGTAACGGCCAAAAACGAATACATTATTTTATTAACATTTCAGGATGGTGTTCTGCCACTTTTATTTTGAATATTTTTGGCCAAATTAGGAGAAAAATGTCATTGGGCACAACAGTAACTTTTATCTGCAATATAAATGAAACAAGACAGAACACCATCCTGAAATTTTAATGTAGTTTACCTAATAAAGAACCATGCACAGTTAAAAAATGGTAGTCATATGACTTGTCCCACATTCTCATTTTGGGTGCTGAAATTCGTAAAGTATAAAAAAGTTAAAGTTTAACCATTTCAGTACGACAGGCCGAATTTTCGGCCACGCAGTGTGTGACACTACAGTACCACAGGCCGAAATTTCGGCATTGGTTATGTTCACCATTTAAATCGCTTTTACTCATAATTAATTGTTATATAGGTTGTCAAGGCGAATGAATCAGCTATTTAGTAGCAGCAATCGTAGATTATCGCTCCATATCATTTTATGTCGATTTTCGTGGTTTTTAATGACGGATTATCAAATTCTATGATGGCCACAACAGTGGAAAGCATTATTTCAACTGGCGATTTACCGCTGTATGTTTTGGACAGATTATTTGATAGTTTTAGTGATGAATCTTTTTCGGATGTTGACAATCGAAACAATGATGTTGGTGAACTTAGCGACCGAGCCAGAGACAAAATGGATACTGACAGCGGGAGTATTTTTGATCGCTACTCGGACGTTAGTGTAAACCCTGAGGATGAGCTGCGCACTGTACTATCAATGCTGGATGATGTGTAGTTTGATTTTTGTAAGAAGGAAAAGGTGTCTGTGAATCCGTCAACATACAAAGTAAAACGATATGGCTCGTTTTGCTCGATGATTATCATACTTTCAGAATAATATTCCTATTCATAAAATGCATTTTTGTTGCTGAATTTTTTACTTGAAGTGACGCAGTAAATTTTCTTGCATATTCACTGTTAAGATTTTCTGAAAATTTGTTGATTTAACACGGAATTACCCATATGTATGCATGTGCATATGTATGCATGCATGTATGTACGTATAAGAAATGAGCTTCCACTGCAATGACTGCTACACGTCCAAACAGTGAGTATGGTAGACCATGCTTATGTTTGTATGCATCATCCACATTAATACTAGTGCTACTAGTTGATGTAATTACCTCCGTATCCAGGGATGAGGTGGAAGATGTTGACGTAGGGGATGTCATAGCCGCTGTGGACGTCTATTGTCTCGAGGAGACGGACTGCGACCCAGGCCCACAGCATCACGACATGGTTGGAGAAGAGCAGGATGCCCCAGAAGAAACCCATGCCAAGTACTGGAAGATGGCACAGAACAAACACGTCACGCTCATGTAACTGATGTAGTGCCACTTTCAACTACGTAATACTCATTAATCTCTCAGAAATTTGTCATAAAGGTCCATAAGGCTGTGCCATGACTGTGCCAATGTTGTCTATCAGTATGTATCGTAACACAGTAAGCACACAATAGGGCAGGGACTGCAAGAAAAGCACCACAAGAGCATTCAATGAATAAGGATCTGGATAAAAAAAATTTTACTCACTGTTTTCAACATTTTGTATTAATTATTAATGAATAAGGTTAACAACATTCTTTATTATGTAAAATCAATTCACATTGTAATCAAAATTGATGTTAAACTATTTGTTAATGTTGATGATTGTGTTATCGTTCCAACATGTCTGACCCTGTATTTGGTATGTATAACTTACTGAGGGTCTCAAAGGGATGAGCATACTCTGCCGTCATTCCGAAGGGTGACTGGTAGTAATGGTGCACCTTGTGGACGTATTTGTAGAAGCGTTTGTCGTGTGCAAGTCGGTGGATCCAGTAATGCCAGGTGTCCTCGATGACAGCACACAGGAAGACACGACCCCCAATGTCATACCTGTGATGCACAAATACAACATCTAATGTTCTCATGCCCGTGAAATACATGTCAAATACAGTGGCAGTGTTAACACAGCTAGTTTATGCTGGAAGAAAATATAGTTTAATGCATTAAATGTTTCTAGTAATGTCTAACTGGCAAATGACTCAGTCGTGCAATGTGAACCAAGTGTAAAATTCATTTCACTGATAGATCTGGATACTTACAAGATGTATTTTTTCCAGATTTTTTTAAAGATCACTTTGTTATGTCATACTTTTTATAGACATGGACATTAATTTATTAAAGATTGCTTGGACACTCATAACAATATATTCAAAGACATTTTTTTAAATGTCAGATGTCAGAAATTAAAAAATGTCTGATCTAATGTCTTGCAATGACCCACCATCGAGGCATCTCCTCCCAGCTGTAGGGAATACCAAACATCTCGGTGTACATGTAGGTGCTCGCAATCATAGGCAGCTACAACAACAACAACATATGTAGGAGTCAGATCGCAGTTGTTCAATTGTAAGATTAATGTAGATGACACTAATAGCAATGATAATAGGTGTATCATGTCTGCACAGGATTATATCAATTGTCTTTACAAAAGGAACATTAGATACATCGCCAGAGTGGCAACCAAAATGTTTGTGGTAGCAGTCCCAGAAATGTCTTGTGATGGCAGCTCCAGAAATGTTTTAATAATGTAATGTTTTGAGAGTAGTGGCAGGCTGGTAGCCCTATACAAGCGGCTGCCCAGAAATGTTTTGAGAGTAGTGGCAGGCTGGTAGCCCCATACAAGCGGCTGCCCAGAAATGTTTTGAGAGTAGTGGCAGGCTGGTAGCCCTATACAAGCGGCTGCCCAGAAATGTTTTGAGAGTAGTGGCAGGCTGGTAGCCCTATACAAGTGGCAGCCCAGAAATATTTTGAAGTTGTGTTTCACGACAATTATACCCCTGTATGTGTGACCATGGTAGAAAGCCATTATTAATATTCTGTGATGTGACAACAAGGGGTGAGATTTAGCGGTTGCCTGGTCGTCAGAACTGGCTTCGGGCGACTTAAATTTTTGACTACAGTAGCCCGAATGGCGACTCAAAATATTTACGGAGCTGCAATATTTTAGACCCAGCAAAAATAAGCGGAATGTTAATAAACATCTCAGAAGTGTTGTCCTGGCTATACGTTAACCCTAAATTGTTTGTGACACGTTTGACATTGCATGAAATGTTGCCAAACCGTAGCCGAAGCAATATCAACAGGGAGAATTTATTGTATTTTTAATCAACCACATCGATGCTCAACATGTAACTGAACGGTTATTCTACATTGAAATAATAACAGGTCATGTTAATAGTCTTGGTGCCGCAATGTTTACCAAATGCATCAGGCCATCATGCCATCAATACACTCGAACGTATTACCAGAAACAACCGCGTCACACACGTGATGCAATACTCATTACATGTTCAAAATGTTGAAAGTTGCGTGAATTTAGACCCATGGTGCAGAATATCTGCTTTCTACTGTTTATATTGTGTACTGGCCCGAGGTCACAGACCTCGGGCCAATACGTGGGTGCGTGCTTTCTACTATAATATAAACCGCCCATATGATGATACGTACGCTCAAACGATTTACGTACCGAAGTATTCACCGCGGAGCATGTGGTTTCTGCGATTGTTGGAAGTTAACGTTTTACGCAGCGTACATTTGATTTACCATAAAAACCACTATATGGGGTATTTCGAAAAAATGAAGGCGTTACGTTTCATTAGTGGGGTCATAGATTAATCCCTGAAAGTTTGGCGCCCAAGGTGCAAGCCGTCTAGGAGAAAAACGTTAACATAACCACATACAAATATACGCTATCTCGATTATAGTTAGATATAATTATCTCCATGGTGCGCGGAGCACTTCTGGTGAATTAATCGGGAACCTGGTTAAAGTTTCTCTAGGCTAGGGTAAAATTAGGTCCCGTAAAAATCAGCAAAACTGTGACGCTTGGAGACTTTTCGTGTAGACTGTTGGTGTACCATATTATGAAAGAAAAACAACCTGTGCATAATTATATACTGTATTTTATTCAGTATTATGTATCACATTATATTGATCCTGCCTTGAAAATGTTTCAAAACTGTTTGTTTTTGATGTTTTTATTTGTCTTTGATGTAATTCATACATTTTATCTTCAAAGTATTTACTTTCTATCATCAAAGTATCAATTAGCAAGTGGGCTACCTAAGAAGCTGTTGGGCTACTTCACTTTGCAAGGTTGGTAGTCCGACTGGCTACCTTCCATGACTTGCTAAATCTCAGTCCTGGATAACCAACCTGAATACAGAAGTGGCTGAACATGAGCAGCTTGAAGCACTTCCACTGTTTCTCAAATGTCTCAGGAGCGTTCTGTAAATACAACAACACACGTACAGAGACTTGACTACATAGTAACACTTAGGAAACATGTAAAACAATGCTGGCTAGACAATAGAAAACAACAGTGACCTGCTATGTTCAGTTAGTGTCAAACGTAATAATAATATGCTAGTAAACATTTACAAAATGCAACTCAGACATGTGTAAGATTTTTTGCTTACCAGATCACGTTTAAAACTTTGCAAACATTTTGCAAGACATAATAATGTGAATTCTGGCACAGGCAAGAATCTCAGAAACCAGTTACATTTAGTTTTCTCGAAAGATGTAACAAAACGAGCATAGAAAGGTAAAAATGCTACCTGCTGGATCTTGAATCTCCTCATGAAAGGGATGAACTGGAACATGAAGGCTGGCAAACACATCCCGAAGTACAGCAGCTGAAAAATAATATTGACACATATTTACAAGTAAAAAGTACCAGTCCCTCATACAATATTTTTTTCCACACTGCAACTGTGATAAGTGTTATATTAATTGGCACACATTTTATTTTGAAATTGCATAACCATTTTGTACCTCTGAGCTCAGGTTTCCAAAGAGTTAGGTAAAACATGTTTTTGTATTATTTTTTATAACTAGTACAAACATCATCAATATATCATTATTTTAAAAGATCTACTATTTATTGGGCACACCTAAATAGTTGCTTAACCAGGAGACCATGTCACGTGATTCTGGCATGAGTCATCATGATCAGTCACATATTGTGTAGGTCAGGTGTCTCCACTTGGCCTCATAATGTGGGGCTCTGTTACTAGGCACTAGTAATATTTATGTGATTGTCCAGGACTCTGTGACCAGCGAATATTTCAGGAATCTTACAAAAAAATGTAATGTACCAGAATGTCCAGAAATATAACTGCAGGTGTATCAGAGTATAAAACAGTAAATAAGATTATCATTTTAGTTTCTGTACACAAAATTTCATTCCCAAAGAGCTAGTATACTGAAAAGTGGAATGACTTAGGTTAACGTAACATCTAACATTTGGACAATCTGGTCTCTGGAAATTACACAAAAACAAAGGAAAACACGTCTGTATGTAGCTCTTTGCAGGGCCTTTCATTGAAAATTAGTGGTTCAAGGATCAATAATGTTGTGTCCCGCTACAAATACAAACTTCATATACATGCTTGCTGTGAGATAAATACACCAAACTGAGATGGCTAAATAATTTAATATTTATAACAGACAGTGTAATAAGCTTCCAGTGATTTGTCAGCACCAGGTACTTCAGGAGACTATGGCTATGCATACATTTCTAGATGCATTACTATTAGTGATGAAATCACTTTAAAAGTCCTTAACAAAGATAATACACATATATGATGACATTGGGAATTACCACAACGATATCGAAAATAAATATGTTTAAATCAACAATTAATTATTTATTTTAATATCCACATATATATGTATATATTATTATTATTATATATATTTCATTTTTAAAATGGAACACATTTCGATTACTTTTTAATAACAATTTGTTAGCGTTGTTACTACGAACTGCTCATGTGTAGATAGGAAAATAGTTTTTAGAGTGGTAACAACCAACTGTCTATTAAAATGAATACCTCGTGAATTAGCAGCGATCCCCATGTCGCGATCTGGAACTTCGTGTAGCTGTCAGTCATCCACATCCAGAGTTTTGAGATCGGATCCTCCAGCGGGTTTTCAGGAAAGTAATCCAGCACATTTTCCACGTACTGGATTGCGACGTTTGACGGCGATGTAACTGCTTGGGTTTCCATGTTTGCTTGTTAGGAACGCTCAGTGTTTCACGAAAACATAACAGAAATGAATGAGCAACCAAGTTTACATCACCTGGTTGAGCGACAACGATCGTCGCTTGGAGGAAACCAGTTTTGTAAACACACTTCTCATTGGCTGCAGCCAATGGTCTGATAGAGTACACCAATCACAGGACGTATTACATCAGCGCGTGGTTCGGCTGTGCGTTGACGAACATCACGTACGATACACGCGAAGAATGGGACCATGAATTATTAGGAACCACAAGCCCGTCAGGGCTGTACGAGATTACCATTAAATGCAAATAGCTTCAGTTGGCGCGCGGACAAGGAACCACAAACATTCGTCCATTGACAAACTCGCGTGATACCTCGCGTGACACTAACTGATATTTGTATAAATAATATTAATACAGCTATTATAATGTATATATTTTTGACTGACTACATGGTATATCATGGTATAATATGACTATGTTATACCAGTCAGTCAGTCAGTCAGTCATCGGTCAATCAATCAATCAATCAATCATATATATATATATATATATATATATATATATATATATATATATATATATATATATATATATATATATATATATATATATATATATATATATATCATGTAATTCCATATACCATGTAATTCTATGGTATGCCAATCAATTCCATGGTATGTTTTCAAAAGGGAACGTCTTAATATCCATTCTATCATCTACAATTCATGTATTAATTAATGTTTTAATATTGTAATGCACCCTTGAATGCCCAAACCGGCCAGATTCACGGCGCAGACAAATGTTGGGCGCCACACGGCGTGTCGAAAACCAGATAGCCTGCCACTAACCACCTGTCGGGACTGGTGCAGTCGCCATCTAACGGGTACTTTTGCGTCGTCTCAATAAGACGTCTAACGGCAGAGAGAATCACTGTGGATGCGCCCACTGATTGCGTGTTGTGTCACTGCAATGTTGGAGAAACAACTCATGAAATACCAGTCCCCCAACTTCGCCGTACTAGTTAGAACTTTTTGTGCTCTTCAAGGATATAATTATGACATACGCATGCATCTTCCACAACATAACATCTCTATGTGTAGACGTACGTTAGCTTGTTATTTGTTATATGAAGCTGCATAGCGCATATTTTAAGGCCCATTTTTCATAAAATTAGAATCAGTTACAAAAGAGTTTAACTTAAAATTGTAACAATTAGCCCCAGTCTCCTCTGATTTTATGAGAACAAAATGTGCCGCGACAAAAACAAATTATAAGGATGTGGTTATAGAGATGCATTTGGCGACACAAAACAGCAGTGCAATACACCAAACATACGATGGTTCGTGAATATGGCATGTGAGGCGAATACTGTGGCTGTTTTATCAATAACGTCAAAAGCGGTGTAAACAATTATGTACTGAACATGCGCATCGCGGTGAGTTGCAAAGTGACAAAGCTACCATGATTTCACCTTGTAAGATATATGCCTCCTTTATCTCATCTTTTTCGGGGCCGCCGAATTTCTAACAGATGTAGACGTGTTTCAATTGGCCGTCTTCTTTGCGCTCGCCAGGTCGATATTTATAAATGAATGTGTACTCACTCGACCAATGAGTACATAGATTACTACAGAAGTGTAGTCAAGGCATTGTACTCCAGGTTCGAAGCGATTTTAATCGTGTACATCAAACGCTTACATGCATAGTAGCAATATAATAACTCACGGTGAAAATTAAAAGAACAGTCAAGATTTGTATCACCGTAAACCGTAAAGAAAAGTAATGAATATAAACATAACTTAAAATGTATATAGACGCTTAAAGTGTATAGGATTTGACAAGTAAATTCTAACCGGAAATTCGGCATGACTACACACCTCAGTGTGAATTAAAATAGTCTTGCCCGCCCTTTGGAAATGCTCCTCCGGGGTATTTATACTCTCAGCTTACCAAATTCAGACGCGGTCACTAGAGGCGCGGTGATTTTTTAAATACCAAATACACTTTACCATCGAGCAACCTGTTAAACCACCCATCGTCTCAACCGCTGGACAGTGAGATCTCCCATCGGTTTCCTTGACCAGTTTGCCAATTAAGTTTTTGGAGCTGTGCCAATCCAAGGTTCCCAGGGCTCTTTCAGTTCCCTGATTACGTTGACCTCCGAGGTCAGAGCAATTTAGCAACTGTCAGAATTAAGGGGTGGTGTTTATTTTCCATTAAGGGAGGACTGGTCTAAATATTACCATCAATCTTTGGCACCATATGGATTTTGGAATGGAATGACTTAATAACATTAGTTATTAAAAACTATTTAAATCAAACTGGCATATACTTTACAAACTGTTATAACAGTGCAGAACGAACTTCTTAAATTTATCCCAAAAGTGGCAAGGAGAGCCCCAAAGCATAAGCACACAGTTGGTGTCCGAAACAAAACAATTCGCAAAGTAGTTGCATCTTTGCTATAATTGAACAGCTTGCCATCAGTCATGTAAACATACATCTTCTGACGATTACGCGAATGCATCGGAAAACATGTCAGTAACAGCAAGAATAAACAACATTATCACAAAAATATCCATCTATGCGTTGGTACTCGGTGCTGCCAGTCAATATATTGGTGGCCTTTTGGAATCTAACTCTTGAAAACGCGACGTAACACTGGACGTTATAGTAGCGTCTAGAGACGTTCTGCGTAATTTGTAGCCTTGAAAGTTTGGTGTCTAGGAGGAGTAGCATAACAAACATACTCTAGGAGGAGTAGCATAATAAACATACTCTAGGAGGAGTAGCATAACAAACATACTCTAGGAGGAGTAGCATAGCAAACATACTCTAGGAGGAGTAGCATAGCAAACATACTCTAGGAGGAGTAGCATAATAAACATACTCTAGGAGGAGTAGCATAGCAAACATACTCTAGGAGGAGTAGCATAACAAACATACTCTAGGAGGAGTAGCATAATAAACATACTCTAGGAGGAGTAGCATAGCAAACATACTCTAGGAGGAGTAGCATAACAAACATACTCTAGGAGGAGTAGCATAACAAACATACTCTAGGAGGAGTAGCATAATAAACATACTATAGGAGGAATAGCATAGCAAACATACTCTAGGAGGAGTAGCATAACAAACATACTCTAGGAGGAGTAGCATAACAAACATACTCTAGGAGGAGTAGCATAGCAAACATACTCTTGGAGGAGTAGCATAACAAACGTACTCTCGCTCGATTATAGTAAGATCTAAGTACAACAATTAGCAATCCTTCCAATTTCCTTCTTCGACTGCATTTTTTCTGCACAACCAGCAACTTATCAAGAATTTGCCTACCTACGACTAATAACAGATGTATCATTATGATCGATCATCTCGGATTTTCCCAGTTCTTCAAGCGTGGATTGTTTAGGTCATACATATACTAATATAATTGCCACGGTCATCCTGACACGAGCTTCTTATAGACCAGTAGAAATGTCAAGCAGGTCTTGAAACATTTATAAGCATGTGATGGACAAGTGGCGACTGACAGATGACTGTAACCTTTAAGCGATGCGCTGGCTCTATGATTTGGCGGTTCTCTTCGGGACAAAGAGGCAGTTAATACAAATGGCTTGCTGCACGCTCACGTCTAAGAGACTGGGTGTGTGTTTAATGCCTATGTCAGGTGAATCAATGACCTCACTGGGGGTAAATGACCTCACAGGGGGTAAATGCATAAACTACTGGATACGCTGTTGCCATTTTTGTCTGACCAGTTTCTGACACATCGCTCTTAATTTTTTTTGGACCTTATTCAGCGCAATGATTTGGCCTTCATGAACACCCTACACTTACCTCACATTGATTGTACTCCTTTAACCACATAACACTTACCTCACATTGATTGTACTCCTTTAACCATATAACACTTACCTCACATTGATTGTACTCCTTTAACCACATAACACTTACCTCACATTGATTGTACTCCTTTAACCACATAACACTTACCTCACATTGATTGTACTCCTTTAACCACATAACACTTACCTCACATTGATTGTACTCCTTTAACCATATAACACTTACCTCACATTGATTGTACTCCTTTAACCACATAACACTTACCTCACATTGATTGTACTCCTTTAACCATATAACACTTACCTCCCATTGATTGTACTCTTTTAACCATATAACACTTACCTCACATTGATTGTACTCCTTTAACCACATAACACTTACCTCACATTGATTGTACTCCTTTAACCATATAACACTTACCTCACATTGATTGTACTCCTTTAACCACATAACACTTACCTCACATTGATTGTACTCCTTTAACCATATAACACTTACCTCACATTGATTGTACTCCTTTAACCACATAACACTTACCTCACATTGATTGTACTCCTTTAACCACATAACACTTACCTCACATTGATTGTACTCCTTTAACCATATAACACTTACCTCACATTGATTGTACTCCTTTAACCACATAACACTTACCTCACATTGATTGTACTCCTTTAACCATATAACACTTACCTCCCATTGATTGTACTCTTTTAACCATATAACACTTACCTCACATTGATTGTACTCCTTTAACCACATAACACTTACCTCACATTGATTGTACTCCTTTAACCACATAACACTTACCTCACATTGATTGTACTCCTTTAACCACATAACACTTACCTCACATTGATTGTACTCCTTTAACCATATAACACTTACCTCACATTGATTGTACTCCTTTAACCACATAACACTTACCTCACATTGATTGTACTCCTTTAACCACATAACACTTACCTCACATTGATTGTACTCCTTTAACCATATAACACTTACCTCACATTGATTGTACTCCTTTAACCACATAACACTTACCTCACATTGATTGTACTCCTTTAACCATATAACACTTACCTCCCATTGATTGTACTCTTTTAACCATATAACACTTACCTCACACTGATTGTACTCCTTTAACCACATAACACTTACCTCACATTGATTGTACTCCTTTAACCATATAACACTTACCTCACATTGATTGTACTCCTTTAACCACATAACACTTACCTCACATTGATTGTACTCCTTTAACCATATAACACTTACCTCACATTGATTGTACTCCTTTAACCATATAACACTTACCTCACATTGATTGTACTCCTTTAACCACATAACACTTACCTCACATTGATTGTACTCCTTTTATAACACTTACCTCACATTGATTGTACTCCTTTAACCACATAACACTTACCTCACATTGATTGTACTCCTTTAACCACATAACACTTACCTCACATTGATTGTACTCCTTTAACCATATAACACTTACCTCACATTGATTGTACTCCTTTAACCACATAACACTTACCTCACATTGATTGTACTCCTTTAACCATATAACATAGTTTTATTTTGCGATTGTGATACTCACTGACATTACCTTTGGTTATTTTGAGCCATTTGGCATCTCTAATGGTCTTGGCCAAGATTACAATTTGTCGCAAGACTGGACGGCAGAATTCATGAACGGAAATTATTTCAACCCAAAACTAGGGATATTTGATATGTTGTCCATATTGTATTTTGCAACTATCCTGAAAAAAATAGCTTTGTACTATATATTTCCATGTTGGGTCCATGTTTGACCTAATGCACCTGGACTATTAACTTTTTCATAAATTATCACTGATTGACCCACAACGCTATCACTATTTTCCAAAGCTGACAGATTTGTCACTACGACACACCCCATAACTGGCGACCAATGCGTTTGCCTTGTTCACGTGGATCAGACGAACAAGATGCTCGGCTTTGTATTACAGGAACTGGCCCTAATAGAGTAATCAGATAACTATTTTATATATGTTAAGAAAGAATAATAATTAACTTTTTAACAAATATGAACATGACATGGACTTCTCACTTTAGATAAAGTACTAGTCACCATTTGTTATTATTAAGTACAACTGTCCGCAACACCATTTGTGGTTATTACGTACAACTGTCCGCAACACCATTTGTGGATATTACGTACAAATGTCCGCAACACAATTTGTGGTTATTACATACAAATGTCCGCAACACCATTTGTGGTTATTACGTACAACTGTCCGCAACACCATTTGTGGTTATTACGTACAAATGTCCGCAACACCATTTGTGGTTATTACGTACAACTGTCCGCAACACTATTTGTGGTTATTACGTACAACTGTCCGCAACACTATTCGACAAGTTACTTACAGTTTGTTGACAACGTCATGCGTCTTTTTTATTGTCCCAAGTAACGTAACTGCCAGTATTAGGTCGAAATGTCGGGGAGATATTGACTGGCAGCACTAAGTACCAATACGTAGACAGACAAGATGGCGTCCTTGTCCACTTGCCATCTGGAACATGTTGTTTTGGGATGGCAATCTTGTTAAATCTTGTTAACATTGTTATCGTGACAGTCACTTACGAACTACCAAGTTATCCCGTCCGGAGGATGGGTAGTTTTGCTAGTAATAATAATACTACAACCAGCATCCACCGTACACCGGGTGAATAATCAGTTCAATTGCGGTTTCTGGGTCAATGTGTCGACAACAGAATACAACTTATTATTATTATGACATTTTGCGTCGGTCGGAAATGTCTTCCATCATTCTGTGACCGACACCTTTGTTGGCAGGTGACACCTCGTGGAATTTCCCAAATGCGTATTCCGTCAAACGACAATAAATCATAGTTTGTTTGACATCAACACACTTCATCCAGGTTGGGTAGGGGACACCTGGGGTAGTTGTGTACATGGGCAAGTTGTTACAGATGCGTTTTACGAAAATATAGCAAACGTATGGAGTCACCATCGACAGTAGTTGGTTGGAAGTTCACCAGCGGACACAATTTCCAAAAATCGGAAGTTAAGAAATTAACAAGATGAAAAATTAATATGAAAAATGACTTTTTAACTACCTAAAATGTTTTGGGTATGTCCACATGATATCATCTCACTCAGCCACTTTTTATGTGTGTCGTGAATGAAACTTGAAACGTGTCTACTACATAGTATAAAGGGTTATTCCAAGTAGAAGTTAAATTGATATTCATGATGTGTTATCGTACACGTACGTTCAACTGCAAAAAAATGTGTTTGGGACGAGTTGTTACAATTGTAACAACGCTCGGGCGGCTCGAACCGTGCCACAAAAAAATTGATTGTCATCCAAGGCAAAACACCCAGATGACAAGTGGACAAGGAAGCCACTCTCTTGTGGAGGGTCCAAAAAATTTTCATTTATGCGTAACCCGCCCTTCTGAGATATTTGTTAATTTTGTTTGACGCTTGTACATGTACGAGTTACACTTGCTTTGCTGCGATCCATGAGTTCTTTGTTGTAACAATGTGCCCTATATGATGTATAAACCTGCCCCGCTTACGGGGCTAGTTGCTACAGTCGCTGGGAAACTTCATATATCTACATAACTACAATACGGAATATCAATGGTATGGTACATTCTATTAACACGAATAATAAATGTAATGAATATTTTGACAGAAATATTGCATCTAACATACTTTTCAAAAAAATTTACTTTAACTTAAAATTGGAACAACTAGCCCCGGTCTCACCTAATTTTATGAGAAAAAAATGTGCCGCGACAAAAACCGTTTGTCATACGGCACGTAAACACCTGTCAGGTGTGGTGTCACCGTGACATGTTTTCGGAATCACATGGTTGCGAGAGATGTGTATAAAGCCTGTCATCAAGTAATGGAAAGGACAGGACGCCATCGACCAGGACAGGACGCCACCGACCCAGCAATCGTTTGTCGCGATCGACCGACGCAAAGCACTTACAGACCACGATTCACAGTAAGTGACAGTGATCTGCTATTACATGTCATAACCAGAACGAAACTGTTGTTTACTAAGAAAGTAGAGATAACTCTTTCGTTTCATTAGCACGACCTTTGGATGTTCTTGTCATTTTATGTTTCCAGATGTTATTTCTAATTCAAACAGGTTTTGAATACACTGCTGACAAATGTTAGACAACATAGTAATATCCCAAATGCATGCACCCATTGTCTATTTATGCAACAAAGAAAGATTACACTGACTTATCATGATTCCTTCGTTAAGCGCCTCCCTACGCGTGCGTAAAACATCCATTGTCACTTATTTTAATTGAGTCAACTGTAAATACTTCCATGTACGTGATCGGACAGTGGCGAAAGTAGCTAACAAAATAAATATGACAATTACAGATTTTGGCCTATGTGGCAAAAACAACTACTATTTTCTGAACATGACCAGGAGGAATTTAACTAGCTGGTCATATATTTGTATAATTGTATTTCATCAGGTTAGAGAGACGCCTACGTGGAAATATGAAGTTAAGTGACGCGTTGATGGCCGTCGCCATTTTGTTTTTGGTGGGAACGTCACATTCCGAAAATCCGTGCAAGGTACAGTGTCAGTGTTGTACAGTGAGAACATTGGCAGCTCGGCCATTCTGCAATGATGCAATATCGTCTAACTAACTTCCAATATACTTGTTGTCTTCATATTATTGGACATGTCGTTTCTGCAGGTTTTCCTTTCCTCTTTAATTCATCAATAAAACGAACATTGGTTGTCATCATTGCTATCAATAGCGATATGATGTAATAATTGTTATTTTGACCACCCCAGACAATGAGGTGTACAGCAGGCAAGATCTGCGTCTCTGTCTCGCAGCCGTGTGAAGCCCCGCCTTGCGCTCGCGTTGGTGCATGCATTAATTCAGGTACTCCACCACTGGCAAGTCTTAGCGCTTTTTCTAACGCCAAACATTATTTCGTGACACATTCAAGAACAATCTCTTTCAACATCTAAAAGTCTATGTCGACTAAGATACTCGGACACACCTTTTCAGTAAATGACATTAATGCCTAGCTTTGTCTGTAATGTCAAGCTTTTTGTTAATGAATATATTTTGCCTGAACTGGCCAGTCAACCTCCACGATGGCAGCGACAATAGTAACGGACGTTTTTCATTAAATATTTACATTTACAGGAACGAATTTCATTAAAATCTTTCTGACTAGACGGATGTTTATTAACAACCATACATCCACATACAAAAAACACAATTCTGCCTGTGTCGAACTTTTTTACTTATTTAATACAAATATTATTTTCTTTTATGGTATTGCAGGAATTGTAACATGTCTAGTAACATATGATATTTTCACCTGAAATGTCATAATATGTTTTTGTTTCCTATCGTTTAGACGTTATTTCTCCTGCACTGTGTCCGAAGTTGATATGCCAGGCATGTCCGTTAGGACTGCTCAGGAAATACGACAGTGCCGGATGTGAAACGTGTCAGTGTTACGACCCGTGCGAGGTGAGACTATGTGGGTCGTCACACCACACGCGTCGATTGTGGTATGATATTGATAAAATCGTCGATACGAAGGGATGAACGTTTCCTTGTGTGTGCTTGCGTGCGTGCGTGCGTGCGTGCGTACGTGCGTAATTATTCAATCCTATTCTATTGATGTACAACTGCGTATCTATTCAACGATGATGCTGTTTTTATTAACAACTGTGAATAGATGCTAAAATTGGTCCACCCTATCTACAGTATAATCCAGAAGTTCTAACATTAGGACTGATAGTTTTCACTTGTGTCGTAGGGGGTGAAGTGTGAGGAGACAAAGGAGTGCGTGGCTAAAGAGGAAGACGGCTGTGCGCGGGCGGTATGCGTGAGTGAGTAACAATACATATTTTTAATAGAATTCATTAACACGCCAGTGACAAAATATATGTTATTAACACGCCAGTGACAACATGTATGTTATTAACACGCCAGTGACAACATTTATATTATTAACACGCCAGTGACAACATGTATGTTATTAACACGCCATTGATAACATTTATGTTATTAACACGCCAGTGACAACATGTATGTTATTAACACGCCAGTGATAATATTTATGTTATTAACACACCAGTGACAACATTTATGTTATTAACACACCAATGACAACATTTATGTTATTAACACACCAGTGACAACATGTATGTTATTAACACGCCAGTGACAACATGTATGTTATTAACACGCCAGTGATAACATGTATGTTATTAACACGCAGTGACAACATTTATGTTATTAACATGCCAGTGACAACATTTATGTTCTTTTTCGATGCCAGTTGTGACGACATATTTTAACTAATTCTGACGAATCATTAAATGATAAGGTAATATTTATTCGCCAAAGAAATATATAACGTAACGACATACGTGTACATTTATTTGATATATTAATAAAATATCAAAATCACATAGTGTTTATCATAACAGTTCTTGCGCCAAATTTCGTGAAAAATAGTCATTTACCTTAGATAATATCAAGCCTAATTGAATTGACACATGTATTAGCATTGTTATTCGTGTTGAAATTAGAAAATACATAGCGAATAGCGATTGGCTGCTCTCTCACCCCCTTGTCTGTCCGTCTGTCTCTATATCTATGTCTGTCTATCTATCTATCTATCTATCTATCTATCTATCTATCTATCTATCTATATATATATATATGTATATATATATATATATATATATATATATATATATATATATATATATCTGTATGTCTGTCTGTCTGTCTGTCTGGCTGTCTCTGTCTGCCTTCTTCTCCCCTTATTTCTCTTAATTCCATGTCGACTTGCAGAAATGTCGCTCTGCTACGGACACGGCGACCCTCACTTCCACACCTTCGACGACGGCCTTATACACTACCAAGGAATCGGTTGGTTTCTCATGTCCGGTCGCAGCTTGCTCAACAACTGCCAGCATCTCAAAGACTTTGAACTGTATGTCGAGCAGGAGCTACGTCCTGGCTGGCCAACAACTGTCGCCTTCATAAAAACGATCGAACTTGTTGTGTTTCCTAACGTCGTTCCTACTTCAGTGACGATAAAGCGATTTGGCGCGGTTGTCGTGCGTTTTCATTTGTTTATTTTCTGAATCGAAAAGAACACATTGCAATGTTGACGCAGATGCGACAGCAACTTGGCTTAGATAAAACTTGAGTGTACAAAACAACGGATGGTTGATACATGTAAAATATGTATTTCAATAAATGGGACATTAAACATGCCTAATCTTCAATAAGAGGAAATTAAACGTGCCTAATAGCCATGACTACTTAAAAAGGGGTCATTATTAATACTTTTATGTCTATAAGGAAAGCTCCGATATATCATTTGTAATGGGATTATAAACGAGACACGACGCTGAGATATTTATGAACGTAGTAAAATTGGAAACCATTGGAATATAGGACTATTAAAAATATATTCCAAAACAATGGCGCTTATATTGAAACTATGATACGTGTATTTTTGATTTACCAACACAGGTGTCTCCCCTACCGTACCCACCAATGCCAGCGGGGATCGAATCGATCAATAACGGATACATTGTGACAACATTGGGGATCGTTGTCCGATATGACGGCAATAGCAGGGCGTCTATATGGATCCCGCTTGCCTATCGTCATTGCGTGACAGGTAAACATTGTTTATTCTACAGTTGCTGTGATTAGATAATCCACAATGTCTTCTACGACCGACTGGAAGATACTTGGTAAATATGGCCTGAAATATGTTGATCAGCGATGTAGGTGATAACATGTATCCTCTGTCATCCTTTTTGTTTGCTACGGCGACGTAGTGATGCACGCGCAGTATGGTGTCGTATATTAAGAAGAGAAACTGTTGTTGTCTAAGTCAAAACTATAATTAAATCGATGGAGCTTACAGTGCATTCGCCAGGTCAATAACCGCCTCACTAATAGCGTCAACGCTATGTATTTATGCATTTGAATATTACCAGGTATTTGCGGAAACGCCGATGGCAACTCTCTTAACGATTACGAAACGAAGGAAGGAATGAATGTGGCGCGAAAGCCGTGGAATGAGAGGTTCTGGCTGATCGGCAACAGCTATCGCAAGGGTGGACAGACTTCTCACGAGCAGTAATTCAACTAGTCTTTTACCCATAGGTTTATACTATACACTTATTGAACGATACTGGGTTTTATGGACGAGTTACTTCAGAATGTTGTATTGAGTAAGCTTGCTTAATATTTGTTACATAGGCTATTGCTTCTGACAACGTGCTGTCTACGGTGATATACACTGTCATGCATGGTGTGACATGCAGTGATATACACTGTCATGCACGGTGTGACATCCAGTGATACACACTGTCATGCACGGTGTGACATCCAGTGATATACACTGTCATGCACGGTGTGACGTCCAGTGATATACACTGTCATGTAAGGTGTGACATCCAGTGATATACACTGTCATGTACGGTGTGACACCCAGTGATATACACTGTCATGCACGGTGTGACGTCCAGTGATATACACTGTCATGTAAGGTGTGACATCCAGTGATATACACTGTCATGTACGGTGTGACATCCAGTGATATACACTGTCATGCACGGTGTGACATCC
Source organism: Lamellibrachia satsuma (assembly GCA_033239005.1). NCBI lineage: Eukaryota > Metazoa > Annelida > Polychaeta > Sabellida > Siboglinidae > Lamellibrachia > Lamellibrachia satsuma. The sequence goes on from BSQZ01000055.1 coordinate 3,527,016, forward strand.
AGTGATATACACTGTCATGTAAGGTGTGACATCCAGTGATATACACTGTCATGTACGGTGTGACGTCCAGTGATATACACTGTCATGTACGGTGTGACACCCAGTGATATACACTGTCATGCACGGTGTAACATCCAGTGATATACACTGTCTTGTACGGTGTAACATCCAGTGATATACACTGTCTTGCACGGTGTAACATCCAGTGATATACACTGTCTTGTACGGTGTAACATCCAGTGATATACACTGTCTTGTACGGTGTGACGTCCAGTGATATACACTGTGTTGCATGGCGACACGTATTTCATTTAATGAAGCAATTTCGCATGTGCATTTAGGACGAAGGACAGTGTGAACTTGCAATGCAGCAGAAGCAAAAAGCGTAGATTCAACAGCATCGCATACTGCGGATCTCTCAAGATGACTCGAGGTCCATTTGCCAAGTGCATAGCGAAAATGGTACGCGACATGCTAGCAGTGCACCTAGTATGCCACACATAGTTTGGAATCATTATCTTCTACCTGGTGTGACAGTCAAAGTACAGACAAAGTAAAACACTTGTAAACGATTGCTTGATTAACATCTGTCGATGGACAGGTTGTGAAAGAAAATAAGAGATGGATACGAAACATGTAACATAACCGGACATTTTTGCCATTTCAGTTAATATGTTATAAAGTAGCCAAATAACCCATACAAAAAGAATCGGGAGTTGTTGTTTGACTAATGGAATAATGCATCATTAGCAAAACAAAGGCTAGGACGTCAGATTATAAGAATCATGCTTGTTTCATCCGTGCAGCCGACCGAGGCAAAAAACGCCTACGAGAGCTGTATCTACGATGTCTGCGTAAGCCGGGTAAGTTAAACATGTTATGTTTGGCAATAGCTAACATTCATTTAATTTATTGTTTCGGAATATCGTGTATAGAGCCCTAAAGCTCAACTTAAAAAAAAATTCAAGTTCAAATGATCGGTTCAAAACGTGTAATCAAGTTACAACAGAACACCACGAATTTTATTATTTTAAAATTACATCGTTGTGACATTTCCTTAAATGTGTCTAAAGAGTTTTAATATCATGTTCACGTGAACAGAACCAGAAGAAAGCGGCGTGCGACAGCCTCCAGGCCTTCGCCGCAGCCTGTGAACACAACGGGGTCGTCTCAAACTGGAGAATACGAACTGGATGTCGTAAGTGACAGCGTGACCAAGTAACACGTGACAGAGTAACACGTGACACATACTTCTGTGTTTCGCTAAAGGGAATGTTCAAAGATTTTCATTTGCTAACTGATGCGTAATTTGGTGATTTCGTATAATTAAAATACCCAAATTCTCTAAGGATGTTTTTTATCTTAAATATATCTAAATTAATAACGCCTACTTCATGATTCGATGTTTACTGCTGTAGTATATTTACTGTCAGAAAATGTAGAAAGCGGGAATTTGAAAGACCTATATATTATAAAAAACGTTACTTGTCACCTTTGAAAAAAATAAGATTTATTGGTCGGTTTTTCATCGCAGTAAAACGGTCTCTACGTATGTCGTAAAACTAGCATGTTTAATTCGTCAAAAAATCGGGTATTGTTGAAAATATTAAGAGATGAAAGAAAACGATAATGGCAAATCTTTTACGGATATTATCATTATTATTCACCAACCGAAATGTTATAAATATTAATAAATTCAGTGTCGCAATGTCACTAAGTAAACCAATGAAAAGTGTTCCCTTTAAGTGTAGTTGTTGAAGTAGGTGGGTAGGTGGGAATTCATGTATGTTTGTATGAATGTGACGGGATGAAGATGTGTTTGTTTTTCAACATCACGTGTTATAATGTCGAAACTAATACGCGTTTTTCTTGTTTAGCTTTCCGTGTGATGCCAATGTCCATTTAATCCTATTGTATTACTTTCCCCGCATTACGTCTACTCTACGTATTTCCTCTGCCCAGCATTTATCATGTCATTGATGTAAATATCCATAATCGTGACATATCTTATATATCAGTCATATAAGTCTCAACACGTAGGCTTTGTATTAGGAGATATACATAGCAGGTATACCTAATAGAAAACCAAGTAACGTACGTAGCTAACCCTTCGAATTGCAGTCGAACTATTCTCTATATTACTGAAACATGATACCGATTGTTTCCTCTTGTGGAGTCACATAAGCTATGCTATGAGGATTGGGACCATTACTGATCCATCCTTTTATTTGTAGGGTGTCCTGGGGATCTCAAGTGGTCCAGATGCGGGCGAAAGTGCAATGCAACCCGAACGTGCTCCAATCGGAACGTCAAGTGCGGCTTCCGGTGCATCCGGAAGTGTGAGTGTTCCCGTAGAACGCCCTACCAGCAGGGCGACAGTTGTCTCTCCTTCCCACAGTGCAGAGCAGCTGGACTCCTTTGATGTAGCTAGATGTGCGTGCATCGGCATGTCAATCGAAATGTTTACTGTACTTAGGCCTACATATTCAAGGTCAAATAAAAATGGCTTTGATTGACTTTACCGTGCGTGTTCTTGCTAGCAGACTTCCCGTGATTTCTCCCAGCGTGGTTGATGTAATCTAATTTGTCAAGGCGGACAGATAAACACGATAAGCTAGCGCAGGAAGCGGTGTTCTCTCTGCGAATAGGATCTTACAAAAAGGGGATCAAACTTAGTCACCCTAAGTCAACGGGAAAATATGTATATGTATATGTTTATGTATATGTATATATATATATATATATATATATATATATATATATATATATATATATATATATATACACACACACACACACACACACACACACACACACACACACACACACACACACACACACACACCTATAGGATCCTACAAAAGGGGATCAAGCTTAGTCACCCTAAGTCAACGGGAAAATATGGAAACAAAATTAAAGCCAAAGTGGGGCCATGACCCATTCCCCCCATCGCTACGGTGAATAACATTTTGTCTACCCTTAGAATAAAGGGGACAAGAATGAAATCGGCTACATATAGTGATGCCCTCTGTTGACAACTAGTGCGAACATCAGGACCGACGGCCACATTTGAGCCGACAAAGCAACAATTCCGGACAGTAAATGGAAAACGAAGACGTCCAATATGTCTCATATACGGGTAGCCCGCATGGTAATTATATGGTAGCAACCAGTAAAAAATACTTTATTGCATTACCAACTAATACCAACTAATAAATATGGCGACTAAATACTACGACGGATTGAAGCCTTTAGGCGTTCAGTGGAGCCATTTCACGCCAGCAACGACACACACGAAGACAGTATGTATAAACCTGGCTGCGTTAATTTGCCAGCCAAGCGACATAACAGCTCACTCATTAGATCTTAAGGTGACGCAACTCCGTGATACTGCAGGCACAGACCCTGACCATACAAAAAAAAAACCACCTGTATCGAAACTAATTTATATGAAATTTATTTTGGGGTATGCTTTGACGCTTTCGATAACATCGATGGACGTTGCGAAAGCCTGCCTAAGTGTTATCGCTGGTTTTCCCGGTTCGCCTACGACATCACCGCACCTGTCGGTGCATTCAGTGAATCGAGATACCATCGCATGGCTGCTACTCGATATATGCCGCGATTGAATGATTTGACCAATCACTACCAGGATCGCATCGCCTGCGCCACAGGTTAAGCGATCCGGGGAAACCCCGCGTTGAAACCTCGGGCGTATCGCAAAACCGAATGCATGAATACGTCACCACCAACGGGGACAATGTAAGGGTATTATCCCCTGCGCGAATCAAATGAATGGGCGGAGCAAAACAGGAGAATACCTACAAATGCCTACATATACGAGCGCACGGTGGGTGTTCGCGCAATTTTGAAAGACACGTAAAGTGGATAAGATTCACGGTGTGAGTGGGACGCAACTGCACGGTAGTGACAATGTTGTTCAAAAAAAGGACATGCGAACAGGCGGCGGGCGACCGACGGGACATGGTTCGTCCTCCTGTCCGCCAGCGGGCGGGTGATGCACGAGTAACGCCGGGCATGTCTCGACAGCGCCGATTGACGCGGCCGGAGAACGTGACTCTGCGCGGCGACACAGGCGTGTGGTCCGTCCAGCAGTACAGGTAACACGACAGTCAGTGTAGACAGGTCATCTACGAAGCAAAGCGAAAGCGTTATATTTATATAAGCGTTAACCCTTTGCCCCCGTTAGACCTGTTCGTGCATACACCATTTCAACAAATTCTGATGAAGCATCCAACCACACTGAAATTGCTGCGCGAAAGCTGTTGTTTCTTACAATTCCTTCACTGGAATCCCATCTGCAGACAGAGATCGTTTAAACAGCTATTATTGAACTGAAGCAAACCGATGTAATTGTCCAAGTATCGTAACACCAGTAGACTGACTTGAACCCGATCCTCGGGTTTGGTAGTCCGGCACTCTACCGCAGAGCCATCGTGCCCACTATGGCTGTGCAATCTACATTTGTTTATCAAGTCGAATATATCTTTATTATAGAAAACGGTTGTGCGTGCTGAGTGCTGTGCCTCGCTTCCTTCGCAATGCCGGATTTACGGCAGGGATGACTGGGCAGTTGTCCAGGAGCATCCACAAAATAATTTTATGGGGGCCTCCACAAAATAATTTTATGGGGGCCTCCACAAAATAATTTTATGGGGGCCTCCACAAAATAATTTTATGGGGGCATCCACAAAATAATTTTATGGGGGCCTCCACAAAATAATTTTATGGGGGCATCCGCAAAATAATTTTATGGGGGCATCCACAAAATAATATGGCACAACAATGTACACGAATAACCTGTTGTGCTACTACGTCGTAGCGTGACAATTGACAAACTAATGCGTGACTAAGCTAGGTGATGAATGACTAGGTGATTTATGTTCTCGAAGGTAACCAACATTTAAAACATATGTTGCACCGACTTGCTCAACAGAATCTCGGTTATTTGCCGACCCTACCTCATTCCTTGAGGGAGGCCAGTCACTGCACATAGTCTCCACAGCCCTACATGCGGCCATGCTCCTGCGCAATGTCTTCTCCCTGATCGCCCAAAGTGCTGCTCCAGGGTTTGATATAATTAACTGAGTCTGCACCGTGGTCTACTGACTCATAATCATGGCAAATAATGTCTTATATATTACTGCACTGTTTTAACTGGACCGGTCACTAATGCATTACCGCTGAAGAAGAGAACGAAACGAAGGTTCCATAATACAGTAGACTACATCAGTCACAGCACATTACATGTATATTAGAACTATGTTGTGATGGAAAGAAGTATACGTAACAGCGCTCCCTGTTTACCCGCAGTGTCAAGAATCTGGTTCAAGTACATTCAACTCACTTCCCAATCATCGTTAAAGTAGCCCGTGGTTTCCATAACAACACGACAGCTGAACTACCAGTCAACCAGGTCAGTTGAAGTTTTAACCGCGACCATTTGGCGGATTGGATTGTTTCCTTATAAATTATTAGGATTCGGATTACGCTTAAAAACGACAAAAATGTATGGCAAATTAATCTACGTCCTCATCCAGGGTGCATATATGTGTTAAACAGTTATGTTACTTACACAGTAAGTCACAAATTGGACTCGTCAGACATATCTAAATGTAATCAATATCTAAATGTAATCAATATCTAAATGTAATCAAAGTAATAAGTAAATTGTTTTTCTTTACATTATGAAAGATTCTGGAAAAGCACAACGTGTCAAATGGAAATAGATTGCATTGTATTTTTATGAAACAAATATACCTTCGCACTTCATGTCGACAGATAAGTCTTTCAAAAACGATGTAGGCAATAGTAGCTGAGTTGTGCCGTGTTCATTGCAGGTGCTGCAGATCCACGACTGCGGGAAGCAGAGGCGAGTGGAGGCCCTCGACTCCCTCGGCCGCAACCTGTCGATCCCGGCCGACTACCCCGTCCACGTCACTCCGACCGACGGAGAGCGCGCTGGAGGTAAGCCGTTGGGGGTACACCCCACATGAATAAAATACAATGAAGGACGAAACCGTTAACATTAAACATAAAAAGCACTATCATAACCATGATATGCTCAGATGTCACTTTACTGGCATCTCTGTCAATTCAATGTACATCCCAAAGTGCGCCCTTCATGCAAAATCATTTTAGAACACGAGACGTGTTCCTGGACGTAGGTAGAGGAAAGTCAACACACTATTTAATATTTTATGTACGGTTTCCTTGTTGTTGCCGCTGCCGCTGCAGATGTTTTGGATTACGATTTGTGATAAATCTTTATTATGACGAATATTACAATGACGACAGTACCGATTACACTATAAAAAATCAGTACCGATTATAAAATCCTTACACGAAATCACAATTGTGCCATATCTATGACATGACGGTGCAACCCTGCAGACTAAAAGTTGTGGTGTTTTCAACTTAGATTATCTGACTCTGGCGGAAGCTACGGTCAGTTTGCCGGTCAAAGTCGAGGTTCTCCGGACAATGCCAGGCGGCGATGGAGTAACTAAGCACGTTCGGACTGGACAGATGCTTCTACTACGTAGCGTCGGAGAGATTGTCTTCCTACGCGCCAACGCCATCAACAGAGGTAAGGAATATTCTGAGTTGTAAACTCTACACAGTTTTAGCGTTCATTTTCTTCATCATTGTAGCTACGCAACATGGTCTACCGCTTGCTATTATTCGCAGGCATATATACATCATACATTAAATACTCCAGGTATTAAGGCAATGACAAAAAGACAGAACATAATAATTATATTCTGGCATCCATATTCCGGCATCCATCTAGAAAGTTTAAATAAACGTAATATAATACCCAAGCAAATGACGTTTGTGCGTTCTTCCAATACTAGATGTGGTCATCAGTTTCAATATTGTCTAATGATGTCATTCGTTTGTCAGGTTGGATTGACCAGTCGCGGGTGCTAACTATCCCATCATTCCTCGGAACCGAGTTCGCTACTGCTGAGGGCATGCGTGGCGCCACAAACGACGAGTGGACGGACTACAAGAATATGTTCTCGCGTTCCGTGCGTCACGTGAACTTCGACCTCGTCCAGGGACCCCTAGGTTGGTACAGTCTCGATTGTTGTCTTCAACTGTGAAGCATATCCTATTTGTGTGTTTGTACCTGCAACATTTGATTGTCATGGTCAAGCTCTTTGACAACCGTCACAAGATCCAAGTTCGTTTAATCAAATCACGAAGATTGTGTTAAATCGATGTTGACAAAATACAGTAATTGTACATAACATTGATAAAATAACATAAAACGTCGTTGTTCTTTGGGCGCATGCGCTCCCACCCCGTACACAAGTCTCGACAGAATCTATTTCAAACGCTCTTGATAGTGTGTTTGTGTATTTGTAGAAATCTTCATTCTGTGCGAGCCACGAAGCGTGAGTGACATCGGTGCGCTGCCTTTTGAACAATTCATAAATCACAGAACATTACAAGAAACGACGGAAGAACGAGAGGAGGGTGTTGACCAACAACTAAAAGAAACGATGACGCATGTTGACGCCCGCGTACCCGGTAGTAGCATGCACCGCCACGACTGCACGACGGACTACATGCTGTCTTTACATCGTGATGTAGGATCGTCGTGCAGCAGAGCGTGACAATGACGGCGGTTCAGTGTACAGTGTACAGTGTTCAGTGTACACTTGTGTACGCACATGTGCTTTGTACAGGCACAAAACAATCTCGCTTTAAAGTGGCATGACTACCGCATCGAACTGGTATTTGGTGGCAGTTGTCTAGCTACTCGGCTTGAGGGAAGGACAACGACACCCGACAACGTATCATGTTTCACTAAAACCACATACATTTAAAACAAGTTATAATAGGGGAGACCGGGGGTAGTTGCAACACGGGGAAGGTATAGTAGTGGAAACCGGGGATAGTTGCAACACGGGTAAGTTATGGTAGTGGAAACCGGGGGTGGATCCGATGAAAATATAAAATCGCGATTGTGAATGAGATGTTACAGCACCATCTCATTTACAATCGGTGTGAATGAGATGTCACAGCACCACCCCATTCACAATCGGTGTGAATGAGATGTCACAGCATCACCCCATGACGGCAATTAATAAATGTTTTATAATTAACATGATTTTGTTCATTACTGTGTTTCCACGGTGTTTCCACGGTGTTTCCACGGTGTTTCCACGGTGTTCCAAGGGCGGATCCGCCCATTACTTGTTATATAGTTATTTTAGATAGAGTCAATTAAGCCTTATTACCTCGTCGTGTATCCCAGATATGCATTAAACCAACTGAAATACATTAATTACTTATACTAGTATGTGTTATTTTGGATCAATATTGAAACATATATGTTACTTCTTGCCCTGCTGGCTGTTACAACTTGCCCCGCATAGGGGTAAATTGTAATGCTTTAGGAGACCTCAGGACACGTATAATTGTGTAAATATGTGTTGATTTAAGCATTTGTTAAAGGGTTTGCCTTTTGCGGGAGATATTTGCAGATACGCTTGCATTAAAAAAGTTCCGATCGGGTAACAATTCGAATAGCAATCATGAAATATGCTATTTTGCTACAACTAGCCCGAGTTTCCCCTCAAGTGACAACACATGCAGGAATAAAAGGGAATTGTCCCGCAACGACAGTCACTATTTCCCCAACAATCAAAGTCCACGACATTTGCTTGATTTTGTTTGTGCAAAACCAGGTCACCATACTTAATTGTTAGTGAAGAAGTCGTGTAACCAAGGTGCATCAACTCTTTAAATTATGATCTACGCCTGAAAAATCTGATATTATACAGGAACATGCACAATACTATGCTGGTCGCACATATCATGCTTAGTCTTCAGTATAAGTAAAACGAACATGTTATTCTAAACGGCATTCACCTGTTGGGAATCTAATGAAAAGTCAACTGAAAAGATGCAATATACCAAGTGAATTAATAGTTTAAACATTAGCTGGCAATAAATATCTTGATTCCATGCGACCACTTTGAAGTTCATATGTCATCAGAATCACGCAAACAATCGAGTTGAAAACATAAAAATGTTAAACATTCATATTCCCCAATAGTGTCACCACTCACCAGATTAACACCCTGCCACAACTTGATTATAAGCTCATAAACAAAATGGACGGCTGGCGGAGTGGCATAAATAACTTAAACGGTTAATAGGCTGGACATTTCAACATCTTTATTTCATTGTTTTTTGGTAAACTCTTGGTATTTGTCAATAAATCTCCTTATTTCAATTGCGAACAATTGTGGATAATATTTTGTGTTGAAATTTGACTAGAAACACGTTCGTTTTTGGATGAAATTATTTTTAGTCTCTCAAATGCATAAATGCTAATCGTAAACAATGGCGTCGCTCAGCCTACCAGTGGCGTCGCTCAGCCTACCAGTGGCGTCGCTCAACCTACCAGTGGCGTCGCTCAGCCTACCAGTGGAGTAGCTTAGCCTACCAGTGGCGTCGCTCAGCCTACCAGTGGCGTCGCTCATGAGAGTCCACCAATCGTCCATATTGAAGTTATAACGAAGTTGTGACAGTGGCGATATGGTGAGTGGCGCCCCCTCTCGGGGAGTGTGATTCCGATGACATACGTTTGACACGCGTCGCATTAACAGTGGTAATTACTAAAACATTAAACATATACCTCTCATCGTCCTGAGTGTAGCACCACGGGGCTTTCGGGACCTTAATATGAATTCAACAAAAGTTCAGCAGCAACTCGCGTGCTGACGGTACCAGTTATGTTCAGTTGCGAGATTCGTTGGTGTATTTGTGTCAATAAAGAGTAGACCTGGCGTTCTGTCCACGGACAAAGGAACCAGGAAGCAGGACGCGTGGGCTGCACGTCTCATAATTATAAAGACATGTTGCTCTTTGTGTACTGTAGCAGTCGACGCCTTAAAGGGTAGAGGTAGGATTTGACTCATTATTTGTACTAGCGGCGACAACAGTCGTGTGTGAAGTCAGTGCAGTGCTGCAACAGGCGGCTTGCTGTCGGTGTAGGGAAGTAGTCAAGTGAGAGAGATAGAGAGTGAGAGACAGACAGTCAGGCAGACAGAAAGGGAGAAACAGAGACAGACAGAAAAGAGAGACGGAGAAAGCGAGAGGGGAAGAGAGGGAGGGGGAGTCGGCGGTCATGTTTCCCCGTGGGAACCGTTTAGGACTTTTCAAAAGGCGCAAGAAGCCTCGCCACCCAGCCGGCCCGGAAGACTTCCCGACCATCTGCAGCGACGGCGGCGTATGGTCCAACCACCACTACAGGTATGGTCCAACCACCACTACAGGTATGGTCCAACCACCACTACAGGTATGGTCCAACCACCACTACAGGTATGGTCCAACCACCACTACAGGTATGGTCCAACCACCACTACAGGAATGCTAACCTAGGGCAGCGCGACCCGCTAAGGGACGTTCAAATTAGACACCATTGAACTACGTTAGAATGTCTTTAATGTATTCATGCCATAGACAATTATGTGTGTTACCCATAAAAAACTATTTTCAGCAAACATACAACCTAGCTTGCAATTGAAAAATAGTAAGGGTCCCCAAAAAACCCGTCTTGCTCCATCCCTGGGGCAAGACGGCTGCCTGCCTATGTCAATACAATCCATAGCTCCTTTCAATGAGTTTTTCGCTTATATGAACGGAAATAAAATCGGGTCACTGTAGTTGTTACATTTAAATTAGAGTTAACATATACCATGCAATCCATACAATTAGCTTAGTAATAGTCCATCATAATCGGTGTAATTGTGTATGCGTAATACATTTAATACATTATGTTAATGTGGAGAAGACATAGGGACCGTCTTGCCCCACATATATCGGGACTGTAGTGCCCACATACATAGGGACTGTCTTGCCCCACATACATAGGGACCGTCTTGCCCCACATAGATAGGGACTGTCTTGCCTCACATACATAGGGACTGTCTTGCCCCACATACATAGGGACCGTCTTACCCCACATAGATAGGGACTGTCTTGCCCCACATACACAGGGACTGTCTTGCCCCACATACATAGGGACTGTCTTGCCCCACGTGCACAGCGTATTCTTAACAGAATGTATATAAAACACAACATATTATTGGCCATTTTGTATTTTTTGACCTGTTAACTGAATAGATTTTTGCACTACAGAAAAATCGTGTGCAATATAAACCAGTATTTAGAACGAAACCGCAAACGTGTTTTTAGACAACGCGTGAGCTACCCGGTATGCACTGTGAACTTCCTCGTGCCGTATATGAGTCACGCCAATGTCTAACTTAACAGTGAATGACTCACAGCCGAACCTGACGAATGTCTGTGTTGACGGCTTGACAATGTGAACGCCATGGACGTTCATGCGTAGACACACTCGTAGTCTACTTCCCGCAGACATAATTTTATCGAAGTTTTTGGACGTACATGCCACATGGTACGGATTTCCCGTGTGTTATACTGATTATTAGGGTTTTGAGATTGATACTGCTGTATCACATTTTCACACGGATGTGTTACAAATTGAGGGTAAAATCGTACTAAGATACGTTTTCTGTGTTTTAGTAACGATATAATGTATGGCAAACGAATCGCAACCCATTGTTGGCGATTCCAACGGAAGTAAGCAAGTTTCAAGCGAAACCTAGCGGATTATATTTGATTTTAATATGTTCTCTATGTTATGTGTTCTGGACCGTTCTGCGCGTGTCGACCTCACGTATGAGCCGATTGTACGCAGCCCGCTTTGTATATATATATATATATATATATATATATATATATATATATATATATATATATATATATATATATATATATATATATATAATTGATTTATAGTTGATACAGATTTATACGGATTTTCTTTTTAAAAATACAGACTGGAACCAAAACAATGTGGCATATCTGTTTGGAACATTATTAAAATGCAGTAAACACACATTTCATGTATATAATCATTATTATATGTATATAAATAAATTTACTTGACAATAACAATGTATAAATATGATATTATAACTTTTTTGATGACAACGGTAACATCACGTGACCGTAACATCACGGGGGGTGGAGCGAGGTTAAATGACATTGGTTCCGTGCAGTGTCGTATAACGGGTGGTTTGAGATGGCTCCAAACATGACGAAAACAATACGTAACAAACAACGTTTTGAAACAGCGTCAAGGAACTGGTGCAGACAGAATCGTTCAGATTTCCTCTAATCGTCAAGGTGACGCATGGCTGCCAAGACGGTTTCTATGACAACGATGGCGCCACAGTCTCAAAGAACCAAGTGAGTGCATACTGTTGATATCAACATTGTATACAGATTTTGAGATTGCATAACCCTTTGGTACTGACGCGCCTCGAGTACGTTTGTTTTTTTTATACCCATATGACTATGAATAAAATGAAACCCTCGTACCGTCCTTCCTCAATTCGATTTTTGCTACTATCATTTCAAATTAATTTTGCGAAAAATCAAACCTACATAATATTCACTGCAACGTTTGTGCAACTTTTGTATGTAGTTTTTTTTGTGTGTGAAATCATTAATATTTGATCAAGCATTAAGTGAAGTGAACATGGCAAAGCTGAAAACTCACGAATCTTACCCTTGATGACTTTTTAACTTTGTCATGCGCTCGACGAGAAGTTGGAAGCCACGCCCAGGATCAGCATTGACCCGCACAGTGTTTACCAATTTGGATATCCACTTTTCACATCTAATTATTAACGTATTCTTTCGATGATTTGAACAACAACAGGCATGTGTTTTATTAAATGGGATGCGGATGAATATACTATTAACACACTACATATTTGGACACCAACGAACCGGATTTGAGATAGGCTAAATCAGTTGAGGGTGGGGTGCTAAGCGAAATGGGGAAGTAACATTAACAAGTAAAGGCGGTAGTTCTTTAGTGCATTCGAATATAACAGATATATCGTTAAACTGTGGTTGTCGAAGACACGGTCAGACAGTACCCCAAACAAGAAAGAAGTTGTTGTATACAGGTGGGGCGTGGTGGCGTGGTGGCGTGGTGGCGTGATGGCTTGGTGGCGTGGTGGCGTGGTGGCGTGGTGGCGTGGAGGCGTGGTGGCGTGGCGGTTAGAACACCCGACTCTCAATCGAAAGACCTGCTGCCGTTTCGAAGCTTTGACAATTTCGTTCACCCCCCACGTGGCCACAGTTCATTCACTTGTATAAATGAGTGCCTGACTACAGACAGATGTGGATAGGTGAACGAAAAATCTTCGCGCAGTAATTGCAGCGTAGCTGAATTCTTCCCCGAGATAGCGTTGGAATGAACAAGTGTGCCAGGGGGTGAAGTGTAAAGCGCTTAGAGCGGTGCTGGCCGTCCCACGGACTGGATACCGCGCGATATAAAAACATACGCTTTTAAAAAACGGACTAACTCGAGCCTGTCGCTGGTGTTACTCCCTGTACTAACTCGAGCCTATCGCTGGTGTTACTCCCTGTACTAACTCGAGCCTGTCGCTGGTGTTACTCCCTGTACTAACTCGAGCCGGTCACTGGTGTTACTCCCTGTACTAACTCGAGTCTGTCACTGGTGTTACTCCCTGTACTCCTCACCAACGGTATAAAATGTTCACGTACAAGGCAATATTGCCGCATTATTGTAATACTATTGGCGACGATCATTAGAATCACTTCAGGCCAGTACAATGTGATTATACTAAGCGGCTAATTCACTAAAGTGGCGTATTTAAATACAACAGCTGTTATCGGTGATTTCGTTAAGCCACTGTCTACTGTGTGAGCTTTCAGTGTAGTATGTAAGCGATAAAACTGTTTCACTTGACGATTTGAATGTCCCCTACAGGTGCTGCAGATCTACGACTGCGGGAAGCAGAGGCGAGTGGAGGCTGTCGACTCTCTCGGTCGCAACCTGTCGATCCCGGTCGACTTCCCCGCCCAGGTCACTCCGACCGACGGAGAGCGCGCCGGGGGTAAGAAAACAGGAAGGGAATCACCGAGTAAAATTAACGAAAATACGAATTTTGACCTAGATTCTGTCGCAATAGTTCGCGCTATCCTAGTTTGGTGGCTAGAACGGGTCAGATCGTTGTTCGCGTTCTCTCTGTCGAAATGTTTGGATACAAGTTGTTAACAAGTGTCTTGATTTACAATAAATGATATTTACTATCAAATCAAGTATAACGTTATGCATCAACCGAGTACAGTTGCCGTGTAATTACTAAGACAATTCGGCGTATATTAGCTATGCCTAATAATTATTAATTACTCAATCTAGCAGCAAATATCGTCTCTAGATAGTTCCTAAATTGGCACGTAATTTCGATACTATACTAGATGGCACCTTCGACCGTGAATCGTACGAGACGGTAGCGCAGTAGCACATATAATCGGACAAGGTCGTAGGTCGCGTCCGATTATTTTTTAGCTGTTTTTACACGCCTTAAATTCAATTAAATGTTGGGGACTGTGTTCTATGTTCTAAGTCGTTGCAGCTGATTGTCATTCGGTTTTAAACAATCAAATTTCCGTTTTATACTCGATGACATAAACAATACTTTCGTCAAGATGTAACGTGCGCATTGGACAATGGCAATGGGGAACCGTAAGGTAAGGTCGGAGATCACTAAACTGGTGCAGAAGAAAGCAGAGAATGGCAATAGGGAACCGTAAGGTAAGGTCGGAGATCACTAAATGGGTGCAGAAGAAAGCAGAGAATGGCAATAGGGAACCGTAAGGTAAGGTCGGGATCACTAAACTGGTGCAGATCAATAGTTCAGAAATGCCTCGTTGCACGAAATGACAAAGTCACCTGGCGGCAACAAAATATCAACGCATCTTTGCCCCTGTCTCATACTGCACCATCTTACTGCCAAAAGGTCATAATTTCAAATGTACTAAACCTGCAAGTTGGCTACGGTTATGAATAAAACCCATGAAATTGCTTTTCTGCGCTATTTTCTAAGCTAGAGGAAATATATACTTGTGGTTTGACTCCCTGGTTATAACCTGTAGATTCGCTGACTCTGGCGGAAGCTACGGTCAGTCTGCCGGTCAAGGTGGAAGTTCTCGGGACAAAGTCAGACGATGATGATAAATTAACCAAACATGTTCTCACAGGACAGACGCTGCTTCTGCGCAATGTGACAAATGACGTCTTCTTGCGCGCCTCTGCTGTCAACAAAGGTAAGATGCTGTCTCTTCAAGCACGATGGGCTATATCATTTTTATTTCCATTTCCTCGTTGGGTCTTTAGAAAATATATGTATATCGTTCACAGTCACGTCCAAGCCTCCAGAAGACAATACTGTTTTTACTTCTGTTTCCGCATTGGATCTTTCGAAAAGATTCACCTAATTGGCTTATATGCCTATGCTATAATTATATATTTTCGACACATTCGTGTAGTTTGTCTACTATATGCAGTGTTGTTAGTAGTAGCAGATTAAAAATTAATTATACTTGCAGATATTATTTACTGCAGTATATTTTTTTATGATATTAAGATTCACTGTATAATGATGAAGTAATTCTTTCGTTCGTCAGGTTGGATTGACCAATCGCAAGTGTTAACTATCCCGTCATTCATCGGGACCGAGTTCACAGTGGCCCAGGGTATTCGTGACGTCACACCCGACGAGTGGACGGACTATTGCAATATGTTCTCGCGTTCCGTGCGTCACGTCAATTTTTACCTCGTTCAGGGATCCCCAGGTACAGGAATTTAAATGGTTCAATTAAAACACGAATACACACGCACGCGCACGCGCTCGCATTCCAACCCGCCAATCCCCCCCCCACACACACACTCGTGCACACACACGCGCACGCACGCACGCACGCACGTTCACACATATTGTGATAATCAAATAATGATACAAGATTTCTGCTTCCAACAATATTTTTTTATCCAGTTTCTTATAAAAACATTATTTAGCAGTGGCGTTTTTGTTTGCCAGAAATTTACATTTTGGACAAGTCTAAAAGGGAGAGTGACACAAATGAGGCGTCGTACGAGTACCTGCTTCGCAAGACGACGGGCCTGGATGACAACGACGACGGATACGAGAACGCATCCAACCGAAACACTACCGACTCGCACGTGTACACACGCATACACTCTGACAACTCGTATGACGACACTGACGCCCCGATATACGACACTATTGATAACGGCTAGACTCATGCGTGCATGCCTATATGTGTAGGTGCATACTGACTTGGGTGTTGTACATAATTATTATAATACTGGGTACACGGTACACTATACGCTATATGTGCCAACTTACAGACAGTCGCACTCAGTGTGTGATCTCCACTTTCAAAGTAATATAACGGCGACATCATTAGGAATGGCATCAAAACATGGATGCTACTACTACGCCAAACTGAGGTCATTTATCATCAGACCCCGCTTATGATGACATTTTTAATTACATTGAAATGTGTGCGACTTCGTACTCGCCAGGTGTCACTTCAGTCGTCATAGTGCTAAATTGCTTTGCTACCCGCCCCATGAAACCTGTGTCATGTAGTGTCGAACATCGAAATGTTGAGATCACCCATTATATTAGTTTATGTATATATGGTAATCTAGCGGTTAATTAATTGGCTACACGGACAATATATTTCTCGACATGGTGCCAGTAGCTGGTCTACACAATGTGATAAATGTGGACATAGCATGCACCACAAATTTTGTATAAAATATTTCTTAGCTTATGTTTACATAATGTTGATTGTACATGAACTTGTGTTTAATCAAAATACATAATTGTATAATTTATCGCATTTTTATTTACATTTTAAGCTAACAGGATTACAAGTACGTGATACTTCGATTCTTAGAGACCTACAACAAAATATATTTTAATTACAAACGGAACCAGAATCATGCCTGGAAATTACTGCCATTTCGCCCGATGTTAAAAGAATGTTTTTGGCTTTCAAACATTGTTAAAATGACATGTTTATTTATTTTACCCCGTCCCTTCAATTTGATCAAGAGTATGTTATATAGAACATGTTTATTTATTTTATCCCGTCCCTTCAACTTGACCAAGAGGATGTTATTAGGATCTCTCTTATTATTTCTGCGATAGTTTGACATTGTGGAATGTCTTCAGAATTTCTGGTTACCAGCTTTCCTTTTTTGAACCCGATTGCAACTTGTTGTGTTCAACTGTATTATAACCGTTTTGAGACGACCCTTCTAGGACCCGGATGTAAGGAGGCGCGGGCACAGGTAATGGCGGGATGCCCAATGAAGCAGCAGATGTTCGCATTCATGTCTATTTTAATATGTTGCGATAAAATACAATAATTTGAGATAAGGAGACACAACATCTGGCGACGAAGTAAGTGTTCTCCGTGCTAGGAAAACACCTCATGAACATGTACAATGAATTTTGGCAGTGAATGCGCAACGGATTCGTAACGTGTCAATGACCGAAAAACAATGGCGACATGACCACGACTGTGTCTTCAACAGTCCACGACAATCCCGCTGACGCAAGCATTATGGCTCTACTATCCTTCCCACAGTTCGATTTACGAACATATGGAAATGTCCGACGACGTTGGAAAAAATGGTTATCCCGATTTGACCGCTTGATGACAGCCATGAATATTTCAGACCCAATGCGCATGCGTTCATTATTACTCCACTACGCTGGACACGAAATAGACGAGATATTCGACACACTGACTGTACAAGAAGCCACAGACGACGTCAACGTCTAATAAACAGCCCCAAAAACGCTAAAGGCATACGTTTGTCCGAATACAAGCACTACTTACGAACTATACAATTTTCGTCAGGCTACACAGGGAGAAACAGAAATAATTGACAGCTGCGTCAACTGGCAAAATCATGCGATTTTGCGAACACAGACAAAGAGATTGCATATCAGGTAATATTTGCGTGTCATTCTCAATCTCTCCGCCGTCGTGCACTTAGGGAAGATCTTAACCCTGGTCAGCTAATAGCAGCTGCTCGAGCCCTCGAAGTGAGCGAAACAAGCTGTTGAAGTCGAAGCACATACAAAAACTGCTCACGGAATCAATTTCGTAACACCGCCAATCGCTAGAGCCACCGAGTCAGCAGTCGCTGTTACGGAGGAGGTCAGCAACATCTACGCAGTTCACATCATCGATCTAACGCTCAGACATCAGACAAGCATAACAGTTGCAACTACTGTGGAAATCAGCTACCACACCACTCTCGATGCCCTGCTCGTGGAAAAAGGTGCAATTCATGTGGAGAAATGGGTCATTTCTCCACCGTCTGTCGTTCATCAAGGAACAAATCTCGAGTTGAAGCTGCCAAAACTGTGACAACAGACTTTGTACAGTCTCTTTCAAACGAACATGACTATGTTTGTGTTGCAACCAGTGTAAGCAAAGACACGCCAAAGGGCGAGCATGTGTATATCACACAGTGAGCATGTATATATCAGTCCAGCAGTTGTATCCCGTAGTGAGGTCAAAGTTCAAGGTCAATCTGTTGAGATGGTTGTGGATTCGGGCGCGTCTGTGAACATCCTCGAATCTGCCACATTCCAGAGACTACGGGATAAACCACCACTGTAGTCATCACCAACTCGCGTTTATCCGTACGGTTCAGACACACCTTTGCCTATCATAGGATTCGCCAACATTGATCTTCAACACAATGGTGCATACTTGTCAACACAATTTCACATTGTTGAAGGCAACAACGGAAACTTGCTAGGATTCAAGGCAGCCGAAGAACTCAAAATCCTAACGTTAAGTAGACAGATCACGGCCGATCGCAAGAATGACGCTGAAATGCAACTGATGCTGATAGCATTCTAGAAGTTACCAGGACATTTTCTCAGGTATCTGGAAATATCACAAAATAATGGTATCGCTTTACACCAACGAATCAGTAACACCAAAACAGCAGCCAATCGCCGCATTCCTTTCCAAATCCGCAAAGGTGTAGAACAGGAATTAGCCCTTATTGAGGCTAAAGACGTCATTGAGAAGACAGAAGGCCCAAAGCCTTGGGTTTCTCCAATTATGGTTGTTCCTAAGAAGAAATCAGGAGAAGTCCGCATTTGCATAAGTATGCGTGAAACAAACAAGGCAGTGCGAAGGGAGAAACATCTCATGCCCACGATTGACGATTTGATCACAACCTGAACGACGCGACTACGTTCAGCACATTGGACTTGAATGCAGGCTATCATCAACTTGAACGTGATCCCGCTAGTCTTCACGTCACAACGTTTAGCACACACGTAGCACTATACAGATACAAACGACTGATGTTTGGCATAACTCCTGCCTCAGAAATCTTCTAAAGCACAGTCGCAGAGCTACTACATGGCCTAAACGGATACCGGAACATCTCGGATGATATCATCGTCTTCGGCAAGACGGTCGCAGAACATGATGCAAACTTGAAAGTCGTATTGAATCGTCTACGAGAGAACAACGCACGTTTGAACAAAGAGAAATGAAAGTTCTCACAGAAAACCGTTACATTCTATGATCACGTTTTCGGTGCACAATCCGAGCAGATCCAAAGAAGATCGAATTGATAAAGAACGCACCTCGACCAACCAATGCTTCAGAAGTTCGATCACTTCTTGGCATAGCTCAGTATATATCCAGGTTCATAGCTAACTTTGCTACCATCGTTGCTCCACTACGTGAACTAACCAGGTAAGATGAACCAAGGCAGCATCAGGAACAATCCATTCAAGCCTTAACAAATGCTTTGACGAACACCAGCGCGATGACATACTTCGACCCAAACTTGCTCTCGGAAGTGTTTGCTGATGCCAACCCCTTGGTCTCGGAGCCATCCTCGCACAAAGTGGAGAAGTGATAAGCTACGCAAGCCGTGCTCTCACTGACGTTGAAAGTAGATACTCGCAAACGGAACGCAAAATGCTCGCAGTTGTCTGGAGCGCAGACTATTTCCATCTCTATTTGTACGGAGCAAGCTGTGTCATTTACACAGATCAGAAGCCTCTGCTTGGCATCTTCAAGAGCCAACATCCAGCCTCCGCAGGAATTGAAAGATGACGATTGCGTCTCATGCCCTACCAATTCGAACTTACAATTATTTCAGGATGGTGTTCTGCCACAATTAGTTTGGACATTTTCTTTATAAAACGAACAATGATTTTCACCTTAAGTATTAATTAAATGAGACAGAATACCAGTCTGCAATTTGAATATGTTGTTTACCTAACAAATGATTATGCACAGTGCAAAATGGTGGTCAAATGACTTGTCCACATTCTCGTTTTGAATGCTGAAATTCGTAAAATGTATTTAAAGTTCAAGGCAAAACGATTCTGGAAGTGTAATAAGTAGATGGCTACTGAACTACAACATTATTGCCAGCATCCATTACAACAGATGGTAGCATCCATTACAACAGATGGTAGCAATTTGAACATTGTATTGTAAAAGAACGATGAAATCACTTTAGGAATTGTTTAAATGATTTCTATTTTACACACACACGCACACACACATGGCGCACGCACGTACCAACGCATCACACAAACACACACCATTTAATCAAGAGGTACAAATGTAGTTGATACCTGTTTGAACATGCCGTAGATGGCTTCCTTGTCTACTTGTCATCCGGTTTTCTTAGATCTTGCTAAGCATTGATAAACCTTGCACATTCAATTATCAAAGTATGCTATGAAATGTATATTTACTTACATGTACAACTTTAACGACAACTGGTTATATATGAAGGCTCTATTCATTCATGTGTGCTTGTAGGAACCAACACTTTTTCTCTGCTAACGTTTATCATGAATTTTCACTGAAAAGGAACATTCTAATGAACACGCAAGTAAAACAATTTGTTTTTCAACTTAAATGAGCTAAACAAGCACACGCCCCTAAAAGTGCTCTCCTCCCTGAATTTGACCATCCAATATGGTTTCCTAGGTTTCAGAAACTGATTTACCTAAAGAAATATATTGTTATTATTATTATTGGTGAGTATGAGTAATAAGGAATGTGGGCTAGAACGATTGTGGGCCAAGCCAAAATGTTTATGACAATTCCTCCAGTTTCTATGTTTAACATGGGCTACTTTTTGTGAAGGTATATCTAAAAATGTTGTGGCCCATAAGCACATGTTAATGAATATATTCGTGCTGATGCTTCAAATTTGTTCAACTCTTTTATACTTCGAACCGTTAGTATAATTAACAGAATTATATCGGTAGCCGTGTTGGTGATTCCATTGTGTACAGATGAATCCATTTCTGATACCATCGACGTCTGGTATGGTTCAGGCGGCATTGGGTCATGCATTGCTATTGTCAATGGTTGAAATTGGCCATGCATTGATTTTTGCGTAAAATATTCAAACCATAGTAGGCTCAGAATATATTTCCCGTCTACATTTCGAGATTTTCGTCTGCTCTACAAGTTTCTCATACAACAATATACAAACAAAGAATCGCACAATAATGTTCTTTTTTAATTAGAGCAATTTTTTCAATTGAAAGTGCCCAATAGGGACTTTTATCCCAGTGGAAATTTGTTTTTAAAAACGCCTTGATTGTGACCATAGTCGGGGGCCTAACGCATGTGTGTTGTTGGAGAACGTATCCGGTGTAGTTTCGCATATGCGATTATTGTAGGTGCACCTTACATAACGCATGGCAGATTAGTCTGCCGAAACAGAGCACCATGCATATTAACATTTGATGGAACGTATATGTGCATTTGTCAAAGGCATTACAGCGGGAAGAACTGCGGAAGTAAGTATTGTGCAAAGAAAGAGTTTTAGTTTTAGTGCCTGAAGTTGTCATTGCAATTGGCATTTTCCTACCAAAATTTAACTGGATAGTGTAAGGAGTGACAATTCAAGTTCTTGCAGTGGTTGTCTTTTCTCCCGTGCAGCCTGGGGCAACTCGGCTATTTTTATATATAACATGTATGTTTACTATCCACAGGTGGCAAGTTGAAAGTCGGCCAAATGACACCCACAGCTGGATTAATAATCGGCGCCACTTGTTGAGAAATATTAACTATATTTTTTTAATACACCAATAAGCATATTAGAATGTACATATAAATACCTTACATCACTGACCAATATATTGGTTAAAACAACCAATATATAACCAATATTGGGCCAACCAATTAGATTGGTCGTTTTCTCAACCAATCTGTTTTTAGAGTGTAACATGTCTTTGTAAAGACAGAACTATAAACAAAAGGAATGCACACTAAGTGAGAAGTTCTATCAAAATTTACGTTTGCAGATGACATTGCATTGTCCTTAGAAACAACTTCAGAAATGGAATCAATACTAAAAGATCTATACACAGAGCAGCAACTTCTTAAAATATAAAATGTAGGGGGAAATGACAGAGTATAACAATTACAAAGAAGCACTTAATAACACTACGACGGAAATGTGAAATTCCATAAAAGGTTGTGAACCAAAATTAGCATATAACAAAACATGCCAGCAAGAGTTTGTACGCACATGTAAGGAGTAAACAGAACATTCGCGATAAGGTTAGATCACTGGGAGACAGAGGAATTCTTAATGGCAGAAGACTTAAATGGGCACGTCAAGTTAGTGTTTACCAGAGAGGATTTTAGTTAATTATCCTATACTAAATTTCTTGAGGCTAGATCAGACTATTTAGTTAATTGTAACTCCAGAAATTGTACGCTAGAACATAAAAGCAATGAAGGATAATAAATGACCTGGAGTGGATGGGATTCCATCGCAACTTCTAATGGAAGCAATAGAGCAAATTGGCATACCACTTGCAAAAGTGTTCAACTTGCCACTATTGTTGCCACGCTGCCTGCAGTCAACCGCCATCAACTTGAAACTATACCACCGACACCGTTGATCGGTCCCTTGGTGAGCCCGACCTCGAACCACGACCAGGAGCCGTGCGTTCCAACAGCTCCTGGAGCTTCGCAATTACTAAAACAATGTGTTTCGGTACTGCACGGTTCCTGCACCTGGAGTCAGGATCGCATCCCATGAAACTAAAACGTTGTGTAGAGTTACCCATAAGTGTCGTCATGTACATTTTTGTTCCCATATTCTGTCCACATATCTTAGAGACAATGTTTTTTTATAGTGTTTATTGTATACTCGACTACGCATGCGGAACGAATTTTAAAACATTTTGGTTTCTGTGTGAGATGTTATCGTTTTATACCATAATATTTTAGTTTGTAAATTAAAATTGAATGATCAATAGTATCAAAGGTTTTACAAAACATCAAGATAAGTGCTTACTGGCACGCTGTTGTCCACTTTGGTTATAATCTTCTCCAGCTGGTAGACGAGACATGGGCCCTATAATTATTAAATACTGTTGGTTAGCCTTTCTCCTATACTGGAGTTACCTTGGTTTAATGTTACAGGGAATATTCGTGTGTTTAACATTTGATCTGTTAACAAAGTTAAATATTTAATTATTGCTCGTTCAAGTGTGTTTAACAATTTGGTGTAAATGCCATCAAAGCCTCTTCTATTTTTCGACAGATTAATTATCATTCTCGTTAAGGTTTCTTCTTCGACATGTTTAAAATAATGTAAAAACAGTTTGTCATTTTCTTTAGATAATGGAAATGATAATAATTTCCACTGTATTTACTACATTTTGCCAGATGTGATCAGATACTCTTTAAGATGCTTTAAGCATGTTTGCGAGCGAGGATTCTTTAACATGTTTTGAAAAGGATTTCTAAGTTTTACTTTTAATAATTTCATTTATAGTTTTCCAAGTATTTTAATATCAGATTGTAGTAAACATGATTCAAAATATGTTTACCGTATTGTGCGAACACTCCTTATTAATATCGTAGTGCATGGTTTTAGACCAATAGCTAAGGCATCTTCAGGAAATTCATGGTTTTTAATTGTACTTGTTTGCATAGTTTATCTCAGTATTGCTTGATCATAGCAAACATTGAGTTATTCGTGTGGGCATTTTATGTTTGCATTTATTAATTTATAGCATTTTACTCAATTGCTTGTCAAGTAGGCCTATTTAATTTTTGGTCAACTGATTTCGTCGTGGATAGTCTGTTAAAATTAGGTTAGTGTCAGTTTGATTTACTGGATAGTTCAAACCAACTACCTCTACCCCTATAATGTTAATGGGTAAACACATAAAATGGTAGAGATAATTATTACTAAGTTGTGATAAATAGTTTGCACCGTATATATTTCATGATGGCCCAAGAAACACATAATAAAAGAACAATAACAGTGGTCTCGATGATATTTCGTTGAAATGCATGTGGTTTAGTTTTTCTTTGATGTTTTATAATCAGATCGACCGGTTTTTGCATTCTTATGCTAGCGTTTTAGAAAAATGTTTTGTTGACACGATAATTCGTTAAATATTTGAGGACCAGGATCTCGCACGTTTTGCAGACTCGAATCACGGGGACTGACTCAAGTAAGACTCGAGTCGCGCATTGTTCATTACTTGAAACTTGATTTGGAATTCAGATTTAACAAGATTTAACCAGATTTGACATCCAAGCCAAAGGCCCAGATGGCAAGTGGACAAGGAAGCCATTGGCTTATCGAGAATCCAACAATGTTCACCTACTTATAACCCGCCCTCCTGAGATATGTGTCAACCTTGTTTTTAAACATATTCACGCTGCTAGCAGTTACACAATCTGTAGACAATTTGTTCCATTCATTTATTGTCCTCTGTGCGAACGAGTGCTTCCTGATGTCCAACCTACATTGATCCTTTACTAATTTTACCTCATGTCCTCTAGTTCTGCTCGCCTTCTTGAGTGAGAAAAACATATTTCTATCAATATTTTCATACCCATTCAATATCTTAAAAACTTCAATCTGACTTCCTCTTAACCTCCTTGTCTCTAGAGTTGTTAAACCACATTCTTTCAGGCGTTCTTCATAGTTAAGGTCTCTAAGTTCTGGAATCATTTTAGTTGCTCTCCTTTGTATGCGTTCAAGCGTATCTATATCATTCTTACGATATGGTCTCCATGCTTGTATACAGTATTCTAAATGAGGTCTAACTATTGCTTTATAAAGAGGTATAATTAACTTTTTTCCCTTGTATGTTATGTTTCTTCTAATCAATCCAAGAATTTGATTACCCTTTGAAGCTGCAATACCACACTGCTCTGAAACGTTCATATCAGCGCTTATTGTAACTCCTAAGTCCTTTTCTTTTACAGTAGTACCCAGAACAGTATCTCCCATTTTATAGTTTACATTCAAGTTCCCATGTCCTGTATGTAGGCATTTACATTTCCCAAAATTGAACAGCATCTGCCATTTCTCAGACCACTTCACTAATCTGTCTAGATCGTTTTGTAAATGTTATTTATCACCATCAGTATTAACCTTTCTAAACAGTTTTGTGTTTTGTGTTACTTGTTATACTGTCGTCCAAGACACTGATATAAATTAAGAATAATATAGGTCCTAATACTGATCCTTGAGGTACCCCACTCAAAACCGATTTCCAAATTGAAACTTCTCCATCTACTACAACTCGTTGTCTTCTGTCAGTCAGCCATTGTTCTATCCAGTCAGTTATGCTATCCCCGATACCATGAGCTTTTAATTTAAGTAGTAATCTTTGATGTGGCACTTTGTCAAAAGCTTTCTGAAAATCTAAGTAGATAATATCCACTGGCGATCCCACGTCTATCCACTTAGTGATTTCTTCCAAAAAACATAACATATTTGTTAAGCATGACCTCGCTTTAAGGAATCCATGTTGAGATGAATTTAATAATTTATGCTTAAAGAGGAAGTCCACCATATGGTCTTTAATTAACCTTTCTAATAATTTACAAATCACTGACGTTAAACTCACTGGTCTGTAATTCTCTGACTTATTTCTCGAACCCTTTTTAAATAACGGTATGATGTTTGCTTCTTTCCATTCAAACGGAACAACTCCCTCTTTTAATGACAAGTTAAATACTCTTGCAAGTGGTATACTGATTTGATCTACTGTTTCCATTAGTAATTTTGGAGGAATCCCATCCACTCCCGGTGATTTGTTATCCTTCATTGCCTTTATTTTCTTAGCTACCAATTCTGGAGTTACAACTAACGGACCTAAATAGTCAGATTTAACCCCCTGAAATTTAGCATCAGCAACTGGTAATGAACTAATATCTTCTTTGGTAAACACTGAACTGAAGTAACCATTTAGGTCTTCCGCCATTAAAAACCCCTGTGATATTATATTTCCAGCACTGTCTTCTAGAGGTCCAACCTTGTCTTGTACGTTTTGTTTACTCCTGACATATGCATAAAAACTCTTGCTGTCATTTTTTATGTTACATGCCAGTTTTTGCTCATAGCTTCTTTTAGATTGTCTGATTTCAGTTGTAGCTGCATTAAGTGCCTCTTTGTATTTTGCATAGTCTTCTTCCTTTCTGGTACGCCTATAAACCCTCCACATAATTTGTTTTAGCATTATTTTTCTAATTGCCTCTTTTGAGAATTCCATTGTATATGTCCATGGTTAAAATCTCCCATTATGATACATTCCCCTTTACTAACTTCCTTTATAGCGTTTTTTATTTTTGTGTTGTCCTCTTCGTTTATGTTTGGACTTCGGTAAACTAATCCAATAGTTAATTTTGAATTTCCTGAAACAATTTTGCACCAAACAGCTTCATCGCAATCTGCTTCCCTTTCTAGTTTTATTTCATAAGCCTGAATAGATTCTTTAACATATAAAATAACTCCCCCGCCCCTTCTTCCTATTCGCTCTTTCCTCAACATTACGTATCCTGTCAGTCCTAATTCAGCATCTGTTATATCTATGTTGGCCCATGATTCAGTTATACCAATTATGTGAGGGTCAATATCTTCTACCATAATGTTTAATTCGTTTTTCTTATTTACTATGCTCCTTGCATTTAAACATACGCATCTATAACCTTTTTCAGAGATGTTTTTCGGATGATTTGATATTGGTTTATCTGTGCTAGTGGCTTCTTGTTCTGCTTGAGACACCTCTAGGTAACCCCCCTGCACTTCTAGTTTAAAGAATGTTTACTTTCAAAAATATTTGTCATTGTACCCAAGTCGCTATCTACTGCTGCTGAAAGTTTGTCCGCGAATACTGCCGCCCCCTTTCCACTTAAATGAAGCCCATCCTTCATGTACATATCAGCCCTCCCAACAAAACTTCCCCATAAATCCACAAATCCAACTTCCTCTTCCCTACACAGCCTCTGGACTAACATGTTAATTGCCATCCCCCGACAATTTCGATATTTGTGACCCCTCCTCCTCCCGCGTCTGTTTTAGCGTTCTGACCAACTGCCTATATTTTCTAACTATGGCAGTTGTACCCTCCCTCTCTACGTTATTTGTCCCTACGTGTACTAAAACAGATCCACCCTTACCCGAGCCTACGATGTTTTTACCCTCTCAGTTATTGCCTCTATTTTGGCTCCAGGCAAGCAGACCACCACATCATCACCCTTGTTTAAGACGCTGTCGGTCTTCCTAACTATCGAATCCCCCACAAACACCCTCGCTCTCTTCCTCACCCCCTCTATCACTGCTGCAGAATAACTCTTCCTTTCGATCCCCTCCATCACATTCTGTCCTGACCCCTTCCCTCCTGTCTCCCCCACTTCCCACTCCTTTGCTCTTGTCTCTCCCACTCCCCTCTCCTTCACTCCGGTTGTTTTCCCTTCCGTCTCCCCCACTCCCTTCTCCTTCCCTCCTGTCTCCCCTACTCCCCTCTCCTTCACTCTGGTTGTTTTCCCTCCCGTCTCCCCCACTCCCTTCTCCTTCCCTCCTGTCTCCGCTACTCCCCTCTCCTTCACTCCGGTTGTCTTCCCTCCCATCTCCCCCACTCCCTTCTCCTTCCCTCCTGTCTCCCCTACTCCCCTCTCCTTCACTCCGGTTGTCTTCCCCCCCCCCGTTCCTTTCCTTCCCGTCTCCTTACATCCTGTCTCCCTATGACCTGTCACCTTCCCTCCTCTCAGCTTCCTCCCAGGCTGAGGTGAGCTCTCCCTAGCATCTCTTTTGTCTTTCCCCACTTTATCGTCTACTGTTCCCCCACCGGAACTACTGGCACAACCCCCCTGTTCCCTTCCCACCATTGCCACAACGAGCAGTCTCAGCTCTTCCAACTCTACCTCTAGTTCCTTCATCTTCGCGCATCCCCTACACTCAAAACTAAAACTATCTGCCTGGACCTCAGCCCAGGACTTCTCGCAGATAGATGACTCGAGGCTTGACTCGGAGATCATTGACTTGAGACTTGACTTGACTCGCAAGTTTGTGACTTGCCACCAAGTCTGGTTGCTCGAAACGTGCTCAAACCGAGACCACGTTGTCGTGACAGGCCGCACCGAATACAATAAGTATTAAGTACTTATTATGATTGGCTAATGTTATGGCGGGGGGGCGGCATCCGTCTAAATGTCTCGCTAAAAAATGTCCGCAGACAAATTACAACAACCATGGCTAATTGTGAACCCTGGTGACTTTGGACTTGACTTGGAATTCACAGAGATGACTCTAGATTGACTTGGATTTGATTTGACTTGCCAGTTTGTGACTTGCCAACGAGTCTGGTGCGTTGTCTTGGAAACACAATTGTTCTGCAAAATTATAAAAAAAAAACATTATCCCCAGCTTAATGCCTCTATTAGCAAAGATCTAAGTCCCTTGATATCTTATTCGATGTTATTTACACCTGTGCTTGTATGAAGAGCACCATAGCCATTGACATGTCTAGTCTCACTTATCTGTTCTTACCCATTGTCACTACTCCATCTTGTGTAGGCGTCCCGGTAAAGCTTTAGCTTTCAGTCTGACAATTGTGTCAACATAACAACAGTTTAAAGTTAATTCGAATTGCACCGTATAAACTTATCACTTTTATTTTATGAGTTAGCCAAATGCCCGGATGATACCGCAATTGGCTAATTATGTTAATTAGCTAATTATGTATGCATACATCATTTCCGTCACAATAACAGCTATGCTCTACCTTCCAATATGGCGACGCCCGCGCACCGTCACCGCCACTTTGGGGCCTGTGTGTCGGCACGAACTATGATCGTATGTTACATTAGTCTACTCGTTATTTGTTATTAGCTCAGGTAAACAATGTGATAATATTTTAGGAGGAAGCAAATACACCTACACGGTTTGCCTTAGGGTGAACACTATACGCATTCCTTGATATCTGATGTTGTTATCGTGTTGAAACTTTTAACGTTTCTCCTGTATAATAATAAAGCAGTTCGGCAGTTATTGTTCTCAGTGGCACTCTGAAGCTATGAATTGTAGCTTGTTCGTGTGCAACCTTTCCCCATACATCATGTCCAAAAAAACGTTATGCATCAATCGGTCCTCGCCAATTATTATCAGTTCCACATTAGCCCCGGGCTTGCTCAATAATTATTTAGTATCTAGATAAAAGGTCGTAATTTTCCTAAAACAATTAATTAGCCATATTTTAAATCATATTTGTGAGCAACTAGACGCAGACTTATAAGTGTTAGTACGTAGACTTAAACGCAGACTTATAAGTGTTAGTACGTAGACTTAAACGCAGACTTATAAGTGTTAGTACGTAGACTTAAACGCAGACTTATAAGTGTTAGTACGTAGACTTAAACGCAGACTTATAAGTGTTAGTACGTAGACTTAAACGCAGACTTATAAGTGTTAGTACGTAGACTTAAACGCAGACTTATAAGTGTTAGTACGTAGACCTAAACGCAGACTTATAAGTGTTAGTACGTAGACTTAAACGCAGACTTATAAGTGTTAGTACGTAGACTTAAACACAGAAGTGTTAGTACGTAGTATTGGTGGCCCTGGTGGTTGCTGCGCTACCAAGACTGGTGGGTTCTGGTAACTGATGGTTGGTTCTCTTTCAGAGAGGCCTGGGCAATACAGATAAAGGGGTAACACATATAGATTGGACATTTGACTATGTTGAGCAAATAATTTTATCATAACGTTATATTTGTACTGAGTCATTACCCAAACGTCCCGTAACAAAAATGACAGTTGATATACGTATATTTCACTGAAAGAACCTGTACTTTTTCTATAAATTGATGTTAGAAGTATAAAGCAAATAACGTTGTTCGAGTTGAGCGTAGGCTGTTCCAGCAACGCCAGCAACGATCCTGAATGTTACACAATTTTACCGTGTTTCGTGGAATTGCGTCCATTTGCCACCCCACCCATCATAACGCATTTGTCGCAGTGTTTATTCAAACTACAGTCTCCAAATTGCAATCACTATCCATACAAGGTTATATCATCGAACCAATCCCACCATGACAAAATACTTCCCGAATGATATCATCGCCATGGCATCACAGTGACGTCATTTGCGTGGTTATTTACGAGAGTACGGTCGTGTGGACTCGTGAACTGTGACGACGACACCAGCTGTGCCGCTGGTTGCCTTGTAGCGACTTATTTCTCTCACAACATGCGCCACCTGTCCCGTCATTACCGTATGAAAGAACGGGGTCAGCGGTGCGTGACGCGTCCGCCCGCGCGTATGCCTCAACACCGGAACTGTGCCACGACCGCGAGCACTCGTATGTTGGCCGGCTGGTGCGTCGGTTGAGACTACTGGAGCAGCTCACTCTATGTCATAGGTTATAACAATGTTGTCGGTCATCGCCAACTAGTAAGATTAGTAGGTTTGTCAACAAGACCAATAGCCGCCGAATTCGATACGTTTCATATAGAACCCCAGTGGACATAAGTGGTCTGGAATGGACACACACGTCACACCGGTCGACAACAGCCGGTCGGTAAACAATGGACAAGAGGCCAAGAGGTGAAATATCTTCCCGTTCGCTAGCTGTTAACTTTGGGCGTGCCGTCGAAGTAGAGACATTCTAAAAAGTATACGCGGCACACCATCTGTCATTGTGTGTGTGACGGATTGAAACCGGCAGACGTGAAAGCTGGGTCGTTCGAGCAGCCATCAAAAGTACGCCTTTGTGCTGATGTCAACAACGCCAACTGTCATCTGTGAAATCGATGTAACAAGTCCCACGTAGTGTGCGATTTCTTTGTCACAGAACTATAAGCAACGCTGATTTTGCGAATGAGAACGTCTATCGCTGCCTGACGTTGCCATCAAAGTTGGCGACTTGACAAGCGCGATCGAGTTGGCAGCGTCCTCGGGTTATGAGTTACCGCGCGCTGTCGAACGACGTGACTCCGGAGAACAGTTACCACTTGGATCCTAGTCGGTGTGTATACAGCCTCGATTGAGGCACAGCAGCCATGTTCCAGGACCGGGCATTCCACTACGAGAACGGCGTGTTAGACACGGAGACCCGCCACAGCAAGAGGCAGGGACGGATTCGTGTGCAGGCCGGAGACAAGAGGGTGCCACCGGCCAAGTCGAAGCCACGTCAACGGCGACAGGTCACGCCGACTGACCACAGCAGTTTGTGCATTGATTGTGTCGAATGGTCAGACCAACACTACAGGTAACAATTGCTATACACACTCAACGGTATGTTGTTTATGACTTGGGGTCGGCATATACACCGGTGCGGGGGGAGGCATATAGACAGGTGCGGGGGGAGGCAGTTGATTTATGGATATGTAACTTTTTTATATGATCAATGGGACAACGTGTTTATTTATGTCTGGCGTTGTAAATTAAATGGTTTCGTCATATCTTGTCTTGTGTTTAATACTAGTAAAAACTGTTAAGGAATCACGCTTATGAGATATACTCCAAACAGCCATTTCTAGGGCTAAGTTTTGGGGAGTTTTTACATTTATAAGTTTTCATATACAGACCATCAGCATTGTGAGTCCACTACAGGTTGCAAGTTTACCCCTTCTGTGTGATTGTTTTACTTCCCCTGGCAGAGACATGAGGTAATGAAGGGACCTACGACTCTTTAGTGTCTAATCAGAAAGACACAATTTTCATCTTCTCATACTTGTAAATATATATGCTTTGTGCTTTGTCTCCTTACAAATGTCTATGGGCCGCCTGCCTGGTGGTCGAACGAACGCAGTAACCTGATCTCGAGGGGGTACCCGTCTCGAGGGGGTACCCGTCTCGATGGGGTACCCGTCTCGAGGGGGTACCCGTCTCGAGAGGGTACACCTCTCGAGGGGGTACCCGTCTCGAGGGGGTACCCGTCTCGAGGGGGTACCTATCTCGAGGGGGTACCCGTCTCGAGGCGAGCACCAAACAGATTGAGCCACCGCATCATAACGATTATACTATGCCATGTTCGTCGACTACAAGTTTGTTTAATCATTTCTTTGGATGATGAAACCCGGAAAACTGCGGCGACTCAGTGTTTCACTGAGTCACTACTGACATGGCCCGATTATACGTCCGGTTGTCACTGTTCATGTATGTGCCGCGCCAGTCGCCCTCATATTTAATGGCAACTGAACCCGACCGATTACCACACTTGCAGAAGTAATTATTACAAACACGTAGTCTCCATGTCCCTTGTAATGTGTGCATCGACTCACGTCTGATTTCACGACGTATCACATTTACCCCCATATAATAGGACCTGACATTGTTGGCATCTGTTAAAGCAATTTGTTCATATATGGGAGATGCGTCTCTGTCGAAATCCTAATTTATTGGATGGTAATTTACCAGTGTATAACATTCAGTTCTCATTTGGGTTGGTTATGTCATTACGTGAAACGTCTTGGGATCATCGGGTTACTCATCATCAATAACGAGAAACGGGTCGGGATCATCGGGTTACTCATCATCAATAACGTAATATGTGAAATGTTTATATTTTAATAGCTTTCATTTCATGTTTACAGTCTAACTTTAACTTTCCTGTAATGGACACACCGAGGAATACCCTGGCGTTTATATGGTTTAGTTCCACTGTTTCTTGTGTACTTTTTACATAAAACTGCACTTCGCTTATCTCCATCCCGCTGGCGTTCTGAACAAGTATCCGTTTGTTTTGGTCCGCAGTGTCATGCAACTTGTGCGAACACATTCGAGCAAATTCCCAATCATCGTCAAGATAACCCAGGGTTACTACGACAACGCCGGCATGGAACTGACGACGAACGAGGTAAGGGTTAGCAAATAGTGTAATATTGATATCAATATAACGCTATTTGGCCATTGTGTAGAATCGCAGACACAGATGTTTCTGTGCGTAGGTGCCCAGTAAAAATCATACCAGACAGGAAACCTACAGCATAAGATGGCTCTCAAGAGACTGACAAGCGCATCGTCTGTGAATTAAATGCGTTGATTTCCATTCAGTGCTGCATTGTGCTGCAATCCCAATATGCTCATTAGGAATATGGAATGTTCCCATTTGTCTGCCTGTTTTGTGCCGATTCGGACGTCGCCAAGCAAATACATCAGGCAGAGTAGTTATGGTTTCATAGTAAATATAGTCCTGCTGTCAAAATGCGTTCACAATGAAATAAATAAAAATGGAGTAAACAAGTAAGTTAAACAGGGACTTGACTCCATATAATTAATAATCATTCGAGGTAGTTTGTAGAACTCGCTAATTACTGCTAACTGGACTATTATTTGTTCACCCTGTATCGCCGACATTCCCGGTATTTTAGGAATGTGCATGATTACCAGTAAAGGGCTAAGGGCACTTCCTTGCCTCAAACCGATGTTAACTGGAAACTCTTCCGACAACCCAGATCCAACCACAACTCTTCCTTTTGTTCTCTCATACATTGCTTCCACCATCCTGGCTTCTGCTTCTGGCACTCCCATCCATCTCACTGTTGCCATCACCATCTCTCTAGGGACTGTGTCACAGGCCTTCTCCAGGTCCACAAATGTAATGACATATTATTAGATATAGTTCTACAATAACATGCCATTTATGTCAAAAAGTAATGTTCCGATTCATAAGAGCAAATTTTTTTTGATGAAACCACAACTTCACTGTAATGTTTGCTTAACGCTTTTGGTGAATGACTTACTGCCTTACACACTGCCTTACACACTGCCCTACACACTGCCTTACACAATGCCTTACACACTGCCTTACAAACGTGTTAAGGCGTTCAAAGAGTTATCCATTTCACCACCATCGCGGTTAACCAGTGTAACAACTAATGGGGTAGTAACGATATACACAAAAAATAACCACCAGTTTCATGCTAGACTAGTCAACATAGTTTAACCATAACTGCCAAAATCGTTGATGTGTTTTGATGGGTGTTCGATTTTTGTAATTGCCATACTGTTCCCAGTCTCAAAAATATTTACTTTGCATCTAGAGTATTGTTACAGATCCGTTTCACCGAACGGTAATTAATTCCACACGTAACCACAGCTATTATTCATAAAGGCGCCGGTGGACTACAGCGAGAACTTCGAAATGAGGTTAACCCAGGCGCACTGTGCTGTGGTTTTATGACGGTTTGTCCTCCAGTCGTTATCGGCCATCGGGTTGTCGTACACAGCCGTTTATCGTGTCCCCACATCATGTACAGATAGGTCCACAAAGCACGCAGTTCCTGTGCGAACTTTCACCAGTTTCACAGACGATTCCGAGATTCTAATCTTTGCACGAATAACCGATAAACTGTTGCCTTTCATAGCAGAACAACGCGATTTTAGACTCGCCGACCAGGCATGTGAAATGCCATTGATATTTGTCACTGGCTTTATTAATACGAAAAGGCTAGATTCCATATCTTTGTTCGCTACGACGTGCGCGCGCACGCACGCACATGCACCAGGCTGGCTGGCTGGCTGGCTGGCTGGCTGGCTGGCTGGCTGGCTGGCTGGCTGGCTGGCTGGCTGACTGACTAGCCCTCATCGCGCACGGTGCTTTAGATCCAGAATTACCAGACATTCAGTAATACGTCACGGTCCCTCATTTGCGTCCTCGGATCCATGTGCCTGGGTGGTCGGTTCCTTGTTGGTGACTGATGGTTCCTGTGGGCGGTACTAAGCTGTATGGGTAGACAGGTGCGGGCTTTGATTCCAGCGATACAGATACAACCTGCTGGCGGGTGTGATACCGACACTTTTTACGCGTCGTCATAAATTAATTTCCACCACACTTGCGGTAGCGGTAGTGGCGCCCGCAGCGTTATCCCGTCCACGCGTCGACCCGCACTGTCCCGTTACCCTGTAAACCGACCCGCCGTCATAAGCAACTTGATGAACTCAATTATGAGGGTCGATGACACAGCGCTCGGTGAGGCAATACCTCACTTACATCCACCATTTTACGCTAAACTCATCAGCAATGTCCGTGCATTGTCCACTCGTGCGTACATGTCTTCGGGGGCTTTTATTACTCAGACTCAGTTATTGTTGTCGTAGGGATTCCCTAGCGTGTGCGTGGTTCTACGTGTGTGTAGATCCTGCGGAGGGATAGAATTGGGACCTATTGTATCTGGGTTTCAAGAGGCGCGATGATTACTGGGCACGTCACCACTGACTGATCGCGGAGTCTGACGCGCGGCGAACATGAAACACTGCCGTGTCCAAATCATTTATCTCCCAAATGTGAACGTAATTGATGTAGACTCTCACAAGTTGCATAGCCAGATGTCGTGACAGCAGCGACCGATGCTGTTGTTGATATGACAATAGTAGTAGTCTTTGTAATGTCCGCCGTCGTAGTTGGTAGTGTTGGTGATTTCGTTTCGTTGTCAGGTAGTTTGTCGAACCTGTCTCGCAACTCCTAGCTGGGTGTTTCCACTGCGATACGTGTTGCACAATACCACTACTGTTGTACCCGTGACGCCACCCTTGATTGTCGTATCCCAGTGTATTCAATAACAGCACGATCTGTTACTGCTTGTACGACCTGACCTCTGAGAAACAGAAAACAGCGTGAGAACTATTCTCTGGAATAATACGTAACCTCCTGGTTTAGTCATCCAAATATTATACATTCGGCTGATAACTGCCAAGCACGGCGATTATAATCACACCAAGCACAATGAGTGACTTGTTCATGGCTGTTCATCGGCGAGAGAATCCGGGGGTGAGAGAGAGAGAGCACGTGGTCGTGGAGTTGGGGGTATTAGCACGACGCTTCGAGATAACGCATTCAGCCCCGACGAACCGGCTTCGACAAGCTGGTTGTATTTGGTGTGTTGGCTCTCATTGTTCTCGGCTGCAGACGCCGACTATGAGTCGCTGGCGGTGACAATCAGTTGACACAGTCTCAACCGACAGATCGACCGATAAAGACACGCAACATGCTACAAAAACAGCGCATGTGTTCTCCTATTATACTCTACACTCAGTCGCTTTAGAAGTAGCACGGTGCGAGTTCTGACGCATGTAGTTTCGTGACTGTCGTTAGATCCGCAAGCCTGGGCATGTATTTCATTACGCCTAATTGAAACAAGAAATGCCTGCCTAAAACTGCTTTTGAAATGTAACTCAAATGATAGTTACTCGAAACACTGTGAGATGCGTGCTTTTGGAGGTGCACGTGGTGGCTCCCGCTATGGGTAGATTTATATATATATATATATATATATATATATATATATATATATATATATATATATATATATATATATATATATATATATATATATATATATATATATATATATATATATATATATATATACATACACATACATACACATACATACACATACATACACATACATACACATACATACACATACATACATATCTTCATTGTCCCTCTTCATAGGAATCGGTCGATGATCTGAATGAACTGATGTGTTCGATTCAACGAAATATCTGCGGTTGAACGAATAAGTAGATATTATAAGCATCTGTAGTGACTCTGGGTCTAATGTCAAGAAGGTTCGACAATTTTCCAGCTGCATATGACACAAAGACATGCACTGATATGACTAGGGGTGATTTAGATTTACGCAATGATATACTTGAAGAATGCACTTGTCAAGAACCCCCTGGGCTCAGCCAGGTATGGGATAGGCTGTTTGCCATACCACCTGGCGAGCAGAAGTTATATTAAGTCCCATCATTCGGTTCCTAAAAAAGGCAAAAAATGGTTGCTGAAAGGTTGAAGTGAGTTAACGTTAATGGTTGTGTTAAGAAGAAATTTTGTATTTATCAATGCTGCCAACTTGATGGACATGTCCACAAACTCTGTTGATTTGTTCGCGTTTCCTACAGCGAAGTGATCAGACAACTGCAAGAAATTGTCCTGTACGAAATACAGCTGTCCGGGTCCTCGGGTGTCCAGCGGCAGTACATAGCAGAGGCCCCAAAACGTGGGCCCTATGTAAGTGCAACAGTAGGCGGGACATACATTAAATGGTCGTGGCCGAAGGTTAACCAACAATTACAGCGTCCTAATATGACCATACGCGTCCCATTATGGCGACACGGCGTAGTCGCACGGCAGACGTTGACCGCTGATTGTTGGGCGAATTGACTCGGAGCGATGGTATCTCGATTAAGTGATTCACCGCGAACAATCTATCACCACGAATGGCGACCAAGGACACGCCTAACGTCGTCGTGTTCCATGGTGCAACGCGAGTCAACCACATTCACACGGGCTCCAGCATGTTGCATACACACTCCTTGCTTGGTGTACCTGTCGTCTCGCGGTGTCTGTCTTTTTTCTTCGACCATAAACGCCAGGGGCTAGAACTCTAGTCGAAAGGTAATTTCTTTCCTGGTTAGGGAGTGAACTGACACCACGAACTCCCGGGTTGGTTGGGTCAGGGACACTAACTGATTATTCGGTCCAATGAATACAGAGCACAGCGTGTCTGTGCAGAAATTTAATTAAGGTAACTGTATAGTGTGTTATTTAGTAAACGGTGATATTGCTGCAGATTTCATACCACGGGTAGAAACCATTTCAATGGTCCAACAAAAACGTACCTTCTCATTTCAGTCAGCAGTGGTTGCCTCACCGGGTGTTCAAAATTACAGGAAATTGATTTGTAATTAAACGACGTTTTTACATATCATATCTGTCAATTTATGTAATCACATGTGTGGGTGGACATAACATTCACTGCAACATTCACCTGATACACTGTATGCACAAACTCGCACAAACTTTTCCGGCGTTGCACCGGGAGAGAAGGGGCTACTGCAAGAGCTAATGAGTCCTCACAGTCACATCTAATATAAATGTTCCTGCTATGGACTTTTACCTAACGTACGGACCTTCGTACGAAAGGTAGTTCGTAGGTACGAAAGATAGTTCGTAGGTACCGTATAAATGTTAGCAACGCTATGCATGTTTTCTACTATTGTTCCGACTTACGTAATCTACATCAAACGTCCACATTAGTTCCTTCCGTACGTACGTCCCCATCATCGGGGGAATTTCGAATATTTTATATACCTGCCCCCAAGCACGCCAAACAATTTCAGCCCCAAACATTTGACGGAGCTACGAGGGTACATTTGACGGAGCTATGAGGGTACAAATATACACTGCCACAAACTGTTTTATATAATAGATTGACAAGTTTACTAGATGACTCATTACGTTTTGTCGTCTGCGCATGAGAATATATTATTAACTAACATTTGGATACTATTGTTAAATATTAACGAGCACTTTTTCAAACATTCTCAGAAGCGTCTTGTGTTTCGCGTGAATTCTGGGTAATATAGGTATGGGTTTCATACATGGCGTTGTCGGCGCAACACAAAGTAGTTCCCTTCTACGAAACGACATCGCACTACTGCTTTTGGACAATGCCACACATTCGGCGTAAAAGGTGTAACTAATATAAATACAGAAAGTGCAGAATTCACTAAGCACTGAAACTCAGTTTATGGTAGCATTCGTGGTGACTAATCGTGGTACAGTTATACAATTTGTTGAGCTGTGGTTGGGCATATCGTTTCAGGTTCAAACTTAAACTTAAAATACCTTCCAAAATTGACACGGAATAAAAAACAAGCCTGCCACATAAAGACAATGAATTTGGCACTTGGTCTGCTCACTGGGTGTGGCTTACGACACAGTAAACAACGTTTCCGTGTAACACACGCGAATTTGGCACGGATATGTGTAAGTAAATGATTCGATGTAACATGTCAGTATCACTAGGATGTTGCAATAATGAACTCGTCTGTGCGTGTGAAAATTGATCGAATCGCTCTCAGCGATTCATTCAACAACATAATTACAACTCCGTGTCGGCATTAATAGGCCACATTCTGTGCCCCATACGCGAGACAGCTATACACTTTGTCACCGCCGTGTTCCAGGGGCACACCCTTATGTGACTGCATCTGAATAGTTTTTCAACTGAGAATCAACTGAATGATGTAATTACTGAAGTAGATTCCATTTCTAATAAAACCACTCTGATTTCTAGCGCGAAGCGTTTATATAATGACTGTAATCTGTTTTTGGAATAACAACATAGGACGCAACATTTAGTTGCAACGTTCAACTTGTGCCATCTCTTTGCGTGGAGATCTTGACGAGGCGATATAACCTAATTCTGACAAAAGTCGGCGCACGATGTGATTCCATCACAAACCGGAGCAAGTGGAACGTGGGTACACCAAGGCGGCGGTGGCGGCGGCGGTGGCGGCGGCGGTGGCGGCGGCGGCGGCGGCGGCAGTGGGGGGGGGGATAGCGCACGTCGAGTACAACAGCACAAAGCTACGTGAAAAGCGGCAACCGACTTGCAGCAGCCATTCTTTATGGTGCTGTTGCTTTATAGGCTTGAAGTCGGTGGCGCCGATCTACATCGACTGCGATCTCGGATCTTTCACAGCGATCTGTACGCCCGCTCAATGACTAAGTGCACGTTTAATCTCGCCTGATACAATGACAGTGTTGGCTTTTTACTGAATAAAGAAAACCGCGAACTATTCAGCACAGATGACATGTCGCTGTCATCTGTGGCTGTGTATTCTGCGGTTTAGATTCACCCAAAGGGGCAGCTATACCGTCGGAGCGAAACACAACACAAGAACCCTTCAGCAGGCTACGACGCCCTGTAATTAGACTGGTCCGTCACGGGAATGGTGGTATACTTGTGAGACGAAGCACCACAAACTAACCCGCAATGTAAAGAGGAGGGAGGGAGGGAGGGAGGGAGGGAGGGGGGAGGGGGAGGCACGTTACGTCCAACTGCAACAGAAAACGTCGACACGGTTTACATTATCACAATAATGTCATAATTTCAATTTATAAAATGTTGCGTATCTTAAGCATTTTAATTCCATTGGCTTTAATTATTGTTATTTATAAACATACATGAAATATCCAGTAACTATTATATATCAAGTTTACAGTGACTACGAAAACAACAACAGTATAGCCTATAGCGCAACATCAAATAAACCCCACACCTGATATTACCACAACTACCGGCAGTTGGCTGTGTTTATTACACCTCCCATGTTAAAGAGACACCCGCCCTTAATCAATCACGACATTCAGGCCATTCAGTTTGTTGGTAGATCTGTCAGCTCGCCGTGGTAGGTCTGATGTCTATCTCCAACACAGTTTGCTTTCCACGAATCCTAAGCAATCTCATTCTGCCAGTAACGTAATATCGCCCATTCTGCCAGTAACGTAATATCGTCAATTCTGCCAGTAACGTAATATCGCCCATTCTGCCAGTAACGTAATATCGTCCTTGATTAGTTGTTGTCAGGTTCGGGACATCTGCTTTGCCATGTCCATTTATAGTCTGAACTATATAGCGCATCTGGTGTCATTGAAGGGCCGACTGGCGCGCTTAGTGGGGGTGGGGTGGTATATAATCAGACATCCTGGCGCGCTTAGTGGGGGTGGGGTGGTATATAATCAGACATCCTGGCGCGCTTAGTGGGGGTGGGGTGGTATATAATCAGACATCCTGGCGCGCTTAGTGGGGGTGGGGTGGTATATAATCAGACATGTTGACTCTCGCCAACATTTGTCAAGGGAACAGATCAGGATTGTCGTAACGCTCGGCTAAAGGACACTTATTTGGCGGCCGACCTTAGGAACCACACGTCTTCTGCCCTTGCAACATCGGGGACGTTTCATCTTATGTCGCCCCATCGCACTGTCTCCGTGATAACTACATCTTTCCTCCACGCCGTATCACTGGTAGTCTTGCCATCTGGTTTTTCGTCAATACATTTCTCCGCTACACATGTTTTCATGTTAATTCATGTTTGACTTCAAACTGAGACAGACGAATCTCCATCTATACGTGTCGACGCCCAGTTGCTGTGGCATATTGTGAACACACTTTATCCTCCCAAATGATAAACCATCATGTAGGTGGTAGTAACTACTAAACGAAGATAATAATGTAGTTTTTGTATTTGTCAACGATTTACGCAACGCAAGGTTATATTGCAGTTTGTGATATTATACCTTCATCGACAGTGACAACTCCAGAAAGTTATAAGCCACTAGACTGGTGTTGAACTCAGGCAGTGTCTAAGATAGTTATATCCATTCCTGAATAATCAATGTGGGGTTGAGCGACATTACAGCGAACTGAGCGATATTACAGCGATTTGTAACGTGATCCCTACAGGTGCTGCAGGTCCACGACTGCGGGAAGCAGAGGCGAGTGGAGGCTGTCGACTCTCTCGGTCGCAACCTGTCGATCCCGGCCGAGTACCCCGTTCAGGTCACTCCGACCGACGGAGAGCGCGCTGGAGGTAAGCCAGGTGGATTAATTAAAAATTACCATAAGAACCAGATTCAGCTATGAACAGAAAAGTTTCATAAATTTACGTTATTGTGTTTAATCGAGCTGTAAAATAAGGGTGTGTTTTGTGTTCGAATCCTCTTTCTGTCGTTTCACGTAGTAGTTACAGCAAGCGGAATGTTTCCCGGAGGATAACGTACATTTTCATTAATTCAAACACAAGTTCCTTTTCTTTTAGCCATGCTACAATATTATAACACGAAAGCTGTTCATAAACATCATGCCATCGCTGTCTATTACCAGGTACTCATTTCTGCGGACATTTTTTATGACCCAGTACTTGAACTAGTCACACCAGGTCGACGAATCACACATCCATACCGCCAACTCGGCGACCCAGAGATAATACATCTGCGTGTGTCACTTTGATTTCTACCCGAGCATAAGCGGTGCTTGTTCCGATACTCATCTCAAGGTCTAATAACTGAAATAACGACAAGAGGACACAGACGGGTTACGCATTCCATTGATATCTGATGTTGTTATCGTGTTGAAACTTTTAACGTTTCTCCTGTATAATAATAAAGCAGTTCGGCAGTTATTGTTCTCAGTGGCACTCTGAAGCTATGAATTGTAGCTTGTTCGTGTGCAACCTTTCCCCATACATCATGTCCAAAAAACGTTATGCATCAATCGGTCCTCGCCAATTATTATCAGTTCCACATTAGCCCCGGGCTTGCTCAATAATTATTTAGTATCTAGATAAAAGGTCGTAATTTTCCTAAAACAATTAATTAGCCATATTTTAAATCATATTTGTGAGCAACTAGACGCAGACTTATAAGTGTTAGTACGTAGACTTAAACGCAGACTTATAAGTGTTAGTACGTAGACTTAAACGCAGACTTATAAGTGTTAGTACGTAGACTTAAACGCAGACTTATAAGTGTTAGTACGTAGACTTAAACGCAGACTTATAAGTGTTAGTACGTAGACTTAAACGCAGACTTATAAGTGTTAGTACGTAGACTTAAACGCAGACTTATAAGTGTTAGTACGTAGACCTAAACGCAGACTTATAAGTGTTAGTACGTAGACTTAAACGCAGACTTATAAGTGTTAGTACGTAGACTTAAACACAGAAGTGTTAGTACGTAGTATTGGTGGCCCTGGTGGTTGCTGCGCTACCAAGACTGGTGGGTTCTGGTAACTGATGGTTGGTTCTCTTTCAGAGAGGCCTGGGCAATACAGATAAAGGGGTAACACATATAGATTGGACATTTGACTATGTTGAGCAAATAATTTTATCATAACGTTATATTTGTACTGAGTCATTACCCAAACGTCCCGTAACAAAAATGACAGTTGATATACGTATATTTCACTGAAAGAACCTGTACTTTTTCTATAAATTGATGTTAGAAGTATAAAGCAAATAACGTTGTTCGAGTTGAGCGTAGGCTGTTCCAGCAACGCCAGCAACGATCCTGAATGTTACACAATTTTACCGTGTTTCGTGGAATTGCGTCCATTTGCCACCCCACCCATCATAACGCATTTGTCGCAGTGTTTATTCAAACTACAGTCTCCAAATTGCAATCACTATCCATACAAGGTTATATCATCGAACCAATCCCACCATGACAAAATACTTCCCGAATGATATCATCGCCATGGCATCACAGTGACATCATTTGCGTGGTTATTTACGAGAGTACGGTCGTGTGGACTCGTGAACTGTGACGACGACACCAGCTGTGCGCTGGTTGCCTTGTAGCGACTTATTTCTCTCACAACATGCGCCACCTGTCCCGTCATTACCGTATGAAAGAACGGGGTCAGCGGTGCGTGACGCGTCCGCCCGCGCGTATGCCTCAACACCGGAACTGTGCCACGACCGCGAGCACTCGTATGTTGGCCGGCTGGTGCGTCGGTTGAGACTACTGGAGCAGCTCACTCTATGTCATAGGTTATAACAATGTTGTCGGTCATCGCCAACTAGTAAGATTAGTAGGTTTGTCAACAAGACCAATAGCCGCCGAATTCGATACGTTTCATATAGAACCCCAGTGGACATAAGTGGTCTGGAATGGACACACACGTCACACCGGTCGACAACAGCCGGTCGGTAAACAATGGACAAGAGGCCAAGAGGTGAAATATCTTCCCGTTCGCTAGCTGTTAACTTTGGGCGTGCCGTCGAAGTAGAGACATTCTAAAAGTATACGCGGCACACCATCTGTCATTGTGTGTGTGACGGATTGAAACCGGCAGACGTGAAAGCTGGGTCGTTCGAGCAGCCATCAAAAGTACGCCTTTGTGCTGATGTCAACAACGCCAACTGTCATCTGTGAAATCGATGTAACAAGTCCCACGTAGTGTGCGATTTCTTTGTCACAGAACTATAAGCAACGCTGATTTTGCGAATGAGAACGTCTATCGCTGCCTGACGTTGCCATCAAAGTTGGCGACTTGACAAGCGCGATCGAGTTGGCAGCGTCCTCGGGTTATGAGTTACCGCGCGCTGTCGAACGACGTGACTCCGGAGAACAGTTACCACTTGGATCCTAGTCGGTGTGTATACAGCCTCGATTGAGGCACAGCAGCCATGTTCCAGGACCGGGCATTCCACTACGAGAACGGCGTGTTAGACACGGAGACCCGCCACAGCAAGAGGCAGGGACGGATTCGTGTGCAGGCCGGAGACAAGAGGTGCCACCGGCCAAGTCGAAGCCACGTCAACGGCGACAGGTCACGCCGACTGACCACAGCAGTTTGTGCATTGATTGTGTCGAATGGTCAG
Source organism: Lamellibrachia satsuma (assembly GCA_033239005.1). Taxonomy (NCBI): domain Eukaryota; kingdom Metazoa; phylum Annelida; class Polychaeta; order Sabellida; family Siboglinidae; genus Lamellibrachia; species Lamellibrachia satsuma. The sequence continues at coordinate 3,571,475 of BSQZ01000055.1, forward strand.
ACCAACACTACAGGTAACAATTGCTATACACACTCAACGGTATGTTGTTTATGACTTGGGGTCGGCATATACACCGGTGCGGGGGAGGCATATAGACAGGTGCGGGGGAGGCAGTTGATTTATGGATATGTAACTTTTTTATATGATCAATGGGACAACGTGTTTATTTATGTCTGGCGTTGTAAATTAAATGGTTTCGTCATATCTTGTCTTGTGTTTAATACTAGTAAAAACTGTTAAGGAATCACGCTTATGAGATATACTCCAAACAGCCATTTCTAGGGCTAAGTTTTGGGGAGTTTTTACATTTATAAGTTTTCATATACAGACCATCAGCATTGTGAGTCCACTACAGGTTGCAAGTTTACCCCTTCTGTGTGATTGTTTTACTTCCCTGGCAGAGACATGAGGTAATGAAGGGACCTACGACTCTTTAGTGTCTAATCAGAAAGACACAATTTTCATCTTCTCATACTTGTAAATATATATGCTTTGTGCTTTGTCTCCTTACAAATGTCTATGGGCCGCCTGCCTGGTGGTCGAACGAACGCAGTAACCTGATCTCGAGGGGGTACCTGTCTCGAGGGGGTACTGTCTCGATGGGGTACCCGTCTCGAGGGGGTACCCGTCTCGAGAGGGTACACCTCTCGAGGGGTACCTGTCTCGAGGGGGTACCCGTCTCGAGGGGGTACCTATCTCGAGGGGGTACCCGTCTCGAGGCGAGCACCAAACAGATTGAGCCACCGCATCATAACGATTATACTATGCCATGTTCGTCGACTACAAGTTTGTTTAATCATTTCTTTGGATGATGAAACCCGGAAAACTGCGGCGACTCAGTGTTTCACTGAGTCACTACTGACATGGCCCGATTATACGTCCGGTTGTCACTGTTCATGTATGTGCCGCGCCAGTCGCCCTCATATTTAATGGCAACTGAACCCGACCGATTACCACACTTGCAGAAGTAATTATTACAAACACGTAGTCTCCATGTCCCTTGTAATGTGTGCATCGACTCACGTCTGATTTCACGACGTATCACATTTACCCCCATATAATAGGACCTGACATTGTTGGCATCTGTTAAAGCAATTTGTTCATATATGGGAGATGCGTCTCTGTCGAAATCCTAATTTATTGGATGGTAATTTACCAGTGTATAACATTCAGTTCTCATTTGGGTTGGTTATGTCATTACGTGAAACGTCTTGGGATCATCGGGTTACTCATCATCAATAACGAGAAACGGGTCGGGATCATCGGGTTACTCATCATCAATAACGTAATATGTGAAATGTTTATATTTTAATAGCTTTCATTTCATGTTTACAGTCTAACTTTAACTTTCCTGTAATGGACACACCGAGGAATACCCTGGCGTTTATATGGTTTAGTTCCACTGTTTCTTGTGTACTTTTTACATAAAACTGCACTTCGCTTATCTCCATCCCGCTGGCGTTCTGAACAAGTATCCGTTTGTTTTGGTCCGCAGTGTCATGCAACTTGTGCGAACACATTCGAGCAAATTCCCAATCATCGTCAAGATAACCCAGGGTTACTACGACAACGCCGGCATGGAACTGACGACGAACGAGGTAAGGGTTAGCAAATAGTGTAATATTGATATCAATATAACGCTATTTGGCCATTGTGTAGAATCGCAGACACAGATGTTTCTGTGCGTAGGTGCCCAGTAAAAATCATACCAGACAGGAAACCTACAGCATAAGATGGCTCTTAAGAGACTGACAAGCGCATCGTCTGTGAATTAAATGCGTTGATTTCCATTCAGTGCTGCAATCCCAATATGCTCATTAGGAATATGGAATGTTCCCATTTGTCTGCCTGTTTTGTGCCGATTCGGACGTCGCCAAGCAAATACATCAGGCAGAGTAGTCATGGTTTCATAGTAAATATAGTCCTGCTGTCAAAATGCGTTCACAATGAAATAAATAAAAATGGAGTAAACAAGTAAGTTAAACAGGGACTTGACTGCATATAATTAATAATCATTCGAGGTAGTTTGTAGAACTCGCTAATTACTGCTAACTGGACTATTATTTTTTCACCCTGTATCGCCGACCTTCCCTGTATTTTAGGAATGTGCATGATTAACAGTAAAGGGCTAAGGGCAATTCCTTGCCTCAAACCGATGTTAACTGGAAACTCTTCTGACAACCCAGATCCAACCACAACTCTTCCTTTTGTTCTCTCATACATTGCTTCCACCATCCTGGCTTCTGCTTCTGGCACTCCCATTCATCTCACTGTTGCCATCACCATCTCTCTAGGGACTGTGTCACAGGCCTTCTCCAGGTCCACAAATGTAATGACATATTGTTAGATATAGTTCTACAATAACATGCCATTTATGTCAAAAAGTAATGTTCCGATTCATAAGAGCAAATTTTTTTTGATGAAACCACAACTTCACTGTAATGTTTGCTTAACGCTTTTGGTGAATGACTTACTGCCTTACACACTGTCTTACACACTGCCTTACACACTGCCTTACAAACTGCCTTACACACTGCCCTACACACTGCCTTACACAATGCCTTACACACTGCCTTACAAACGTGTTAAGGCGTTCAAAGAGTTAACCATTTCACCACCATCGCGGTTAACCAGTGTAACAACTAATGGGGTAGTAACGATATACAGGCTGTACACAAAAAAATAACCACCAGTTTCATGCTAGACTAGTCAACATAGTTTAACCATAACTGCCAAAATCGTTGATGTGTTTTGATGGGTGTTCGATTTTTGTAATTGCCATACTGTTCGCAGTCTCAAAAATATTTACTTTGCATCTAGAGTATTGTTACAGATCCGTTTCACCGAACGGTAATTAATTCCACACGTAACCACAGCTATTATTCATAAAGGCGCCGGTGGACTACAGCGAGAACTTCGAAATGAGGTTAACCCAGGCGCACTGTGCTGTGGTTTTATGACGGTTTGTCCTCCAGTCGTTATCGGCCATCGGGTTGTCGTACACAGCCGTTTATCGTGTCCCCACATCATGTACAGATAGGCCCACAAAGCACGCAGTTCCTGTGCGAACTTTCACCAGTTTCACAGACGATTCCGAGATTCTAATCTTTGCACGAATAACCGATAAACTGTTGCCTTTCTTAGCAGAACAATGCGACTTTAGACTCGCCGACCAGGCATGTGAAATGCCATTGATATTTGTCACTGGCTTTATTAATACGAAAAGGCTAGATTCCATATCTTTGTTCGCAACGACGTGCGCGCGCACGCACGCACATGCACCAGGCTGGCTGGCTGGCTGGCTGGCTGGCTGGCTGGCTGGCTGGCTGGCTGGCTGGCTGGCTGGCTGGCTGGCTGGCTGGCTGGCTGGCTGGCTGGCTGGCTGGCTGGCTGGCTGGCTGGCTGGCTGGCTGGCTGGCTGGCTGGCCCTCATCGCGCACGGTGCTTTAGATCCAGAATTACCAGACATTCAGTAATACCTCGGATCCATGTGCCTGGGTGGTCGGTTCCTTGTTGGTGACTGATGGTTCCTGTGGGCGGTACTAAGCTGTATGGGTAGACAGGTGCGGGCTTTGACTCCAGCGATACAGATACAACCTGCTGGCGGGTGTGATACCGACACTTTTTACGCGTCGTCATAAATTAATTTCCACCACACTTGCGGTAGCGGTAGTGGCGCCCACAGCGTCATCCCGTCCACGCGTCGACCCGCACTGTCCCGTTACCCTGTAAACCGACCCGCCGTCATAAGCAACTTGATGAACTCAATTATGAGGGTCGATGACACAGCGCTCGGTGAGGCAATACCTCACTTACATCCACCATTTTACGCTAAACTCATCAGCAATGTCCGTGCATTGTCCACTCGTGCGTACATGTCTTCGGGGGCTTTTATTACTCAGACTCAGTTATTGTTGTCGTAGGGATTCCCTAGCGTGTGCGTGGTTCTACGTGTGTGTAGATCCTGCGGAGGGATAGAATTGGGACCTATTGTATCTGGGTTTCAAGAGGCGCGATGATTACTGGGCACGTCACCACTGACTGATCGCGGAGTCTGACGCGCGGCGAACATGAAACACTGCCGTGTCCAAATCATTTATCTCCCAAATGTGAACGTAATTGATGTAGACTCTTGATGTATACTCTCACAAGTTGCATAGCCAGATGTCGTGACAGCAGCGACCGATGCTGTTGTTGATATGACAATAGTAGTAGTCTTTGTAATGTCCGCCGTCGTAGTTGGTAGTGTTGGTGATTTCGTTTCGTTGTCAGGTAGTTTGTCGAACCTGTCTCGCAACTCCTAGCTGGGTGTTTCCACTGCGATACGTGTTGCACAATACCACTACTGTTGTACCCGTGACGCCACCCTTGATTGTCGTATCCCAGTGTATTCAATAACAGCACGATCTGTTACTGCTTGTACGACCTGACCTCTGAGAAACAGAAAACAGCGTGAGAACTATTCTCTGGAATAATACGTAACCTCCTGGTTTAGTCATCCAAATATTATACATTCGGCTGATAACTGCCAAGCACGACGATTATAATCACACCAAGCACAATGAGTGACTTGTTCATGGCTGTTCATCGGCGAGAGAATCCGGGGGTGAGAGAGAGAGAGCACGTGGTCGTGGAGTTATGGGTATTAGCACGACGCTTCGAGATAACGCATTCAGCCCCGACGAACCGGCTTCGACAAGCTGGTTGTATTTGGTGTGTTGGCTCTCATTGTTCTCGGCTGCAGACGCCGACTATGAGTCGCTGGCGGTGACAATCAGTTGACACAGTCTCAACCGACAGATCGACCGATAATGACACGCAACATGCTACAAAAACAGCGCATGTGTTCTCCTATTATACTCTACACTCAGTCGCTTTAGAAGTAGCACGGTGCGAGTTCTGACGCATGTAGTTTCGTGACTGTCGTTAGATCCGCAAGCCTGGGCATGTATTTCATTACGCCTAATTGAAACAAGAAATGCCTGCCTAAAACTGCTTTTGAAATGTAACTCAAATGATAGTTACTCGAAACACTGTGAGATGCGTGCTTTTGGAGGTGCACGTGGTGGCTCCGCTATGGGTAGATATATATATATATATATATATATATATATATATATATATATATATATATATATATATATATATATATATATATATATATATATATATATATATATATATATATATATATATATATATATACATACACATACATACACATACATACACATACATACACATACATATACATACACATATACATACACATACACATACATACATATCTTCATTGTCCCTCTTCGTAGGAATCGGTCGATGATCTGAATGAATTGATGTGTTCGATTCAACGAAATATCTGCGGTTGAACGAATAAGTAGATATTATAAGCATCTGTAGTGACTCTGGGTCTAATGTCAAGAAGGTTCGACAATTTTCCAGCTGCATATGACACAAAGACATGCACTGATATGACTAGGGGTGATTTAGATTTACGCAATGATATACTTGAAGAATGCACTTGTCAAGAACCCCCTGGGCTCAGCCAGGTATGGGATAGGCTGTTTGCCATACCATCTGGCGAGCAGAAGTTATATTAAGTCCCATCATTCGGTTCCTAAAAAAGGCAAACAATGGTTGCTGAAAGGTTGAAGTGAGTTAACTTTAATGGTTGTGTTAAGAAGAAATTTTGTATTTATCATTGCTGCCAACTTGATGTCCACAAACTCTGTTGATTTGTTCGCGTTTCCTACAGCGAAGTGATCAGACAACTGCAAGAAATTGTCCTGTACGAAATACAGCTGTCCGGGTCCTCGGGTGTCCAGCGGCAGTACATAGCAGAGGCCCCAAAACGTGGGCCCTATGTAAGTGAAACAGTAGGCGGGACATACATTAAATGGTCGTGGCCGAAGGTTAACCAACAATTACAGCGTCCTAATGTGACCATACGCGTCCCATTATGGCGACACGGCGTAGTCGCACGGCAGACGTTGACCGCTGATTGTTGGGCGAATTGACTCGGAGCGATGGTATCTCGATTAAGTGATTCACCGCGAACAACCTATCACCACGAATAGCGACCAAGGACACGCCTAACGTCGTCGTGTTCCATGGTGCAACGCGACTCAACCACATTCACACGGGCTCCAGCATGTTGCATACACACTCCTTGCTTGGTGTACCTGTCGTCTCGCGGTGTCTGTCTTTTTTCTTCGACCATAAACGCCAGGGGCTAGAATTCTAGTCGAAAGGTAATTTCTTTCCTGGTTAGGGAGTGAACTTACACCACGGACTCCCGGGTTGGTTGGGTCAGGGACACTAACTGATTATTCGGTCCAATGAATACAGAGCACAGCGTGTCTGTGCAGAAATTTAATTAAGGTAACTGTATAGTGTGTTATTTAGTAAACGGTGATATTGCTGCAGATTTCATACCACGGGTAGAAACCATTTCAATGGTCCAACAAAAACGTACTTTCTCATTTCAGTCAGCAGTGGTTGCCTCACCGGGTGTTCAAAATTACAGGAAATTGATTTGTAATTAAACGACGTTTTTACATATCATATCTGTCAATTTATTTAATCACATGTGTGGGTGGACATAACATTCACTGCAACATTCACCTGATACACTGTATGCACAAACTCGCACAAACTTTTCCGGCGTTGCACCGGGAGAGAAGGGGCTACTGCAAGAGCTAATGAGTCCTCACAGTCACATCTAATATAAATGTTCCTGCTATGGACTTTTACCTAACGTACGGACCTTCGTACGAAAGGTAGTTCGTAGGTACGAAAGATAGTTCGTAGGTACCGTATAAATGTTAGCAACGCTATGCATGTTTTCTACTATTGTTCCGACTTACGTAATCTACATCAAACGTCCACATTAGTTCCTTCCGTACGTACGTCCCCATCATCGGGGAATTTCGAATATTTTATATACCTGCCCCCAAGCACGCCAAACAATTTCAGCCCCAAACATTTGACGGAGCTACGAGGGTACATTTGACGGAGCTATGAGGGTACAAATATACACTGCCACAAACTGTTTTATATAATAGATTGACAAGTTTACTAGATGACTCATTACGTTTTGTCGTCTGCGCATGAGAATATATTATTAACTAACATTTGGATACTATTGTTAAATATTAACGAGCACTTTTTCAAACATTCTCAGAAGCGTCTTGTGTTTCGCGTGAATTCTGGGTAATATAGGTATGGGTTTCATACATGGCGTTGTCGGCGCAACACAAAGTAGTTCCCTTCTACGAAACGACATCGCACTACTGCTTTTGGACAATGCCACACATTCGGCGTAAAAGGTGTAACTAATATAAATACAGAAAGTGCAGAATTCACTAAGCACTGAAACTCAGTTTATGGTAGCATTCGTGGTGACTAATCGTGGTACAGTTATACAATTTGTTGAGCTGTGGTTGGGCATATCGTTTCAGGTTCAAACTTAAACTTAAAATACCTTCCAAAATTGACACGGAATAAAAAACAAGCCTGCCACATAAAGACAATGAATTTGGCACTTGGTCTGCTCACTGGGTGTGGCTTACGACACAGTAAACAACGTTTCCGTGTAACACACGCGAATTTGGCACGGATATGTGTAAGTAAATGATTCGATGTAACATGTCAGTATCACTAGGATGTTGCAATAATGAACTCGTCTGTGCGTGTGAAAATTGATCGAATCGCTCTCAGCGATTCATTCAACAACATAATTACAACTCCGTGTCGGCATTAATAGGCCACATTCTGTGCCCCATACGCGAGACAGCTATACACTTTGTCACCGCCGTGTTCCAGGGGCACACCCTTATGTGACTGCATCTGAATAGTTTTTCAACTGAGAATCAACTGAATGATGTAATTACTGAAGTAGATTCCATTTCTAATAAAACCACTCTGATTTCTAGCGCGAAGCGTTTATATAATGACTGTAATCTGTTTTTGGAATAACAACATAGGACGCAACATTTAGTTGCAACGTTCAACTTGTGCCATCTCTTTGCGTGGAGATCTTGACGAGGCGATATAACCTAATTCTGACAAAAGTCGGCGCACGATGTGATTCCATCACAAACCGGAGCAAGTGGAACGTGGGTACACCAAGGCGGCGGTGGCGGCGGCGGTGGCGGCGGCGGTGGCGGCGGCGGCGGCGCGGCAGTGGGGGGATAGCGCACGTCGAGTACAACAGCACAAAGCTACGTGAAAAGCGGCAACCGACTTGCAGCAGCCATTCTTTATGGTGCCGTTGCTTTATAGGCTTGAAGTCGGTGGCGCCGATCTACATCGACTGCGATCTCGGATCTTTCACAGCGATCTGTACGCCCGCTCAATGACTAAGTGCACGTTTAATCTCGCCTGATACAATGACAGTGTTGGCTTTTTACTGAATAAAGAAAACCGCGAACTATTCAACACAGATGACATGTCGCTGTCATCTGTGGCTGTGTATTCTGCGGTTTAGATTCACCCAAAGGGGCAGCTATACCGTCGGAGCGAAACACAACACAAGAACCCTTCAGCAGGCTACGACGCCCTGTAATTAGACTGGTCCGTCACGGGAATGGTGGTATACTTGTGAGACGAAGCACCACAAACTAACCCGCAATGTAAAGAGGAGGGAGGGAGGGAGGGAGGAGGGAGGGGGAGGGGGAGGCACGTTACGTCCAACTGCAACAGAAAACGTCGACACGGTTTACATTATCACAATAATGTCATAATTTCAATTTATAAAATGTTGCGTATCTTAAGCATTTTAATTCCATTGGCTTTAATTATTGTTATTTATAAACATACATGAAATATCCAGTAACTATTATATATCAAGTTTACAGTGACTACGAAAACAACAACAGTATAGCCTATAGCGCAACATCAAATAAACCCCACACCTGATATTACCACAACTACCGGCAGTTGGCTGTGTTTATTACACCTCCCATGTTAAAGAGACACCCGCCCTTAATCAATCACGACATTCAGGCCATTCAGTTTGTTGGTAGATCTGTCAGCTCGCCGTGGTAGGTCTGATGTCTATCTCCAACACAGTTTGCTTTCCACGAATCCTAAGCAATCTCATTCTGCCAGTAACGTAATATCGCCCATTCTGCCAGTAACGTAATATCGTCAATTCTGCCAGTAACGTAATATCGCCCATTCTGCCAGTAACGTAATATCGTCCTTGATTAGTTGTTGTCAGGTTCGGGACATCTGCTTTGCCATGTCCATTTATAGTCTGAACTATATAGCGCATCTGGTGTCATTGAAGGGCCGACTGGCGCGCTTAGTGGGGGTGGGGTGGTATATAATCAGACATCCTGGCGCGCTTAGTGGGGGTGGGGTGGTATATAATCAGACATCCTGGCGCGCTTAGTGGGGGTGGGGTGGTATATAATCAGACATCCTGGCGCGCTTAGTGGGGGTGGGGTGGTATATAATCAGACATGTTGACTCTCGCCAACATTTGTCAAGGGAACAGATCAGGATTGTCGTAACGCTCGGCTAAAGGACACTTATTTGGCGGCCGACCTTAGGAACCACACGTCTTCTGCCCTTGCAACATCGGGGACGTTTCATCTTATGTCGCCCCATCGCACTGTCTCCGTGATAACTACATCTTTCCTCCACGCCGTATCACTGGTAGTCTTGCCATCTGGTTTTTCGTCAATACATTTCTCCGCTACACATGTTTTCATGTTAATTCATGTTTGACTTCAAACTGAGACAGACGAATCTCCATCTATACGTGTCGACGCCCAGTTGCTGTGGCATATTGTGAACACACTTTATCCTCCCAAATGATAAACCATCATGTAGGTGGTAGTAACTACTAAACGAAGATAATAATGTAGTTTTTGTATTTGTCAACGATTTACGCAACGCAAGGTTATATTGCAGTTTGTGATATTATACCTTCATCGACAGTGACAACTCCAGAAAGTTATAAGCCACTAGACTGGTGTTGAACTCAGGCAGTGTCTAAGATAGTTATATCCATTCCTGAATAATCAATGTGGGGTTGAGCGACATTACAGCGAACTGAGCGATATTACAGCGATTTGTAACGTGATCCCTACAGGTGCTGCAGGTCCACGACTGCGGGAAGCAGAGGCGAGTGGAGGCTGTCGACTCTCTCGGTCGCAACCTGTCGATCCCGGCCGAGTACCCCGTTCAGGTCACTCCGACCGACGGAGAGCGCGCTGGAGGTAAGCCAGGTGGATTAATTAAAAATTACCATAAGAACCAGATTCAGCTATGAACAGAAAAGTTTCATAAATTTACGTTATTGTGTTTAATCGAGCTGTAAAATAAGGGTGTGTTTTGTGTTCGAATCCTCTTTCTGTCGTTTCACGTAGTAGTTACAGCAAGCGGAATGTTTCCCGGAGGATAACGTACATTTTCATTAATTCAAACACAAGTTCCTTTTCTTTTAGCCATGCTACAATATTATAACACGAAAGCTGTTCATAAACATCATTCCATCGCTGTCTATTACCAGGTACTCATTTCTGCGGACATTTTTTTTTGTATGACCCAGTACTTGAACTAGTCACACCAGGTCGACGAATCACACATCCATACCGCCAACTCGGCGACCCAGAGACAATACATCTGCGTGTGTCACTTTGATTTCTACCCGAGCATAAGCGGTGCTTGTTCCGATACTCATCTCAAGGTCTAATAACTGAAATAACGACAAGAGGACACAGACGGGTTGACAGTTGTATCACGGATAATGACGACCATAATAACAACATGACATGTCTTATCTGATGTTAAATCATCATCCAAGCGATCAACATGCGTATTATATGGTTGTAGATCGACTAACACTGACAGAAGCGTCGGTCAGTCTGCCGGTGAAGGTGAAAGTTCTGCAGACGACGGCCGTGACGGAAAAGTCAACAAAGTATGATTTGACAGGACAGACATTGCTCCTGCGCAGCGTGGCTGACGATGTCTTCCTACGAGCCAATGCCATCAACGGGGGTAAGCAACACGTCAGTGAAAATGCATACGTTGAATTTGAATAATTCTTACATTAAAATTTGAAAATGTCACTCTTGTATAGTGTTTTGATAAATCAAATCAACAAACGACATTATGTATACCATTGTCACTGACAATAAGATTGATAACAAGATTACCGTCCAAAGCAAACAAACCAGATGGCAATTGGACAAGGAAGCCATTAGCGCAACAATTTATCATTTATGTGTAGCTCGCCCCTATCAGATATCTGTCAATTTCATTATTAAACATATTCACACTGCTATAGCATCAACACAATCATTAGATAATCAGTTCCGTTCACTTATCGCCTCTGTGAGAATGAGATAAAGAAACCCATCAGCATTCCAACAATGCCACTAGCAGTGGCGAGTCTGTTGCCATGGTGATGACATGGTTGGTCCGTCGCAGGTTGGATTGACCAGACGCAGGTCCTCACCATCCCGTCGATGTTCGAGGCAGAGTTCGCAGTCGGCGAAGCCATGCGTGGCGCCACCAACGACGAGTGGACGGACTACAGAAATATGTTCGCCCGCACAGTGCGTCACATGAGGTTCAACGACTTTCAAGGATATCCAGGTGTGCACAGCCTTCATCTACTTTCTAGAGTATGGCTTTCTGTGTGCATTGTTTATTATTTCAAGGATATCCAGGTGTGCACAGCCTTCATCTACTTTCTAGAGTCTGGCTTTCTGTGTGCAGTGTTTATTCTTTCAAGGATATCCAGGTGTGCACAGCCTTCATCTACTTTCTAGAGTCTGGCTTTCTGTGTGCAGTGTTTATTCTTTCAAGGATATCCAGGTGTGCACAACCTTCATCTACTTTCTAGAGTCTGGCTTTCTGTGTGCAGTGTTTATTCTTTCAAGGATATCCAGGTGTGCACAGCCTTCATCTACTTTCTAGAGTCTGGCTTTCTGTGTGCAGTGTTTATTCTTTCAAGGATATCCAGGTGTGCACAACCTTCATCTACTTTCTAGAGTCTGGCTTTCTGTGTGCAGTGTTTATTCTTTCGCCAACACACAACATATATGCACGCATGTGCACACGCACCAACACACAAACGCGCGCACGCACACACACGAACACACACACACACACAAACGCACACACGTATGCACACACGCATGTACACACGCATGCAAACTGCCCGTCTCATTTGTTGATTACTCACGGAACTAGATATTTTGACGACTACTCTGTCGCTAACCCCATCTTGTGCCAATTGTTGTCGGTCAATTACTGTCAGACGTGTCTATTCTAGTATGTCGTCAGACCCGTCATTATCGCAGTGGTCTGTCGCCCGGTCCATCGAGTTCTCATTATCCTGCTGACAACAGCACTTGTGCACACGCACACATTGAAGCACACAATTATGTTAAGAGTACAACCAAACACTTGATCCGAAAAAATTAAACCTGAAACCGCACTGCGGAGTGATGAGAAATTATCGACCCCAACGATATAAGCAAGTATACCGCGTGGCGTCAGTTGTGGAGGCGTACAGGTGAAATATGCGAGCCACCGAAATACCTGTTCCATTCATGTGCACATACCGCACTCATTCATTGTCACACAATCGAATACTCTTTCTCAAAACTGTCGCCTATCTTGACCCACGGTCTATATCGATTCTCGCGTTCGGAGATTTTACAGTTACCTTACATTGAATCTATAAAATACTTGTTACTGACTTAACATATCAAAATCTCGTCCATACAGTTTACCCAGATTGTTATCGATGTCGGATCCTTCCAGTATAATTATTATGTTGCTCGAAATAGCAATGCCACTATCACCTTCAAAACTTCCGCCATTTGCAAGCTTTTTAAAGTATTGTGTTGCGCTCACCCTGTGCAGTCAAGAGAGATGTCACAAAATCATAGATGTCACAAAATCATAGATGTCACAACATCATAGATGTCACAACATCATAGATGTCACAACATCATAGATGTCACAACATCATAGATGTCACAAAATCATAGATGCCCCTGCATTTTTTTTTACCGATTGAGTACACGCGATAATGTTATGCAACATCCATGGATTCGTTTCGTACACATTTCAAGAATTAAAAATTACAACTTTTATTTAAAAACTATTCGAACTAAGGCACAGTTTGGTTCCCACTGGTTTAACGGATTAACGAAGCATGCAGATTGGTGAATTACGGAATGATGACAGTGTGTCCAAATTGTTCATACAAAAACAAACCTGTGTTATACTTAGGCCCTGTTGTTGCACGAACTCCCTGTGCCATGCATGTGCACGATTCTCGAGTGAACCATACATATTGGCGGATCCTATTCGTTGTTTGTGACACATCCCATTGAGGCATGTTAATTAAAATAACGTGGTCTTTTGCACAGAAATCCTGATACCGGGCGCGTCTCGCCGAGCGAGTGAAATCGAAGAACCTCCGTACGACAACTTTCGGATAATCGCCCCGGCCAACCCCGACCTGATTGCGGCGCACCGCTGCAGGGAGAGCCAGTACATAAACATTCCGCTGAATGCGCCACCGTCGGACCCCGTTAGTCCGCGACCTGACACGCCGTTCTCAGAGATCGACGAGGACGAGCTGGGCGAGCTGTTCGATGACGTCATCAAAGAGGGTCAGAGATTGAATGCTAATCTGGCGGACGTATCGGTCGAGATTCACACTCCACCGCCTGACACGGACGGATTCGGGAGTGTGAAGAACCTGCTGCAGAACTTTAAACAAGAGGAAAAGACGGGCATCGACAACAGAGGGCAGGACCACAGGCCGCCGCGGGCCGTCGTTCAGGTGGGATCTAATAACACCCTCTGCTACAACAGTCAGGCTTCTGTGGTGCGTAGATGTTACCCTCATTTAAACGGCCGTTTTTTGTCAGAAGTCAAAGCAGTCAAATTACATTTAAATGTTTTTATTTACGTAATTGTTGTCGTTAAACTCTTTATATAGTTGAGGTAGTGAAAGAAAAACATAAAGCGTGACATCATTTAGACACCCACCGACACATTGTTGACACCGTCAGCCGGCGGAGGTGCATTACCACATTATGCAACAAGATGAGAGAATAACAAAGTTATTTGCATATTTGAAAGTATTTACGGTGTTGACAAATACATTTGTTGACGTGAAGGGAAACGCCTACGCACTGTGTGGTGGTCTACAAAGACGGGTTTAGACATACAGCTGGTACACACTTGTACATACAGCTGGTACATACTTGTACATACAGCTGGTACATACTTGTACATACAGCTGGTACATACTTGTACATACAGCTGGTACATGCTTGTACATACAGCTGGTACATGCTTGTACATACAGCTAGTACATACTTGTACATACAGCTGGTACATACTTGTACATACAGCTGGTACATACTTGTACATACAGCTGGCACATACTTGTACATACAGCTGGTACATACTTGTACATACAGCTGGTACATACTTGTAGCCATCTGAGGTGTTGTACAAATTTAGTCTTCGTCCATTGGTGTGCTTTGTTCGTCCTACTTAGTACCTCGTCCTATTATCTGTCTGCGATAAGTAGAAAAATCGCCAGTACAATAGCACACGTGACCCGACACCCTCACCACGTTGCCGCCGCAGGGCAAAAACGGTATTCCCCTAACTGCTGCTTCAATGTGGCGCCACCTGCTGAATGAATTACAAACGACTCGAGACTACACCAATGACTTGCTATCCGTATTGAATGCCCCTCATTTTTCTCTGAAGTAAAGTCATATATATTAGAAACACCTGATAACATTACGTATTGTTTTACTATATGCTACCTTTCTTTCAGCCGACGGTACAGAAGCACTTTGGCGGGGACCGGAAGGACGCAGTCATCAACAACGGCGCGTTCGTCTCCGTGGTGACCGTCGAGCCGCCGCCATTGCCGCCGTCACGTGAACGCAAGATCATATACGACGACCGCAGCGCCGCCTCGTGGAAAGTCGGCGGCCAATCGAGTATACGGACAGTGGACGACGTACCGGAATCGACGGATTCGCTGACCGTGGCCGACGTGTCGCAGTGTCTACGTCTGCTCAACATGGAGGCCCATGTGGCGACGTTCGAGAACCACCAGGTGGACGGGGGATTACTGTGCTCTCTCAGCGAGAAGGTGCTTTGTGATGACTTCCAGTTGACGCCGTTCAACGCCTCAAAACTGCTTCGTTTCGCACGCGGCTGGCGACCGAAATTAAACTAAAGCAATGATTTGCCGATCTCGGTCATGGGAACATATTTAATTATGTGATGACACGATTGTCCCTGAGACGCGCGATCAGCAACAGTTAGTTGGTGTCTCGAGGAAGCGGGGTTTCCCAGCTCAACACGTGGTTTATGAAGAGAAGATAGGGTAATCTCTGAACGATCGAGTGCGCATGACACTGTTAAAAAGAAAAATCATCTAACTATGCAATTCATCGGCGTTCAACAGCTGTCCTACTCACTACATCGGACGTAACTATCTGATATTTGTTTGTGATGTCAGCATTGCTGAATGAAACAATTACTCGACCAGCAGGTCCGGATTCGACTGCTACGATTTAGCATTACTGTTTGCAACACCAGCAACACCAAATACACAATGTATTTAATCAATTTCTTCTGAGTAGCGCTGGTTGCTGTTAGTCAACTCAGTTGACATTCTAGCCGATCACAATTGCTCATGACACTGTGTATGCGTGCGTGTATGTGTCTCATGAGTGGTATGTTTCTACTTGCGTTTATACGACGACAAATGATTTAAACAAAATAACTCCGCATTTAATTATCTGTGAGAATAATAAAATTATTCAAAATGTCATACCCGTTTACGTCGTTTCTACGACTAACATTATTATGGGCCTACTGCACTGCACTGAACTGCACTGCACCGCGCTATTCCATACTGTACTATTATACAGATAATTTAATAACAATATTCTGTGAAGATATGTAACATACTATTGATTACAGTTGGTGCATCTCCGTGGTATATCTGGTGTATATCCACTAACTCTACTCAGTAGCATGTTACCTCCTCCTCCAGTAGGGCGAAGAGCCACTAGCACCAACATCTCAGCACACAACTGCTGTGACAATTCCACCCTCAAACATTGCTGGCCATAAGAGGATATTCTTACTAACTGACTCTCACACGGGGAATGAACTCCCAGAGGAAATCGTTACAACCAGGGAGAGAGCCGATTTCAAGAAAGAAGTCAACGCCTTCCTTGGTACCTTGCGTTAGCGCCCCACCCCCAGAATGGGGAGGGACGGTTGCTCAGCCAAAGAAGAAACCCCCGTAGTGTGTCGGGTGTGCGGGGTTGGGTGTGAGGTGTCGGGTGTTCGGGGTCGGGTGTGCGGAGTCGGGTGTGCGGGGTCGGGTGTGCGGGGTCGGGTGTGCGGGGTTGGGTGTGAGGGGTCGGGTGTATACAACATAATAGTAGGCTTAATATGGAAACATTGACTCCCTGTGTGTTTTCTTTGATGAAACACCTCACAGTCACAGACATCTCGATTTACGCGTTAAAATAACCGTCCAACCAAAATATGTGTCTAGTGTTTCTCTCGCACAGTAACTATGCCGCCCCGTAAGCACTGGCCTCGCCGGTAAGCTTACGATCTTATCCAGCATTTACCTCGTTGTGGTTCGTCATTCACACAACAGCTTCGCACGTTAGTATGAACCGGTCACGGCTCTGTCTCACGCTGTCGGTTGCTAGAGCACGTGATTATTATGTATGCGTCATGATATACTGGTATGTCTAAAAATATGTTACGACATAATGTTATACCATAACTTACTTCGACCCATTTTTTTTCAAAGTTCCAGGAAGATCTTTCCATCATGTTTACTTTTATATATCTGGATACCAGCCCGTTTCATTTCTTACTTACTTACTTAGTCCTCTTCGTGCCTGGTGGCACATAAGGCATCGACAAGAGAGCGCCACTGCTGTCGGTCTACAGCCCATTTGGTGATGGTGTTCCATGTCAGGCCGCATTCTTTCATCTCCCTCTCCACTGTACGTCTCCATGTTTCTTTTGGGCGACCACGTCTCCTTTTTCCATCTGCTGTCCAGCGTAAGGCTGTCTTGGGCAGTGCGCCAGGTGACATTCGGCACACGTGTCCAAGCCATCTCCATCGTCTCTTCTTTATCTGTGTGGTCAAGGCTGTTGCATCTGTTTTGCGGTGCAGCTCTTCATTAGTGATGGTGTTGGGCCAAAATACTCCTAGGATCTTCCGTAGACACTTGTTTTGGAATGTCTCAAGATTGTGTGCTAGCTTGGCTGTCAGTTTCCAGCACTCGGAGCCGTAGAGAAGTACACTGAGAACATTACTATTGTACAGTCTCAGTTTTGTTTCCAATCTCAGTTGCTTGGATTTCCAGATGGGCTTCAGCATAGCGAAGGTCTGACTTGCCTTTCTGATCCTAGCCGTGGCATCTTTTGCAGAGTCTCCATCTGTTGTGATTTTGCTTCCCAGGTATGCAAAGTCCTGAACGTCTTCCAAAGCCTCACTGTTGTTTATGTTGTTTATGGTGATGGGGTTATCTGTCTTGTTGTTGATCCTCATCAGTTTGGTTTTTGCTGTGTTGAGCTTTAACCCAATCTGTGGTGCTGTTCTTGTGAGTTTGTCCATCTTTTCTTGCATGTCCTTTTGCCTGTTAGACAACAGTCCAATGTCATCTGCATAGTCCAGGTCTTCCAAGATCGAGGTAAGTGTCCATCTGATGCCTCTGTTTCCATTTTTGGTGGTTTCTATCATCAGCCAGTCGATGGCAAGGGTGAAAAGAAATGGTGAGAGAATGCATCCCTGTTTTACTCCAGATTTTATGCTAAAGCTGTCTGACATGTGAATGTTACAGGCGACTTGACACTGGACGTCTGTGTAAAGTATCTTGATCACATTTACCATCTTCTGTGGGATCCCGTAATGACGTAATATTCTCCACAGGGATTCTCTGTGAAGGCTGTCAAAGGCCTTTTCAAAGTCAATGAAAGCAATGTAGATCGTACTGTTCCATTCCGTGCTTTGTTCCAAAATCTGCCGTAGCGTGAAAATGTGGTCGATGCATGACTTTCCTCTTCTGAAACCGGCTTGTTCCTGGCGGAGGATTGTATCTGTAGCTGCTGATATTCTCTTCAGGATTATGCGGCTGAAAATCTTGCATGTCATTGATAACAAGGTTATGCCCCGCCAGTTGTTACAGTTCCCCAAGTCGCCCTTCTTTGGTAGCTTGATAATTGTGCTTGTCTTCCAATCATCTGGTGTGTTTTCTTCATCCCATATTCTCTGGAAGATCTGGCAGAGGATTCTGGGTGTTTCTTGTTCATCTGCTTTCAGCATTTCTGCGCAGACGCTGTCGCTTCCTGGTGCTTTTCCATTCTTCTGGGCTTTAATGGCTTCTCTGACTTCTGTTTCAGTGATTTGGTCGAGGTTGATTTCAAGGTCATTTGCTGCCTCCGGGATGTCTGCAAGTCTGGGTGGATCTGCACGATTGAGAACCTGTTGGAAATGCTCCTTCCATCTCTCTATCTTCTCTTTCTCGACTGTGATTATCTTTCCATATGCATCTTTCAGTTGGAGATTCTGGTTTGGACCTGTATCTCCTTTCAGCTTCTTGGTTATTTGGTAGATTGACTTCATATCCTTTCTTCTAGCTGCTGCTTCTGCGTCTTCTGCGAGGTTTTCAATGTAAGTTCGTTTGTCTACTCTGGTACTCCGTTTTACTTCTTTGTCTTTTTGTGAGTATTCTCTTGAAAGTCTTTCTTTGAGTCTTGGGGACTTTGTGGTGAGCAGCTTTTTCTTTATTCCTTTCCTTTGGTCTATTTTGTCCCAAGTTGATGTGGAAATCCACTGCTCTTTCTCTGCTCTTCTGTAGCCTAGCACTGCTTTCCCTGTTAGCTCCATGGCCATGTTGAAACTGTGTATAGTCATCTCTGTTTCCTCCTACAGAATATCAAAACTGTTCTTCAGAGCAATTGTGAACTGTTGCTTGGTTTCTGGGTTTTGTAGCTTGGTGGTATCAAAACGCTCTTTCTTCTTCTCTCCTGTCTTTGCCTTTCTAAGTTTCAGTGCAAGTTTTCATATCAACAGGTTGTGGTCGCTGCCAGCATCAGCTAGTCTCCTTGTTTTGACGTCTTGTATAGAGCGTCTCCATTTTCCATTTACAAGGATGTGATCTATTTGACTCTCAGTTCTGCCGTCTGGGGATCTCCATGTCAGCTTATGTATTGTCTTATGTTGGAAGAGTGTCCCTCCAATCACGAGGTCATTCTCCCCACATATGTCACACAATCTGCTGCCGTTATCAGTCATTGTACCTGTTCCGTGTTTGCCCATGATCCTTTCCCTGTTAGTGTTGTCGCTCCCAACTCGTGCATTGAAATCTCCAAGAACCACTAGCACGTCATGTTTGGGGATGTCTTCCAAAATTGACTGAAGACTGTCATAGAAGTTATCTTTTTCTTCTTTTTCTGTTTCCTCTGTAGGTGCGTAACAAGTTACCACTGAGAGTTTGATAAATCTGGACTTAAATCTAGCATAAAGAAATCGTTCAGTTATTGGTTTCCATTCAAGAAGAGTGTTACCTTTCTCCTTCTGGATGATCAGGGCTACTCCCTGTCTATGCTGGTTGTCCTCTCTGCCTGACCACAGTATGGTGTCTCCTGTCGCCAGTTGTCGTTTTCCACCTCCAGTCCATCTAGCCTCCATGATACCTAGAAGGCTGATTTTGTATTGGTGCATTTCCTGGAGAACCTGTGCCAGTCTTCCTGTCTGATATAGTGTTCTTACATTCCAGCATCCGATGTTGATAAAAGTTTTGGGTGTAAGGAGATCCGCCATCGGGATGAAGACTTCCTTGCGGGTTTGGTCCCCATCCTTCATAAGTCCAGTTGCCTGTATTGCTTCTCTCCTACCGCCTGGTGCAGTTTTCTCTCTTGTTTCAGTTTCCGTAGCTAGGCTGTTTTTACGGGGTGGGGTCGCTGGCCCCACGCCCAACCCTCCTCTTTTATCCGGGCTTGGGACCGGCAGGAGATTCTCAAAGAGCGTTTTCCAGGCAGAGTTCGTTTCATTTCGGTTTGCCCCAAAAAATTAAAAACATAATTATATTTTTGTATTCGATACTGGAGCCAGTGATTAATACAGGTACACATTCATTGGAATTGGTAACGTAGCCGGGCGCGGTGGCAGTGTCTATAGTGCTATAGACACTGGTAGACAGATGAAGGAATAGTCTTAGCGCAGTAATTGCTCCCGCGGTAATTACAGCGTGGCTGAATGCTTCACATAGAAGTCCACAGTTGGTGATGGAATTAACATTTCCAAGAACTGCCAAACACTTATTGGTCAATATAATCAACATGTCAGTAGCCAGGAAACAGAGATTTGACCAGAATCTCCCACTTTTAGAATACGTTCTGAGTAAACCATCAGCGTGATATTCTTGCTTGTAGTTTATAAACTCTTTTAAACGCATTGCCCCCAAACCACGACCTTTGTGTTGCTTTAAGTTGCAACATAATAGGCTATAACGACCCTATGTTGAAAGGATAGAAATCGTAATAGCCGATTCTACACCTAATGAAGGTGGTCTACAATTAACTAAACTATCACCAACAATTTGTTTTAATGTTCACGTAATTCAAACTGATAAGTCAACCGGTCCAAACACGTGCACCGTTACCTAGCCATGCACACCAGTTTGATTTCCCCATTGACGGCCATTATTAATGTTTCTTTGGACTCCTGGAAAATCTGTCCTACGTTTTTCTTTAAAATTCCACAGCACCTTAATGTGTCATTTATTAACACACATATGAAAATGGCATACATCGTTTTTTTTAGAAAAATAAATCTTGGAATGATGCAAAGAAAAATATGTTGGGGGCAGATCTGTAGGATACTGGTGAATGAAAGTACCCCTATCGCGCACCTTAATTTTAATTAAACTCTAGAGCGGCTAATTTTGAAAATAGCGCAATGTTTTAGGTGGAAATTGAAGGTGTTCAAGTTTGTGGGAACTTTTTCGAAAAATCAATATATCGATAATTCGAACCTGGGGTAAGCCAATATAAGCTTGATGCGCTGAACAAGATTTTGTAAAATCGCAGATTAAATTTATTAGTAATGCAGGTTGCCATTGCAAAATAATTCCTGTCGGTGAACGGGTGGTGGCGAAAACGCAATGGTTTTGTTGCTAACTCTTCCGGAAGATGACAGCACCAATGTTTACATGCGCGCCCTCTGTCGAGCGCATGTGCGTCAAGTTTCGTGCGAGTGTAAAAATTTGAGAAGACATTTTGCAGGTTTGAAACGTTGTACTTGTAGTATGCGTTACATATGCAGCCAAATGAAACTTTCACGCTTTGACCAACGTATGAATGTGTACTCAACAACTGTGTCCTGGTGCTGTGTGTCATGGACAAACTAGTATGTTTGTCTTGGTTTAGAATTTTTTAGTAGCTATAATTTTCAAGTCGCTTGCCGTCACTGCGTCAGTGCCGTGGCGCCATGGGCATGGACCATGGTAGACCGCAGTGCCAGTGTCAGTGAGTGAGTGTCGCAAACACGTCATCATTAAACAAAAAGACTCAGTGAACGGTTATGTGTTGTTCCAGTTTTGATATGATGGAATTGCATGGCATGTCATCAAAGATTATCTAAGATAACAGGCACCAAAGACCGTCTAATATAAGAGGCATTACGCCTCATCATTGCAGTCCTAGAGTCGAGAGAGTCGGAGCAAACAGAGGCGGGATCGGTCCTGTCGAGGCCGTGGGAAAACGTTAGCTTGGATCCAGGACTTTATTTATGAGCCCAAGCCATTTCGGAAGTAAATAACTTAAGATTAAAATCTGACACACACTAACCGTTTCACATGTGTAGCAGTAAGAGTATTTTTTAACAACCTGGCGTGTATATGTATAGTAGATATATGAGAAGTTTGGCGGCTCTATGTGGTTGTTTTTACAGTGATGTCACAAAGTAAAAGATCTCACTGACAATGACGTGCAGTCCATATGCAAGGCCCTCTTGTCTTCGATCTGAGCGATACGCTCATCGATGTCGTGTCGTTGACTGGGTTCTGTGGAATGATGAGATCAACACTGGTTCTACTACTTGGAATGCTGTTGGCACATCATCATGTTCCATGGATATTTTAGCACCATGATAACCCAGGGTTGCCATCTTCTCTGGGTCGCGGCCGAAACAAGTTTGTGCTTCATCAGCATGAAATTTGAAGGCTTCATTTCACAAGCCATTTCTTTAGCACAGTTGGCTGCGTAGGACACCTAAATGAACTACATGTTACTCTATTCTTACAACTGTTTGCATTACAACCAAATGCTGCACTATATACTATTTTGACACTCGCTTCGAAACAACCGCTTTCGCTGTAAACATAGGTGAATGAATGTAAAAAAAGTCACAGTCTCGCTGTGCTTCCATGTCACCAGTGACTTCACATCGAAGCTTGCAGACACCACGGGATAAATATGCATAATTGAGGCAGGCTGGTAGGACGGTATTATTTGGAATTGAATTTTTCTGTGTTATGGAAATATACTGCAAGTGCCAAGATGTAACATAATGTGATTTCAAGCAGTCATTGTTTGTATTCCCTCTTAAATGGTCTGTTTTGGAATAATAAAAAAGTTATTCAAGTAACCGTGGCACCATGGCATTGCTGAGTTCAGTGAGTAATATTTCGTTTTAAAGCAACTGTTAGGTACCATAGGCATTATCACTGTCACTGATGTAACCACTTTATCTCTGTAGAGTCTGACACTGTGACAATGGCTGTACTCTGTAGGCCAACGTACAACCAGTAAACTGTTTCAAGTGGCTACTTTGAGAACTTGTGGAGCACCAGAGCCATCTATCTCGGTAAGCAGAATTGTTTTACCTTTCCCATTAAAGTGAAACCAAACACATTGTTTTGGACCTTTGCACCTATAAAAGTGCCTAAAACTAGCCATTTGTAACTACAGTCAAGAATATCATGCAAGTGGTTTACTGGGAATATGTTCTAAAAGGGCGAAATTCTGATCTAATGTCATTTTTTATGATGGCCGACATATTCATCAGTGTTTGCAATTTTGACCAATCAGCGGCAAGCAGCCCCTTAACCCCTAACGCGGCCGTGGTGTAGGCGGTGCATATCACATGTATTTTAATGTGGTTGAGATGTGCAGTTACATTTTTATTTGCTTTTATATTGGATTTACTCGCAGTAAAAACTCTTACAATGCTGTACTGCAGAATTCGGATCTAAACATGATTCAGGGAGGTATAGAGTTGTCTTTTTTCGATTTCCTGTGGAAAAAACAGACAGTAGTGTAGCAGTGAATTCACAGTTGCGGGCGGGCTGGTTGGAAGCCCATACAGTATGCTAGACTTTGTTCAGCCCATTTTGAAAAGTCATGTTTTCATTGTTTTGAAGTTGATATATTTTCATCAGCTAATGGGTCAAGATCCTTCAAAACGCCGGTGACGGAGAACATTAAAGCCTGAAGTGGTACTGACAATCTTCCAGCATATACCTCAGCTGAAGGCTTCGACACAACACAAACACTTGATCAGACAAGAGATTTGTCAAATCGGAACTCGAGGCGGTTAGTAAACAATTTTCGGGGTTCAACGAGGTATATTTAGTTAACCACTTGCATGATATTCTTGACTATAGTTGCAAATGGTTAGTTTTTAAGTACTCTTATATGCCTTTGGTTTCACTTGAAAGAATTCTTGAGTGGTGCCAACAGGAAGGTCAGTGTTCTGCGAGTTGTTAAACTGTTGCTCTCTGTTAAAATATTTTGACTGATTTTTTTCGGCCGCCATTGACAGACTGGCATTGTAATGAACTATGTTACCCGAGGTGAAAACTAACATTTTTGTTCGCCAGCCAATCAGGCTGGTAATTTTTTTAATCTACCAGCCCGATAAATATTCTACCATCCCTGATGCAGGGGTAGAAGATAATGTTTTCCCACAAGACTAGCGGCCATTGAGGTTCACTAATCCTCAACCGTATCTACTAGCCAAAGTCAATGCCACGTAGATAGATAACCAAAATATGTACCAAATTTATTAATGATGCTGAAACGTACTGTGATACATCATATTGGGGCCAGTGCCACTTATTACAACTTGATATGTGGGAACACGTCCTCAGAAATATCACTGTCATCATTGAAATCACAGTCCACAGACTTTGGCCGTCTAGCTCTCTGTCCACTATTGTTCCACAAATGTATGGCTGCAGTTGGGTTTGCAATGCTTGCATTGTGGAAGGAGACGTGCAGGAGGTCAGCCAGAATGTGGTTCCTAGAGTTGCTCCTCCAGTCTGTCATGACAAGTTTTATTTCAGAGAAACCACGCTGTACATCAGCTGAATATGCTGGCAAGGACATGATGATGTCCAGGGCTCGAAATTAATGTCTGTCTGTGACCGATTTATTTGACGTCGGACCGACAAAAAATGAAGTTACTGGTCGTGCAGTCCGATTATTCGCAAGGGTCATTCGTTGAGATAATATGGTATTATTGCTGCACGCATCACGCAAGTACGAAACTGCCGAAAGACTGTGTATGACTGAGAGACGGAAATGTTCACAAGTACAGTGTCATTGATACGCGTGACCCGATTGGTCGAGGTTTCCAGAGATCATGCATCCTGGCGAATCACAATGTGTCTTACATGAATCTCCGCCTTGTCAGCCATGTTGATATTTCTGTGAAACACACACTCAAATAATTTTTCAAGATAATTTTGTAGATTTGTTCATGTAAACACACTTAGTCTTAGGTGCCGTACAGATTAACTGTAAATAACTAGCAGCCATCCATAGTGTTCTAGAATAAAGTCTGCCATGTCCTTGTCAAAGTTTGGCTTTACGGGATGTGAGCCGCCACCACCTAAAAAGCGGAAAACAGACGAAGAGAACTGTGAAGTCGGTCGATTGTATGCCAAAGATAAACGTCAAAGGACATTCAAACATTCCTGGCTGGTGGAATTTTCTTGGCTAATATATGACCCAAATACAAACAAGATGTGTTGCTGCATATGTCGGTCTACCTTTGGTCCTCTTGCAGTAAATAAGCTGTCTGATCGTAGGATATTTTGGAAATATTCCATTCCATAAATGACATATTAATCAAAATGTACAATTTTATGAAATATAACAAATTAATAAAAATGAATAATTTTATTAAATATTACACAAACTTAAAAAAATTAACCCTCGACCCAACATTCCCAGGACCAGTAACTCAGCAGGACCGGCAACTTTTTGAACTTGCTGGTCCTGTGGACCAGGAACATGTTTTTATTAGAGGCACACCCTGATGATGTCCGCCAGTGCCCAAATGTTTCTGAAGTCAGCGAGGTGTTGCCTGTTGACTACCACCCAAGTGAGCTCAACAACATCTTTGTCACTGTAAACAAATAGATTCCAAACTTTCTTATTTCAGAAGATGTTGCTTATGCTGCTGACAGCTGCTGTAAGTTGTCACAGCAAATATACATAGCAGAAAGCTGATGTAGTTAAGGACAGAGGGGAAAGGGGAGCTGTAAGCAGAAACATACAATCAAATTGTGTGAAGACGCTGTCTGCAGCTGCCTGGAAACACATGATAAAACAAAAATATGTAATAAATGATTGCATAATTTATATTTTGTGTAATATATCAAAATGTGTTAATACCTTCTGTAGATTACTGCTTTCAGCAAATCCCATTCTTACTCCACTTCACTTGGGCAGAGTTCCGCCAATTCCAGGGAGTGAAGTGTGTCATCAGTGTCACAACACGCTCACTTGGGCAGAATCCAGTCAGTTCCACGATGGGAGTGAAGTGTGTCATTAGTGCACAACACGCTCACTTGGGCAGAATCCAACCAGTTCTACGATGGGAGTGAAGTGTGACATCAGTGTCACAACACGCTCAGCTCCAAAACCTCAATAAAATCGGTTGTTTCAAAGCAGCATGCATGATTTAAATAGGCATCAATACAGTATGTCCAGAGGGTGAAGTTTGCCATCTGAGTTGCCTCCAGGATATCACTCTATGCATCATCGAAACGATGTTGTAGACAGTCACTTAGGTTATCAATGGTGCTAACTCGAGCTGATGGGAAGGCAGATTTGGCTGTAGTAGTCAAGTCGTGTTCATGCAGAGTAGTGGCTGGCATGAATTTTCTAAGCATCAAACCATCTTTGTAAAAAAAATATAAGTATACTCAGATGCAGTAGCTCAACTCTGTACATTACATACATCCATATTTCAACTGGAGCAAAGTAGCTGCAACAAAACAAAATTACGTTGTTCCTCCAGACAGCTTAAAATATGTGTCATAGTAGTTGACTGCAAACAGGTGTTTCCTATAAAATAAATACATTCACAACTTTTTCACATTGTCACAATCAACTTCAGTTGGCTATACCTTGTTCTGTATTTCTGCAGAACTTCAACAGTGTTATGCACTTTCATCATGATGTCAGACAACAAGAACTTATTGTGTTGCATAAACACTGACAATTTAGCCAGTATGCTGATTACATCTGTCTGGAACTTGTAAATGGGCGTATGTCATCACATCTTGACTCGGCAACAACTTGAGGTAGCCTCTGGATTTCCCAACAGCCTCAGCAGACACATTGGCCTAGTTTGGCAACTGTTTAACCCTTTTGAAGGCAATTTTTTATTGTTCTACAGACTGTCGCAGGCAGATTAATTACTGTTCATGGGTTGCTCAGCGTGAGTGTGTGGTATCGCCTAAAACATCCTATCACGCACAGAGCAACACCACAGTCCTTACACCAGGTACCGATGCTCGATCCTTTGAAGCCTTCTTTTCGATGCTGGGCACAAACAACACATTTCTTGCGTTTCTTATACGGAATTGCCTCGACGAAATGCCTTTCTATCAGACGAGCTTCAACTGGGCCGAGACTTGGATGGCCGACCTTCCTCTCCTCGGTATGGCCACCAATCAACCCCTCCACCAGGGCAGTCTGGAACTGTGAGTGTGACAACTTTCTGTCACATTTGGATTATGCAGGTAGCGTATGTGGGGTTGGTTGTCGTTCTAGCGATCAAGTGGAAGACAACCTTCTGCCAACATTTGATAGTGCGCAGTTCACAGGCAATGAAGTCATCTGATCAGACTTGTCTATCCCACCCATGCCAGCATTGTAGTCGATGACTAGCTGGGGGATCTGCCTTGTCTTGTTGTTGTGGCGAACAGCGACGTGTGACGGGCGATGAGGTTGACAGGAGATGCACCTGTCTCCGATCGACCCAACTGACAGCCAGCATCAGGCGACAGTCCTCTACGGTTTGCCCGCGAACTGTGCTGGTGACATAGATCTGTCATTTCAGCATTTCGCAATACAGATCCACACTCATGTAACAATTGTCAACGTGCAAGCGATGGTACTTGCCGCCATGCGACTCATGCAACGTATCACACCCGTCAAATGGCTGACTGAACTCAGACACTTTCATGCCCACTGTGTGGCAGATCGTGTGATGCACATATTCGGTCATGTCTGCGATGTATTGTTTCAGCACTGACAGTGTTTCTTCATCCTAATGTAGTCGACCAAGACGTGGCGACGCTTTAACCCGACACTCGAGGGAGATGTCTTGGTGGAGGTTGTACTCACGAGTCCATGAGTTATTGAAGTGATTCAGTACGAATCAAAACTTGTACGTAGGATCGTACGCTGGTGAGTCGCACCTCGGTTCAGCCTCCGAATCAGATGCATGTGTGTCTCAATGGAATGCTTGCGTATGAGGCACACGTTGCAGATGACTCCGATGAACATTTGGAGTGTTACACTGTAGCGACATCAGTTGGTTGTCATAAGTGCACTTTTGAGGCCTTTTGCACAACGCTGGTCTTGGCGATGTATATGAAACACATGAATCGTATGTGTCAAAATAATGCAAACAGTTGAATAAATAAACTAAAAATGTACATATGCAAAATACCTTCGTTCATCGATAGACTCGGTTGATCAAGCGAAAACACCAGTCAGGTGTTTTGGCTTGGTAATGCATGCATTCTGCACATGCTTGCTCAAGATGAGTCTTTTGTAACCGAAGCACTGCGCTCTTCTCGTTTTCTGACACGTTTTCCTGCCAGACGATATGTGTGTTGTTCAACTGGCAGGTTCAACACAAGTCTGACATCGGCTTGCAAGTTATCATGTATGACAGTAGTTGATTCCACAACTTGCGGAATGTAGAGTAGCACACAATGCACTCACCCTGTGTTGATGCTGCTTTGTAGTAACGCCACACTGATGTCTTTGTCTCACAACTTGGGAGCACCTTAACATCATCTTGCTTCAAACCATGAATTCACCCTGTATATTATACAAAGGTGAAATACTTATACAGTTGTGTTACTCCTTTGCTGCAATACTGAAAGCAGTTCAGTACATGAAATCTCATAAACGGTCACAAATAAATAAAAGAACATCAATCGTGTATAAATTTTTTTTAATGCAATGTTACTGTGATAATCATTTCATCATTAGTTTATCTACAAAACTTTGCAAACGGCATCCATTGAGACCTGCGTATTGCTCTGAGTTGGAAACTTACACATTTTGGACAACTATCTGATGTGCAGTATTTGTTCTAAAACTGAGTAAAAGGCTGTCGTACAGACACCACATCTCAGCCAGTTCTAACAAACCATGATCATAATGTGAACAAACATTGCAACCAATCAAGCTGCATATATTTTTTAGAAAAAAGCCCACAATTATTCAAGACAGTTTAATGACATTTTCAGGACAGAAAGGGAAACAAACATTATTTCTTAAAACAGCATGCACCAATACATTGCTATGTTTCATACCTTTCAACAGCACACAACAAGATCACAGTTGATCAAGTCTACTGCAGATTCATGCATTGGCATGTTCTAGTTGACTGGATCAGTGTATGACTCATCCTGTGACCAGTAGGCCACTACATAGACACCCAATATGCCACGGAATTTGTCTACTTTATCATTGTACACAATGTGGCCTTCGTTTTCTGACCATAATATGACATATCGTTCAGCCAATGATCTTGCCTGCCATGATGTCAACAAGGTCATCTTTTTGGCAGTTCCGAGGTGATGTTCTTCTGCAATCACTGCTAAGTCTGTAGTCTTCAGTTTCTTCTCCAGCAGTTTTTTCTGTTTCGTTTCCTTCTGTTGTCTCCTTGTGGCAATTTGTTTTGATAGTTGTGCATGTACTTCAGACTGCTTCACACATTTCTCTTCATGTTGTTTTCATCCGTGTTTAACAGCAAATCTGATCACGTGGTTTCGTTTGTCTTGTTCCATTTTGTCAAAGTAGTTGTGAACAGTTGTGTTCTTTTGTACTCTCATCTTTGACAACAAGGAGACTTAGCATTTGGTGCTTTCTTCTGCAGAGCGGAAAACATCACTTCTTCTGCATCGATGTTATGCTATCTCGCTGACCATGTTTCTAATTTCTGTGTAAGGTCAAGATCAAAATATTTCTAGTATTGATGCTCCAAGACTGTTACACAGGACATCAGGACAGTTTTGAACATATCAGAGAAGTGTTCCACATTGGCAGGTGGTAGAAGAAGTTCTTGCAGCGTGCTGTCATTCTCAGCATCCAACTTTCTCCTAGAAAATTGCAGGAAGATGACTACACACCGGCCGGATTCTGAAGTTGCAGTTTCAATGCGTTCTTCACCACTCTTATGCCTTTCACATGACTGACTTGTGATTCGGCAGAAGTATAGAATGTCGTCATACAAAAATTGCATGGCAATTGTTGCTACGCAAAATTAGTTTTGCATAGCAAACAGGATTTTTGCATAGCATTGATGTGAAGACATCAACGTCTGGATCCATCTTCTTGATGTGGATGAGTTTGTCCAGTGTTGATGTCTCCAGTGATGCTCGCCAGTCTGTCTTGATCTTCTTCATCGTGGAGAAGCACCTTTCTGCCAAAGCGTTGGAGTACAGCATGACACGCAGGATGTTTACCAGTCTGCTGATGTTTGGGTATCGCTCGGTATAATGCACATGCAGCTTTGCCCAGATGTTGCTATCCCTGCATGTTGACAGCAACGAAGTCCGTGACGTCGTGCCACTTTGTGAGGAGGTTCTCTGCTTCGCATTCCAGCAGAATGGTGGTGCCATGCTTTGCTGCCATCTTCATGCTGTCATCCCCATAGACACGCAGCTTGTCACGGTTGACTGACCACAGGTTAGTGTCGAGGATCGATGCACGGTTGAAAATGACACTCGGCAAAATCGATCTTTGCAGCACTCACTCACTTTGGTGATGTAGTTGCTGTGACTCCTAGTGAAGAATGCAAGCCCTGCTGGCACTGGCCAATGCTGCCAGTTCCCGCAGTCTCTTCGGGTTGTTGCGATACAGGTAGTACAGCTGCATGAACACAGTACACAGCTCTGTGTCGCATGTATCAACGGACGAATCTCACACATCCAGCCCCAGACGGTGGTTGAGGCAGTGCACTGCTGCCTCCCCATACTGATACTCACACTGTCAGCACCAAAACCCACCATCATGGGCTTGCTGCTGTCACCTAGGCCGACACCATCGACCGTGTTCAGAAGTAGCTGCGTCAACACCTCTGTCGTGCCATTACCAACACTCTTCAGCTTCAGGTAGCTCTGGCCCGACTTGTCACCATCGCCGACATAAAGGACATACACCAAATCCTGCTCCACCACGCCACTGTCGGTACTGCCATCACTCAAGATGGAGAAGTACCTTGTCTTGGCAAGAGCAGCCTCCAGCTCCCCTTCCAGCACCTCAGCAGCCACTGATGTCATCTCTGCATCCCTTCTCGTTGATGTATGTGTTGCCAAGTGTCATGCCATGCCGTTTCTCCAACGCCACCAAAATCAGGGAACATCTTGAATGGCAGAGCTCGCTTTGCCATCATGTATGCAATGTCAATCAGTTTGTCGTATCGCGACCCTGCTGCTGAGAACTTGCCACTGCCTTTCCTGAAACAGAATTCTAGATATTATAATAACTGTCATTACATATGTATCACATTAATATATAACACATATCAATGATATGACAAAGCACGTTATTTCACAGAAACCAGTGCCCATCATCACGGTGGCCTCACAGTGTTATCATAAAATGTTCACATAAATTAAGGGTACATGAATTATTACTTTGCTGACTAATGTAGTAACAAACAAACAGGCGAAATAAAAATAGTTAATATACCAGTTGATATTATAATAATAAATAATAAATGTTTTATTTCAGGCAAGAGCCTATATATACAGGGATCAAACTTAACGCTCGCCCCCTTGCCCGGGACGAGTAGAAACTGGCATCCCATTTCATACTTGTCCCCAAAGTTCCTGTTCACCCGTTCGATAAATTCGCGCACTTTATGCAGTTTGTCATTATTCTGATTTCCGACAGCCTTATCATTCATGTACAGATACCGTGAGATTTGTAGAAACCTGTTGCGTGGCATAGTCTCATTGAATGAGGGCAGGTTACACAGCGGCATCACCGTTTGCCAGTACATCTTTAGTGTAGGCATACAGACAATCCCCGTAATGATGAAGCCGGATGAAGGCTTGCATCTCAGTGATGCCACATGCCACTGTCATGCCTAGCCAGCCTCTTGCGATCTGCATTCCGATTCATCATATTGTAATTACGGCAGCATCGAGTATTCTCGTACCATTTATGTGACAGTTTGCAAGTTGCCTTGACAATTTGCATGTTCTCGACATTGATGACAAGCCATGACTGTCCTGGATCCACGACAACTTGCCATTTAGCCGCAGTGGCAGCTGACAGCATTTTACAATGTTTGAATAAGTGCAATAATGATCAATGTGATGAATAAAGAACAGTATATATATAATGACAGTAACAGTAAAAATAACTTCACTGTGCTTCAAACTAACTTGCTACACATGTGCAACAAATCACCCCTCAAGCAAGTATGCACCCATGCCTATGGCAAATAAAAAATATTTATGTTATAACGAAAATTGCATCGCAAATGTTTGTAACACAAAAATGCATTTGAACAGCAAACCAACCACAATATTTGCATCGCATCTCTGTATACCCTGAATGGACACTTGCCAGATGGTCTTCCGATTCACAAATGTGCTGAGAATAGTCAGCTGCAGTGCCACCAATTCATCTACTGCGATGACATAACAGCTAGATGTTTTCGTCACATGTACGCTGTTGATATGACAACCTTCTTGCATTGTCGCATCAAAGCCAAGCGTCAGGTCTTTGTTCTATAGAATTGCCTCAGCCATTTGCAGATCAGCAGTTACACTTAGTTCTCTAGCCATCATTTCTACAGTGCTTCCGTGTGGGACATTGTCAAGTTTCAGATCAAATCTCACAGCCAATTTGTTGATGAGAACTGGAATGTTTTTTGTCGGTACCTAGTTCACTATGCAGTTATAAACTGCCTGGCGCAAATCTGCGGAGAACATCTTCCAAGGCTTGTTTAGTTTCAACAGCCACTAATCTTTCCGCTTCTTCTTCAAACAACATTTTCTCATTTTCCAAATCTTGGATAATGTCACCTGCAGCCCGTGCTGCAGATGGAATTGACTTGCACCCGTCTTGAAGTCTTTTCAATCTTCTCTTTGTGTTTTTCAATTTCTGGCATGTTTCTCCAAGTTCTCTCATTTCAGCAGGCTGATCTTTTTTCCAGCTTGCAGTCTTGATCTGTTCTTCTTTTCATTTGGCTTTTAGATGAAGAACTTTGACTGCCGATTTACAGAGTTTCACTTTCGCTCGAGGCACTGTTATTTTTTGAGTTCTGCTTTTCAAGTGTCGATTATACTGCCTTTCAAAAGTGTAGATTTTGCTAGTCTTTCGCTCAACACTGTACACTTTGCACATTTTGTCAAAACCTGACTGCACTAGTACAGGTAGATGGAGTTTTACCAGTAAACTGATCAGCCATTGTTGATGGACGAGCAGTTATCGGCAGACCAGCAGTTGTCGATGGACCTGTACTGGTAGATGGGGTAGCAGGATCCACATGTGTGACACCAAACATCTGGTTACAAATGTTCTTGAATCTGGAAACTTTTTCCCAGCATGGTTGTCACCAGCCTTGTGACAATGTATTTGGCAGACATTGACAGTGGCTTCCAAGTCTTAGCCACTGCTTCAGTTTTAGCTAGACTAGAACAGTTTTCTAAATATATATAGAGGACATGTCCATTTAACATTTCACCACCGACAGGCGTGACAAAAAATGTATCAATGATATACTGCCGACCAGTTCCTTGCTTGATATCAGGGTCAGTGTGTTTCTTCTTCTTTAGTGACATCCTTACAGTAATCTCCCTGTGCAAACAAAAACATAACATAAATGTAAGCTATGATTCAGTGTTATCTGTACTAGTCCAGTGTTATCGGGACTAGTCCAGTGTTCTCTGGACTAGTCCATTGTTATCTGTACTAATCCAGTGTTCTCTGTTCTAGTCCAGTATTCTCTAGTCCAGTGTTCTCTGTACTAGTCCAGTGTTCTCTGGAGTAGCCCAGTGTTATATGGACTAGTCCAGTGTTCTCTGGACTAGTCCAGTGTTATCTGGATTAGTCCAGTGTTCTCTGGACTAGACTAGTGTTATGTGGACTAGTCCAGTGTTCTCTGGACTAGACCAGTGTACTCTGGACTAGTCCAGTGTTCTCTGGACTAGTCCATTGTTATCTGGACTAGTCCAGTGTTGTCTTGCTTTGCAAGGGTGTTTTAAAGAATTATAATAATATTTGTTCAATCTTATACTGTTCATAGTAAAAAGAGTTTCTTAGCAATGGCAATTTTTAATACAAGACAACAACTTAACTACATAAACATCAAAACAGTTAATCATCACTGGAATTAACTCTCTCTTTCATGACATGGGCAAGGGTGCTCGACAAACACGCGCCGTGTCCCGCGAAACGGATGGTCCAGCAACGGGGCCTGTCTCTTGCTCAGTCGGACATGTCGGGCGGACTCAATCACCTTACCCCTGCCCCGTGAAACGGATGGTTCAGCAACAGGGCCTGTCTCTTGCTCAGTCGGACATGTTGGGCGGGCTCAATGACCTCACCCCCTGCCCCGCGAAACGGATGGTCTAGCAATGGGGACTGTCTCTCGCTCAGTTTATCATGGCCTGTTCATGGTCCTGAACAGATGGTCCAGCTGTCTGTCTCGCATGGTCCATTCCGGGCGGTGGATACGAGCACCACTCCTGGGTGTGCAGCATCAAACCTACGAACACCACTCCTGGGTGTGCAGCATCAAACCTACGAATAAAATAATCAGAATGCTTAATAATTATTGCATTCTTTGTATGCACATTTTTGAAGGTTCGTGGAGTGCAGAATCTGGTCCATTCAAAGCGCTTTACACAACATACTGGAAGTATTCAGCCACATGTAATTTACTGCATAAAGAATATTCACATAAATTCACCACAGTGTATACAGCTGAGTGAATCGAGAAAAAGTGGAGTGAACAAAGTTGCTTATGCTTTGAAATGGCAGCAAGCAGATTCAAAACCTGGTCCTCCCAATTGAGATTTTTTTTAATGAACAATAGTGGCTGTGAATTCTCAACGATATCTGTATTTACATTAATTTTAGTTTGATGAATGTCATGAGCATTTTTATCTAAGACTACAATTATCTCGGCAAATAAAGACAAAAACGTGCATTTAAAAGTGAACCACAAGCAATATAAAAAAAATTAAACTGTGCAGATGCAGCTGGGATATACAAAAAACTGGTAGTATGGTCACTGCTCTCACCTCTTGTTTCTTCAGTCGCTCGCTTTTCCCCTCTGCAAAATTTGCTCCTATAAATCATGTCATTGTTGCATTGATAAGTCCAGCGAAGATCAGTCATGGGCCGTGCAGTCAGAATGTCTGTCACCAACTTCAGCCACACGTCCCGGAAGACTGATATGCTCATCACTACTTCAGCTGCAAGTACCATATAAACACTATGTTTGTTTACCAAAATTTTTAATAATGTCATTGTTTACATTCAAATCCTGCAAACATTACCTGTTTTCACTTAACTTTACTAAAATTAATTATTGTTATTCTGTGTCAAAAGTAATTTAATTAACTATTATCATTTTAAGAGCATGGCTACTTAGAGTAGATTTTGCAGATACATTCATGAACGTTTTATTATTAACGTTATTATTCAATGGATGAAATAAAAATCTTTCAAAAGTATCTGACTGTTCACTTGCAGATTTGTAGGCCTCATACACCTTTGCCATTGTGCTGGATGATGGCAATAGCTTCACATCATCCCGCTTGAACCCTGGAACTCGTCCAAATAGGGCATTGTCCTCCGCATAGCTGCATATGAAGGACACTGCTCTCTTTGTGTCCTCGAAAGTGTGTGCCCTTGTGTTGCTCTTCCGGCCACTTTTACGATGATGGAGCTCTAGCTCAGCCACCAAGACTTGTTTACGATGATGGAGCTCTAGCTCAGCCACCAAGACACTTTTACGATGATGGAGCTCTAGCTCAGCCACCAAGACTTGTTTACGATGATGGAGCTCTAGCTCAGCCACCAAGACTCTTTTACGATGATGGAGCTCTAGCTCAGCCACCAAGACTCTTACGATGATGGAGCTCTAGCTCAGCCACCAAGACACTTTTACGATGATGGAGCTCTAGCTCAGCCACCAAGACTTGTTTACGATGATGGAGCTCTAGCTCAGCCACCAAGACTCTTTTACGATGATGGAGCTCTAGCTCAGCCACCAAGACTCTGTTATGATGATGGAGCTCTAGCTCAGCCACCAAGACTCTTATGATGATGGAGCTCTAGCTCAGCCACCAAGACTCTTTTACGATGATGGAGCTCTAGCTCAGCCACCAAGACTCTTATGATGATGGAGCTCTAGCTCAGCCACCAAGACTCTTTTCTCGTCATCAGTATCCGCAGCATCTATTTTGACTTTAAGGGTATCACACATTTTGCACGTATCTTTATGAGGAGGATGAAATGACAGGTTAAACTCTGTCACAAAGACCCTATGATAAACCCATTCGTTCCCAAAACCTTAAAGATCTTTTCTGTCTTCTTCAGTGAAATGTTCTTTGCATTTGAACCTGTACAAATGCTGAGGTAGTGGTTTCATTGTTTTCTTGGGTACAGTCATGCCTTTCACATTCTTGTATTCTTCTCCCTTATTCCTAAGCTCTCCTTATATTTCGCTCCCATTTCTGTAGGGCCCGTAACTTTTTTCCCTCTCTGTGGTGGATCTGAAAAACATAATAGAGAATGTATCTGTTTTAACACCACAGGATAATACCACTGGATAACACCACTGGATAACACCACAGGATAACACTACTGGATAACAGGACGGAAACAGGCATACCTTGGCTTATAATCAATTGTGAACAGTTCAGCATTCAAGATCTTGTGGCATAGTTGTTGTAAGACATGGTGATTTTTAAAATGATTACTACGGTTTTCTTCCATGGGTGTTCCAATTCAAAATTTAGGGGACAGTGTCACAGACCTGATTAAGTGATGGTAGCATAAAATGTCACTGAACTTGTTCCAGTAATAGTTTTCATGTATAGGTGTTAACAAAACACACATCATGGACCACAGATCATGGAGCAAAATCTAAATTGATGCTCCCCGCAGCCGAAAAAAATTGATGTAAATATTTTCAGAAATATGGCTTATATTGCAGTCCACCACACATACGATAACAATTGTTAATGATGACTTCTGCTCTGCGCCGTATAGTCTCTTCACATTACTCGCAAGGGCAGAGTTCAAAGTCAAATAGCCTGGGGACAGTCCACAGAGTTCCAAAACTCTTAAGACAGCAACATTTCCACCATTAAACTGTGCCACAGCACTGTACACTGCCTCTTCAAGTGTAAGTTTACCTACAAACACCTCCTTGCTACATCTCTCCCAGATCAACTTGTCAAGATACTCATTATTATTCTGAGTTTTGCCATGTAAACATTTACACAAGCCCTGGAGCACTCAGATCATCATATGTTGGCTCCAGAAGCTCTACAATGCACTGAATCAGTGTTGTAGCCACACCACAAATCATCACCAGAGGGACACATATTATGGTACGGCTCGTCCTCTGTACTAGCCACATGATTCCAACTTTGCGACATCCACATGATCATACGGTTTTGACTCCCTCACTTTTTTGAATGAGGCAGAGTCACCATCCCCTAGATACTCAACATTTCTGAGGCCTTTCTGAAGTTGCTCCAACCTTGTGAATATACTTATGACTCCAACCGGCTCCATTGCCCCGGCACTCCCTGAATGATCCGGAGAACACTTGTGATCTGCTTTCCAACTGAGTTAGGCCTGTGAAGTGACCTGCTCCTCCAAAAACCAGGCTGAAGTAACAAATTTGACATGTCAATATTTGTGTGTCATTGAAAAGCACACACATGGCTTTCTAATGAGCTATAATGCTTTGATGTGTCTTGTATATTTGTGAAGTTATGTCAATTTGAATGACGGTGCATTGAAATCACCACTTTCGAGAAAAAACGACTTTCAAGTTTTGCAAGACATGCAACTGAAAACACCATAGCAACCATTCACAGAATTGACTGTAATTTGGCACACTTTTGGTCAAAGCAAAGGGCATTACAGAAATGTTAGTGTCATCAGTAGGATTTCAATGGATGTTTATAAAACTTGGCCTTCTTCATGCACACCAAAATATTTTTCTTTGTTTTTCGTAAATTTTTCGCACACTTGAAATATTAACATACTTTTATTTCTCATATATAACTATGCCAGTTCATGCTAAACTAATAATAAAATAATGAGCAAATTACAAAATATAGCATAGTAGCACAGCTTTTATTTCACAACAATCAGCTAGACATCTGTGACCTTTTGTCCACACCACCCACTCAGTGGCGACCAACATCACTGCTGGAGCGAGCCTTCTTGGCAAGGGGCTCATCCTTATCTGAGCTGTCAGACTCATCATCCACAGGTCATGGGCACACAGTGTCCTTCATTTCGTATGAACAAAACTGACTGATACAGGTATGTCCACCGTTTTTTCCAAACCAGCAGGTATCACAACTGCCGGCATGCTTTGTGGAATGGACCCACGCAAAATGGGCTGCTCGATATTCTCACATTCAGACAAGTCTCTGGTGAAAACTTTCTCTGTGTCTGCTGCACTGAAGTAGAAGTGATGGTTCTTCTTCAAACCAACTACTTTCTTATACACAGGTGTGAAGAATGACTTCCAGTCATGTTTTCACAATGATGTCCCCGTCATCATCTCCAACCATTCATATGTTTTCACAATGATGTTACCGTCATCATCTCCAACCATTCATATGTTTTCACAATGATGTTACCGTCATCATCTCCAACCATTCATATGTTTTCACAATGATGTCCCCGTCATCATCTCCAACCATTCATATGTTTTCACAATGATGTCCCCGTCATCATCTCCAACCATTCATATGTTTTCACAATGATGTTACCGTCATCATCTCCAACCATTCATATGTTTTCACAATGATGTCCCCGTCATCATCTCCAACCATTCATATGTTTTCACAATGATGTTACTGTCATCATCTCCAACCATTCATATGTTTTCACAATGATGTCCCCATCATCATCTCCAACCATTCATATGTTTTCACAATGATGTCCCCGTCATCATCTCCAACCATTCATATGTTTTCACAATGATGTTACCGTCATCATCTCCAACCATTCATATGTTTTCACAATGATGTCCCCATCATCATCTCCAACCATTCATATGTTTTCACAATGATGTCCCCGTCATCATCTCCAACCATTCATATGTTTTCACAATGATGTCCCCGTCATCATCTCCAACCAACTGGGGCACATTCACACCTTTGTCAGAAGACATTCTGACAACTTGGGCAATGTCTTCCATACACGACACCTTTGTCGTGCGATAAAGTTGCTTGATTAACCCGAAGCACCAGTCCGGGGAAAATTTTGTGTGGCCAGGTGGTAAGAAGGCGATGCTCACTGTGGCCAAGTATCTGGCACTTGCGAGGTATATGGTTGCAGTGGGTCGGAGGGGAAGTGCACCTGCTGTGCAAAGTAAAAACTGTAATGATAAGTGACATTGGGTTAGATCGTTGAAGATGTTGAAGGCCAAGGGTCTGTGTAACTTGGCAGACGTCATTGTAGTGTTTTCACTCAGTGCGGGCATGCTCCAAGTGAGCCACTTGCAGGCAAAGCACTTCACTTTTCTCATCCTCAGGCACATTCACCTGTCGCACAATGCAGGGATTATTCTGCTGACAGGTCCAGCACAAGTCTGAGATTAGCTTACATACCAGCACATGGAAGCAGTTGATGCTGCCTTGTATTGTCGCGACACTGACTTTGTCTCACAACTGGGGAGTACTTTCACATCATCTCGCTTGAACCCAGGAATGCGTCCTGGCAGAATGATACTGTGCTGCTCAGAATGATACTGTGCTGCTCAGAATGATACTGTGCTGCTCAGAATGATACTGTGCTGCTCAGAATGATACAGTGCTGCTCAGAATGATACTGTGCTGCTCAGAATGATACAGTGCTGCTCAGAATGATACTGTGCTGCTTAGCGAAGTTCAAGATGAAGCGAGAGACGCACTGAATTTCCGCAAAGCTCAATGCTGTTTTCTGTCGACCACCTGAAAATAATAGCATTTCCTTACTGTGCAGCTAAAATAACTTTAGTGAAATAAAAATAGTGTTTATATAATGAATATTTTGTTGACAAGTTATGTCCTAATGAAAACCTCCTGCAGAATAAAATGTTGAGAAATTCATTTAAATCTTCAAATAAACTATCAAACTCATGTGAATGTGAAGAATAAATTATGCTTAGCTTTACATTATTCATGTAGCAAAATGCTGCTAATATCATGTGCGTCTGGTGTGTATGTGTTTTAATTAAAATTTATTAACGGGTTGACAATTTACTATGTACATAATATATACAAGTTATCATTTGTAATGATTGGTGGCATGAACAGACATAATGAAGCTTATTACAAAATACAATTCAAAAATTTCAATACTACAAAGGTATTTACCTGATTTCTTCTTGCATGGGTATATGTCGTTTTGCAAATACCATTTCTTCAAGTTGGTCAACTTGTCCTTGGAGATGTCCATCAGGAACAGAAATGTGTCATGACATATGCTATAATGCTCATAATAGAAGCAGCAGATCAGTGATGTCTTTCGACGAACACTCGTCTTCTTTAGACTCAGTGTTTCATCCGAGGCATTGAGGCTGGTGCAGATGATCCCAAGCAGCAGATGATCCCAAGCAGCAGATGATCCCAAGCAGCAGCAAGTCTTTCTCATATGAAGTTAGTTCCTGGGTATTTGGTCTAAAATGAAAACAGTTCTTAGTTACGCTAACTTAATTCATTCTTCTTCCGCTAACACCCAGGGTCAACAATTTGACCATTACTGGTATCTCCTATACCACATTTTCAGTGGTTATACATTTTGAAATCTATGACCTAACCTGTACATCATCACTGTTATAAAAAAATCTATGACCTAACCTGTACATCATCACTGTTATAAAGAAAGAACAGGTGCCACACTGACCTGGATAAGTACAATTCAGCATCACTGCTGTCAGTCTCACCCACGTCAGTGTCCCTACAACAGGCTTCGGCATCAAACTCCGAAGAAGGCTGACAGAAGTAATCTCGCACATCCGAACTGTCTCCTCTGCCACATTTTGCAGCTTACCTTTGCAGCTCGATCCATCACAATACACAATATATTGTATGATTTTGATTATATAATATATTATATAATTATTCTGCACTCACAAATTAAATGGCGACATTGTTTACGAACATCTGGAAAGTAGGTCAAGCTATGACATCACTATTAGCGAATCACGGATTAGCCTGCGGTCAACATGATGGGTGTTGCTAAGGAGCTGTGTTTACAATACCCATGCCGGAATAACTGGCTATGATTGGCTTACATTAATAGCCTGATAAATGGGGACAACATATCTGGAACAAGGAGATCCCCGACTTTCCAATGACGTATGGCATTAAGGGGTGCCACACCAATAGCGAATGCAATGACGTATGGCATTAAGGGGTGACACACCAATAGCGAATGCAATGACGTATAGCATTAAGGGGTGCCACACCAATAGCGAATGCAATGACGTATAGCATTAAGGGGTGCCACACCAATAGCGAATGCAATGACGTATAGCATTAAGGGGTGCCACACCAATAGCGAATGCAATGACGTATAGCATTAAGGGGTGCCACACCAATAGCGAATGCAATGACGTATAGCATTAAGGGGTGCCACACAAATAGCGAATGCAATGACGTATAGCATTAAGGGGTGCCACACCAATACCAAATGCAATGACGTATAGCATTAAGGGGTGCCACACCAATAGCGAATGCAATGACGTATAGCACTAAGGGGTGCGAAATAAAACTACATAACGCTACATTACATTTATATCAAACAGTACATTTCTATCGAAATTCCAAAATCGACAAAGTGACACCCAGCATCATGTTTTGGCTGCTAGCGCAAAATGGATAGCTGCGACTTCCATCTGGTTTTGGAAGAGCGGGTCACATATATTTGACAGAACTTCAACGTCCAGGCATTTGCCAATGTCCACTGAAATAGCAGATACCACATCATGGTGACTGGCATAGACTCGCCTCTGTCACGTTCCATCTACACACCATAATCTGTTCCCTTCAAGTCCTTCACTTCTGCTGCCTTTATCATGCTGTCAGTTGCAACAGATTTTGCTGCAGCACGTTGCAACCTTTGTAACCGTTTGATGTTAATAGAACAGGTGAGTTCATAAAAAATTTTTATTTTCAAGAGCTCCATGTCCCTTGCTCAAGGCACGCACATACGACACCATCCTCATGTTCATCTCGTCGGGAGGATTCGTTTCCTTTATGACACCAGATATGGCACATTTTCCTGATGTAGTAAATAGTGCCACGTGACTTTCACACGCAGGACACTTGCCCACAACATCATGGGCAAAGCCCTTGCTACTGCTCAGATCCAGTCCACAATGCATAGACCCAGTACATTCTACACATGTAAAATCAGCCAAACTGGTCACATCGATCAGGATAAAACCTTCAGTCACAAAGTCAGTCATTCACAACATCCTTGGGATCAATTTCCCTGAATTTTGCTTGCAGAAGCAGAAATATTCATATCAGCTTCTGGAGTGTCATTTTCATAGGGGCTGCCATCTTTCTTTGTCATCAGCTGAACAGCACGACCAGTAACTTTGTGTTTTTTACTCTTCCCAAACAAATGAATTACTAAAACACACAAACCGGGGCTTCACATGGTTTGTGCAGGGGCATCCGAATCTTTTTTTGGGTCAGTAAAATGTGACAGAGATGGCCCAACTGGGCCAGTTAACAAGTTATAAACACTAAAATATATTATGATTGTTGATCAACGGTAAATAAAAAAAAATATGATTTTCTGTGAACAATTCATTATCACCAAGAAAT
This sequence comes from Lamellibrachia satsuma, assembly GCA_033239005.1. Lineage (NCBI taxonomy): Eukaryota > Metazoa > Annelida > Polychaeta > Sabellida > Siboglinidae > Lamellibrachia > Lamellibrachia satsuma. Next base: position 3,614,110 of record BSQZ01000055.1, read on the forward strand.
GAATCGGTAGTGGTGTCAAGAAATGACACCAATAGCGACCCAAGCAGTGTTTGTTGCTTGGTAAATGTTTTTCAGGATCAACTGGCAACACAAACTCTCTTGTGGCAGAAAGGACATTCTTTAAAGACAGGTTCTACTGTATATAAATGTAATTGTACATACAAAGTATATATATATGTGTGTGTGGCATAATGGTCAAAATATTATGTTTCTGTTTTATCATGTATTGTATAGAGCAGACTCTGAGGATTACATGAAACTTTAATTTTTCCAAATAGGTCAATTGTTAACAGAGATATCACGTGTTAAACATCATAATACAGGTACGTTTCGAGAAGTATGATTTTGAGAAAATGCTGTGTAAACATTCAGAACAAATATATACACACAAATACTTATGTACCATATACGAACACTTTATTGTTGGTCATTCTGGACAAATTTCATTTCAATACAACATATACAGTGCATCACATGAACATTCATCGTAATATGGGTTTCTTGGGTCTATTATGACATGACAACAGGAATTTTAGATAGAGAAATTGTCTAAATTTAGAAACATAACAACATGCAAAGTACAACGGTCGTCTGTTCAAAAGTTTCTTCTTGATTATGTTTGGTGAGTTGTCTCAAGTGGTTTACTCCAAACAGCCCAAACTTGGGCTAACGCAGGAGTTTGTGGTGGGCTGTGCGCATGCGCTGTGGGTGGTACATTCGATTAAAAGACTAGTATTATTAATGTTGCTGAAATGGTTTTTATTTGATAGTTTTATTTATTTTATGTATAGGATGTTTAACGAAATTTTTTAATAGGTTGGTTGTGTGTATGGACACTGTCGCTGCCTTGCCACATGCACACATAGACAGTCTCCATACCCACACCCTGGATAAGTTTACGCTGAGCACTGTGTTTTAAAGGCAGTTTAGGTGAGGAGGTGTGGTGAAAGGGAGTTCCATAATAGCTTCTTGAAATGATTTTGGGTTTTTTATGTTGGTAATTTTTGATGGAATCATATTCCATATGCGAATGGCTCTGGGATAAAATGAAAAGACCATTGCATTTATACGACACTTGGGGGCTATGTATTGTCCACGGGTTCGAGAGCGAGTTTGTAGGCCTGAAGGGGGGGTGATCTCAATAATGTTGTTGGATTTGTGTTTCGGGGGGGTGATCTCATTAATGTTGCTGGATTTGTGTTTCGTCTGTAGTCATTTTTAACAAATCTGGCAGCAGAGTGTTGCACTCTTTCAAGGCTTTTAATTTGTGAAAAGGTGTGGGGATTCCATATGGGTGAAGAGTACTCAAGTTTTGGCCGGATTAGCATGTTGTAGGCTGTTTGTTTAACTTCGGGTTTACATGGGCCAAGAGTTCGTTTAATCATGCCTAAACATTTCGAAGATTTTGAAGTTATGTCAGTGACGTGATTTGTCCAGGTTAATTTGGAATCCAATTTTACTCCGAGGTATGAGTGGCTGGATACGGTGGATAATGGCTGGCCAGAAAGCGAGTACTTGTGTGTGCTGGGTTTAGTTTTGTTTGTTATTGGAAGGTGGACGCATTTAGATACATTAAATTCCATTTGCCATTTGTCTGACCATGTTTGGAGTTGGCTTAGGTCAGTTTGTTATGTCAAGTTAACATGTACATTAGAATGAGAATGTCATTTCATAACTGCAGTTTCTTGGGTCTGCCACGACATCGAATCTGGCCTCGACCTCTGCCTCGACCACGTTTAGGGGGAGGGGATGCAGTGTCAGCATCGCTGTCATCACTTGTCTCACTATCATTCTCAGCAGTTACAGTTCTATGTTTGGGGACATTTGGTAATGGAGCAACAATTTCCTGGAATGTTTCTGGAACAAACTGCCTTATTTCTTGGTAGAAATACCACTGGCGTTTAGGGTCTAAGCCCTTTGGTTGGATGACAAGGGGCATACCCGCTACAGGTGGAGCACATTTCACCAATTTCTGTCAAGTAACATCAGTGTCTGAAAATTCACGATCATTACATCATTACAACTTTCTCTGAATTCAAAGTGGTGGTATTTCTTGATACCTGTCATTCTGTGGAAGAAGGTGGCAAGGTAGGCGGTCCAGTCATAGATCGGAACTATGACGTGACAACTTTTGCAATATCATTCAAACAATTGACATCTGTTTTACGATAAACACGTTTCATTAAGGTTAGGATACTCCTTGATATTGCACGAATCACAGTGGTCAGCTTCAAATGTCTGCCATGGATTTTCCTGCAAACTATATAAACCTATACATTTTCTGAAAGGTATTGAACTTGGCAATCAAACCAGGTCATTCGTGATAAGATCTAACAAGAACATTTTTGTTAATTGCCTTGAGAATGCCAAAAAAATATTTTTTCAGTGAAAAAATAAATCAGTTTTAAAAGCTTACTAGTCCATAAATAATGAATATAATGTCTATTTAACTTCAAACTTGTTATGATGCTGGACATCTAAAGGGAATAATGGGGACAATTTTTAAAGTTATTATTAGTATTTTTTTTTTTAATTCTCGCACTTTCCAGCAAAAATGTACAAAAAGAAATTTTGTTCAGAAAATATACATTTTATAATAAAAAGCTCCCATTATTTTGATAACATGGTGACAAGTAAAGCACACAGCAAGTTTCAATGCAATATCTTTATTTATAGTAAAGTTTTTTAGCGTTTTTTGTGATAAAAGTGACAAACTGAGAAAACGATTTGTAAAGATGATTAAACATTTATAACGAGCCTGGTTATGTAATTATACACACACACAAATAAATGAAGTATATAAGCAGACGGATTTATTTACTCATTTCAGAAAAACAATAATAGTAAGCATATACAACATTAAGGAACGTCAATGTTCATTCAAATGAACCCGCACTGTAGGTTTTCCCCTCCTTCTGCTTCTTAGGAGACTCGGTCATAAGCTTCTCGGGCTTGGTGGCCTTGCACTGTCGCTTCACCAGCTCGGAGCTGGTTCTGAAGGAGCTGCGCAGCTGCTTTGTGTCCTTCTTGTCGCTGCCTAGCACAGTGTGAACACCAGCGGGAATGTTCATCGCAGCCATCATCAGTTCCCGTGATGACGCACCCTCGTTCCAATGCAGCACGGACGACGTTGCTGCTGCATGCATCGCCTTGCTGCCAAAGAAGCGGTCCTTGGGGTAGCGCTGCCAGAGGATATGGTTGAACGCCTCGTTCTGGTTCTGCGTCAAACCAGGGAGACATCCCTCCAGCAGTGCTGGCTTCGACAGGCGGTCGAACAGTGGCGACAAGTGAGGCAGGAAATGGGAGGGTAGGTGGTCAACGTCCTTGTAGGTGGCTGGATCTATGCGCCATCCACACCAGCTGTCCGCAGGAATGCTGTATAGAGTGATGCAGCACAGCAAGAATATCCTTCGGCATCTGGGCGACAGCTCGCTCACGCACAACGCTATCTTGACTTATGGTCGAGTTCTTGATGATGGCGTTGCGGTAGTAGTCTGTCAGCTTCTTGATGCGACGCTCGCTCAGACCTTTCGCCCCGCCCGATACCTCCTTGCAGCTCTTGACGAGTTTCCTGAGCCCGGTGCCCATCCGCTTGCCGACGTGGTTGACACAGTCGATCTTCTCGACCACAAGGTCATCGTACGGGTTCAGCTCGTTCACAGCAGAAAACCCCTTGCTGTCACCGTCGCTGACGTAGTAGCGGTAACGGAGGTTGTGCAGTTGTAGGGATCGACCCCACGTCAGTACAGCAGCCCGCATCTCCATGGCGGGACTCGACTCTGCGTGGTTCTGGTCACAGTCACCGCGAGCTACGTGCTCCGCCTTCCACTGTGTGAACGCGTCCTGTCGCAGCCAGGACCAGTTCGCACACTCGTCACAGTACTTGCTCGTGACTGCGACGTCAATAATCTCACCGGTGTCCACTGACATCACAGGCACCACACCAAAGTTTGACGTGAAGCCACGCTTGGCCCATGTACCGTCGACGGTGACGGCAACATCGATCGTTGACATCTCTCCAAGCGACGGATCACCCGCATGGTGGAACTCGCGAAGACGCTGCCCAGCCTGCAACAAGTGCTCACGCAGCACGATCTTGCCTGTCTCTGTGATGCTGCGGTTATGCAGTGACCAACTTTTGCCACTAGACGGGGGAGTCATGTCAAAGATGCCGCAGAATTTCGTCATGCCTTCCCTTCCAAGTGCTAGTTCCTTCATCGCATATGCTGCCCGTCGGTTGACGTCGTACGATACGCCGCCCTTCGATACGTCATGCTTGGCAGACGAATAAAACGACGTCTGTCGGCTACACGTGTGCACTGGAAGGCGAGATTGGAGCACAGACCACTTCTGGCATTGTACAGCTCAACAATCTTCAGAGTCCCTACAACAGCAATTGCACAAGATTTACAACGAGACCTAGATAAATTTCATGAGCATTCAGTGATTCACGGTTACCAATGGCATGACATTAGTGTAGTATCAATGATCAGTGAATTTGCATTTACTAAATTAGTTGTAAGAGCTATGTATGACTAGGCTACCTTCGCTAGGTCTATGATTATTTTTGTTTGTTTATACATACATACAGACTGTCTATGTCTGACCCTCTGCCTCTGAGCCCTGGCTGTCAACTATTTCTGTCTGACCATGAATCAGTATCATACAGTATCTCCTTGAATATACATACCATTTGCACATCGATGTACTCCATTCCTGGTAGCTTCTTCCAACACAGAGACGTCAATCAATCTGTAGCCTGTCGCAGGGATCACTGACTCAGTGGCAGTGCTAGTGCTAGGTCCAACCCCAGGCACATCGGGTTCGACTAGTGCTTTGGCAGAACGCGTCAGTCTGAGTTTACACAGAGAAACAGTTTCTGGTAAACGGTCGGTACTACCATTCGAATCACTTCCACTGTCACTCGTAGCTGCAGAGACTGTTGCAGAAGCTGGCAACTTCCCCACATTGGGTGTTCCTCTGAACTTCTTAGATTTACTAACTCTAGGTATGACTGATAAACGAAGCAAATTTGAAAATTGAAAACAACATGTATTCCAGATCACGTGTTCAAGAGCGGTCAAGAGCAGTATATAGGCAATTATAGTGCTGTCCTCTGTTGGGTTAAAATGCAGCACATTCCTTGCTGTTATCCAGTCTTTGCAGAATTAAAAAAGATGCATTATTAGTGAATAAAAAGGTAATTTTAGAAAGAGTTATGCCACTTCCGGTTGCAAACAATCAGCTAGTAGCCTTTTAAGAATGGCATAGCCTTTTGTAAACATTGATATATAAAGAAGAGTATGAGATATACACCAATGCTATATTCACATATTTCCATTGATAAAATCAAAGTATCATATGGTAAAAAAAAAACTCACATCAAGGAGTATCCTAACCTTAACCCAAAACACTAGTCACAGCTGAATTTAGTAAGCCCTGTTAAAAGGAATGAAAGCTTGATGGAATTATGTTTGCTAGTCAAAACACGCCACAGGATGTACCAAATCATGCATGAGTTTTTGTTTTGGCCAGCACAGTTGTCTGTACATCTGTCTCCCCTAACCCGTAGTGATCAAAGTAGTAGTGGACTAAAGAAACCACACAGTTAGCTCCTTTACCTGTCTACACTGATTCATCAATTAGGAAATTAACCTTCTTTGGAAAAGCTTCAGAACATGCAGAATAGTCCACATTTTCTGGGTGTTTTTAAGTAGTTTAGACCTGGCTGGAGGGGACTGCTGGGTTAGTGGACCTGGCTGGAGGGGACTGCTGGGGTAGTGGACCTGGCTGGAGGGGACTGCTGGGGTAGTGGACCTGGCTGGAGGGGACTGCTGGGGTAGTGGACCTGGCTGGAGGGGACTGCTGGGGTAGTGGACCTGGCTGGAGGGGACTGCTGGGGTAGTGGACCTGGCTGGAGGGGACTGCTGGGGTAGTGGACCTGGCTGGAGTAGACTGCTGGGGTGGTGGACCTGGCTGGAGTGGACTGCTGGGGTGGTGGACCTGGCTGGAGTGGACTGCTGGGGTAGTGGACCTGGCTGGAGTAGACTGCTGGGGTAGTGGACCTGCTGGACAAAATCAGAACTATAATGCATCATACCATCAAAACAACATGCACAGTGTGCGCCAATCAGCTGATTCGTCATCGTTGCTGTCAGTGTCACTTTCCGATAATTCACCATCACTTAAGACTCTATTTACAAAATATTCCCATGTTAATGTCTTGCAGTGCATTCAAATGGTGAGTAATCTCTGTCTCTCTGTCAGTATCTCTGCGTACAGCGGAACGTCTCATAGGCACCACCATTTTGGTTCTACAACCTGTCAGCTGTCAAACTGTTCCGATGCAGATTAAGATATAATTTACAAAATATGAGAATGCATATCTCATTGAATTAAGTCCTGCCATATTTGTACATATGCTACATGACACGCTGCAGACTCAAATGCCCAAAATTCGGAATACTTATGCAGAAATCGCCGCTCTTCGAAAACGTAAACAAACTAGTACGATGGCTACTTTGGCGATGCGCAAAGAATGTGCATCGCTGAACTTGCGCAATATGTTGTATTTAACAGCAGGGTTCACGGCGGTTCCAACGATGTATGACACATGGGAATGCAACGAAAATAACCTTGTAACTAAACACGGCCAAAGTAGTACATCTTTCTATTTTCTTTAGTGGTAATTGTTTGGGCAGTGGGCTTGCATAAATATGAGAAAACACGGTATAAAACTAACTTTTAGCCAAAATAGTTGATAAATAAGAAAGTTAAATAGTAATAGAATGTAATTAGGTTAAAAACAAAAATTTGACCTTGACCATACACGCCGATGTTATTTAGCCTGTATCTCAAATTAGCACAGCGCGACTTCAGATGGGTTTTCTCATGCTACCATACACATATATATATATATATATATATATATATAAGTGTTATACTGCCTGTGTTATGTACAACATGATGTTGTACATAACACAGGCAGTATAGTCATCATCATTACTGTAGGACAAATGGTTATAAGTTTCACCACTTAAATCCACTGACGCCCAACAGATATTGTACTTGGTAGTAGTAAGCATGGGATGTTCGCAGCACTAGCTGGTTGTTCACAATTCTGAAGCATGCTGACTGCAGTGTTCTACTTGGTATGTTGCCAGATTTTGCTGCTTGCAGTAATTCACTTGGTGAAAAGTCTTGCAGCAACTTCAGACATTTCACCTCCAACAGACCATAACCTGCCGATGGATCGCAAACCAGCCCATCAGGGCTGCAACCCAACTGTGGATTATCACAAACAACCCACAAGCCTGTTTTCTCAACCCTGAATGTTGGGTTCATTCTAGCATAGTCATTTCTGGCATGCTCCTCATTTTCCACACCCATCCGCATATACTTGGTCATGACGCAGTCAAGTCCCCACACCTTTCGTCGGAGAAACTTGTACAGACGAGCACTGACAGCAGCTGTTTTCCCATAATCTTCCAGTGCTCGCCATGCGAAGACAGCTTCTTTGGCAGTAGAGGCAGTCATCCTCAGATAGCGATGTGACTGCCAGGTAGTTGAGGCTGCCTGATCCACAGTGTCTGACACCATACAACTGTGAGCAGATGGCACAGTGATTGCAGGTGTCAGGTTCTCCAATAGGTGTGTTGTGAGACACGACAGTAATGTCTGCTGTTCTGCAGTCAGGTCATAATCCTCATATGACATCTGCAGAACAGTTACCCACATGCTTGTGCAGTTTGTGTTTGCATTAGCAGTAGCGAGATCAGAAATGAACGTGTTGACCTGCTGACTACTCACACAACTGCCAGTTGGACGAGGGTCAAATCTGATGACATTTGTTTTCTTTACAGTGTCAGACTTATACACTGTTCTGTTGATGCTGCTGGGTGTCTTTTTCTTGCCTTTCTTCCATTTACATGGCAGATCAGTACAGGCTGGAGCCCGTTCACCAACATACTTGCTCATGCACAGCAGCAGTGCAGCCACATGACTGCATCGAGAGAGAGCAGAAGCCTTGCAATGACAGCTTGCATCACGTACTGCACCACTCACAGGTGACAATGAAGCTGTCACATTGTATCCAGTTTTTTTCATTGATGCTTCAACTAAAGCTTTAAAGTGCACTGCATCGTCAGCCACTTTCACTTTTACATCTTTTACATTTCCCGATGTAACATACTGCTCCCCACGCCTAAGGGGTTTCTCTGTAACGACACAGTTGTTATCATCATCATCGCCACTCTCCTCACATGCGTCAGATAATGTTGGCATCGACTCAACTAGCCAATGATATATGTGCCCATAGTTGAATAGTGAGGGTAAACATCCAACATAGAAGTCCTTCCAACCAAAGATAGGCAGCACTGCTGGCTTAACAGTATGCACTGTATCTGGGCACAGTTCTCTTAGTTTCTTCTCATACCACTTTCCGCAGTCAACTTTAACATCAATGTCATCCTTCCGTCCAGCTGCAATACATTCTTTGCATCTGAAAAAAACATGGACACATTTAAAATATGATATGTTAATTATTACTTATGTCAATAATGAGTACATGGCCAAATAATGTATATGTCTGACTATTAAGACCGAACTGAGGCCAAGACTGAGATAGTTATGGCTATGGCAATAAAGACAACTCATGGAATGGATAAACATCACTGACCCGTAATATCTATTGGTAACTTTCTTGTTCAAAAGTAATGTTACTAAGTTACTAATAGTTTAAATTTACATTGACTGCCATCGATATTGTCAAGACTGCCATGAATGTTCATCCGGCCCAAAGATGGTGTCACATGGGCCACCACCATTGTCGATACAGGTGACAATACAGTCGCGCCTCGTTATAACGCGCCCCGTTATGACGCGGATTCGGATATAACGCAGTCAGTCGTGGACCCCGATTTTCTGCCGCCAGGAATGAAATGGTTGGGCTGCCATCAATCGTGTTTCGCCGGCATTGGCTTCGACCGGACGACTTGTTAATTGCAGTGGTGATTCACACAAATGCGTTGCATATGAATAAAACGTTCACACATTCAGTGGTAATTTAGACATCAGAGACAAACCAGCCAATTCACTCCTGCACCTTTCAACTGATTAAAAACATTGAAGTTTAACCCGTTTATTCTACATAACAAGCAACAAGAGCGAGTCGATTTCAAGCGGCAAGATTAAACAATTCTTACTGAATGCCGATACACTCACAATCCACAAACGTTATACAAGGAGGAAGAATAATCTAAGCTGTAGAATATTTTTTCCACATTTAAGCTTCTGCATATTATGGCAGTACCATGCTTTTTAATTTTCATGGTTAACTTATTGAGTGGGAATAAAGATGAAAATAACATTATTAAAAGCATTGTCATGATATAAAACCTCCATATACCTTTCCTAGATATGTTTATCAAATGACCTATTGTGGCATCAGAGTTGACTCGATGAGAAAGTGACAACTAACCTTATTCCACAAAAAGGCACAGTAATAAATATACACAACTTTATTATGGCAAGTTCAACGATCAATTCCCCCCACCCCCCCTGTCAAACATACAGTATTCGACAGGTTACATAATTGATGGACCGAAAATTTAATAAAAGCTACGTTACTGACAGAAAGTCGTCACAAATCATGCATACCAATCAGAGTTTTCTCCTTATAATCCGTCGTCTTGAAATGAGCCTTTCAGACCACGCTGTTTGCTGTTGGCTGCCACAACTTGCCGTTTTGCTCAGTTCGATGTATGGCTTTCACCCAAGCTTTGCATCTCGCATCATCTTTGGGAAACTCATGCCTTCCCCTCTTGCTACACCCGTGAACCGAACAACAAGTGTTAGGCATTTAAAATCCGCTATAAGTGGCCATGCAGAATGGCATGACTTGGTTTCTAAACCGGAAGTGGCATGCAGGCCCGGTGTTACCTGCCATCTAGCGATCAACCGATGCAAACAGCAGCTGCTGAAATGTCTCATTGTGTGTTACTTTACTGTGTGAGTTGAGTGGCTGTCATTCTATTGACCACTGTTCTCTAAAACAAAACGAAATTAGTTTATAGATTTGGTACAAGTGAAATGGCATGAGGAGCAAGTGAAATTGTAAAATTTAAACATTTCACGATGATCCACATCTTTCATCGTAGATGAGAATGTCTGAGGTAGAGAATATCTGAGGTATAGAATGTCTCAGGTAGAGAATGTTTGCTTTGGCCCCAATGTTGGTTTGGGTTTTGATGACTTGTTGAGGGTATCGGTACTGCAGCATGTGGATCTACACGGGGGGTATCCTTGTGTGCGTACCTTTTAAGGGGGCAGTAATATAAAAAATCTGCTTTTGTTAGTTTTCAATTTTAAGAGCTGATTTTTGGCATGAACAATTAGTAGGACATATGGATCGAGAAAATATAATTTTTTTTCCCCGAAAAAAAAAGGTAGCAACAAAATGGTGGCCATCTTGGATTTTGAGTACCTGATTTATAAATGCTATAAAAACAAAAGTACAAGAGATAATGACATGGTACTAATTGTTTTATTTCTCCCAATAGGTAATCTATGCAATGATAGAACAGATTTTCCAATTTCTTTCAACTTATTTTTTTATTGCACAAAATGTAAACTTTGCTAAATTTCACGAAAATGATGGTTACTATTGCAACCCTACATACATGACAGTGAATGTAATAGCAAATATGAATCTATCATTGCATAGTGCACTATTCCAGGGATATACACTGCAAATTTCAAGTTGATACATAAAAAATGATGAAATGAGAGCATTTATAAACAGCAATGTCAACCGAAAAAGCACTTCTGAGAAAAACCAGTTTGAAGTTACAGCAACTTTTGTTTGTATAAAATACCACTTATTGAATACAAAAAGTACAGTCCTTTTATTTTTCATTAGTTGATCATCATCTTACATTCTGTTCCATCAAATTGTGTGACTGTAACTAGAATAATCTCACCACAATAAATTTGTATACACTTCCATGGTATAGCAAAGTATTTTTTATAGGAAATTCACTTTTGACATATTTGGGGTAGTAAAAGCCATAGTCTACTTTTGTTATTCTTTATTTGTTTGTGCTAATGTTTCGCATGAACAATATGTAGGACCAGTGGATTGGGAAAATTGCATTCCCGAAAAAAAAAGTGGTTGTCATGGAAACGGCAGTCAATTTGAATGTTTAGGACCGAAATATACCAATAAAAACAAAAGTACAAGAGACAGTTGTCATTCTTTTTACCAAATACAATTGACAAGAGTAACACAGTGATACCACAGTGATGATTTCTTGATTGGTCTATCATTTGCACAAATCATATAAATCAACTCTAACGATCGACACCAGCATCAATCATATATGTACGTATCAGTCATATACATACATACTGACCACCAAGTTCAGCACCAGTGAAGGCAAGGATAAAATAATGTCAGTGTCTTTCACTGCTGCAGGCAGAGTTCACTACATTAGAATTCACCAGCCCCATAAGTGGTGCCCTCATCTCGCTGTTGTTGGCGGAGAACAGTCCATTGCGCCTGTTGTCGTTTCTTTCTTGCATCCTTCACCCTTTGTGAAGACCGCTTCTCAGCCTGGGTGATCTGTCGTGCATCAGTCATCCTCATTCTTTCGATAGAACTCTGTGACACAATCAGTCCCATTGCTGCCATAGTGTCACGCAGTCTGCCAGACCCAATGTTGAATTGAGCGACACCATTTGCGAGGGCAGCCTCGATCCGCGCCATGCCCACGAACACATGTTTCGGACAGAACTTCCAAATGATGGAATGCAAAGACTCATTTGCATTCTGTGTCTTGCCCTGTCACATTCTCTTGAGAAGGTTGGGATCTGCCAGCCTCTTGTAGACGACAGACATCTCTTCTACAACCTGCCAGTCTAAAACAACTGTTGCGTGCCTTCCTACATGAGTAGGAGGATCTTCACCCTTGGCGAGGGCACACTGGTAGAAGCACCACGATGTCTCCCCCTGTGGACACCTGTGGTGCCGTGGCTGTTCATCAGTTGAACCGGCGTGAAATAGTGTTGCCCAAATGGCACACTGCATGCTCTCGACAGTGCCATGTTCTCCCGTGTTTGACGTACACTTCGATCACGGCCACGGCCACGGCCACCAAGATTCTTTGCTTTACGCAGTTTCCTCAGTGCAGTGCCGACACGTTTTGAAGCATGGTTTATACACTCTTCCTTCACTATTTCCACATCTGGGCCATACGGCTTCTCTTCATTCACACGGGCATGTGATTTCGCATCACCGTCGCCAAGAAAGCCAGTGTACCGAAGCTGGTTTTGCTGCACAGAACGACTCCATAGAATCGATGCCCCTTCTGCTTCCATGGCATTGGAAGATCCAGTGAAATTCACACAACATTTTTCAGCATGTGTCGCATATCATGTCTGGAAGTCGTCACTCGTCTCTTCCATCTTCTTCTTTTTCATTGCACAAGCATGGCAGTAATTTGACAGCGCAACAGCATCCACTGCCAACCTGGTCACTATGTCGATGACAGCACCAAGACCATAGTGAGACGTGTGTCCACGCTTGTGCCATGTCATATCGTATGACACAGTGATGTCAATCAGATCTTCTTCTGCCAGGTCTGCGTTGAGGTCCAGCTGGGTTTCTTTCACTATGGCAACACTCACACCAAATATCTGACCCAAAGTTTGTACTATTTGCAACTTTTTTGACACCTCATAGTATGCTGGCTTGCTAGCTCATGCCAAACACTGTGGAAAACTTGTCCAACACTGCATAGCCGCCACCAAGTTCCTGTGCAGCAATGACCATGAGCTTGTTGACGTCTTGTGCACGTGACCACATCTGTACTCCTTGTTCAGTGTGAACGGCTGGCGAAGTGTGAACATCTTGCTGTGTCCCCTGACACGTATCACACCATAGCATGATGTGATATGAGAATCCCCATGATAATTCTCCTTTCTTCAATGTCATTCCTGTGTTGCCACACGTTGGGCACTTGAGAAATGGCGACAGTTGCATGCCAAGTGATGTCAAATGTACGAGGGCCCTCCATCCATTGACAGTAGCGTCCTATAAAACAAAATCAGGAAAAACTATTAGAACTAATCACAGTTCAGAAAATACTCCAATGCTTGACTTCTATAATTTTTGAATTGAGAAAAGAAACCAAATGCCAACTTATATTATCTCCACAGTAAATAATTATAAAGGAGGCTATTACAGGGCACAGAAATGTATTTCGAACCCCAGCCCGATGATCCAGGTTAGTATTTAGTAATTTACTTGTACTTATTGTTTAGAATTTACAAGTACAGTCTCAGACTCGGTCAACTAAAACGCAAGAGAGCAATTGATGGTGTTCTGGTTTCAATCAACACATAACAAAGAATTGTAAAATAAAAAGGCTTATAAAAATGTTACAGCCAATATTGACACAGTGATGGAGCCTCAGCCTTGAGATCTCAGGAAGGGCAAAAAATGGGACACGGCACGCAGCAGACAATATCCATAGACACATGACATGACATAGGCATTACCTAAAATTGACAGCAGCGACACGCTACATTTTCCATGAATTATTGATGTGTATATAAATACATAGGTATTTACCTCCTGTTCTGCCTCCACAAAGTAACCAAGCTTGCTCCTGGATGCTGACGTTGTTGGAGCAGGTATTCCAGGATCATTACGAACGCTAGCTTGCTGCGCTGGCTGGGTATCGCCGCCATGGCCATGTGCCCGCTGTAACCCACTCGTCGATGCGACTGGTGTTTCCGCTCGATTTACGGTCTCTAAATTCCGTTTACTCCTAGCTACCATCAAGTGTTTCTTTCTAGAAACCATTCTGCTTCCGAACTTCACCTTTGTACGAAACTTTGGTGGCATTTTATTCACTCCTTATACACTTTTTCACGAGAGTCGCACTAGCACGTAGATCACTTGTTTACATAATCTAGGTCAGTGGCATTTAAACGGTAAACCAATGAGGTGGCAGTTTTCGGGTCACGTGACTTGTTTACGGCACATCAGCCAATCATGGTTGTCGTATGGATGCACGGATAAACAAAAATGTGCGTATGAATGAGCGTATCACAGCTCGTCTTACAGAATACTTTGGACAGTAATTTGCTGCCACACACAAAGCAGAGAAATAGAGCAATCCAGTGATGTAAATACAACATGGCTGCGCCCACGGAAGCCTGAGATATGACGTTTTGAAAATTAGTAAATATGGGCTTCACAAACGTCAAACTCTCACAAATCTAACAGACAGGGTTGTATAAAATCTTTATTTTCGTCATCATAAAACACAGTTTGGTAATTTAGATAGCATGAATGGTTGTAAAAGAGATTATTGAATGTAAAAATGGCATTTTTTAAAATCGCCAATTTACATCAAAAACACACTTTTGGGATATGACTGCCCCCATAATTATTTCTTTCTCACACTCTGACAGAGTTTGTTCTGCAGGTCGTCTATCTTCCCCGGGAAGGCAAGGGACAATTGAACTCCAGCCAGCTTCCAAGAACACCATGACCATGCATGCTCTGTTGGGTTCAATCTGGACAGGCCCGCTGGGTTGTATGTTGCAATAATCATTTCAAGACCTTCATCTCTCCAGCCTTCCGATCAAGAATTGGTTTACATTTGATTTTGGTGTCCGTTTTGATAATGGAAATTGAAAATACCTGCTCTTCTTTGCCCTAGGAGCTTCAGCACATTCATCGACATCCCCATAGCCATATCATTCATCGTCATCCCCCATAGCCATATCATTCATCGTCATCCCACGTAGCCATATCATTCATCGTCATCCCCCAAAGCCATATCATTCATCGTCATCCCCATAGCGATATCATTCGTCGTCATCCCCATAGCCATATCATTCATCGTCATCCCCATAGCCATATCATTCATCGTCATCCCCCATAGCCATATCATTCATCGTCATCCCCCATAGCCATATCATTCATCGTCATCCCCATAGCCATATCATTCATCGTCATCCCACGTAGCCATATCATTCATCATCATCCCCCAAAGCCATATCATTCATTGTCATCCCCATAGCCATATCATTCATCGTCATCCCCATAGCCATATCATTCATCGTCATCCCCATAGCCATATCATTCGTCGTCATCCCCCATAGCCATATCATTCATCGTCATCCCACGTAGCCATATCATTCATCGTCATCCCCCATAGCCATATCATTCATCGTCATCCCCCAAAGCCATATCATTCATCGTCATCCCCATAGCCATATCATTCATTGTCATCTCACGTACCCATATCATTCATCGTCATCCCCCAAAGCCATATCATTCATCGTCGTCCCTATAGCCATATCATTCATTGTCATCCCACGTAGCCATATCATTCATCATCATTCCCATAGCCATATCATTCATCGTCATCCCACATAGCCATATCATTCATCGTCATCCCCCAAAGCCATATCATTCATCGTCATCCCCATAGTGATATCATTCATCGTCATCCCCATAGCCATATCATTCATCGTCATCCCCATAGCCATATCATTCATTCATCGTCATCCCCATAGCCATATCATTCATCGTCATCCCCCAAAGCTATATCATTCATCGTCATCCCCATAGCCATATCATTCATCGTCATCCCCATAGCCATATCATTCATCGTCATCCCCCATAGCCATATCATTCATTGTCATCCCACATAGCCATATCATTCATCGTCATCCCCCAAAGCCATATCATTCATTGTCATCCCCCAAAGCCATATCATTCATCGTCATCCCCATAGCCATATCATCAGCTTCTAATTCTAACTCATAATCTAGTACTGGTGGTGAATCTGTCATCAACTCCAACATTACTGATGGAGTGACTGAAGCCCTGTTCAAGGATGTGATCAAGTTCACAAATTCTATGACTTTTCCTTTGAGGGAATTGCTGCAAGACACCACAAAATGATAGGTGACTGGTGCCACTCTAAGCTTTGATGTTCCACTTGATTGGTTTTACAGGCAAATACTGGCAAAATTGAACGTAATCATACAGCAACCAATTTCACCCATGGGATGAATGTAATAAGTCATCACAACATGCATAGCATAGACAGACAGACGACATGATAGACAGACAGATGACAGGACAGGCAACAGGTGTAAAGACAGACAACAGAAAGGCAGATGACAGGACATGCGACAGACAGGACAGACACGAAAGATGGCGGACAGACAGACTAACCTTGCTGAGACAGCAAATGCACAGCTCTTTGTCATCACAGTTCCTGTCGGTAATGTTCCTTCTTGGTTCAAAGCATTGTGGCAGTGTTGTCCTGTGAGATTGTGTGTCTTTCGAAGGTGTAGTTCAACAGTGTAGTGTAGGAGTTTCTCACACACTTTCTAAGCCAGCATCATTGTGATGTCTGGGGTGTTTGCCTCAGTGGAATACTGGCTAAATATATGGCTGATGCATCTGATTTCTCCGTGTAGTGACATGTGCCCATATGACTTATCACCTGCTGTATTCTGCAGCCACAATATTCCACTGGACAGACTCTCAGTTGTCTCAAGGGGGCGGGAACCATTTGGTGTGTTCTTCACAGGCAAATCAGCATTTTTTCCTGCACATGCAACATATAATAGTTATATATAAATATAACACGCACACATGCAACATATAATAGTTATATATAAATATAACACGCACACATGCAACATATAATAGTTATATATAAATATAACACGCACACATGCAACATATAATAGTTATATATAAATGTAACACGCACACATGCATACATGCACACACGATATAAAGGTATAAACCCCACGCCATAGACAATGTTAGACATACAATACTGCTGACATACACACAAGAACGTGTATTTGTGAAGGATTTATAGACAGACACAGTACATACATTCATACATGCAAAGAAACATAATTACCTGAGACATCGTCCATCTTATCCGTTATCTGTTGGGCATTCTTACCACATAAAATCTTGCAGGTACGTGGGGAAGAGCACTCGAGTCGTGGCGAATTAACAGCGAAGCTTGCATTTTACACACATCCCTAGATTTTCAACATTCTGCACATGCACATCTGTGTGAATGGTATCCACAGAGTTCTGTTCATGCATAAAATCAACATTCTGTGTATACACGTCATTTGTTTAGCCAATGCCTTGTGAAATTCTGTCCCACTGGAAAAGTACTTCCACCTCTTGATGAATTTAACATCGCATTAAAAACAAATCACCAGCAGGTTGCAGCATCATTCTGCCAACCAGTTACCAATAGTTACCTTGGAACTTAAAATTATCAACTTTACATTACGGATGATAATATTTAAAAGCAAATTGAAAAAGTTAGATTTTTGACTCTGTTATCATGAGGTGGGTCATATGTTGGGAGCAGACACTTGACAATTACAGGTACTGGTGCTGAGTGCACATGAGCAGTGTGGCCAGGCCCTGTTCCCTAGTGATGTTCATGCTGAGTGCACATGAGCAGTGTGGCCAGGCCCTGTTCCCTAGTGATGTTCATGCTGCACAAATTCTTGAAACAGTACATCGTGAAGAGCGCCCGAGTCATGCTGAATTGGTGGCGATGCCTCACAAGCGGCCTCCATGTCAGCCAGCAATGAGACGAGTGTCTTCCACACCAAACGCTTCAATAGCCCGAAACACCAATCTTGGGTGAACTTTGTGTGTCCGGCGACCACAAAGTTGATGCATCGTGTGATTGTTCTTATTTTGGCCTTGGCAAGACAGCTCTTCAACGTGAATGCCAAACAGCTGCACTTTGTGAGCAGTCTTGAAGTAGATTGGACTGGGCTTTAGTGCGTTCGCAGGTTAGTGTACTGAGTGAAATCAAAGCTGTGGTGGAAGTTAGATGGTGGATGTTCACTTCTGCCTAACTTCTGCACATCTCCTGGTATGCAGACCTCTCTCCTCTCGCCTCCCAAAGATGCTGCTTCTGTGTGAGGAGTGTCACAGACTTAATTGCCTCTGGGATGTTGACGGCTTTCAGGATGTGCTTGTTGTTACGCTGGCAGACCCAACACAAGTCAGACATAGGCTTGCCAATGATGACATGTAGAATCAGCTGCCTCCAGAGACTGCGGAAGGATTACAGCTGGACGACCCTCTGTCCTGGTGGTGATGCTGCCAAAGCTGTGCTTGACAAGCATGGTGTTAGCACCTGCGTCTTAGTAAAAGATAAACATTACACCAACAATACACTAGACAACCATGCAGCACCCTACAAAATAAATAGATACCAGAAACATGACATGTTAAAAAACCTGAACATAAGACACATGACATGTTAAAAAACCTGAACATAAGACACATGATATGTTGAAAAACCTGAACATAAGACACATGACATGTTAAAAAACCTGATCATAAGACACATGATATGTTGAAAAAACTGAACATAAGACACATGACACGTTAAAGATGAAATCATCATCACGCTTAAAGCCGGGAACTCGGCCAGGTAGAACGAGTCTGTGTTGCTCGGCATAGTGGAGTATAAAGCGTCTGATGTCTTCGATGGATAGAGCGGTCTTCCTTCTGCTACCTGGCAACAGCAAATTAATTTTGGCCACATTCACTATTACTATTACGTAACAACGAAATCTACCAAGCTTATCAAATGTAATAACTATTATACTACCCTTGTTTGATATGCTAATAATAATAATTATTGCCATATAAATATTCCAAAATTTATTTTACTGTTCCTATACAATAATGAATCAGAGAATCAAGCTATTATCGTTGACAAAGAAATAAACAGAAATGATAAATATTGCAACTGATGTAGTGTTTGGAGCATACCTGACTTCTTGTTTCTCCGCATCAGAACACAAATACTTAGGTGGTTGTTGCTCATATTGAACAAGTAAACGGTGGTGTCTCTACAAATACTTAGGTGGTTGTTGCTCATATTGAACAAGTAGAGGGAGGTGCCTCTACAAATACTTAGGTGGTTGTTGCTGGTATTGAATAAGTAGAGGGAGGTGTCTCTACAAATATTTAGGTGGTTGTTGCTCATATTGAACAAGTAGAGAGAGGTGTCTCTATGAATACTTGGGTGGTTGTTGCTCATATTCACTGCTTGAATTGAGATGTCATTATGCATTTGTTTAGAATAGTCATGATAATTACTGCATGCTGTTTCACTTATTAACCTAATTTCGTTGCGTTCAGAATCATCAAATTGCTGAATGCAAGGCGTGCCATCTCAGAGATAGCAGTTGCAGTAGCATTGCATTTCTGGTGAATCTTTGCATTCGTAAAGTGTTACAACACGTTGTATGGCGTCTTCTTCTGCAGCAGATGTGCAGTTTGGAATGCTGTCATTAGATGTGCTGTTGGAAATGCTGTCATCAGGAGGCACCATCCAAACACTCTTAGTGCGGGATGCCTCAGCGACAAGTGGTGCAACAAGAGGTGACTTCAGGTAAATTGACCCAGGCAGCAGTGGATCGGACTGGAAATACACTTACTGGGCAGAATCAAAGTTGTAATGGCTGCAATTACCATGCAACATGTTGTTTTTCACACCCTTGTGCACATGAACACTGCTGCGCTTTCTTTTCATACAGCTGATATTTTCCGATTCGTAGTCATCGATGACAAATGCATGTCAGGCTCATACCACACACTCACGTATTTTATTCAGTATAAATAAGCTTTATAAACCATGCGGGACAACAGGGCTTCGTCACAGCGGTAGCGATGAATGGCGGTGTGACGTGTTAATTGCTGTTCGTGGTACGCCTGGTGGCAGATACGGGAACATCTAACGCGCCTCGCTTACAACGCGGTCCAATATCGTGGACCCCGACCACCACGTTATAACGAGGCGCGACTGTATTCGGCATCTGCACTGATCAGCTGGTGTAAATACTGATCAACACAACATCTGGCGCTTCTCCTGCTCAAGTTCAAATTGTACATCTTGCAGAGCCATACACTGCTCCACGTATATGTTCGTCTGCTTGGCCATGGTTACAAAACTGTTCACATCAAATATCGCGAAGAACAGATCCAACAGTCTAGAGTCCACACCACACAAGTGAGCGGGCCCGACTTGTGGGAGAAGCAAGTAGAAAAAAATGTTCATCAAAGTTGCAGTCCACTATAAAACATCAATGCCATCATCTTCCGAATCGCTGGCAACGAGAGCATCAACTTCATAGTCAGTCATGTCAACATCACTGCCAGTGTCTAGAACTTGCATTTTTTCCGCGGCAGTTCGCAAATTTTTCAGCGTAAAACCATCAAAATCCAATTCATCATCGGAATCCTCAAATTCTGTAAAAATGGCGGCACTCATAAAAGAAGAAACATGTTGACTAAACTCAATAAAAGTTAAAAATATTGAACAAAGATTGTGATAAAATGGGTGATAGAAATGTGGGTAAATCCTTTGTGTATCATGTGATACGGGTTGGGTGTCAGCCACGGCAGCCGGTTTCAAGCGGATTGAGTGCTAAAGGGTTAATACGCCAAACTGTAAAAACATAAACTGAATCCATGTTGTCACAGATAAGCAATGTCCATGCTAAGCAACCCAACACCAGTCGCACCATAGTTAGGAAGCATTTGTTCATTGCAGAAAGCTTTCTTTTCACACCAGCATGTTTCCTGGGTGGTGCATCTTTACCTGGCTGATGATTCCAGTAGCTCAGCTTTTTCCTTGCAGGACCCAGAATGTTCCACAAGCACATAAACAGTAGCCATGATAGACTCCTATAGAATGTACACTTTTTGTTGTCGTTTGTACATTTGTACAGTGTTTTCTTGTTGAAGAAACATGCTCTGTAATTTCAGCTGTAGAATGAAAGAGTCTGGTTCCTTCATTGACCTTTCCTTCAGTGACTGTCCCTGTGCCTTATTAGTTGACATGTCAAAACTGGTCCTAACAAGGAACTGGAGCTGCTTGAATACAAAGGGCACATCTTTTGGGATGATGGGTATCCTTGGGATGAAGACATCTTCACCTTTTGCTTGGCCAGTGATTGTTGTCGCTTCCAAGACATGTGGCATGAGCCATTTGACAGTAAGCCAGGTTCCATTCACAACTTGGGGGCATCCAAGGTTTTCAGGAGCATTATGGGTACTCCAAGCTTGAGTGCCAGGTTGTGTGGATGCATGCCTGGTGGCTCTAGAGAGAGGAGGAACTCACTGGGATACTACACAGCCTGGTCTTGGTTGACAACAACGTCAGTGGACTAGCTGCACTTAGAGGTCCTCATAGATCGTTCTCTATATCCACAAAAGTCTGTTGGATTAAAATGGCCAAGCTGACCATCATTGGATGCCACCTCGTTCCTCCATTATTCCTCCCAAAAGCTTGCTTTGTTCTGACCAGAACATCTTCATTAAGGACTCTGAAACCTTCTGGCCGATGATGACATCCTTCAAAGACGTATGAAGGGAATCAGAGACTGGCACACATTCTGTTGTTCATTTCTTGATCTCTTTCAAACTCCTTGATATGCTGTTAGTGATTAATTGGGATGGCACGTGTGGCATAAATCAGAGAGCTATGTATCACTTACGTTATTGTCATATGTATGTGTTTTGTATGTCTACTGCATACACTAGGTGATGCCACATAATGCAATTAAAGATGCAAGTCACCAAACAATCACATGCCCATGGGGTCCCGGTCTCCCCTATTTCTGAAAAGGTCTATAGAACATCTTGTATATAAGTAATGTGACATCAACAGCAAATTCTGAACATCTTAAAATCACTGATGCAGTGCAATTGTTAGCCTGCATTATTGACATATGACTAAAGTATTGCGGTCATGTTAGTATTCCATATGCACTTGCCTTGACATTTGTGTATGGTCATCACTCAATAGCAGGTGCCAGCTTCAGCAGAAGCTGTTTGCTGTGAGGGTCATACCTCGCAAATAAACAGGGGTCACCATCAATCTTTGTGATTTGCCATCGGATGTCCGTGCTATCACAGAGTCATCATGCACCGCAGTCAGTGTGGCCTGCAATGCACTGAGTGTTGGGTCGTACATGTTGCCTTTGGTTGTTGCAATCTATGGAGTGTTGGGTCACACAAGTTGCCTTTGGTTGTTGCAATCTATTGAGTTTTGGGTCACACGTGTTGCCTTTGGTTGTTGCAATCTATTGAGTGTTGGGTCACACATGTTGCCTTTGGTTGTTGCAATCCATTGAGTGTTGGGTCATACGTTGCCTTTGGTTGTTGCAATCCATTGAGTGTTGGGTCACACATGTCGCCTTTGGTTGTTGCAATCCATTGAGTGTTGGGCCGTACATGTTCATACTTATTCATGGTGGTGTAGTAGACGTAATTTTTTATGTTAACCAAAATATTCCTTAAAGTTATCATTGACGCTGTCATACCTATATGTATGTCATTTATTTCTTTGGGGATTTTCTCAAAACGATATAATTTGGCATTTTGTGGCAATTTTTTCACATATACAAAATCTTGTAACATAACCAAATAAATGAAAAACTAAAAAAATTATTAATCTGGAATATTATATATTATTTTAACTACAATCTATGAAGAAATGGTTAATTTATCTTTAAAATTTCTATTGAAATTACTCAATTCAACACAAACATATAATAGCCACCCCAGCTACCTTAACGCTAAACTTGAATATAGATCGATCTCTTAAATGATTACATTTGACAAAATTCTGATAAACTGTTAGTAAACACATGCATATTTTAAAAAAACGGAAGTCAAAATGAAACACACATGCGCAAAAGTGGACTTCTTACAAGGAGGTGGTAATTTTGGAAGGTCGTACAATGTGGCAGCACCCATGCTGGCTGGGCAGTAGTGGTGCATCCGAGCGGATGTGCTATTACCAACCTAGTACCTACCTAGTTTACGTGCCTCCACCTGGCAGCTAATCTGAACAACTTGTTTGAGTGTCGGGTGTTTTCGACTGTCCTGACAGTCTGGTGTCAAGGACCCATCCCGGAGTTCGCCGTAACTACTCTTCTTGTAGTAACATGGTAATAGGCCTACTAAATACCACTTCTCCTGGCGATGGTAATCCTGTGTCAACTGGAGTGAAGTGAGTTGGTTGTGTGTGTGTGTAATGCCTCAGTTCTTGTTGAAGTTCTGGAATGGTTTTCCTGAGTACTGTGAACAATTGTTTCATCAGGTCTACCAAACAACATACAGTACATCTTGTCTGACTGCGTGGTTGCTGACGAGGCTAGGTATGTAAGTCTGCCACTGGGTACATGGAGTGTCTGCTGACAGTTGGTAGGTATTGTTGGCCTTAGATTTTGAACAGATCAGATGCGATGTACTGCCAGGGTCACGTTGGAACAGTTTATGGCATGAGGGGTTCCTTTTGTGTTCACCACCTTTGTACGATATATGTCTCTTTTTCGGGGCCGCACGCAATAGTCCACTACATATGGTAGTCCCAACATGGGTTGGTTTGTGTTCATTGTTTTAGAACTATTATTGTTTGTGGCTGGTAGTTTCTCACTGGGAGGGGGAACCCCAAGGGCCCACTCCAGGTAGTTTCTCACTGGGAGGGGGAACCTCAAGGGCCCACTCCAGGTAGTTTCTCACTGGGAGGGGGAACCCCAAGGGCCCACTCCAGGTAGTTTCTCACTGGGAGGGGGAACCCCAAGGGCCCACTCCTGGTAGTTTCTCACTGTGAGGGGGAACCCCAAGGGCCCACTCCTGGTAGTTTCTCACTGGGAGGGGGAACCCCAAGGGCCCACTCCAGGTAGTTTCTCACTGGGAGGGGGAACCCCAAGGGCCCACTCCAGGTAGTTTCTCACTGGGAGGGGGAACCCCAAGGGCCCACTCCTGGTAGTTTCTCACTGTGAGGGGGAACCCCAAGGGCCCACTCCTGGTAGTTTCTCACTGGGAGGGGGAACCTCAAGGGCCCACTCCAGGTAGTTTCTCACTGGGAGGGGGAACCCCAAGGGCCCACTCCAGGTAGTTTCTCACTGGGAGGGGGAACCCCAAGGGCCCACTCCAGGTAGTTTCTCACTGGGAGGGGGAACCCCAAGGGTCCACTCCAGGTAGTTTCTCACTGGGAGGGGGAACCTCAAGGGCCCACTCCAGGTAGTTTCTCACTGGGAGGGGGAACCTCAAGGGCCCACTCCAGGTAGTTTCTCACTGGGAGGGGGAACCTCAAGGGTCCACTCCAGGTAGTTTCTCACTGGGAGGGGGAACCTCAAGGGTCCACTCCAGGTAGTTTCTCACTGGGAGGGGGAACCCCAAGGGTCCACTCCAGGTAGTTTCTCACTGGGAGGGGGAACCCCAAGGGTCCACTCCAGGTAGTTTCTCACTGGGAGGGGGAACCCCAAGGGTCCACTCCAGGTAGTTTCTCACTGGGAGGGGGAACCCCAAGGGCCCACTCCTGGTAGTTTCTCACTGGGAGGGGGAACCCCAAGGGCCCACTCCAGGTAGTTTCTCACTGGGAGGGGGAACCCCAAGGGCCCACTCCAGGTAGTTTCTCACTGGGAGGGGGAACCCCAAGGGCCCACTCCAGGTAGTTTCTCACTGGGAGGGGGAACCTCAAGGGCCCACTCCAGGTAGTTTCTCACTGGGAGGGGGAACCCCAAGGGCCCACTCCAGGTAGTTTCTCACTGGGAGGAGGAACCCCAAGGGCCCACTCCAGGTAGTTTCTCACTGGGAGGGGGAACCTCAAGGGCCCACTCCAGGTAGTTTCTCACTGGGAGGGGGAACCTCAAGGGCCCACTCCTGGTAGTTTCTCACTGGGAGGGGGAACCTCAAGGGCCCACTCCAGGTAGTTTCTCACTGGGAGGGGGAACCTCAAGGGCCCACTCCTGGTAGTTTCTCACTTGGAGGAGGAACCTCAAGGGCCCACTCTTGGTAGTTTCTCACTGGGAGGGGGAACCTCAAGGGCCCACTCCAGGGCCCGAGGTTATAAATCGTATTCAAACTCAAGCTCAAGTCTGTGCTCAAGTCTGAGATTTCATGCTCACCAGAGTTTTTGTGCTCAACAGAGGTTATAAAACGTCTTGAGTACGTACTCAGCTGAGTACGAAACGACGCAGTTTTTTCAAATGCACAAGTGGGCAAGTGGAACTCTCTTTTTGAAAAAGATAACAAAGATACTTCCACATATAAACAGTGGTGGACGAAGAATTTCGGATGCGTCTCTTGCGGGGAAAAGCGCCGGAGAAAAATCAACCCATCACCAATATCACACGCTGTGTAGAAAGTCGAGCACACAATGAACGATTTAACAGACAGAACGAGACGAGTTACAAGATTAATAATAACACATAATTAGGCTGCCCAATCGCTTAGTTGGGGCATAATCTTAGCCTGGCTGCGAGGTATTACTTTTTTGCTATTTTTTATTTTTAGACAGTTTTAAGATTATGCCCCAACTAAGCGATTCGGCAGCCTAATCATGTTTGTCATTTTCATTTACGGTGTGGTAACTAGAACTTCTGGAAGTGTACCGAGGAACACGACAAGTTGTACTTTTTTTAATGAATACAAGTGTTAATATAACATCAATTTCGTTACAAAAAAATATTAAATTTTTGTTGTCAAAGGTAAAAAATAATGACATTACCTAAATCCGTGGTACATTAATAATGTTTTATTTTGATATTTCATTAGAATGCCCGTTGTTTACACAATCTATAGATGTGTGTAACAATACACACGTACTGGAAAGAGGAGTACAACACTGTCAATAAACATTTTGTGAGACAAAGGTTCAGTTTCATAGTTTTGATCATTCTATGTGTATTGAATATGTAAAAACTACTCCGTTTAGATCATGTTGTACTATGCTATATGGCTATACACTTGAAATATAGTCTATACACTTGTCTGTTATGGTGGAACCATACGTCAGTCACTTAGAAGACTCTGTGTGGTACACAGTGATGTATTCAGATTGTTGTGCAGTGAACCCAGAAAGTGAAGTATTTGTTAAAGCTAAGAAATAGCAGCTTCTGACGGTGTTAACAACTAATTTTGTTGGTTGGTTGGTTTTGACGTCGGGTGTCACATGTTTGTGTCACGGAGATTACCCACTGTTAATAGCTTTTAGTCCAGCCTATCTTTTATATGGGTGTAGTGAAGTGATTGAAATGAATAGATGATATGCTAAAATGGATTTCATTGAATATCATAGAAAAGTTTGCATTATTCCTTAATGATTACTATTTTTATAGATAAAAAAATATAGTACCAATATAATATCAAACAGTAAAGTGTAAACTGAAAGAGTAAACTATATCGTCATTGATTTATAGTGGTAATTCTTAATAATAATAATTATGATGGGAGTGCCCAAGCGAATATATTATTTGCACTTTTAATGTGCACACTATCTACTATATGGAATCATTATTTTGCAGCACACATACACTTCGCACATATCATAGGCAGATCCAGGGGGTCTGGACCCCCCTTTTTGAGTACCAAAAATCCATTGCAATTGCATGTTAACGTGGAACAAAGGCATTGCCAAGAAACAACACAAGGTCAAAATTGTCGCTTACTACGTACGAATTCTTTAGTAGCAGGCCGACGTTTTCCAACACTGATCTAGCGCAGGCTATATTATACATGACGTCCAGCATATCCCCAAAGTTATTCTTAGCATTAACGGTGACGTCCTTCATAGATACGCATGCCCGCACGTGCGCATACGCTCACATGCATACGCTCGCTCACACATACGCACGCACACACTGTTGAACAACAGTTATTAAAACACAGCTGATATAAACAGAGCTTCTAGTATCTAGTTGCTTCCAGCACCCGGCAACGTTCTATTAACTGACTACGGTCTGTATAATTATACCGTGGTTAGAATGTTATGGCCTTTTGAAGTCTCATTAAACTAGTTAGTCTTTTCAGAACTTTATGTGTATGTTTCTATGATGCATTTTAATTTACATGGGGCAAAGGTCTCAGGAAACGTTTTAATCTACAAGTTTGCACTCACTGTTATTATAATATTATAGTACTACTACTACTTTTAGCAGAATGTCTCCCAATTCAAATTCAGATCATGAATGGAATGGTGCGCTTTATACAGAGTAGTTTCAAATGCAACAACAGTTTGGATAGGCTCTCTTGAGAGGGTAATCTAGCCTTTCCGGGTATTGGTTCATATATGTCTAAAAGTTTCAATTACACTTTGTCTCAGTTCAAACTTGATGCCACGACTTTCTATAATATGAAACCTAGCTACTTTTGTTATATCATTCAGAACCAATATCAGAAGGGGCTGGATGAGAAAATATTAAACACAGTTTCCTTGGCAAAGGATGTGCTGAATAATATTGAGAATGCGTGTAGCACTTTTTTAGTCAAAGACGTGTTAGTCTCTTTGTGTGCAAAGATACTTCAATTGTAATTGAACTGTACACATTGTCGTACGAATAAATATATATGTTTACTATTACTATACTATCGTGCCTCTAGTTTGCAATAATGCTGATACAGAGTTAAGACGATTACGTGTTGGTTTAGTCAATTGTAGTATACTCGTTTAGAATAGGCCTACCTATAGTTGTAAATGAAACAAAATCCACTGCGTTTAGCCGAAACTGTAGATTCAAAAGTGGTTGCACCTCGTCTACTGTAAATTTGACATTTGAAGTTATACTTACGTGACGAATACAAGAAAATACATAGGACTACTTTATCACGATTTTTATATTTTCAGCAAATCCATATTAAAACGGGACACGGCACAAGGCCGTATTCCTCCTAAAAATCTGTATTGTATACGTACGATATCGCATGTCCGAAGCTTGGGTTGATTACATTGACTCGATTAAAACCGGATAATTGGTGTCCCAACTTACACCATTTCAAGTGTTTTGTATAAAAAAAATTCAAATGGGAAGTAAGGGGGATACTCCTGTGTTTTATTTCGGTGACAATGGCTGTTAGTGGTACTTAACAGTTACTCTGTTTTGTTTCAGTGACAATGGCTGTAAGTGGTACTTAACAGTGACTGTTTAGTTTCAGCGACAATGGCTGTCAGTGTTAATAAACAGTGACTGTTTAGTTTCTGTGACAATGGCTGCCAGTGTTACTTAACAGTGACTGTTTAGTTTCAGTGACAAAGGCTGTCAGTGTTACTTAACAGTGACTATGTTTAATTTCAGTGACAATGGCTGTCAGTGTTACTTAACAGTGACTGTGTTTAGTTTCAGTGACAATGGCCGTCAGTGTTACTTAACATTGATTGTGTTTTGTTTCAGTGACAATGGCTGTCAGTGTTACTTAACAGTGACTGTGTTTAGTTTCAGTGACAATGGCCGTCAGTGTTACTTAACAGTGACTGTGTTTAGTTTCAGTGACAATGGCCGTCAGTGTTACTTAACAGTGACTGTGTTTAGTTTCAGTGACAATGGCTGTCAGTGTTACTTAACAGTGACTGTGTTTAGTTTCAGTGACAATGGCCGTCAGTGTTACTTAACAGTGACTGTGTTTAGTTTCAGTGACAAAGGCTGTCAGTGTTACTTAACAGTGACTGTGTTTAGTTTCAGTGACAATGGCTGTCAGTGTTACTTAACAGTGACTGTGTTTAGTTTCAGTGACAATGGCTGTCAGTGTTACTTAACAATGACTGTGTTTAGTTTCAGTGACAATGGCTGTCAGTGTTACTTAACAGTGACTGTGTTTAGTTTCAGTGACAATGGCTGTCAGTGTTACTTAACAGTGACTGTGTTTAGTTTCAGTGAGCATGGCGCAGTATCAGCTGAACCAGCCTGATGACCTCATTGAGTGTCCCTACAACAGCGCCCACCTTGTGAAGGCTCTCCGCTTCCCCTACCATCTCATCAAGTGTCGCAAGGTATTATCAAAAGTCCACCACAACTTACCTACAAGTTCTATTCTTAAAGCCAGTCTTCTTCTTTATGTTAGGCAGCCAGCATCCATTAAGCAGAATCTGCCTGGAGATTATGCTGTGCTGGTTTTTTAAGAGTGTCCTCTAGAGTTAGTGAGTCCATCACAGGTTTTTTCTGTTTCCCTGTGTGGGATCTTTTACTTCCCTTGGCATAGACACCAGATCGAAGGGACCAACGGCTTTTACTGTCTCTTTTGGAAGACACAGGCAAAGTGGGGTGAACGAAATTGCCGAAGCTTTAAAACAGTTGAGGTGGTTTCGAACCCGATCCCTTCGACTGAAAGCCTGACACTCAACCACACAACCACTACGCCCGACAGTCCTATTTGTTCACAATTTTAATGAAGTTCACATAAAAACAACTTAAAGTATACATGTCAGATTATGTAAATTCTGTTTCTTTAACATCCGTCAACATCTAAAGTAAACATGTTATTAATGCGCCAGTCGGGATGAATGAGCTGTTGTTGTTTTCAGAACAACCCCAACATGGAATATGCTGTGTGTCCGTTCAATGCGAGACATGAGATGCCTTATGCTGAACTCAGGTTTCACATTGCAAGATGCATCGACAGGACAGTGCTGGAGCAGGACTTGGCCCGTGGTCAGTAGGTGACCACACGATCGGTGTACTGTCTGTTGTAGCCAGTATATACAAGCAATTAATGTCCAATCAGTTGGGCGACATAGTGTCATGCGATATAGCAGTGCAAGAGTCTGTCATGTAAACACCGTCACGAGACTGATTAGCAATGCCAATTTTGGCTACATTTGTGTCGGCCATATTGGGACTGGTTCCAATCACCCGTCACGATCTTTCATCAAGGCTCAAGTCGGGAGTGGCACAAGTCAGTAACTTGATCACAGTGTCTAGATGCATCATTCGTCTAAATTCACCCACCATTTCGCTGTATGTTCTCAATTAGCAGCACAACTCTCTCATATAACTGTAAAACAATATGTGAAGTGAGCACTGTTTAAGCTTGAAAGTAACATGATTCAGAAACCATTTATTCAGATCCATAGCATAAATACAAACTATACATGTACGGACATTAGAAACAATTTATATATATGATATAAATATATATAAGAAACATTGAATAAAGTAACGCTCACAGTGGTGTCAGTTATATAAATATATATATAAGAAACATTGAATAAAGTAACGCTCACAGTGGTGTCAGTTATATAAATATATATAAGAAACATTGAATAAAGTAACGCTCACAGTGGTGTCAGTTATATAAATTAAAACTGTCATTTGAGTTCTGATATGGATCTGGGAGACCCTTATTGAGATCTATCTGGGGTAATAGATTGCTGTCATAGGGGAAGTAATTATGTTGTACCAATATATAGAGCTACAAATTAAATACATTATCTAATGTATGAAATATTAAGAGGAGAAATACAAAATAAAAAAACCTGCAGCTCTAAAAACTAATAACCTACTCATGAACCTTATGTAACAGTGCTACTTTGTGTGTTATAGCACAAGCTTGTGATGGTGACAGTGCTCAAGTGAAAGGTGACACGAGAGTGCCAGCGTATGATGACACTAATGACACGGCACCAACAGAGGACTGGGACACTGGCAAGTGACATCCACCAAACTTACTTCCACAAATATATTGTATATCACTCATTACAGAATCTGCAATGAATTACCGGTAGTCCTGCTTAATTTGTGTTTTAGTGTTATCTATTTCTGTTTTAGTTTTCAACTATCTATATAATTATATTTAATGAGTTTTATTTAATGTTTCTATTTTAATGTGTGGAAAATATTTGTTATACACATTTGCCAGATATGACAATGGCTCCGCACTGTGCACTCCATCCTCTTAGATTTAGCCCATAACAATTCAGGTTTGTTGACATTCAGATCTGTAGCGCATGAACAGTTAAATAAGAGAGCATAGTTTTATTAAAATCATTGAGAGAATTTACTTTGATCATTAGATCAGTCAACTTGCACAAGTGTGAATAGCATTATGTTGTAGTACAGTGAAACCTGTCCATAGTGGACACCCCTGGGACTATGCATTATGTTGTAGTACAGCGAAACCTGTCCATAGTGGACACCCCCGGGACTATGCAATTTGTTGTAGTACAGTGAAACCTGTCCATAGCGGACACCCCCGGGACTATGCATTATGTTGTAGTACAGTGAAACCTGTCCATAGTGGACACCCCCAGGACTATGCATTATGTTGTAGTACAGTGAAACCTGTCCATAGTGGACACCCCCGGGACTATGCATTATGTATGTTATGGACAGGTGTTCGTTATGGAGAATTTGATTAAGTGAACACTCACTAGGTGGCACCATTATAATTTGTTACAGTCGCTAGTTGGTACTGTTGTGAATGATATAAAGCTACGGTAAATAAACAATACATCTATATACAATATATGTGGGCCATAAACTTAGTTGGTGAAAATGTCCAAATTCCCTGTCATAAACTTAGTTGGTGAAAATGTCCAAATTCCCTGTCCGTTGTCCACATTGGCCAGGTGGCTGCTATGGGCAATTAGCAGACAGTGCAAACTATTAGCAAGTAATTCGGGATTTTCAAAAGTGTCCATTATAGAAAGGTGTCCATTATGGACAGATGTCCCCTAAGGCAGGTTTTACTGTATGTAGAGTAAGACCACTTTTGCCGTTTCTCCAAATTTTGACCGGATCCAGTCAAAAGTAATTTAATAAATTATCTGATGATGTCACCGAAAATAAATAAAATTTGTACAATTGAGCTAGCATGTTATAGTAGATACAAGTATCACTTAAATTACGCATAACTATTTATTTTCCAGAGTCGCCCGGCTACTCTAGATTGCATGACACAGATTCTACAACCAACACAAAGTTTGTAGTAAAGTCAAAACTTTATTGCAGTTGTAAATGCCAGACTCTGAACATGTTCAAATCTATAGCATGTGAATAGCTTAAGTAATATCTATAGTGTGTGAATGAATAGCTTAAGTAATATCTATAGTGTGTGAATGAATAGCTTAAGTAATATCTATAGTGTGTGAATGAATAGCTTAAGTAATATTTGTACAGTGTGAATAGCTTATGTAATATGCGCAGTCGGTTTAATAAGAGTTTTGTTATATGGGTAGTTGCTACTGATAATGCTGCCTACGGCGCTATGTGTAAACTGACACTGATTGTTTGATCAGGTAACTTGTGAAAGTTTGAATAGCCTTATGTTACAGTATATAGCCTTATGTTACAATAGATAGAGCCAGACAACTTTTGCTATTTGCTAATGTAATTAAGGAATCAGCTTTAATTGTTGAGTTTGTTGTAAGACAGGCACCTAGTGAGAAGTCTGGTGACTGGAGGGTGAATTCAGGGGGTCGATACAGATGCAGTGAGGGGTAAGTGCCCTACAGAAGTCAACGGTTTTGTCTGTCCTGGATTCAGAAAAGAAACCAGTATCAGTTTGCTCTAATAAAGTAATATAATACCATCCAAATAGGTGCATAACCTTTCTCTGTATTCTGGAAATTAAGCTAACATTTCTCTGTGTAGAGCGTGCAATGCTGAATGGTTATGAACATATAGAAGTATTTTTCTCACTTAAGACTGATAGACGAACTAGAGGATACGAAGTAACGTTACTGAAGGAACAGTGTAGATTGGATACCAGAAAGTATTAATTCACACAGAGGAAGGTAAATGAATGCATTTTATTAATGCAGAAATCTTGTTAAATACAATGAAATCTGTGTGTAGTAAATAGTATTGGACTGAGGAAATGTGTCCAATATGGACAGGTGTTTCTTTTGTCTACGTCAATAATCCTAGAGCCACAGCAGGCGAAACAAACCCTTAATTTTATTCCTGTAGACACTTTGAGGAAAAAAACAACAAAGTCAGACAACCAGCACAAGTCTGGGATGACGTGCCAACAACGAGACTGCCACATGGTTTGCCTGCTGTCCTGCAGATGGCACAGCAGCAGCAGCAGTTACGACTTGGCAATGTTGGTGGGTCAGACACAGACTTGGGGTCATTTACCTACTCCCTCCCTGTGCCATCAGACACATGAGGCCATTGACGTCATCTATCTCTACCCGTCGGCGGGTCACTCAACCTGTCGTGTAAATATACCACAGGTGTAAATGTACAGCAGGGGTAAATGTGCTGCAGAGGTAAATGTAGGTAAACCTGAATGTCATTCCAGAACAATAACCTGCTACCAGGCTAAAAAGAAAGTTTAACATAACTTATGAACATGCTAACAGTGTCCTTATGATGCAGAGAAACATGCTAACAGTGTCCTTATGATACAGAGAAACATGCTAACAGTGGCCTTATGATGCAGAGAAACATGCTAACAGTGTCCTTATGATGCAGAGAAACATACTAACAGTGTCCTTATGATGCAGAGAAACATGCTAACAGTGTCCTTATGATGCAGAGAAACAAGATGCCAAACTTGGTACATCTTCTGAAAAGAATGACATTCCTGCCCCTTCGACCACATGCACCCCATCATTCGACACCCCCAGCTGGAGGGTAAGTAGTGCGTACATGTAAAGCACGTGGACTGGTTCACCAGAACCACTTATCCATTGTGGCTACCCCACACTTTGCCTGTATTTGCCCCACACACCATGTGTGTTGAACGGTTTACCGACCTTTTGGAAATACCAACATATCATTTTTTACTAAGGTATGACCTAGATATCAAAAACATTTACAAACGTCAGTGTTCTCCTGTATGCTTCGTGATGTTACAATAAAAATGATCCAACTGTGCACTTTTGATATAAAACCTGTTCATCTATTCCTGTTGACCTGCATTGCCTGCAGAGACAAGAGCTGTTGATGCAGTCACTGGCACGGGGGCGAGGCACAGGGCGGGGTACAGCTACACCCCCTGTTGGTGAGTAGCATCACAAGTAAAATCACTGGCATGTTCGGCTAGATGAAGGATGTGCGTAACTATTTATTGTTGTTGAGTTTTAGGGTGACACTTAGAAATGATGTATGATTATATTTAAAGGTGCATCCTCAACTTGATTTATTTGCTAGTCTCATTTCAAATTAATTTTGCGAAAAACCAAGCCTACCTCATATCTGCTGTCATAGTGGCTACTAGATAGGTTTGATTTTTGGCAGAATGATTCTAAAATGACACAAGCAAAATAGTTTGAGGAGGGACCTTTAGATAGATTTTTATAACACAATTTTTATTAGTCACGTTTAATTCACCAATGAAGTGTTGTGAAATGATGTCAGTCCTTGGCACAGCTCCTGTTTGTCAAGACTTCCATCCTTGATGTCTTTCCATGTTTCAGGATGTGCAGCAAGGCAACTCCCATCAGCACGAAGCAGGGTGAGAGGTATTACCCTGAACGTGGGAAGGGGAGTGATGTGTCTGTCCCAGTTTCCAGACACATAGGCTGTTGGCCAAGGTGAGGTTAAGCTGAGTCTGTGTAGAGTCTCGGCCATGGTTCATTATTTTATTTCTCTGCACTTTCAAGATTTTTTCTTTTCAAAAATTAATAAAACAGTTTATTTAATCATGTGAACTGGGGAATTTTAATTGTACGAAAACCAACCCCAACTAACCAGTCAAGTTCTGGTAGTACAATGCCAATGACAACTTCACACTCCAAAAATGTGCAACTGCTGGTTCATTTGACGTAAATCACGTAACAGTCATAGAAACACACATAGCGTTGCTAACAAATTCACATAACTATTGTTACACAATCTACATCAAACATCAACATACATAGAATCTCACCCCCGGAGGGATTTCGAATATTTTTTTAGTATATAAACCATCGCCATCAGAAAATGTTAACCCCATACATGCAAAACTGATGGAGATACAAAGGAACAGACAGACAGAGTCACAAATATTATTGTTCAGTAACTGTTCATGTATACCAATTTGTAATCATCTATGATTTACCCTTCCTTTTAATTTATTAGTTGCCATGTACTTTGTAATTTACTTAATTTGACCAGTTTTTCTACACTGCTATATCATGTTTGTGTATCTCAATAAAATGTCTTCCTTTTTCAGATCAATCTGCCTCATGCCACCACAGGTCTTCATTCCACGTGTAATTACTTAATCACAAGTTTGTGCTCTATTTAATAGTCTGGGCCACTGTGTAAATTTACATTCCTTTGCTACATTAGAAGTATTTCTGATGTAGATAACATAAAAATCCATCTGCAGATTTTTGTATTTATATACATGGAGTGGGCTTTTAGATGGCTGTCAATATACCAATAGGTGTACTGGATTTCAAGTTAACATTTATCATGGGTTTATTCGAAACCCCCTCCTCAATTGATTTAGCCCTTTGCGAATGTTTAACGTTCATATCTGTTGTGTGTTCATCAAAACAATTGACTTTGGGTGATAGACCAGGTAACTTGTGAGTGTGGCTAGCCTCGTATAACAGAAAGGCAGAGTATTGCAACATTCCATATAATTAAATATTTTGTTCTTCTGGTTTTAATGACAGCTAAAGGGACAAGTTTTATTAAAGAACAGTGTTTGGACCTGTCGTTATATTATGTATGCTT
The DNA here is from genome assembly GCA_033239005.1 of Lamellibrachia satsuma. Taxonomy (NCBI): domain Eukaryota; kingdom Metazoa; phylum Annelida; class Polychaeta; order Sabellida; family Siboglinidae; genus Lamellibrachia; species Lamellibrachia satsuma. Next base: position 3,649,609 of record BSQZ01000055.1, read on the forward strand.
ATTTTACACATTTCACAATGGGTCTTTTTATAAATAAAATGTCACTTTGTAATTTATACATTGATGGTTCTTATGTGCATGCATAGGCACCATATAAAATTGTAGTTCTGTTTGTGAGGAATGAGTTTGTACCTGTGACGTAAGTAAATGCAGACTGCTTACAGACAATAAAACCACTCACCGGTGGTCATTATTTTATGCTGATGGAAGAACCAGTTCAAGGGTGTGAAAACAAACACTTGCCAGCATTTCTAGAATATGCACTATGCATTATTGAACATTCAGTTGCTCGATCCTCGGCCACATAAGCTTCCTTAGGAGAGGGCTGATGTCCAGTGTAAGGCTGTCTTGGTACCTAGGTTGCAGCACTGGTTTTAACTCCTTTTCCAGTTGTGATCCTGCAGTAGTGAATTGCATATAATGTGCCTATTCCATATAGTCTCTACTACCTAAACACACATTTAACTGTACCAACTTCAGAAAATGAGTAATCAACAGGAGTTTTTTGCACACAAATTTAATCGCAATGAATGTTTACAAAATATCACAAAACGTTATTAAAAAAAAACAAGAATTTGAGATGACTTGTTAAGGATGACTCAATAAGGCACACTTATAATATAATATGAAGATACCCTTTTGGCCAAACACGCAATGAATTAATTGTGACTATTTATATATTACTGCAAAGGGAAATGTTAGCTTTGAAAGCTAACATATGCATCCTGCCGCATGATTAAACAATAGCCTTTTACAAGGAGATTCGAGGGGAATAATTCAAAATGGCAGAAAAAGTCAACTCAGACAGCTAGTAGAGAGTCAAAGTCTATAACATCATCACAACCAAATGGCGACTCCGCTATCACAGAAGATATGTTGAGTGCTGAACACAGATTGTCTAGCAGGGTGTCTGCCAGTGAGGTCTGGGGCACCCTGTCCTCACAAGGACAAACGACTGCCTCTGGTGGCAGTGGTGATGCTTGTGTTTGTGCCCTAGTGACAGCGTTAACGTGTGTCACCGGAAGAGTGGCAGGCTCACCCAGGGGTTCGGGAGGGTCAGACAACCTCCCCCTCTTGCCACGACCACCACACTTTCCAGCAAAGCTTCGTTTCTTTGAAGCCGTCTTAAAAGTAGTGTTATTTGAGTGGGCTACATCCGACTGTGTGGTTGACATACTAGCAGTGCATTTTGCTTCCTCCGAGCTGTTAGCACCACCATGTGCCGCCGCGTCCAGACTGTTGACCTCATGTTTGTGTGCCAGAATCTTGGCTGTGTAGCCAGCGAACACGGGCACTGCACGGACGACACGTGGCACCAATTTCACATTAGAAGTCACTGGAGGCTTCTGGGAAGATAACACAGTTGTGCCGTGAGAAACTGGACCTCTGCTGTGTCCTGGTTGTAAACCTAATGACGACTGGCTAAACACACTGAGTGTTGGTAGTTTGTTTGCATCTAGTGCAGATGTAGCCCATGAGTTCGCCTGAAGTGGTACACAAGCCAGGTTAGGCATAGCGATGACAGTAGGTGGCGCTGGAGTCACCACTGTGCTTCGGGTGACAGCACATTGTCTCATTGCTTTTGCACGTTCAAACTTCTCGCGACTCCTCTGCAGCCTCGGGTTGTCTACGTGAACAGTTTTCTTAGTTCTTGCTTTTCTGTCAACGACACTGGAGCCTGTTACCTTGGTCACAGACGACAGCACAGTGGGTGGTTCAAGGGTAAGGGGTGTTCTAACTGGGGGCACAAACCTAACCGGAGACACTGGAAGGTGTTGACCACCTGTTGTATTTGTTGCTACTAAGGCCGGAGTCAAGATGACCGGGGCAGCCATAACAGTGGAGACACCTGGCGGTATAGTAGTGGTAACAGTAGTGGTCAGAGTCGGCATGCATGTTGGCCTGGTAGTGACCGCAGTGCTCATGATATCTCTCGTTGACGTTGGAAGGTTCAACATCACATTGGCAACAGGGCTGACTCGACAATCCTGCCTCTCCCACATCATAATATGCACTTCGGAAGGTGGGAAAATAGGAATGCGTCCGGAGAATTCACAGATCGGTGTCTGAAGATCATCGCACATCATCCAGCGACCTGCTGTAACAAGACAGGTGAAGGGCTAATTCAACACAGCAGTATGTCTACAACCAGTCTTGCAGGCATTATTGTGACATACAGTGTACAGTCAAACAATCACATTCCACTCCACAAGTACATCAGTAACCATCCACAAACAACTGGTAAAAACAGTCGAGCCTGCTTCTCGAACCTACACATTCTCATGCATAATTGAGGCAGTAGTTCCCATTATGGAAAGGCAAAATAAAACATTTAAAAATAACTCCTTTCTGCTTGTTTCCTAATGCATAGCTGTCAATCAAGGACGCCCTTTTTCAGTTGGTCCAAAAGCGACATTTAAATATTGTCTATGTCTGTAAAACAGGTGCGGTTTGCTAGCTGTTTCGTACTTCACTAAACATTTAGCAAATAATTATGCTGAGTTGAGGACAGTGCAAACAGTTATACTCCATCTCACCAGGTGGTTTTCAAGGAAAGAATACTCCAACAAAAGGCATGAAACACATAACATACCTGCATATTTCCACTAGGAAGGATCTTGTTACGTCGCGCTCAATCGCAGGCATGAGAAGCAACTCATTTTCAGTTATTTTGAAAGTAGTTACCAGCACAAGTTAATGGGACAAGAATGTCGCATTCCCAAGACTAATAACCACAGTCCAAGTGAAAGAATTTCAAAATTGTTTTTGCCACTGATTTGTTCTACTATCACTGGTTCGTTTTCAAATCTTCAAAATCAGCAGAAAATTCTTAACATTTTCATAAGAAAAGGTGGTTAAAAGCTATAAGAATCCGTGAGGGTGTCATTTGCAATGAGTCTATAGACATGAGCTTTGTGCAAGTTGAAAACCCCGAGGAATGACAGCAACATTCTTTGAATGTCAGTCAAACAGCAGTTGTCAAATACACCCTTCCTATTACCACTATGGTAGCTGGTGGATTATATGGAACTTACAGATTCAGGTAACTTTTTAAATATCTGACAACACCATGCTGTATTATACACTACTGGTTGATATGTATAAAACGGCTTGTGTACAGATACATACAGGGAGAGAAGAAGTTATCAGCATACTCTTAGCTTACATATGCACAGGCATCAAATCTATAGTATATAATATTCATATAGATACATATACTTCATGACGGCAGGAGAGCATATAATTATAAGTACAAGCAAGTGGATGATAGTGCTTGTACCAAGAGCTTGTTTGTAGACATACCCGTCGCTTGTAGTGACTGTTAATATTACTTGAAATTAATGTAATTTTTGCTGGTTTTGCATAAATTGAACTTTGCTACTAATTTTCTTCGCCGGTTGACACAAACAACAGTATGACCACCTATGGCCACCTGATTCAGAAACAGTGTTTCGTTGTTGGGTTAATTTACTGTGTTTAATGTGCATTGAAGCAAAGGACAAAATTATACAGACATGACCTATACATGTTCGTGTGTAAAATTAGCGAGATTTTTATGGCTATATTCCTAAAAATTTGGGTCAATTATAAAAAGGTAAAAACTGGAATTCTAGTGGTTTACAAGTGATTGACACAGAATGTCGCTGACTTGCTCAGTACAGGCTTCGTAGTTATCACCAAATATTGGTCAATTAACTGAACATATCCTTTTAATAATCTGCACTAGACACCATCAGATACAAATCAATGCAACTGGTCCTAAATAAGGACGATGTGCGCCACCAAAATGTTATCGCGGTGTGAACAGATGCCATCAATCACTGCTTAATGTATGCCAGTGGTTCTGTTACCCGAATCTTTAGTTCTAAGTCACCATATTTCGACTGGAAGGATGTAATGTATTGACACAACTGACAACTGCCAATAGTTACTCTGCAACGAGTCTATTGACATGAGCTTTGTGCAAATTGAAAACTATATATATATATATATATATATATATATATATATATATATATATATATATATATATATATCCAAACATACACATGCACCCATGTGTACATGCATGCATACTGTGCATGGAATGAATCTATTGATAGCACTTTGTACATGTTGGAAACTGAATACATAATTTATATTATACATGTGCACTCAAACACACACACACTCCAATACCACGAGAATGTTGTACAAAACTGTGTCTTGTTGGTGACAGCAACTGAAAAACATCACTAAAATGTCAATAAAAGAGTAGTTTTTTCACATCAAAGCGAAATTGAGTAATTACTATTTGATAATTGGCCACCATACACCTTTACTGACAAACTAATACAAATGTTAGAGGGTTGTTGGAAATAAACAGTTACTGACATTTTATTAATAGTGTTAAATAATTATATAGAATTAACTAATCTGTAATGATTTATAACAATACCGACAAAAAACATTGTAAATTCTATAATGATAATATAACATTTAAAGCGTGTATAACAATAATAGCAACAACAGAATGTTTTGTTTACTCAGCATATTACTGTGCATCTCTTATCAATACTACCTTGCACAGCAGCAATCACCATGGCAACACGCATTTGTCATCTTCAAGCAGAGAAACTCTTCTCAAACAATAATAACAATACAGAAGCACTTAAAAAAAATTGTTGGTATCATTAAAACCCCTCCATTAACTGATTTAGCCCATTGCTTATAGGCTCATTAATGTTTAATCCTGCAGCGTGTGAACAGATTTAATAATATGTGCACCTGATTTAATAAGAGTGCAAACTTTTGTTAAAATCACCATAAGTATTGACTTAGATTGTTAGATCAGGTCACTTGTGAAGACCCTCATACAATTTTATACACAGCCGGATCATGTTTGACAAATTTTAACCAGACCCTGTCAAAAATTATTTTAATAATTTGTCCAATGAGTTCAGCAAAACAACTTTGAACAAATGAGCATGTCGTAGTCAATACAAGATAGGTTCGATTTTTTTTAATGAGTCGGAAACAAGACCAGAAAAACATAGAATTAAGGAAGGATGCTTAATCACTGTCGTTGTTTCTGTCATTATAAAGACATTATCTTAACTAAACAATAATTCATCTGGGTTGTAATTTAAGAAGCTAAGAATAAAAATGCAATTGCTGGTTGGCAGTGTGATAAATATAATGTACAATGAAAATATACACAGAAATAACACAAGATACTAGTAAAATGATTTGCACTTTTAATGCTACCGTACTAGCCTCACTATAATACTCACAGCCCACATCTCTGATCCATGCAATGAAGTGGTCTGGCGCGGTCTTGCACTGGATCAGGCCTGTGATGGCGTAGGTAGCAGTGCCGAACTGGAAGTCATAGTTTGTGAGTTGTGGATCCCCCAGGCCATCAACAAAGTGCATGAGGAGAACTGGCGGCATTCTACAACAGGCCAAACAGCTCATAATTACTTGCACGTTCACAACGTCGACATCATTAAAAACCTGTACCTACCCATCTCCTTGTTAAGGGACTCATAACAACGTCTCATCTGTCTAGAACAGAACACTGGATCCTCAATCAAGAGAACCTGGGTTTGAATTCTCTTGTTACTGTGGCCACCAGTTGCTCAGCTGCATAAATGAGAACCCAACAAGAGACAGTGGTGGATGTTTGAACAAGTTGTTTGTGCATAGTAATTCCAGCATGGCTGAATGCTTCCCAAAAAAAGTTGAGTTGGTGCTTGAAGAAAATTTCCAATAAAGTATAAAGTACTTTGAGCGATCGCATGGACTGGATACTTTGATTGGTCGCATGGACTGGATACTTTGAGTGGTCGCATGGACTGGATACTTGCTATTTTTCTGTGATTATAATCTTTACAATACAAGACATATTCATATTTTATTAACTGTATTGAGCTGCTTCATTTTACGTTCACAAACGTTCTTTTTTATCAGTCGCATCATACTTTCTACGTGGAATCATGGACTAATTATTTGCTTTTTATGTTTGATCAAAAGTAGCAGAACAATCTTCCATATGGATGCTGCAAACAATTGGACACAATGAATCACAGTAAAAAATAAACATGAAAGCGCAAAGCATACCTAGCAATAAAGTAGCATTAGTACCTTTCAATGTGCATGTTAACCCGCTGCCCAAGGGAAGCACAATTGAAGCAACTCCTCAGGAAGTATGGCTGCTGCATGGAGAAGTCACTTGGCACAGCTGGGAATGTCGGCACTGTGTTTGCAACCCTGAAACACACCAGAATAGAACTCAAGACTAAACAACAATGAAGCCATATTGACCCTTTTACAGGTAAATTACAGCTCACAGGTAACGTTAACCAGTTATTATGAATGATGTTGTTTATTCACTGTACACTGTATGCTGAACCAACTGACGTTATTGTATGATTAAGTTTAAACTGTACATTGTATGCTGAACCCACTGACGTTAATGTATGATTAAGTTTAAACTGTACATTGTATGCTGAACCCACTGACGTTAATGTATAAGTTTTAAAAAATAAACAAGTAGGTACTCCTCAAACAAGTCAATATTAAATACTTTCTATTTTTATACCACTTGAGAACAGCCTTCCTTTTTACAATAAAATTTTTTCTTTATCATTGAATGACATAAACTTGATATGTGTACGAGATGGTAAATCAACGTAACAATGCATTAGTAACCTGTTACATGTCATATACAATTGCAACTTTTACTCTGTGCAGTCTATTATGTTTGCATTTTCTACCAATATGTTAGCAGATAGAAATGATAATAAATCTATGTAATATTGTTGCAACATGGTTTCACTTGGCAGCTTGCTTTTAAAAGAGCAGGTCAGGTGTCAATCACAATTGGGAAAGCATGAAAGAAGTTAGTTGGGTGTAGGTGCATACCAGTAATAACACTGGAGAGGATTTCAAGGGACTGGGTTAGGACTGTGTACAGACCTGTGTGGCTGTGTCAATTAGCCAATTGGAAGCCAACAAAAGTTAAACTTAAACAATCGAGACAGAACTGTATTGTTGTACTGCTCACTGCTATGAACAGTTTCATGGTATAAGATTAGACAAATTGATATCAAAGAAAGATTCAAGGCAGGTCCAGGCAATCATTGAAGTCCCAATTTCCAGAGCTGAACTATCAAGTGCGCTACAACTAAATTTTGTAAGAGTATTGTCTGAGCTTGCTTTTATCATATGTGCACCTGTCTGTGCTTGATGGAGGTATACACTGATTGGCCCAATGCTTTCTACTTGGCAAGTTGCTTGCCCAGCCACTTGTTACTACAACTTCACATAGAGATACTGTTATATGTGAAAGTAGTGCAAATTGATTACCTGCAATTTTTTTTAGACATTGTCATATTGAATAGTTACTTTAATAGTGCTAGTAGTAGTAGCACCCGAGTGCACTATGTTTAGGGCGGCAAACCAGCGAAGACTGTGGGAACATTTTGTTAAAGTGGAAAGTAGTGAAAAAACTGTTGCTAGATGCAAGTTCTGTGGTCACCAGACGTCACCCAAATGTGACAGAATGCTGATTCATCAAACCGAGGGCAGAAAATCATAAATGTATATAGCATGTATTTGATTATGACAGTTTCTGACAGTTTTTGACATCAGAAACCCATCAGAAACTAGTTTCAGACAGTTTCTGATATTGTCAAGTCAGAAATACCTTTCTAACTGTCAGAAACGCAACCCTGTGTACAACCAATCATAAATACGACACAATACAAACCTGTCTTCGTGGCAATAGTGGCACTGTGTACATTTCATACGCCAGCAGTACTCCACACGGAAGTGATCGTGTACAGCCTTGTCCTCATCGCCCAGCAACAATGGCAATGCAAACACTGGACTGTGATTGTGTCCTCGTTCACACAGCAGCTTCGGTTGACATGTCAACACGTCATCCCGGATGTCAGTCAGCATTTGGCAGGCGGTCTGCAGTGTGACACTCAACTCACGCTGCCATGGTTTCATATCACATCTCGCAGAAGGGCTTTCCTTGCTAGCAGAATAACACAATTTATTGAGGCGATGTGAAGGGAGAAATACTGTGTCACACGAACTGTTTGCCCCTGTGCCATCCGTCAGTGGAATGACGAGATGATCGAGTCCACCGCCTCCTGTCTTCACTGATACCTTGCCGACACTTGTCTCCAGACTCATAGGTTTCGTGTCATCACCAGTTGCCCCTGTGCTCAGTGCAACACTGTCCCACGATGTAAGTATTTCATTATACCGCAGAATCAATCTCCTTACTAGCGATGTGTGGTCTGCCCCAGAAGTCTCTACCAGCACTTTGAGATTCACACAGTGTACGAGCAGACAGAGAGCAACATCCATCCAGCATAGCGCATCCACATTACTCCACTGAAGGTATTTACGGGTACGGAGCATTGCTGAATCAGTAGATTTAACCTGACTGTTCAATAATGAAATCAGGCCAGGATTTTTTTTAACTGTCCTAGAGTGGTTCACAGTGGATTTAGCCACACCGTGGTCAGTGCTTGAACTGGGAGGAACTGCAGAAGTGACTTCATTCGGTGATGACACAGGAACTATCAATGGACTCATATCTGTGTCAGATGTAGGATTTGCTACATCATTTCTATGCCTACGATCAGCAACATAAGAACTGTGTGTCCGTGGTGCATCAACTACCACCGGTGACTGGCATTCTACCACCTTTATGTTGGACTGACAAGAAGAAAACAGCGTAGTCCTCCTCTCAAGTGTCACTGCCTCGTTTGTGGCAGGTCTCATCTTTGAAGGAACAAGTGGAGCCGTAGTTGCAGAACGTGAACGTTTTACTTTCACCTTGCGTCGTTTCAGGTCGGTAATGTCAGCCAGGTTCCGCTTTACCAACATGTTGATGGCCATCATTTCCCCCATTGGAAAGGTACACTAAAAATATAAGATATTCATGTCAACATTTTATTGAAGCATATAGTATATTTATCAGGCAATACAGGCTTATGCACAAAACACTGAAACAGTATTTTGATATAAGAATCACCCCCATCTCAAATGAAACAAACATCTGCCACAGTTATGACATTGCTGCAGTCTTAGTGGTTCCCAGTCTGACCACTAGGTGCCTAGTCGATTATCAGTTTGTAAATAGTTACTTTTGGATGTCAGGCAATATTTTAAAAATACAACAGCATTTGTATACATTATCCTGTTATTTTTAAAACTACTTCTTCCAGGGTTGTTTGATTGAAATCATTTGATTTAAATCACTGATTTAAATCGTTCAAAAAAAATCATTGATTTAAATCGCTCAAAAAAAATCATTGATTTATGATTTTTTGACTTCCGGTTTTTTAATCGCAGATTTATATGAATTTAACACAAATAATTGTTTACAAGCATCGAGATCAACAAAGTTTTGTGTGTTTTTTAATACAAAAGCACAAAGTGTGCACACTTGTGTAGCTGTATTGACACCAGATAGCCTGATAGTAAAATATTTTATGACATTGTGTACACCAGATTTAAAAAAAATAAAATAAATAAAAAAAATCTGATTTAAATTTTAAAAATCTGATTTTTTTATTAAAAAAAATCATGATTTTTTTCAACCGACTTCTTCAACTGATTTAACCTATAGCAAATCCAGTTCATTGGTGTCCAAATATGTAGTGTGTGAATAGTTTATGTAACATCTGCAATCGATTTTTTTTAAAATGCTTATTTTTGTTCAAATCATCGAAAGAATTTACTTTAGTTGTTAGATCTGTTGAGGATCAAAATAGTGGATATCCAAAATGGTAAACACTGTGTGGGTCAATGCTGATCATGGGTATGACCTCGATCCTCTTACCGATCACATGACAAAGTTAAAAAATTTCATGAAGGAACAAAAATCATGATTTTTCAGCATTTCGATTTTCACTTCAGTAAATGCTTGAACAAGCGTTAACTAATTTAACTCTTTTTATTCTAGAGGCCCATCGTAGTTCCCAAGTAAATTTGCTTTCGCACCGGTTTCAAGTTTTTTGTCTGAGCGTTCCTTGTTCATGTTGTATTTGTTATGCTTTATGTGTCAGCAAGAACCATAAACTATATATGAAATGAAAGCCAATTAAATTATCTTTTGAACGGTGTAATTTTTATAAATGTAGCTCCATTTTAACTTTACCATATATATTTTTTTACAAATGAGTTCATTAAAAAAAAAATTTATAACTACAGTCAACTTCAGATGCCATGACGATTAATTATTTTTTAATCGAAGGTATCAGTGAATGAAACCGTCACAATTACGTTCTGATTCAAATGGTAACAAAAGTATATTAAACAATTATCATTCATTACAAAGTTATGATATATTTTCTCAAATAAGGCAATGACCAAAAATCACCAAAAGTGCCACCATTTTTTCTTCACTTTTGAGTTTTAAAAGAACGACAACTAAATTTATCGCATTTTTCTACCTGAATACTTGTCAACGTTATACTAGTAGTGACCACAGCACAAGATGTGTTTAACATTTATTTATTTTTCATGTAACAAAACACCGCCATCCATACCACATTCAAGAGCATCTCTATGAACGAAATTATCAAAATACAATCCTCCGTTGGAAACCTTCAAAATCGCAGTCGGCTACTGAATTCTCTACTAGCCAAAGTTGTATCCAGTTGTCATCAACTTGTGCCGATGGATTGGTTCAAAAACAGCTTGATTAATATTAAAAATAACATCTGAATCATCCAAGAACGCATGGCGATAACAACGAAAATCAACATTTTATTTAGTAATCTACTATGCTCGAAATCACCGTCGAAGATTTAAACAAAACAGCATATAACAACCGGAAGTGTCATGGGCCAGTACACATACACACATTTTGTGACATCAAAGGAATATGTGTACGTGTATTTGAGATATTTTATAGGCATACACGCCTACGCTATAACTACACAAAGTTGTAGTTGGGATAGAAAGAGTTAATAGTTTGTCTGATGATTTCACAAAAACTACATACAAAAGTTGCACATACAAGCTAGCATGTTGTAGTAGATGCTAGGTAGGTTTGGTTTTTCGTAAATTTAATTTGAAATGAGACTAGCAAAAAAATCAAATTGATTAAGCACCTTTAAACATTGTGCTATTCTAATATAATTGTTTTACTGTTGGGCTAAAACTAAAGTTCTTGTTGTAAATGTGTTCTCATGTGCTCATGGTCCAATATTTACATCTCATGATTTATTATAGTAAAATATATCACAAACAATTACAAATCTTAGTTGAAGTATTCTAAGCTTTACTGTTTGATGGGAGATACCTTACCTCTTTAGATGGACACATCCAAATGGCTTCCTCCAAATTGATTTGGAATAGACACAGGTTCGTGTTGCGTCCATCTGCAGCACACTGTTTACAGGTGGCGCCCTCCATACCGCAAGACACTGACACTGTAAAACAAATTGACATGATTATATAGGGTTGCATTAGGCAGAATCGTCCGCCCCACTATTGAGCTAGGGGCAGAAGTCCCAGCCTTAGAAAAACGTACGCACGAATTTGGGCTATCCGTAGCCAATTGGCTATGGAACTAACAACTTAAGTTTTAAATTAAAATCGATATGCACTAACCGTTTCACATGTGTATTCCGTGACATACAACCGACAGTTGGACGTCAAGAAGCAGAAGATATGTGCTCCAAATAATTATTTATGAGTACATTTATCAGTCACATAGAAAAGATTTCATAAATAACTGCCTTTCTATGCACGAGATGTTGCTTTTGGGTCACATGGTCTAACGCGATTTTGCATAGGGTGGTGGTGGCCGCGTGTAGAATGAGGCCAGAGTGGGCCAGCAGACGGCAATTCTTAGCATGACCTTATATTGATCTACGAGATTCTCGTTTTGCAATCGTGCTCACACAACATCCGGTTTCTGTTATTTGTCAGAAGCACATGTGTTTTGACAAAATGTAATAATTTCACACTTTTACATGGTTATTGTCAGGTAACTTTAGTGATATACATGTGACCCACTCCACCAAAATCAGGAATAAGTCAGAAACGCTGAGTCTGGCTATTCCACTTCGAAGTGTGAGAAGGGGTGAATTTGGCTGCAATGGCAGATTTTCAGGTGTTGATGTTTTTAATTAGCCTAACTATCCTAGATTGCTGTCATCCTATTCTAATGTCATAAAACTACGATGTTTCATAGCACTATGGATATCTTAATGAACAAACACAAAGGAAACTTCGCTCAATTCAGAGCCATATTGGTATCATTGGGAAACCAATCTATGGGTCGCATTTACTAGAGCAAAATCAGTTACATGCAAGGTTGAAAAAATCTTGATTTAAAAAAAAATCAGATTTTTTATTTAAATCGGATTTATTTGATTTTTTTTATTTATTTGATTTTTTTTAAATCTGGTATATAGATATTTATATAGAAGTTTAAATTTGTAAACTCTTTCAAACATGTTCTATTCAAATCGATTTGGGTTCTTGTCTTAACAGAGGGTATATGATTTTTGCTTATATAAAGACATTAGGCAATGTCCACAAGGCCTCACCCCCTGTAGTTGCATAATCTGTCTTGGAAAGGAAAGCATGCTGCCTGTCTGAGGCTGTAGCAGTGGTAATTATTGTTTGCCTATAGGGTGGATTAGCACATGTCCAGGGCTCTGTGTACTCTAAGGGTCTCTAACCAGAATACAAACTGGTACAGTATTAAACAACTGAGTCAACATACTGAATTGGTAACAACTAGCACAAGCTGTAAGTGGACTTTAACTCAGGGCTTCTGTGTTGAAAAGATACTTCCTCTGGAAGACAAGTTTGTGTGGCTTCACTACATTCAGAAAGGGAATAGCTCAAACATACACAATGTCATAAAATATTTGACTATCAGGCTATCTGGTGACAATACAGCTATACAAGTGTGTGCACTTTTTGTTTTGTATTAAAAAACATACAAAACTTTGTTGATCTTGATGCTTGTAAACAATTATTTGTGTTAAATTCATATAAATCAGCAATTAAAAAACCAGAAGTAAAAAATAAAATCATCATAAATCAATGATTTTTTTGGAGTGATTTAAATCAATGAATTAAATCAAACAACCCTGGCCAAGAGGAATCATTAATTTGTTCTTCAGGAAGAAATTGTTATTTATGCTTCTATATATAACAGGCTAATATTCAAGACATTCAAAAATGTACTTTTCTGATGATTTATATGAAAATTGTTATCAATATTGGACATTTGGAAAACCGTCCAAAAATTTCTCAAAATTCTAAACAGCTGTATCTTTTTAAATATTCCACTTAATAAAAAAAATAATACACAATGTAAATAATGAATGTTATGCAAGTTAATGGTAAATTTTAATTAAATATAATTTACTGTGTGTTTGAAATACATTCAGAAAGGTGATCATTTTGATGTTTAGACCAGTAAATTAAGCAGCACCGCTCACAGTTAATAATACTGAACGCGTCGTGATTGACACCAACAACCACGTGTGTCAACTCTCGTGGCCGTCTGCCGGACACAACGCTAATTTTGATCAAACACGCATTTAAACCCAGTTTTGACATATACGAACAATACAATATTCAAAGAACCACGCACCGTACCCAAATTACAGCCGTTTGTCATTCTCCATGCTATGCACGCGTAAACCATTTAATTATGATACAATATAAAATATTTAACATGATGCAGCTCAAAAACTTCCTCGCCGGCTGCCATATTTGCCAATCGTAGTCGGTGCGCATTTCGCAAGGTCTTTCGGGAAATTAAATCTTTTCAAAAAAATTTATTCACCCATTTAATGCTATGCATCATGACAGTTGTTTCTATTTTTACTTACACGTGAAGATAATCTGCTGGCATCTTCATTTCATTGTTTATTAACGAAAAGGCATCATAGTGACGTAATTTTGATAGGGTCAAGGTCGTGGTTAAGGATTGTTTATGAATCACCGTTTGCGCGGCGTTCCCCTTTTACCATCGCGTGCGCGAACCTGGTGTAACAACCAATGTACGCGGTTTGTTTGTATGCAGGGGTAATTAGCATGCAGCATCTGAAAGATAAGCAATATGGTGTTTTGTTTATCACATTTGTTTATCACGTTTTCTTGCAAACAAATACATTACTGTCTGTCACAAGTAGCTGTCACGCTTCGAAAATACACGATTCCTCTAATAAATTAGTATTAATTTATTTATTTTACAATAAATATTAACTAAATTAAAGGTAAGTACTTATATAGCATGGTATCCTGCATGACCACTCAAAGCGCTACACTTCACTCCTGGCAGACCTGTTCATTTGAACACCAATTCGACTTATCTGGGAAGCATTCATGCAGCCACGCTGTAATTACTGCGTGCATGGAAACAATTCGTGCAAATATTTCCAGTAGTGTCTAAATAACCAGGTAGGGCCTATTCATTTATATACGTGAGTGAAGTGAGGCAATTAATTAAATGTTCTGTTGAAACATTATAATGATCATCACCGTCATCATCAACTTTGAACCGTTATGAAATAATTACATGGCACTGGTGGTGCTATGGTGCGGACAGGTAGAAAGCCTAGTGGCAGCTTAAGCGGCTGAATGTGGTCAAACCAATGAATTGGTGATGCATAAAAACTCACAGTGAATCGAGTGTGGCGCTCCACCAGCAGATGAGTTATGTCTACAAGTTGAACCATGCAGTTATCTTTTGGCCCTGTTGCAGTGATTTTGATTTGCCGCGATATTTGGTTTTTAAAAGGTGCGGACTAATGCTAAATGTCGTTAACCAAACAACAGCTGCACTTCATTCACATAAATATAATGTGTAATATAACAGAAATATGTGTCACCGTTGCTTGTGTTTGAAACCCCCGAACACCCCACGAGGACAACGATGAATTGAGAGCAAGAATCTAAAATGATGTAGCATTGTAGATCGTATGGGCCTAAAGCCGTTCTAATTTGGGTGCAAGATTGTTCTGTTAAACATTAGGAAATTAATACCGTTGCAGCACTCGTTGACATATTAAATTAAGACCATTGCAGCACTCGATGACATATTAAATTAAGACCGTCGCAGCACTCGTTGACATATTGAATTTTATTAAACGATATGAATTTGGAAGTAGCCACACTTCAATAGGAATGCTGTACGTAGTCCTTTGGTGTTGCCAATCTGTCAAATTGCAACGGACTGCTGCGTCCCAATATGTGCCCAGAAGATGATTATGCAATCACTGGCCTAGGATAAAATGAGACCGCAAGAACTGGCACCTTATTACCTAGGTAATAGCAAAGTGGTGGCCCGGTATGTTATCTTGTAGTTTCTCATCATGCTAAGAAAACTGGCGTCATGTTGCTGGATAATGTGATTATCTAAGACCTCGACGGGAAATACCACAACTCTATTTGAAGGTTAAGGCCGACCGAGGGCGCGCATCGACGATGGGTGACTGTGCGTTTGGCCGCTGTCCGTTGCCGGCGAACGGACACAGCCTGAAGCAAGCACCTACAATCGACCAGCAATGTCCAGTCTACGAGAAGGTTGGTGCATGGTTTGCTACAGCCTACAACTTCACCACTGTGTGTCTCCCTTCCGTCACGTAACAACGCAACACCTGAAAGGTCGTTCGCTTGTCCA
Source organism: Lamellibrachia satsuma (assembly GCA_033239005.1). Classification (NCBI taxonomy): domain Eukaryota; kingdom Metazoa; phylum Annelida; class Polychaeta; order Sabellida; family Siboglinidae; genus Lamellibrachia; species Lamellibrachia satsuma. The sequence continues at coordinate 3,665,273 of BSQZ01000055.1, forward strand.
ATGCGAATATGTTAATGGATACGAAGCAGTCTACATTACACCTAACCAGCATTATTATTGTTGTTGTTCATTTCGTTATTGTTCTGCGCTGCACTACAACAACCCGATGTTTTTGAAACCACGTACGCTACTAACGTAAGCATTATTGTAGTTGGTAATCGATATGTGGGTTGAGTAGACAGGTCTCGCTAATGTGCACCGAAATGGAATACGGAACACAACTTCATATCGCCATCACTGTGTATGATCACCAACAGCTTATACAAAACAACATGCACCCTCCTTTGAGCAGGTGGACGTGTGGCAGCAGTCGTTCGACCAGCACGAGTACGCCAACCATCTGTTGCGAACGGGTTTCCTTAGCGCGGAGCTGAACAACCAACACAACGAAGCGAGTAGGTAGTATACTAGGTAGAGCGAACGTACCGTCTGGTTCCCGGTCTCTCGACCGAGAGCAACATGGGAGGGCAAAAAGGAAGACAATCCATAATGCTATCCTTGTTGTGTTTGAAATTGTGTATACGAACGCGGTAATTATGAATGACCCCCACTAGCAGTGATGTCTGTCTCCATCAATTATCTGCGGTGTCTTACGACGACACCATGTCCCAAGAACTTCTGGATCACGTTACCCGTGTGATTTGATGCCGACTTACACGGGTAAAACATATATAAACTGCATTAGTCGGGGATTGTAATCAGTGGTTGACCTGGACAGTGAACCAGTGCGCGACACAACAGAACACTCGACCGTCGGTGCCTCATCGGACGCCGCCTCCGACGAAGTCGCGGAGTCGTGAGCTCGTCACCACTTCCCCAACCTGTCGGCCAACGCCGAAGACTACGAGTGGCCAAGCGGAAGTGAGTACGCGTGTCTCTACGCTAGGTATTTGGTAAAAGCCTCATCCGTAAATGACGACCGAGGTATGTGGATGAGGGTCTGTCAAGGTTCATGCATTGGAGCCTGGAAATGAAGTCTATGGATGATCTGAGAGTATGTAAATGTTCGAGCACTGGGGCCTGGAAACTTATTCTGCAAATGTTCGGTCACGTGACAGGTCATCTTCCTTTACCGCTGTATTTCCACAACCTTTGCGTGTTTTATTGGTACCTACGGTTTATGCCGAAGCTTGTGTCAACATATTGTTTAGTTTAGACCTGTATTCCTTTTATTGTAATGAGCATTTTATATTAATGTTTTTATATATATTTTTTAGAATTCTCTCTAAATAGGGGTGCGACAGTATACCGGATAAAATGCCGGACTCTGAATCGAGAGAACCCGGTTTCAAATCCCACTTTGGCAAGTTTGATCACCCACGTTGCCACAATTCACGCAGCTGTATAAATGAGTACCTGACAACATAGACAGTGGTGGATATGTGAACGAATCATCTTCGCGCAGTAATTGCAGGGTGGCTGAATGCTTCCCAGAGAAGTTTAAATGGCCTTGGAATGAACAGTTCTGCCGGGGGCGAAGTGTAAAACGCTTTGAGCAGTCCTAAGGACTGGATATCGCGCTATATAAGAACTTACCTATACCTTTTTTAGATACACGGTGTATTGTTAAAATTGTTCGATTTATGTTCCATCTGTCGTGATGACATCCTTAGAACTTTAGTATTTCATATTGTGGTATTTTCTTAACACCACTTAATGGTATGCTCAAAAACGAGAAGATGGGCAAAAAGCCAACCAACTTGTGAACAATTGTTTTATGATAATAATAATATATTTATTCGAACTACATGGTATACAATTACATTAAAATAATACTTGCAATTTGTGTGTACATAAAACAGAAAGCAGCGATATCAGCTCATCAATGGCTAAACAAAGAAGTGTTACATACATTAGCTATATCATGCAACACCTCTTTGATAAACGAAACATTTGTTAAAAGTTTCTCATCCAGCCCTCTTCGGTTTTGGAGATCATGAAAATAACTTTGCTATATATTACAGAAAGTCGTGGCATTAAGTTTGTGACCGATTTTCTCGACTTGACTCGATCCATCGTCGCCGCCACGCTCTCTGAGAGGTTGAGTCGCGTCCATTCCTTAATGTTGCCAACCCAGCCCTTCTGCAGTCTTCCTTCTTTACGCCCTTGTAGCCTGTATATCATTATTTACCACTCAACATATTGCCCACGAGGTTGACGACACCGATCAAAACTGACGATGTGCTATTGTTTCAGTTCCGTGACAAGAAGCCGTCGGCGAGACGGCCGCGGAAGACTCCTTGGAGTGCTGAGTGGCGCTTGATGCAGAAAATGTTCCCTAAAGACAAGCCCGGCGAGAAGAGGGAGACGCGGAAGATCAGGGAGCCGTCGCCGATCAGACAGCCGAAGAGTCCCTTAGAGGAGGCGTCAAACGGCGAGAACTGCCAAATTCTGTTAAGGGGGGGTAAACGCGAGATACAAGACCTGAGACGGAAACGGCAGCTCCTGGAACGGCTGATGACGCAACAGGAGGAAGCGGTCAATACGAAAGTGGAAGAGCTGAAATTGCAAAAACAGCAGGAGCTGCAGCAGCAGCTGCAACAGGCATTGCAGGAGCAGTTACAGCAGTACATGCAAAAGCAGCTGCGGTTGCAAGTGCTAAAAACGGACTGCGAGGCAAATGAATTTAAGTTACAACTAGAAATAACACTTGACCAGTCACAAAATAACCAACAACAGCAGCAGCAGCAATCGGAGCAGCAGCAGCCACAGCGGCAACAGCCGTCACAACAGCAGCGACAACAAGAGCGGTCACCACAACCGCAGCAACACCAACAACAGCAACAACCCCAGCTGCAGCAACAATACCAACAACAGCCGTCACAACAGCTGCAACAACAACAGCAGCAGCATCAGCCACAGCAGCAACAGCAGCAACAACAACCACCACAACAGCAACAACCACAGCTGCAGCAACAATACCAGCAATCCCAGAAGCAGCAACAATACCAACAACAGCCGTCACAACAGCTGCAACAACAACAACAGCAGCAGCAGCAGCAGCAGCCACAACAGCAACAGCAGCAACAACAACCACCACAACAGCTGCAACATCAGCAGCCAAAGCAGACGTGTGTATCGTCATCAGCGTCGTCCTCTCAAGTCAGCAATCGGCTGTCGGAGAACACTTTGAATCGTACCAACTGCGACGGTTTGACAGTGAAGTTAGTGGACGGGAACGGCGATCAGTTGCAGCCGTCTCTCGAATCCACGCGGCCTACCTCGACGCAGATCAAGTCGACGGTGGATGGAAACGCCTCAAGGCCTCCGTGGACACCGGATATTGAGTCGGACAAGCGGTCGACGTCTGAGAGGCGAGCCCACAACGTGTCGTCGTCGTTGTGCAACGGATCGGACACGCTTAGCCACTGTTCCTCGGAGTGTCATTGTATCGTCGCCCCAGTGACGGAGAGCTGTGAACAGCCGGTCCCCGCCGTCCGACGCAACCGCCGCAGCTGGCACACTCAGTACGACGCCACCGCCATCAGCTACAGCTGCGATCTTCCGGTCGAGCAGCGCAACTACCTGCGCATCCGGAATCCGTCGTACGCCGCCTCGGAGAACACCATCTCGGACGTAGCGAACATCGACGAGTTCTACACTTGCCTGCTGCCATCTGCCAAGAGAGCCGCTTTCGACCCGAAGCGCAACTACGAGACCGTCGTCAAGAGAGGCACGGCCAACTTCATCTCCAGTGAACGGCTCACAAAGTTCGCCGTCGAAAGCCGCAACACGGCATTCGCGGCGTTCCCGTCACAGTCGCCGTCGTCCGATGTCCCTTCGTCTTGGTGGACTCCCCCAACGACGCGAGAAGAGCCACCGGCACCTTGTCAGCATACGCCGGGTATGCGCCACTTGACTACCAACACGATGTTGACTAGTAGTGTGCCGTGGCCGTCACGCCAGACGTCGCTGAAGAGATCGCAGTCACAGCGGACTACGCGAACGCGGCGGTCGTCACAACGTCCTCACTGGCCCATAATGGGACGCTCTCATGTGGTGCTGGGTCGGCCCGGATCACCCGTCCGTCAGTCCGCCTACGCCAAGAACCACTGGAACGTGTCTGTCAAACCAGCGTGGAAGTGACGGCCTAAAGCGAGTCAATGTTTACACGCCTGTCCATCGACCGGTCAACCGGTCTCCAATACGCATGCAACTACAGCAACAGCAGCCACAACAGGAACAATCGCAGCAGCTGCAGCAGCAACAGCCGTCACAACAGCAGCGACAACAAGAGCGGCCACCACAACGTTGAACGTACGTACGTTGACAGTTGGCGGGTTGGTGACATCCTGACGTCTTGGTGACGTCCTGGTGGCACGGTGATATGGTCACCTATTGATTACATTCTGACGGCGTTATGACACCCTAACACATTGATGCAATCTTGACGATTTATGACGCAGTCTGAAGCCTTTGGGACATTCTAACAGCTTGGGTAAATTGTCACAGTAAGCGGGAACTGTCTTTACTATGGTCAAACCCTTGTCATCTTCTGTCGTGTCTTCCTGTAAATCTTGCCATTGCTCTTTCACTTAGCGTCGATTGTTTTATTTGGCATGAAAATGTTTGGCCTATAGGGAACAGTGTGTGCCGCAATGACGGTCGTTTCAAATGAAGTCATGTAACACCCTTGCGGTGTGCTTAAAGTAGCAAAACGAATTTTTTTTACATATCATCAGATATATAATCAGATTCGTTTTCGTCGATGTATATTTATGCGATCAATAACTGTTGTAATTCCATAAATAGATCAAATTGACATTATCCGAACAAAGTAACTCTTGGCTGGCACAAGCCAGGTGAACGAGCTCATGTTCTGCGAGCATGCTGTGACTGCATGAGCTGGAAGCCGGTGACAGATTGGTATGTCCTCGAGTTAGTGTGTTACAATCTATGTGTAGTTTTACCAATGATTTGATTAAGCTGTAAATGACAATTGGCTTTATTACAAATACGAAAAAGGACAACGAAGCTTCCACTTCAAACTTGACGGTTTATTTATTCAGCAAGCAAATCAGATTTACATTGAAATACAGAAGATAGGCATAATTTGCATGGACAAGAAACCTTGTCCACTTGAATCGGGACTGTTGGTGACAATGTTGTTAAATCTTGTTAATTCTGTCGATAGCGGTGTGACTCATGATACTAATTTTGCATAATTATCGACAAGGAGTGAACTTTGCCGACGAGCGGTGCAATGTCAGGTCATCATAGTGAGATACTTGATGCGAGCGGGGTGCATGCGTGCGTCAGACGTCACTCATCATGGCCAGGTATTTAATGCGAGCGGGGTGGTCGTCTGCCGGGCGCCAGTGAGCGGTCCAGCCCTGGTCGTTGCTGAAGTACCGCCCAAATTTGGCGTACGTCTACAGCAGAACAGGAAAGTTGCAATGAAATGTTGACCTAGCCGAACACGTCATCCCAGCGTACACAAGCACGCGACATAGGTCACAACACCATATCGGGCGGGCGCATACCTAGTTGTATTAAACTACACTAACTTCACACGTTATCCAATTAAATTAGATTAACATTTGCTTTAGAACTTCTTTAAAAAATTTAAGTTTATCTTTGAGTAAAACAAATTTAGGATATGCGCTGATTATCTATATAATTATCTACATTTTCCTCGTATTTATTATGTATTATTATATGCATGCATGCATGCACGCACGCACGCACGCACGTATGTATTTGTGTGTGCATGCATGTATGTATACATGTGCCACTCAGCGCATACACACCTGGTATGGCATGGTGAGTCGGTGGTAGATGCCGGCCGGCAGCACGATCAGGTCACCTTTGACCATGTCAAGACGCACCCACCTGTCCTGCGTGTCTCGCACATCGAAGTACGCACCCCCGCCCAATGTCAGACGTATCTCATCGTCACCGTGAAGGTGTTCCTTGCCAAACTTCTTCGCCTGCGCGCATATCAAACCATAATGGCAGCCATCTTATTGCACAAAGTTTACAATACAAATGCGTTATATTATGTTTCAATGTTGTATGCCTGCACCAAAATGCGTGCGTGCTTGTATGCGTGCGGACGTGCGTAGTTGTAACTGTGCATTCTAATATGGTTATGCATGTTTAAGTTTGTACGTACACGGTCAGCATTCTTGTAAGGTGTACTTTCATTTTATCTGTGTGAAGAGATCGCAGAATATATTTGACTGACTCACCGACTCACCCACCCATTCACCCACCCATTCGCCCACCTATTCGCCCACTCGTTCACTCACTCACTTGCAATACATGTCCAGTGTAGATTAGGAATCAGAAAGTACTTATTCTCACAAAGAACAATACGTTAACGGAAACAATTATCAACAGATTGTGTAGATGGTAGCAGCGTAAATATGTTTAAAACCAAAATTGACTCTCGACAAGCCTTGTCCACTTGCCATATGGGTTTTTGTTTTGGATGGCATCTTAATTGCGCTTCAAGTAAAGTATTGTGTAATTAGTTAGTTTCACCTCCTCTTTGTCGTCAGGTGTGTCTTGTTTGATGACAACGGTGTCTTCACAACGAATGTCGAGTTCTTGCTTTGCTTTCTCCAGCTCCGGGTCGTCAGGCACATATACGTTGATCTGACACCGACAAATGTAACACATACAGACATGCCCATAAACTTCGACGAAATAAAGAGGATCGTGAACTGCTATACACACCATAGACAGTACGTAATACTTTTTTAATATTGCCACACAATTGCATTTTCCTAAACTATATTGCAAGTATTTTAAAAAGTATTGCAAAGGTATTTGCAACACATTTCCGCTCTATGATATAATATATATTTTGCAATATTTAATGCTAATAATAATAATAAGTACAAAACAATATTTTAGAATTTTATTATTTATTTCATATTCAACATACATTTATGGTATTATGGGAACCAATATCATTAAAACATATACATTTACGTATTACAGTGCAACGCTTTTAAAAGTATCGTTTCTATCGTAAATTCATGTTATATATAGTATAAACTATATATACTGTACCGTAGCCTCTCGCTATAAGGACTCCCGACATAATGAACATCCGCTTAAAAGGCATAACTTTGAAATTTTATTTCTGGCCTGCAAGGTCAACTTTTTCTAACCACTTTACGTGTGTAGTTGGTAGTCTTTTCATTGTCCGTATCATTATTAACAAAACAAAAACTACAGGATGGAAACACTTATTTTGTATATTTTCCCCTCTTATTTGTCGTTTCTACTGCCCAAGGTTAGCTCTAGAAATGCGACCACAATGCCAAATGTGACCACCATGCCAAATGTGATCACCATGCCAAATGTGACCACCATGCCATATGTGACCACCATGCCAAGTGTGACCACCATGCCAAATGTGACCACCATGCCAAATGAGGTACTTCGCTAAAAAAGTCATTGTCTTTTATTGCATATTCCAATACAGCACATTCAGAGGAAACAAATATATCTCAATGTTATCCATATTCACATTATTTCTGGAGATATGGGCAATTCCACAGTAACGGAATTACAATTCACAGTATTTTATGGCATATATGTTTATATTTTCAAGACCAGCATATGCCTAGAAAGGAAAGTTAAATATGATCTGGAAATACAAACCCTACCCTATAATAGGTAGCTGTATATATTGAAAAAGCTAACAAATGGATGAAACTATGAAACATTTTATTTTGGTAACGGAATTAAACAGAAATAAACAACGTCAATTTCTAACAAATGTCATGACAGTTCGTCTGAATCTTGCAACCAATTGATGCTGCTAGCTGACATTACTATATAGACATGGGTAGTGACTATGTATTGGACAGAAGTTTGGTCATGATTTGTGTACTGTTTGTTTAAACTTAACATGTTTTACTCGGTAATGGGATTACATTGCATGGTAACGAAATTACGAGTCTAATTATTTTGGGGAAAATACATCAAATAAAAATTGGTACGTCTTTACTCTTCTGCATGTTTACAGGGAACTGTGTCTTCATATTATAATGCTACTCTAATGTCATATGTGCAATATACGGAGAGCTACATTGTGTGTTTCATGTCTCATTGCATGAGCTTCCTTCAGTGTTGTCAAAAGATACTGCTTCTGGAGCTTGGTCTTCTCACAATCACAACATTCACCAGGGCATATCCATGAAGTTGTCATGTAGAAGTTGGTGATCTTGTCTACCGCTTCCTTATCCAATGAATGAATTCCAGGGCTATTGTCCAGTCTCCTGTTTTTCAAAGTGCCAAGTCCAGCATCAGTTGCAAGAGCTACAATTACAGCAATACGTTTCCTTGGTGAATTTGGTAAAAAAAATATACCACTTTCTTCTTAGCATTTCCAAGTGACTGTGGTGATTTGAAGGCCACACGGTTTTGCACTTTGATTTGGACAGCATTTCATTTGTTCTTTTGCCAATGTTTACTCACTCATTCCCTGTTTCTCACTCTTTCATTTTCTTTCTTTATTTCACTCAAGACTATCTTCTGTGCCACTTTCCTCTCACAGTCTCTTCACCATTTCATATTTCTCTTCGTTTAACTTTAACTTGGCATGGTAACACTGCATCTTCTTCTTGGCTGTGAGCGGCATGTTAGCTATAAAATGTACAAAAATAAAAGTAAGATATCACAATTAGGTGGATTGATAGTTTATTTTCCATATTCATCATACAATAAGAAAACTACATAATGATTGTGATACATATGAAAAGCTAGCAGATACAAGGTAACAAAATAGTTATCTAGTAATCAAACAATTATATAATAGTTCTGTTAAAAAAGTACTGTAAGTACTGGTACGTTTACTCACATTTTCACTGGAAGTTGTGATATTTAAATTCAGTTTGTCATCTCTTGGACTCAGTTTGATATGGACCCTTCTGGAAACAAGGAGACTGAAACTGCTCTCTATTACAGTGTAGTTAAATTAACCAAGACATTGTCTTATTGACAGTGATGACATTATTGCAAAAACAGGGTTTCCATTCCTGGATTCTTACACTACAAGAGAAAGTGCCATGCAATTCCGTTATCGTAATTCTGTTACCAAAATGTATTTCTGTTTTTGACTTTTTGGTAATGGAATTACAGACAAAATGTATGTAAATGTATCACCGTCCTGTTCAAAGTATAAGATTTGTAGTACGCAGTGCTTTCTGCATTTTGAATTTAGAGTATATTAACCTAAATAATCATCAAAATAAGTAATAAGTTGAGAGTTAATGGGAAGATGGGACGGGTTTATGTAAGTGTTGCCTTTTCATTGGCTGCAATTCTAAGAATGCACCTCATTGGAAATGCTATTTTTCAAGAAAATTAACCAGTGGCACTAAAATTTTTACTTTGATCCAAATTCCACGTTTTTGATATAAGCAGTGAAACTTTGGCACTGTTCCAACAAGATTTAATTTTTAGCAGTCTGGGCTCTCCAATATGGAATTGCCCATATAGCAATTTGAATGTCGAAAATGTGAAAAGTATGGTTTAGAGAAAAACAGCTTCAAAATTTAAATCTGTATTTGCAATAATTATGATAAAAGTCCTTGAGTACATAGGTTTGTGTTGAAGCTACATGATGGCATTTTTATTAGTTCACAAATACCAATGCCACTCCACACTTGACATAAATTTTGGTATGAACATTATTTTTTTAATATTAAATAATTATATTAGTTAAAAATCTAGAAAATCAATAAACCATGTTCAATAACACTTTAAAATGCGTTGCTAAATACGCTAAAATCCATAGTATCAAGCGAAATAGGAAACATGGGCATTTAAGAAAGAACACATTTTCCATAAGTTATGCAAATTAGGATCCAAGATGGCCACCAAATGTAATGTATATCAAAATAATACTGAGAAGTGTTTACAAACACGCACACAATGTGCACATACAAAACATTATTTTTTAATGACAAGATGATTCATACTAACTTTTGTCTCTTGTTAAATATATATACCTGGGTAATTATATAATTATAATAAAAAATTACGTAAATTAAGTTAATTAAGAGATCCGTGCTAGCCAAACTTTTGTTACTAGATACATTAACACCCATGGTATAAAACGAAAGAGGAAACACGGACATTTAACTGAAAAAACACATTTTGCCTAAATTATGTAAATTGGAATCCAAGATGGCCACCAAATGTCATTTATCTTCTTAGAAATAATACAGAGATTTCATTGCATTCAGAATCATCAAATTGCTGAATGCAAAGCTTGCCGTCCTAGAGACGGCAGTTGCAGTGGCATCGCATTTCCGGTGGATCTCTGCATTCGTAAAGTGTTGCAGAACATTGTAATTTTTTATGGTATCTTCTTCTGCAGATGTGCTGTTGGGAATGCTGTCATCAGGAGGTCCCTCATCCTCATTCAGTGCAAGATGCCTCAACGACAAGTGGCATTTCCTCCTCACTCTCTGAAGCGCTATCTTCATCCTCATTTTCCTTGAAATAAAATTATACACCGTGACTATGCACTAAAACTTAATAAACGAGTACAGTATATACAGCCAAAAGATGTTTTCGTTTGTTATGATTATTAATTTTTAGTCCACAGTGGCCTTATTGCCCAAAATAATTTTATTTGTCCATGACATGGACATGGCTATCAACTATATAATAATTATCATAGTATATGCCTATGCGGCATAGCCTATTGCCATAGTAGGGGACATATATGCCTTAGGCTTAGCCTTAGACCATAATACGCCATTATGATTATAGTCATAGAAATAGCCACGATACGATGTTGCTTACTTAATAAACATATCGTTAATTTCAGAGTCAGGAAAGTTTATCAAATGCGGTCTTTTACACTGAACATTTTAAATAATTAACCGTCGCAGGCCGAGAGTAGGCGGAGAATCCTGGCACGGGATACTCTGGGCCCGCGACACCGGAATCTGGAAGTCCCAAAAATACTCACCCTGTCAATCACACATCTCTAGACTAAGGCTTGCGTCACGAAGTCCACAGCGAGCTGCTTCATTTAGCAGAGGGAAACTCTATTCTCTTTGCTCATATCCATATAAAATTAGTAAAAATAGTTTCGCAGCGAAGTGACAGTTACGTAAACAAGTAACCGGAAGTTGACCAGACTTGGCTTTCGAGGGGGGGAATTGGCCAATCGGAGACACGGAATGTGGTCACGAGGAAAAGCTTAGCAGTCAGGAAATCCTCATTAACATGCATATTTGAGGGAAAGTCTTCATCGAAAATGATGTCAGTGCTTAGAATAGAAATTCCCTCTCCGGTGTTATTTGACATGGCGCACTCGAAGAAAATTTACTTGGAGTACTCTTGAATAGAAAAATGGACCATTTTCATACCTTAAACAATGCCAGTCATTAAAACGAAGTTTGATAGGTGTCACAAAACACAAAAGTTAGCACATCTGAGCAGCGTATATGATATTTACACCACAAAAACAGGAAAGATTTGTCTATTTGGGATCGTTACCCAATGGCAATAGAAACTCATTTTCAAAATTTTTGAAATGCGGGTCACGAATAACTATAGCTTTACTTTGTAATAACGAATTCCGGTCCTGGTCTTCACTCTGTCGAGGTCTAGCAGTTGGTCGTCGTGTGGAACGTTTCCTGTCTCGCCACCCGACTCGTCCACGTACCAGGCCCGAACCATCTTTACTCACACGGAGAGCGCCGTGCAGCTCAGTAAGTAGACAACACCGCATCCGGCGAACTCGACCTTTGTGGCAAGTCAAACAATCTCAAACAGTCCTAGCTCCTGTTTGTCTTACTTGACAGTTGTCGTCAATCTGAACTGGTAAATACTTCTTCACGTGTTTACCAGCACGGTCGGCTACTTCACCTCGAGCTAAATGACTAAAGTGCAATTGATTTGCAACGACAAATTAAAGTACTATGCTTATAATAGTCCGCGTGTTTGGTGTACTTCTGTACCAATAACTCAGTGTGTGCATTTTTATCTCGGCTGTAACTCGCTGTAAACGCCTCGTTTGATCCGGTTCGGACGAATACCTGCAGTCATGGTTCTAGCTTGGTATCTAGAGTCGACGAGCGATAGTGAATCGACAATGAGCGCGCCAGATGACGATAAACTATTGGACATGGAGACGGTGACGATAAACACGGGAGTTCGTCATTATTACGTAAATGTCAACATCGGGACTTCGTCTAGATGTATTTTATTTTCAGGACCGACGTCGGTCAATACTGAAACTATTACTCATTGGCAAGAGCTAATTATGTACACATGTGTTAGTAGGTGGTTGGGCACGTATAGATTGTTGAACTAGCAGGACATATCAGCAGGCACACGACGTTGCGGCAACGTTGTAGCAACGTTAGGTATCAACGTTGTGATGACGTCGAATGAAAGTTGAGTCGACGTCGGATATCAACGTTGTTGTATCATCTTGTATCAACGTTGTTTCAACGTCAGATATCAAAGTTGTTTCAACGTACGTCAGGTAACACCGTTGTGATGATGTGGATTTGTGGTTGGTATGAAAGTTGAAGCAACGTCAAGTCCAAGACAGTTCACGGACTTCGAGTTTGGCGCCTAAAATTACGATGTGCAAAGATCTACTTTCGTATGCTTTGCGAACAAAAATAATTAGCATAATGCTCAAAATCAATGTATTGGATAATAAAAAATACAGCGAAAGATTCACAAAGGAATTTTTAAAGATGTACCTTGTCTTGCGGCGCGCCAATCGTTTATAAATTATATAACCGTAAAAAAGAGGTCTTCGAATATGGCGGTATGGGGTAGACTCGCAGTAAAAAAAATTAATAATGATAATTGTCAGTGACTATTGTAAACATATGGAGCTTATGATAGAAAATGTTGTCATTGTTTGTTGTTTTTTTGTGAGAGTAACTATACACGGATCATTTTTTTTCATTTCGCTTCCCGCGTGGTGCTTTACCGCGCGGGAAAAATTCCCTTGCATGATATGCGAAATTTAATACAAGTAATAAATCATAAGGGTACGGCGCGCGTGCTCGGGCCTCCCTCGGTCCGAGCACTGATAAATTACCTCCCGCGAGTGCGGGCGCCGCATCTGCGGCAGGAAAGCGGGATGTTGTCGGCAAGAGCGTGCCGAGCACTGCCGTCTGGCAGCCGCTGATATCCGCCCTCGGGCCGATGACTGCGTGCTGGCTGGGACATGATTCCTCGTCCCGTTTTAAACCTAAACTGATTGTTTGGCTAGTGAATCAAACAGGCAAAGTTGTACGGTCACAAATATAGTCACTGGAAGTATGCTGTACGTTGCTGTTCAAATAATGTTCGTAGTAACTTTCATCTTTAGTATGCCTACCTAAATTGGACGTCTTAGCCACATCAAACTTCGACGTTGTTACGACGAAGGTTGATCGACGTTATATTGACGTTGCGTGTATGTTGTCCACTTACATACGTTGCGTCCCGACCTAAATTCGACGTGCTAACAACGTCAAACTTCGGCGTTGTTACGACGGAGGTGGGTCAACGTTGCGTAGACGTTGTGTGTGTGTATGTATATATATATATATATATATATATATATATATATATGTATATGTATATGTATATGTATATGTATATGTATATGTATATGTATATGTATATGTATATGTATATATATATATATATATATATATATATATATATATATATATATGTTGTCCGACGTCGCGACTTTATCTCTACCTATTTTCGACTTCAAAACGACGTTGGTGTGCCTACTGGGATATAATTAATTTTATATATATATGCTTCAGATAATGCAATCATCTCTATACATATTTGTATTCTTTGTTGACAGATTAAAATCTCGAAGAACACAAATGACCCACTGCTGTATAAGCTGAAACATGATATTGGTGTTCGCTACGAAGACGTCACCATCATAAAAGAAGGCAAGCCAGAATATAAGAACCAGGTATATGATGTCTCATCACGATTACTCTCCTTGTTGCCATATCGAATTGAAGACAATGGTTGCCGACATCCGTGCTACCATATATTGCGTGTATTACGCACGATACCGGGTTGCTAGTGTCAAAGCCTCCCCTTTAATGTATTCCGATTTGACGTCGCCATTGTATGACACTCGAATCATATATATATATATATATATATATATATATATATATATATATATATATATATATATATATATATATATATATATATATATATATATATATATATATATATATATATATATATATATATATATATATATATGTATATATATATATATATATATATATATATATATATATATATATATATATATATATATATATACATATATATATATATCATACATACATACATACATAGATACATACATACATACATACATACATACATACATACATACATACATATATATATATATACAGGCTGTACTAGCTGCTAGCGATCCAACTAAATAGATTAAAGAGGTAGGGAGGTAGGGGGTGGGAGGGAGGGAAGGGGAGTGGGAGGGAGACAGACACAGAGAATGAAAGTTGATGGCTGTGTCGTAGGTGAGGATGTTCGGGACCGAACATCTTCATCCAGACGACGAGATGCGCTGGGTGGAGGCTGGTTCTACCTACTATGACGTCAGAACAACGGGGGACAGTTGGGTGCGTCTAGAACTTTCCAAGGGCGACCTGATCGTGCTGCCGGCCGGAATATATCACAGACTCGTCCTGCTACCTGGCAAGGCACGCATGGTGCATCTGCACTTAACGTAGTTCTTGATTCTTGAAGAAACGCATAATTCATTATTAAAATGAAAACAGCTGCAAAGTGCTAACGACAATATTATGAATTTCAACCAGGGTATTTTTTTAGCTTTCAATGGCTTGAACAAGTCACAATATATGAAGGATATCAGTACAAAGATGGGTATCTTACAGAATTTCTGATTCGCAAAGTAATCTGAATTCTATTATGTTGCACCCTTGTCTATATCTCCATGGAATGTATTATGCGTGCGTGCGTGCGTGCGTGCGTGCGTGCGTGCGTGCGTGCGTGCGTGCGCGTGTGCAAACATGTTCATATGCGGCTAGTTGTCTCAGGTCAATAAGAAGTTTTGTAAATATGAAAATCCCAATAATCCAAAAAAGTTGGCTGTTGATAGGTTAGTTGTTCAAGGGTCTCCTGCATTGGCAAAGCTTGCATAGTCCAATTTTTGGATGAGG
The DNA here is from genome assembly GCA_033239005.1 of Lamellibrachia satsuma. Classification (NCBI taxonomy): domain Eukaryota; kingdom Metazoa; phylum Annelida; class Polychaeta; order Sabellida; family Siboglinidae; genus Lamellibrachia; species Lamellibrachia satsuma. The sequence continues at coordinate 3,680,458 of BSQZ01000055.1, forward strand.
GTGTGGGTGGGTGTGGTCAGTCCTATCCGAACTTGTTTTGAATTATTGGATTTTTATTTTTACAAAGCCCCGAAGACATGTTGTCAACGACGTTATGTTTGTCGTAGGCCTACCTCAAGATGAGACGTTACTTCGCCAGCGAGCCGAGGTGGGCCGGGCACCGCCGGCCGGCAGACGACCACCCCGCCCGCCGCAAGTACCTCGCAGTGATGGCCCCGCAGGTAGCGTGGGACTGCGTGCGGACAGACCACGCTTACCGCCGACTACACTAAGTCTGTGACTGCATTCGGACAGACCACACTTATCCTCGACTATACTAAGTATGTGACTGCATTCGGACAGACCACACTTACCGCCGACTACAGTGAGTCTGTGACTGCATTCGGACAGACCACACTTACCCTCGACTATACTAAGTATGTGACTGCATTCGGACAGATCATACTTACCCTCGACTATACTAAGTATGTGACTGCATTCGGACAGACCACACTTACCCTCGACTCTACTAAGTATGTGACTGCATTCGGACAGATCATACTTACCCTCGACTATACTAAGTATGTGACTGCATTCGGACAGACCACACTTACCGCCGACTACAGTAAGTCTGTGACTGCATTCGGACAGACCACCCTTACCCTCGACTATACTAAGTATGTGACTGCATTCGGACAGACCACACTTACCCTCGACTCTACTAAGTATGTGACTGAATTCGGACAGACCACACTTACCCTCGACTATACTAAGTCTGTGACTGCATTCGGACAGACCACACTTACCCTCGACTATACTAAGTATGTGACTGCATTCGGACAGACCACACTTACCGCCGACTACAGTAAGTCTGTGACTGCATTCGGACAGACCACCCTTACCCTCGACTATACTAAGTATGTGACTGCATTCGGACAGACCACACTTACCCTCGACTCTACTAAGTATGTGACTGAATTCGGACAGACCACACTTACCCTCGACTATACTAAGTCTGTGACTGCATTCGGACAGACCACACTTACCCTCGACTATACTAAGTATGTGACTGCATTCGGACAGACCACACTTACCGCCGACTACACTAAGTCTGTGACTGCATTCGGACAGACCATGCTTACCCTCGACTATACTAAGTATGTGACTGCATTCGGACAGACCACACTTACCCTTGACTATACTAAGTCTGTGACTGCATTCGGACAGACCACACTTACCCTCGACTATACTAAGTATGTGACTGAATTCGGACAGACCACACTTACCGCCGACTACACTAAGTCTGTGACTGCATTCGGACAGACCATGCTTACCCTCGACTATACTAAGTATGTGACTGCATTCGGACAGACCACACTTACCGCCGACTACAGTGAGTCTGTGACTGCATTCGGACAGACCACACTTACCCTCGACTATACTAAGTATGTGACTGCATTCGGACAGACCACACTTACCCTCGACTATACTAAGTATGTGACTGCATTCGGACAGACCACACTTACCGCCGACTACAGTAAGTCTGTGACTGCATTCGGACAGACCACACTTACCGCCGACTGCAGTAAATCTGTGACTGCATTCGGACAGACCACACTTACCGCCGACTACAGTAAGTCTGTGACTGCATTCGGACAGACCACACTTACCGCCGACTACAGTAAGTCTGTGACTGCATTCGGACAGACCACACTTGCCGCCGACTACAGTAAGTCTGTGACTGCATTCGGACAGACCACACTTACCCTCGACTCTACTAAGTATGTGACTGCATTCGGACAGACCACACTTGCCGCCGACTGCAGTAAGTCTGTGACTGCTTTCTGACAGACCACGCTTACTGCCGGCTGCATTAAAGTCCATCCTCAATTCGATTTTTGTTCGGCTCGTTTCAAATCCATTTTGCGAAAATTCAAACTAACCCAGGCCTACCTACCTACCAAACCACTGCAACATGCTAGCCCGCTTAGGCAACTTTTGTATGTAGTTTTTTTGTGAAATCACCAGACAGACTATTAAGTTATTAATTCTGTATCCAGAACTTATTGAAGTGAAAATTGAAAAGCTAAAAACTCACGAATTTCGCCCTTGGTGAAATGTCCTAACTTTGACATGTGATCGGCGAGACGGTGGAAGTCAAGCCAATCACCAGGCTTGACCAAATACAGTGTTTACCGTTTTTGATATCAACTATTTTGATGACTACAGTAAACCTTTTCGATGATTTGAACACAAATACACATTTTATTTTATTAAACTGACTGCGGATATTACTTAAACTATGTAAACACTACATATCAGGACATCAACTGTTGATATTATGTATACCAGAATAACCGGTTCATCAAGAGATCAAGAGAACAGCGGCTGTATTTGAGGACTAAACGTGTAGCACAGACATACGTTACTACTGTTGACGGCATCGACACGTGCCCGGGACCGCTGGGTCAACTAAACGTGTTGCACAGACATACGTTACTACTGTTGACGGCATCGACACGTGCCCGGGACCGCTGGGTCAACTAAACGTGTTGCACAGACATACGTTACAACTGTTGACGGCATCGACACGTGCCCGGGACCGCTGGGTCAACTAAACGTGTTGCACAGACACACGTTACAACTGTTGACGGCATCGACACGTGCCCGGGACCGCTGGGTCAACTAAACGTGTTGCACAGACACACGTTACTACTGTTGACGGCATCGACACCTGCCCGGGACCGCTGGGTCAACTAAACGTGTTGCACAGACACACGTTACTACTGTTGACGGCATCGACACCTGCCCGGGACCGCTGGGTCAACTGAACGTGTTGCACAGACACACGTTACTACTGTTGACGGCATCGACACGTGCCCGGGACCGCTGGGTCAACTGAACGTGTTGCACAGACACACGTTACTACTGTTGACGGCATCGACACGTGCCCGGGACCGCTGGGTCAACTGAACGTGTTGCACAGACACACGTTACTACTGTTGACGGCATCGACACGTGCCCGGGACCGCTGGGTCAACTGAACGTGTTGCACAGACACACGTTACTACTGTTGACGGCATCGACACGTGCCCGGGACCGCTGGGTCAACTGAACGTGTTGCACAGACACACGTTACTACTGTTGACGGCATCGACCATGCCCTGGACCGCTGGGTCAACTAAACGTGTTGCACAGACACACGTTACAACTGTTGACGGCATCGACACCTGCCCGGGACCGCTGGGTCAACTAAACGTGTTGCACAGACATACGTTACAACTGTTGACGGCATCGACACGTGCCCTGGACCGCTGGGTCAACTAAACGTGTTGCACAGACATACGTTACAACTGTTGACGGCATCGACACGTGCCCGGGACCGCTGGGTCAACTAAACGTGTTGCACAGACACACGTTACTACTGTTGACGGCATCGACACGTGCCCGGGACCGCTGGGTCAACTAAACGTGTCGACAACATCTCGTTGGTTTCTGGGTCGAATTTCATATAATCTAAAGATGTGTACAACAGTTTGTACGATGTTAGCCAGAACATTTTCGGGAAGCCCTCGCTATGACAGTAGGTACAACTGTAGCTTTGTTGAAAACATAAGCCTAATAGTATGTGTAGCATTAATCGCATGTTTATGATACAAGTTATGTTATGATTGATATTACAATAACATTACAGGCACACTCTAGGACGACAGTAAAACGTTTATTATTGTTAATAGCAGTGTCAACAACAATGTCATCGGCGTATTTATGAGCACAGTTTACATTAATCCGTAAATTACAGACCTAGCTAAGTCAGAGTGTAGCACCAGAACACAAATGATGTGAAACAATAAATATCACACAAAGAAGCCACAGAAAAGATGATGCTTTTGTCCGCCAAGTAACTGTAATTTTGCTAATCGCCCTGACTATTAGGGACCAACCAAGTGTCTATATTAACAAAGCAAATGAGTTGTTCCAAAAAACAAAGTATATCCGTTTCAACAAATGACTGTAGGCAGTTAAAGTTGAATGGCCATGAACGAAAACTCTGAACTAAACAAAGCCAATAGTGGCTTCTTACGACGTATATAATATTTTGTTCAGATGTATCAGAAGTAATTAATCTAATAAATACGTCATATCTTATCACGTCTATATTTAGAGTATGCGTCTGTATTGCTACTTGTTATGGCTCTGCTGTGTACAAAGGCGTACGATCCGCCTAGTAGTTAGCAGCGACACGCTTCATTGAACCGAAACAACTACATACACGCTTGTGTTCACCGAACGAGAACAAGTCTGAGCGTGGTTCTAACAGTTCAACAGTTGCGTTTGTCTGTGCCGATGGCAGCGCCACGTTGGTAGGTGACAGAATACAAAAGAATTCCACTGGAAGTCTTACTACAGGCGTCAAGCCAAACTGTACGACGCATCAAACGGACGACAGTCAAACGTTGTTCTAAACCATTACTTGCCGATGCTTATTGTAACCGTGATTGTGACGATATAGGTGCCGTCATCACACGACAGTTCAGTAAGGATTTGTTTGCCTTTCTCAAGTTGACCTACTGAGGTAAGGTTTTAGTTGTCACTCTGGCGTCTAGTAAATGTTTATTCAGTAACAGGGACACAGCAGTTTAGACTGTTCTAGTCAGTTCAAAGTGACAGGGACACACCAGTTTAGACTGTTCTAGTCAGTTCAGAGTGACAGGGACACAGCAGTTTAGACTGCTCTAGTCAGTTCAAAGTGACAGGGACACACCAGTTTAGACTGCTCTAGTCAGTTCAAAGTGACAGGGACGCACCAGTTTAGACTGCTCTAGTCAGTCCAAAGTGACAGGGGCACACCATTTTAGACTACTCTAGTCGGTTCAAAGTGACAGGGGCACACCAGTTTAGACTGCCCTCGTCGGTTCAAAGTGACAGGGACACACCAGTTTAGACTGCTCTCGTCGGTTCAAAGTGACATGAACACACCAGTTTAGACTGCTCTCATCGGTTCAAAGTGACATGAACACACCAGTTTAGACTGCTCTCGTCGGTTCAAAATGACATGAACACACCAGTTTAGACTGCTCTAGTCGGTTCAAAGTGCCAGAATGTTGGATTGTGACACGTGACGTTTAGCTGCTTACATAGCCTACTTATATTTGATTGTAAATATTTGTGGACCTGTAACGGGTGACTCCTAATTTAATATCGCAAAACAACACATTTGAACGAGGAACTCAATTGAGCAGTATTAGCTATTAAAACGGCAACGCTAAATGTTCTTCTCGTTCAACTTTGTAGTTTCATGATTAATCAGGTTGCAACATGACACTAACATGTGTACCCCCTAAATAGGTGAACGCCTAAATGCATCAAAGGTGACACTACATAACCTAAATAGCTAAGATTCTAAATACTAACAAGCATTAATACTTGAACAATTTCAAAGTTATGTCTAAATTAATAACTGACACGTATTCCTGGATTCTGGGTGGATAACGCGAAAGAGAGTGGAGCAGGTTTAAGGCGACAAATCACTGGAATTCAGAAAAGGAAGAAGCACAATATATTGAATGTTTGCATCAGGCAGAGAAGAGTTTGGAGAGATAGAGCGAGAGAGCAAGGTAATATGGCACTAAGATTTGTGGTCCTCGAAAAGGCTTTTGACACGGTCCCGAGATAGATTGAGACGGGTGGGAATGCCTTAAACAGAAGCTAGGATGGTGGAAGCAATGTATGAGAGAACAACGAGAAGAGTAGTTATCGGACATGGGATGTCTGATGAGTTTCAGGTTAACATCTGTTTTAGGCAAAGAACTGCACTTAACACTTTAATGTTTATCATGGTGATGGAATTAAAACGAAGTTCAGTAAAAGAAGCGCTGGAGGAGTGGAAGGAGGTGTTCAATAAGCGCTATAGGAGTGGAAGGAGGTGTTCAAGAAGCGCTGGAGGAATGGAAGGAGGTGTTCAAGAAGCGCTGAAGGAGTGGAAGGAGGTGTTCAATAAGCGCTATAGGAGTGGAAGGAGGTGTTCAAGAAGCGCTGGAGGAATGGAAGGAGGTGTTCAATAAGCGCTGAAGGAGTGGAAGGAGGTGTTCAATAAGCGCTGGAGGAGTGGAAGGTGTTCAATAAGCGCTATAGGAGTGGAAGGAGGTGTTCAATAAGCGCTATAGGAGTGGAAGGAGGTGTTCAAGAAGCGCTGGAGGAATGGAAGGAGGTGTTCAAGAAGCGCTGAAGGAGTGGAAGGAGGTGTTCAATAAGCGCTATAGGAGTGGAAGGAGGTGTTCAAGAAGCGCTGGAGGAATGGAAGGAGGTGTTCAATAAGCGCTGAAGGAGTGGAAGGAGGTGTTCAATAAGCGCTATAGGAGTGGAAGGAGGTGTTCAAGAAGCGCTGGAGGAATGGAAGGAGGTGTTCAAGAAGCGCTGGAGGAGTGGAAGGAGGCGTTCAATGAGCACTGGAGGAATGGAAGGAGGTGTTCAATAAGCGCTATAGGAGTGGAAGGAGGTGTTCAAGAAGCGCTGGAGGAGTGGAAGGAGGTGTTCAATAAGCGCTATAGGAGTGGAAGGAGGTGTTCAAGAAGCGCTGGAGGAATGGAAGGAGGTGTTCAAAAAGCGCTGGAGGAATGGAAGGAGGTGTTCAAGAAGCGCTGGAGGAGTGGAAGGAGGTGTTCAATAAGCGCTATAGGAGTGGAAGGAGGTGTTCAAGAAGCGCTGGAGGAATGGAAGGAGGTGTTCAAGAAGCGCTGGAGGAGTGGAAGGAGGCGTTCAATGAGCACTGGAGGAATGGAAGGAGGTGTTCAATAAGCGCTGAAGGAGTGGAAGGAGGTGTTCAAGAAGCGCTGGAGGAGTGGAAGGAGGTGTTCAAGAAGCGCTGGAGGAGTGGACGGAGGTGTTCAATAAGCGCTGGAGGAGTGGAAGGAGGTGTTCAAGAAGCGCTAGAGGAGTGGAAGGAGGTGTTCAAGAAACGCTGGAGGAGTGGAAGAAGGTGTTCAATAAACGCTGGAGGAGTGGAAGGAGGTGTTCAATAAGCGCTGGAGGAGTGGAAGGAGGTGTTCAATAAGCGCTGAAGGAAAGGAAGGGGGTTTTCAAGAAGCATGGACTGAGAACGAGCCTGGAGAAGACATAAGTGATGCTGTCCAGCAGAGAGAGGTGTTGAACATTAGGTTGGAGGGGAGGAGATCACGCAAGGGGTCGCTTTGTGTACATTGGCAGAGGCACGTATTCGGAGACAAGCGGGAGGGAATGCATGGAAGAAGGCAGAGGACATCATTACGGACAGAAGGATTCCAAACAGTTGACGGTTATGATCACTCGGCAAGCATGTATGCTAAGAGTTTGACAGACATAGCAATAACAAATGGAAGGAAAAGGCTGTCGATGGGGAGCAGTAGAAAGATATGACAGTTGGGCGGTGCAGCGGTACATGCAATAGCCCCATCCCTTTGTAAAATAAGCAACGAGGAAGAACACATAGAAATCCTCGAAACCAGGAAAACCACCATTTACGATAAAAGTGGGCTTGTCATTTTGTACACGTCTCACATTTCTCATTATGAATTCCTGCCGCCTGGGAACATCTATACATGTTAAAATCACACACACTTACATATTTATCCGATACATATAACTACCTGTATCTATCTGTATATACAGGATAACACATATATAAATGTGAACAGGCTTATTCATATATATATATATTTTACATACAGATGTGTCGTGTACTGTTACAGAGGTAAGTCAATGCGTGGCATATTTAAAGGGAATGTACAACGATTTCCATTGGTTAACTGAGCGACTGGTTTACGGGATATTGCGACACTGAATATTTGAGTATTTATAACATATCGGTTTATTAAACATTAAATCCATACAAAGCGTGTTAGTATCGTGATCTTTTTCGAAAAAAAAATGATTTGACGATGCAATAAAATATGCTTATTTTACGACATCTATTAAAGAACGTTTTACTGCAATTAAAAACATACCAATAAAATTCAATTTGAAGGTAAAATATAACGTTTTTCACCGGATGATTCATTGGTTTGTTAAATTCCATTATTATACTATTTCTGACGATATATGTAGGCCTTAGTACAACAATACAGCTTAAAACATGGAGTATGACATTGTTGATCAAGAAACCTGCATAGGCCTACTTTTTAGATAGAAACATTCAAATAATTTGGGGATTTTATTATTCAAACCCTCATATATGACATCAGTGTTTTGCACAGCTTCTGTTGTGACTAAAAAGTTCGATTTTTGATTGTCAGTCTCGTGCAATGGTGTTTCGTTGGTGTTTCGGTAGCTCTTTTGACCTATTTAACAACTGCTGAATTGTTGTGCGTCGCCGTTAGACGGACCGATGCCTCGACGTGGCCGCATATCAGGGCTGGGATTGACGCCGTCCTACGTGTCCGAGTCCTCCTGCTCCGACCTGACCAGCGGGTCCGTGCCAGCCCGGCAACTCGCTCGTCGGGTGTCCGGCTCCGTCATCTGTCTCGTCGCCACTGTCAGCTTCGTCTTCGCCACTGGCATCGTCCTTCTCGTCATTCGTAAGTACGGTGGCTGGCCGGTGCCCCGAGATGTGCTTTGTGTTATTGATTCCGCTTAACAGAATCGTGGATAACAAAATCAGCCGTTTCGTAGAATCAAATATATTGGCTGGGAAAGAATCCTTCCCCATTCACGCTGTGTCAAAATGTGCTGCTTAAGTGATTCGGGCGCTAAATAAAATAACATTGGTTTTGCTCAGGGTGATTCTATTAAGTGCCCCGAGTGATTCTATTAAGCGAAGTTCGCTGTATCAGGAATACGTGCTACAATTACTTCATGAAATGCAACTTATTAACGAGCTTGTATTTCAGTTTGCACAATAATACAGTCAATAGGATACGTGTGTTTTACCTATATTGACTATAGGCGTTCACTTTAATAATTGAGCAATTAGGCATACTAGTAAGTTTATGCCCGGTGTTTTACGCAGACTTTATTGTATTTAGTGTATGTTGCCACTGTTTTTGTACGAGTAGCAACAACAGCAATATTATTAGTAGCAGGAGCCGCAGGCCCGGTCCTGAGCTACAACAGCAGAAACAGTCACGTCAAAGGATGTGCCCAGTGCCGGTTGATTATGTTTTTATTTATTTATTTCAGTGACTAAGCTGCGAGAGAAGCCGACGCCAATAGTTTATTCAGGTAAATTTATCAATATTTTGACAGTCGTATGGAAACAGTTGTGAAAACAGCACGTTTTAGTTAATAAGTTGGTTGACGTCATGATATATATACATGATATATAAACAGTTGACATTTATAGGTTCTGCTAATGGTTAAATCAGGGTATTTTATATATTTAAAGTGGGGGAAATTTCCCACCCTGGACCTTTGATTTGTTCCCCAGTCAGACCAGCTTCCCCCAACAACTAACTATGTCCTACTTTATCAATCCCTCGTAGCCTACTGTCTATTTGCGTTCTTTCTAGGGCATGAACGTTAACTGAAAGTGCAGTTTCAACATGACTACGACTTTCCTATACAGGGACAGTTTACTTATATAAGAGATATGACAACTGTCCAAAGGCGCACTTTTAATGATCCAAGCTACACAGTTGTTCATAAAATGGCAACTTGGCAATGTAGCCCAAAAGGGCACCTTCAGCTCAGCACGTGCTAGAACCAACCAGGGGAGAAAATGCATTAGATACAGCTTTATCATCACAAAAAGAATTAGTGGACAATGTAAAAATACATGAACCATTGCGTAGCAGTGACCACAATCAAATACATTTTGACATCAATGTAAAATCAGAACGTAAAAATAAAAAACGTATAGGAGAAACGTCCACAAAGGTAACGGATGAAAGAAAGGTTGAAGACTATGCAAATTATAAAGAGACACTTAACCTACCTACAACTGAAATTAGAAAATCTAAAAGAACCTTTGAAAAAAATTGGCAGGTAATATAAAAAATTACAGCAAGAGTTTCTATGCTTATATAAGGAGTAAACAGAAAGTTCGAGATAAGGTCGGACCACTGGAAAACAAAGGGGAAACATAATTTCAGACAGGTTTCAAATGGCAGAGGTTCTGAATGAGTATTTCAGCTCAGTGTTTACCACAGAAGATATCAGCTCACTTCCAGTTCCATTTATTAAATTTGAGGGCAATAAATCAGAACATTTAGGGCAGTTATTTGTAACTCCTGAAATGATAGCAAAGAAAATTAAGAAGATGAAAGATAATAAATCACCTGGAGTTGATGGGATACCACCAAAACTGCTTAAGGAAATTGTTGAGCAAATTAGTGCACCACATGCAAAATTGTTTAACTTGTCACTAGAAGAAGGAATAGTTCCTTCAGAATGGAAAGAAGCAAACATTACGTCGCTATTTAAGAAGGGGTCGAGGAACAAGCCAAAAAATTACAGACCAGTGAGTTTATCATCAGTTGAAAGTAAATTACTCGAACCATTAATTAGAGACCACATGGTGGAATTCCTTGTAAAACATAAATTAATAAATACATCTCAACACGGATTCCTAAAAGCAAGGTCATGTCTAACCAATGTTTTTTGGAAGAAATTACAAAGTGGGTAGATGACGGGTCACCAGTGGATGTTGTCTATTTAGATTTTCAGAAAGCTTTCGATAAAGTGCCACGTCAAAGACTGTTACTAAAAGTTCATGGTATAGGTAATGATGTAATCAACTGGATAGAAAAGTGGCTTACACACACAGAAGACAGAGAGTAATAGTAGATGGTAAGATTTCAAACTGGAAATCTGTTTTGAGTGGGGTACCAATGGGATCAGTATTAGGCCCTATACTGTTTTTAATATATATAAATGATTTGGAGGATGACATATCTAGCAAAGTACTCAAATTTGCAGATGACACAAAAGTATTCAGAAAGGTTACTAATGATACAGATAAACAAAGTTTACAGGATGATCTAGAAAATTTTTTTAAATGGTAAGAAAACTGCCAAATGTTATTACATTTTTGAAGTGTAAATGTATACACATAGGATATGGAAACATGGACGAAGAATATAAAATGGGTGATGCTGTACTAGGTAGAACCACACAAGAAAATTACTTAGGAGTAACATTTAGTGCTGACATGAAAGATCAGAGCAATGTGGAATTGCTGCTTCGAAAGGAAATACAATTTTAGGGCTAATTGGGATAACTATAATGTATAAGAAGAAACAGCTAATTGCACCCCTGTACAAAGCAATAGTTAGACCACATTTGGAATATTGTATTCAAGCATGGAGGCCATATCGTAAAATGGACATAGACAAGCTAGAAAGAATACAACGAAGAGCAACTAAAATGATTCCAGAATTGAGAGACCTAAGTTACGAAAGTCGCTTATTACAATGTGGTTTGACAACACTAGAGACTAGGAGACTAAGAGGAGACCAAATAGAAGTGTTTAAAATAGTGAACGTTTATGAGGATGTTGATAGGAATATGTTCTTCAAACTTAAAGAAGGCAGTAGAACCAGAGGACACAAAGCAGCATTAGTTACGGAGCAGTGTAGGTTGGACATGAGAAAGTACTCTTTCTCACAGAGGGTGATAAATGAATGGAACAAACTGTCAAATAATTGTGTTAATGCTAGTAGTGTGAATATGTTTAAAAATAGAATTGACAGATATCTGATAAGGGCGGGCTACACATAGATGATACAATTGTTGAACTCTCGATAAGCCAATGGCTTCCTTGTCCACTTGCCATCTGGAACTTGTTGCTTGGGATGGCAATCTTGTTAAATCTTGTTAAATCATTGGTAAAACACGCAGTTTTCAATAAAACTATGATTTTCTGAAGGCAAAGTCCCAAATTATTCCGTTCGGTGATATAACTGACATCATGTTCCCTCAGAAAAGTTTACTGATGAAGCTATGAGCAACAATGGTACTAACCACCTATTTGACATACCTGGTGTACCTTCAGCGGCCACTTATGGTACCGACCACTTTAATAATACATCTATGCACTTCACCGGATCCCATTACTGCGTACCAGGTATACCACAACAGTTAATTAATCCGAAATTGGCCAAATCTGCATGCACGGCTTTCAAAGTTTGAAGTCAGTGTTCGAAGTGATCTATACACTTTATTGAAAACTCTACGTTAACGTAAAATAGTGACAGTTTCGTAGTATTTCAGATAATTGGCGGAGAGTGGCGCGTGTTTAATGCTATTCTCCGTCATTTGGCTGAGCTGCGTCTGTTTGTTTGCGCCAGACGGCCCTCCTCACTGCGTCGACGTAGCTGTGATTGGTGGGGGACTGGCCGGCTGCTACACGGCTTGGAAGCTGCGATACAGGGTAGGCTGCCTCTACTGTGTCGACGTTACTGCTTCACAGTGTTAAGGCCCGTGTATACGAGCGATGTGTGCCCCAGTTAGTCAGGCGACACCGTTTTGCTTGACATTGCATAGCTAAATTGTGTATGCGTTTAAACGAGCGATGTTGCAGGCACACACGATTTTATGTCTTTGATGTCGATCGATGATTGCCGATCGTCAAAATTGCCAACGACTATCGGCCAAATTGGGACCATTCCCAATTCTAATCACAATCGTAGCCGCACATTAGCATCGATAACCGATCTCGCAAGGGCGTTTACATGACCGGTTCTTGCACACGCGATACTGCGCGGCACTGTTTCAGCCGACCAATTAAATACTTAATTGAATAATTAAAATAATATATATTTTAGCTATTAGTGAAGCATGACACACGTTTTTGCAAATATCTTTGAATTAATTGCGGATTGTTGGAGGCAAAATGTTTTTACTAAAACGTTTTCTCTAATATGTTCCTGCCAGTGCTAATTACAATCTATCCTGTTCTACTCCACAAGGATCTTTCAGTGCATGTCTACGAAATGTCGAACCGAATCGGTGGTCGACTTTACACGCGGACTTTCCCGAAGATTCCCGAAGTCAAGCTAGAACTTGGCGGCGCGTACTACATGCCGTCCCGCCACCCTCGGATGGAGGCACTGGTTCGTTTGCTCGGTCTACGGGTCAAGAAGGTGAGAGAGCAGACGTCAATGCAGGATATGTTGTATTACATCCGGGACACGTTCGTCACGCACGGAGACCTGAACGCCACGGACGGCTTATTTCGCCTTGACGCGACCGAACAACGCATGCTACCACGTGACCTGCTCAAGTAGGTTTAATTAAAGGGAATATAAAACGATTTTCATTAGGTAACATATACGTATCTGATTGGGGATTTCGTATAATTAATTTTGTTATCTCTATGTAAATCTACATATAAATTAAATTAACAATATTATACTTTATCGTTTAATCTTTATTGCTGTAGTACATTTATAATTAGAAATGGTATATAATGTGAATTTAACATAGGCAGCCGAAGAACCCCAACGCTAGCCAAATGTTCCATGCCCAGAAAACGACAGTTGCAAAAATCAACAGATAAGACCACACTGAAAGAAGTGTATTACAAGTGAGCTTGGCAACCTAGGAGAGCGAGAGAGGGGATGTGCTGTTTACATGAATAACATATGTTTGTAAATATTGTAAGTGTACTTTCTGTGTAGAAATGTTGTAACTGTACTTTCTTTGTAGAAGCATCTTAGCAAGCAGAAGCGCTTTGTTGTCCGACGAAAGGTAATGTTTAGATAGTATTTTAATTCTTTATCAAATGTGTAGTTGTTATTTGTAACAATCGCACGTCCACACACGTATTCAGCACTTTCTTCAGTTTCTTGTATTTCAAGGAAACGTTGGCAAACTGAAGTGTATCTTACCTAAATGCATTTATACCGGACACACGTTGTGTAAATGTAACTAAATATTACCATTGCTATCGTGGTACTACAACCTGTGTCTTTGCCAGCCATCACGGTGGCCACCATCAGGACACGCATGTCATCTGCATGCAGCGTCACTTATGTACCACAGCAGCTGTCGTGTATACAGTGATCTACCACAGCAGCTGTCGTGTATACAGTGATCTACCACAGCAGCTGTCGTGTATACAATGATCTACCGCAGCAGCTGTCATGTACACAGTGATCTACCACATCAGCTGTCAGTAGTAGATATAGGTTTCTGGCAAAGCAATTCCGGTGTCCATGTGTCTGAACGACTTCCGGTTGCGCGCGCAGCCAATCAGAGCGCCCCCTGACGGTTGTAGGAACACCACAAACCATACGCAGCGCCCCCTAGCGACTGTAGGAGGTGTGCAGTCGGAGCACGAGCGGTGGTTACTAAAAATAGACATTGGGAAAAACCCACATATCGCTGACGTGGCGTTTAATTTTAATTTTAATTTTAATTTTAATTTTAATTTTAATTTTAATTTTTATTTTTATTTTTATTTTTATTTTTATTTTAAATTCAATGAAAACCTAGGGAAAACTCCACATATCGCTGACGTGGCCGTTATTGAGTACGGTATCAAAGAATAAGAGAGCTAATCAATCAGGGTTCACTACGTTAGCGGTGAATGGTGTAAAGAGCTGTGATTCGTCGGTTATAGTTTCATAAAAGTTATGCGTGTGAGTTTCATAAAAATCGTGGATGATTAATGAGGTAAGGAGGATGAATGGCTCGTGTGTCCATCTGGTGGGAGAAGGGTAGATGCTCGCAGGGCATACCGCTGACGTTGCGGTTAGGGTATATGCTCCCGTTTCGCGGAATGCAGCGGGCTACATACCATGTTAGGAATGCGGTCGTGTTGTATTCCGTAATATGACACCGCTCTGCCGCGTTCCCGAAAGGACGCATTAAGACGATACTAACAGCTGACTAGTGGATTTTGGTACTCGGGAAATGCGCGTTTTAAATAACCTGGCTATATGTAGTCATATTAGCGCTGTAGTTAAAGCGCTGGTTCGCCCACTGGATGTATGCAAGTCTGAACACGTTGAAAGATAAGCCCGTCATTTGCACAATGCTATGCAGTAATTTATTCGATGCCAGCTATGATGAAAATCGGGTTTCATTATTGTTATTTTTGTCGTTTCTCTAAGAAGAGTAGACCACGTGACGTCCTGTCTGCATAAATAATAAAAAACAGCTGTGTATGCATCAACGAGTTGACCTGTATGCGTACATCTAACATATTTAGGGTATTGGTTATCGTATGAATCATACATAGCACGAGTAATGAGAAAGAGTACCGATTTGTCTAAGAAAATACCGCTTTTATATGTATTATGTCACCCTTAGTTACGTATGTAATGCTTTTAAGCTTTACCACATTTATCTGCCTGTTAACATGTTAAGTAAATGTCACTTTTATTTGTATCTTACCACAGTTTAGCTACGTAATTGCCACGCTTGTCTGTGTGCTAACGCTTTTAGCATATTAAGTATCACTTTTAATTGTATGTTAACGCTATTTAGCTAAGTATATACCACATTCTATGTTAAGTTTGTTTTCGCAAAGTAAATATCACTTTTAGTTGTACGTTAACGCTTTTAAGCTAAGTAAGTACCAAATACAGCTACATGTTAATGAGTTTAGCTAAGTAAATACCGCATTTAGCTGTAGGTTAACGCTTTTAAGCTAAGAAATTACCACATTTAGCTGTATGTTAGCGATTTTACGCTAATTATTTACCATATTTACCTGCATATTAACGGTTTTAAGCTAAGCAAATACAACTTTTAGCTAAGTAATTAGCATTTTTAGCTAAGTAAGTACCATATTTAGTTGCAAGTTAACGCTTTTAAGTTAAGTAATTACCACATATGTTAAAACTGTTTGGTTAATAAATTACCACATTTAGCTGTATGTTAGCGCTTTTTACCTAAATAATTACCACATTTAGTTGTATGTTAACGCTTTTAAGCTAAGTAATTACCGCATTTAGCTGCGTGTTAACGTTTTTTAGCTAAGAAATTACCATATTTAGCTGTATGTTACTGCTGTTTAACTAAGGAATTACCACATTTAGCTGTATGGTAACACTTTTTAACTTTGTCAAAAAAGACAAGACGAGTGGGAGCGCACAAGTCACCTACCTGACACTTACAGTGTTCATTGTCACCTCACTAACCATTACAGGCCAATATTAACTGCGTCTGTAACGCTTTTTACCAAGTATACAATGCATTCAGCTATGTAGTAACGCGTTTAGCTACGTATGTCCGCCTGTCTGTTCGCTATCTTCATTTCCGTCCACTACCATCTTCGTATACAGTCCTGTATAGTCACCCCATGCACCAGAATATTCTTTCATTACTGGTCAGTTCACCCCATCCACAATTGCCCTTCGTAGTATCTTCAAACATTTTATTTACCGCCCATCTCTCCTTTCATTCATCCCCTCCCACTACCCCCTACATTGACCGCCGTTCGTCTACCTCTGCAAAAATATTCATCCATTACTGGCCACCTGCATCTCCATCCACATCCGTTCGTTGACTCTTCATCCATTAATGCCCTCCACCCCCAATCTTCACATACGTCTGACTGCAAGAAGTGGCGAAATAACGATTTAGCAAAACAACCTTTTCCTTTAATTGTGTGACATTTTTGTGTCTTTTTTTTAACTACGTATGCGTTTTTGTCACATATGTAAAGCTGTTTGCCAAGGATGTAACACATTCACTATGCAACGCGTTTAGCTGTTCTTCCCGTAAAATACACGGTCAACTTAATTAGGTCAAATCTCAACTTAATTAAGGCAATTGATTATAATGTATATAACACTTGGTATTACTCATTATCTACTCTGTCTACATACTTGATTTTATTACTGTACATACTGCATGGTTGAATGTGATTTCAAGTATGTTTTTATGCTATCTCCTCAGTGTAAGACGTATTTCCATTTTTTTTTACAATAAAGTTATTATAATTATATTATTATTATTATTATGTCAAATGAACTAGGTCAAATGGCAACATTAATTAGGTCAAATATCATATGATTTGAAGTCAAAACACAAACTTTTCGAAATATAATGGAGCGTTTAGGGTGGCGCCCTCGTATCCGTTTCGCTACCCCCTAAACCTAACCCTACCCTAACCCAACCCCTCCTATCGCTACCCTCGAGTTCTAACCCTACCCTAACCCTGACCCCTTCCTAGCGAAACGGACGTTGGAGCCTGCACCAGACAGTGACAGCTATTGCGTCATGGGGAACCGTGTCTACTGCAAGGCATGTGCTTTTCCTGCAGCTAGATTTTTACTTCCCATTACGTAAGCGATTTCTTGACGACTGCACTCTCGTCCGGCGTATTTATCTTGCTCCAGGAGTAACCCTTGTGCAAACTGGATCTTTTGAAATTAATGAGCAGTGACGTTTTTTCTATACCAGCTATCATGTACTTAGTAACAATGTATCAAATGTCATTAACTAACCAAATTACGGACACATATGAATGTAGGGGCAATGTATGGAGTTGCTCTTAGGGACAGTCAGACGGAGGTAAATGGTGGAAGTGGTGACCAGTAATGGAAAAAAGGTCAACGGATGGTACATGCTGTGGAGACAGCGCTGTGTATGCCATTGGAAGAATAGCTAAACGCGTTACTACATAGTGAATGTGTTACACACTTATAAAACAGCGTTACATGTGTGACAAACCGAATTAGCTAAGATTGGTAAAATATCACGCAGTTAAATAAAAATACACAAAAATGTCACAACAAAAGAAAATAACAGGTCACGCAGTTAAAGAAAATGACTGCGAAATGTCTCGCAGTTAAAGAAAATACCAATTGTCTCATCGTGTGTGTCTACCGGCGGGAGTATACACATTTTAAAAGCATGCAACAATGTTTCCATTCACGAGACTACCAATGAAACACGAATACTAAAATAGTTGCTGATGTCATTGCAGTCGTTGCGCATTCTTTTTTATTTTTTCTTTCATACACCCAGTCAAGAAAATTACAGCCTAATTTA
Organism: Lamellibrachia satsuma; assembly: GCA_033239005.1. NCBI lineage: Eukaryota > Metazoa > Annelida > Polychaeta > Sabellida > Siboglinidae > Lamellibrachia > Lamellibrachia satsuma. The sequence goes on from BSQZ01000055.1 coordinate 3,698,356, forward strand.
ATCTCTTTGACAAATTCGCAATTAACTCTGAATTAAGTGCTCGCTTAACAGTAGGTATTACAGGATAGTTCACAGTCGTGTTACCCAGGTGTCTAAAAAGGCCTGCAGTAACTATTCCAGTCACTAGCCTGAGAACACATCCTAGAGTATCGTAGCACTAACAAGACAACTTGGTTCACCAAAGGTTTAAAACGTGCTGGGGTCAAGAAAAAGAGGCTGTATACAGCATTTGTTATATCTATATATTCTGAATCTGCGCATATGTACAAAACTTACAAAAGCAAATTAACAATTATATTAAGACCCACTAAAACAGCACTACAGAAAACAATATTAAAGGTACCTGGAATTGGATTTAATTTTTTGTTGTTGGTACAAATGGTGGTCCAAATCTAGCAAAACATATTTCATTGTCTGATAAGTATGTGTATATTTAATGCAATCAACGAAGAGCATGCAAAAATACAAATACAACATGTGATAAACTAATATTTAGGTTTCAAGAATGGTGTGTGTAGTAGATAAAAGGTTGATTCCATAGATACAGTAGAATCAGTTACAAAAAAGCACCCGTTGGAAACAGCCACCCCTTAAACCCCGTGTTTTTGTCAGATCTACACATTTGTACATCTCACCAGCCTCTGTAATCAGACCAGTTTATCTTGGTCACATGGGTGGCCTATTTAGAAGACTCTAATATGTATGTAGTTTTTTTCACCATCCATTTTTTTATGTTATTAAAGCATTTCGCCAGTTTTCAGTTGAGGGTATTGGAATATAAAAAAATATATGGTTATGTATTTATATGATAATACAATTAAAATAAATATGATATGAACTGGATGAAGCTGATATACCCTGCTATATTTATATTATATATGGATCCCAAGTTCACGGATGTTTGTGTATGAAATATACAGAAACAATATGCGATACCAGGCCACTTTGGAAGTAGAATATAATACACAACATATGCAATACGCACACACACACACACACCCAGGATAATTTAACAATAGTGTTGTTGAGATTTTTGTTTAGATTGCTCAAAGTGTACAGTAGAAAAAATATCTACGAAAAAACCTTTCATATGTTTATATTGTAGGTTAGCGATGTTAAACATTTGCTGTCATAGCATCATTACTTCAATACCGCAGGAAACCTAATAACGATTTTATTTTCCAACAAATATTCACATAACTGTTTGATTATTTTTAACCAAACATGCCATAACTTTGTAAGAAAATTTAAAATTGTGTCAGTTTTAACAGGATGTCGGTTAAATTCCAGACTTGTCAACATTTATTGTTTGGGTGACTGCTTTTATATTTCTAGTTGATAAGATACAAGGTGAACGGTTTAATTTCGATACGCCACCATAAAAGGGTATCATATGACCAGATACCCGGTGCGGCAATCTTTTATACATTCAATAAAAATGGTACAGCAAAAATGACACATGGTTTAGAAAATGGTAGAGAAATGTCATACAGTTTAAAAAATTACAGACACAGGGCTAACGCCATGATGTTATGACGCTCGTATATACAGTTAGCAAATTAAAGTGTACCACAATTAACTAAGATTAGTCATACAATGCAAGTGTACCAAAACAAACATAAACTATAGATGCAGTTCTTACAACGATGCAGGTTGTTACATCGATCGTAACAGCGCTAGCCGCACCCCGTTCGTTGCTAAGGCAACCGGAGTCCACAGTCCACGGTCCACTCGTTCGTCTATACTGATGTACTTACCTCGCCCAGTGTTTTAAAATAGCTCTCTGCTATAGCGCGCCCCGATAGGCGTGGTATTACAATAATAATTCATAATCATATTATGTAATACTTGTAGTGATTTTGTTTATATTACTATATTCTGACGATTATGTTCATAATTAATTGTTTTGTACTTATTGCATTGTTTGGTTAGTTATAACAAATATATTATAATCATACGCAGAGTTTGTTCTTTTCTTCACAGAACCTAGCTTAGATAGATTTAAGTGCAAATGACCGGCTTATCGTTAAACTTGTTCAGACTTGCATACGTCCAATGAGCAAACCAACGCTTTAACAACAATGCTAATATCACTACAGAAAACCGTGTTATTTATCACGCGCATTTCCTGAGTACCTTAGCATACAGGTGAATGTGGTAAATACTTAGTTTCAATGCGTTAACATGCAACTAAATGCGATAAATACTTAGTTAAAAAGCGTTACCATACAGCTAAATGTGGTAATTCCTTAGTTAAACAGCAGTAACATACAGCTAAATATGGTAATTTCTTAGCTAAAAAAACGTTAACACGCAGCTAAATGCGGTAATTACTTAGCTTAAAAGCGTTAACATACAACTAAATGTGGTAATTATTTAGGTAAAAAGCGCTAACATACAGCTAAATGTGGTAATTTATTAGCCAAACAGTTTTAACATATGTGGTAATTACTTAACTTAAAAGCGTTAACTTGCAACTAAATATGGTACTTACTTAGCTAAAAATGCTAATTACTTAGCTAAAAGTTGTATTTGCTTAGCTTAAAACCGTTAACATGCAGGTAAATATGGTAAATAATTAGCGTAAAATCGCTAACATACAGCTAAATGTGGTAATTTCTTAGCTTAAAAGCGTTAACCTACAGCTAAATGCGGTATTTACTTAGCTAAACTCATTAACATGTAGCTGTATTTGGTACTTACTTAGCTTAAAAGCGTTAACGTACAACTAAAAGTGATATTTACTTTGCGAAAACAAACTTAACATAGAATGTGGTATATACTTAGCTAAATAGCGTTAACATACAATTAAAAGTGATACTTAATATGCTAAAAGCGTTAGCACACAGACAAGCGTGGCAATTACGTAGCTAAACTGTGGTAAGATACAAATAAAAGTGACATTTACTTAACATGTTAACAGGCAGATAAATGTGGTAAAGCTTAAAAGCATTACATACGTAACTAAGGGTGACATAATACATATAAAAGCGGTATTTTCTTAGACAAATCGGTACTCTTTCTCATTACTCGTGCTATGTATGATTCATACGATAACCAATACCCTAAATATGTTAGATGTACGCATACAGGTCAACTCGTTGATGCATACACAGCTGTTTTTATTATTTATGCAGACAGGACGTCACGTGGTCTACTCTTCTTAGAGAAACGACAAAAATAACAATAATGAAACCCGATTTTCATCATAGCTGGCATCGAATAAATTACTGCATAGCATTGTGCAAATGACGGGCTTATCTTTCAACGTGTTCAGACTTGCATACATCCAGTGGGCGAACCAGCGCTTTAACTACAGCGCTAATATGACTACATATAGCCAGGTTATTTAAAACGCGCATTTCCCGAGTACCAAAATCCACTAGTCAGCTGTTAGTATCGTCTTAATGCGTCCTTTCGGGAACGCGGCAGAGCGGTGTCATATTTCGGAATACAACACGACCGCATTCCTAACATGGTATGTAGCCCGCTGCATTCCGCGAAACGGGAGCATATACCCTAACCGCAACGTCAGCGGTATGCCCTGCGAGCATCTACCCATCTCCCACCAGATGGACACACGAGCCATTCATCCTCCTTACCTCATTAATCATCCACGATTTTTATGAAACTCACACGCATAACTTTTATGAAACTATAACCGACGAATCACAGCTCTTTACACCATTCACCGCTAACGTAGTGAACCCTGATTGATTAGCTCTCTTATTCTTTGATACCGTACTCAATAACGGCCACGTCAGCGATATGTGGAGTTTTCCCTAGGTTTTCATTGAATTTAAAATAAAAATATAAAATAAAAATAAAAATAAAAATAAAAATAAAAATAAAAATTAAAATTAAAATTAAAATTAAAATTAAAATTAAAATTAAAATTAAAATTAAAATTAAAATTAAAATTAAAGTTAAAGTTAAAATTAAAATTAAAATTAAACGCCACGTCAGCGATATGTGGGTTTTTCCCAATGTCTATTTTTAGTAACCACCGCTCGTGCTCCGACTGCACACCTCCTACAGTCGCTAGGGGGCGCTGCGTATGGTTTGTGGTGTTCCTACAACCGTCAGGGGCGCTCTGATTGGTTGCGCGCGCAACCGGAAGTCGTTCAGACACATGGACACCGGAATTGCTTTGCCAGAAACCTATATCTACTACTGCTGTCGTGTATACAGTGATGTACCACAGCAGCTGCCGTGTACACGGTGATGTATACATACAGTAGCTGTCGTGTACGCAGTAATGAAACGCAGCTACTGATGTTTACGCAGCAATGTAACACAGCAGCTGCCGTGTACACACCCGGGTGTAGCACAGCAGCTGCCGTGTATATAATGATGTAACACAGTAACTGCCGTGTACGTAGTGGTGTAAAACAGCAGCTGCCGTGTTCACAGTGATGTAGCACAGCAGCTGCCGCGTTCACAGTGATGTAGCACAGCAGCTGCCGCGTTCACAGTGATGTAGCACAGCAGCTGCCGCGTTCACAGTGATGTAGCACAGCAGCTGCCGCGTTCACAGTGATGTAGCACAGCAGCTGCCGTGTACACAGTGATGTACACGGTAATCGCCACTACTGCCATTATAACTACACAGTTTGCGGGACGCCCTCGTCGAAGCCGCTAGTCCAGAAGCCGTCCGATTTCTCCAAGCGACGCTGCCAACGACGCATTTCCACGATGACGTCAATGCGCAGGTACGTAAACCGTACATCGTCTCTTGAGAAGTACGTCGCTCTAAAACGCTCTGCTGTTAATAAAGTTGTATCGTTCTCCCACAGGAGACCAGAAACGTGTGGAACATATCGGGACTATGCTATTACATTTTGTCAAAGATATTGCGACAACTCTGGTTTCAACATCCAAACATGTTTTGCCTACGTAAACACGTTAGCCTCCAAAGTTTATCGTGCATGGCTGGTTTGTCAAGGGTTCCTAAACTTTGGATGTGTGCATGCGTACACGTATGCGTACGAATGTCTATTCTGAATATATGTCTGTTCTGCCTGCCTGCCTGCCTGCCTGCCTGCCTGCCTGCCTGCCTGCCTGCCTGCCTGCCTGCCTGCCTGCCTGCCTGCCTGCCTGCCTGCCTGCCTGCCTGCCTGTGTATTTGTTTGTCGTATATATCCGAACGCCTGCTAGCCAACATAATTTTATGAACTGTAAATTGGACCGATGCCTTTCCAACGTAGATGCTCCTGTCATCGATGACGTCACCCGAAGACACTGCTGAAGATTTCGGCCGCGCGACCCTGGAGCAAGGCATGGACATTCTGCCTCGGACGCTCATGACCAGTGCCCTTGCGCAGAGTACCAAGTAAGACGCGAACTATGCTACACATGCATTTCGGAACACGAACATGTGTTAATTGTGTTATTTACTGTGATCTCCTTGCAAAAAATAACTCATAAAATATATGTAGCCTATGTCGCAATGCTCCCTTGTTACGAAGTCACGTTGCAACGTTGCAAAGTGACGTGTTTTTTTTATCGTTATCTATCATATTTAATTGCATTTTGATATCACGCTGATCCGAAACACTACAAGGCCAACTTGTATACATAGCAGCAAAGCCATTAAGAATATTTTGCGCGTGTAAGTTATGTTTCACTGGCTTCTTCCGCTCCATTTTGTCGTTAAAGTTTGCCGGTAATGTTTGAATATTAGTTCTCGTGGATTTACTTTTGTTTGTCGCCACGTATGTGTGTCTTAGCTCATGCAGTTTTTAGTTAGTGCAATCAAAGAGTAAACTTGTTCACTGTAGACACGACATGTAGTTGTACTGTATAGATAAAACTTACAAAAAGTGAGGTCTAATTTACGGCTACTGGGGTTAGCCACGGTATCCTTGGGCAACGCAACAGCGGACTCTAGAGCACGCAGACTTACGTAACGACGCGTGAGTCACAGGACTGTTTGTCAAACACGTGGCGCCTGTACCAGGGTGCACGAGAAACAGACTATTCCCACACATCATTCACGCTACTACACCAAACAATCTATGGCGATTGCCCCACCCTGGGCGACGACGCTGACATCCGACGAATGGTTTTTATGTTTTAAGTGTTTTGTTTTGTTTTCGTAGCACATGCTTACGGAATCCATAGCAACCCTCATTAACCTCCGGACCTCAGTTACGCTATCAGACGATTCATAAAGAAAGTGCATGTTAAATATGTGGCTAGTTTGTGGTGTCGCTACGTCTGCTACAGTGTTGTAAAGTGTATTTATGTACACATGCGACATAACTGGAAAACACACACACCCGATAATTATACAAATAACAACAATATTTTAATGCAAACAAACGTCCACATTATGTAGCCGTAATGCAAGTTATATCGTGAATGTGATCCGATATTTGGTAGACGCAATGCCTGAGCCGAGGCCGTACATGTAAGACTTTGTCGTATGATCCGGTCGTGTTAGTTGGACAGCCAACTAACCCCCCTTTCGCCTGATATAGTCATATTGTTAATTATTTGTTTCTAGCATCTCACCCTTGAAACTGAAAAAAGTTAGAACATCTAAGATAACTATCACCGATTCGTGAAAATAAACGTATTGTCATATCTGCACAACCAGATAAGATATATATAAAAATAACGAACAGAAAACAAGATGGCAACCTTATTAGTGTTAAACATGGTTGCCGACGATGCGATTGCCTACTATAGGCCTATCTCAACTTCGGCAACCAGATAACACAAACTGATGATTAAACTAACTTTCCCTGTGTTATCAGATGTGGAGAATTACATAGAATCATAATTCTTGAAAAACAAAATACAGTTGAAACAACATGTTGTCATGTTATTGTGTGTGTGTGTGTGTGTGTGTGTGTGTTTGTGTGCGTGCGTGCGTGCGTGTGCGTGTGCTCGAGCGCGTGCGTGCGTGCCTGTGAACTATACGAAAACGAGCATACCGCATAAATATATAAAATGATTATCCATACACCGCTATTTATTTGATAAGCATATTTTACTCGCCTTCATCAAATGGCTTGTTAGTTTGCTGACCATTGGTCCTCTTCGTCTTCATCGCACTGAACGCGTCTACTCTTCTCATTTGGGCATGGAGCAGCAACATATTGTGCGTGCCATGTTGGAGCTGTTGCAGCTGCATCGTTGCCTGCTGCTTGACATCTAACATTGATATGTGCACTTTTTCTACTTGAGCAACCCTAGCAAGATGTTAGCAGGGAAGGTAGTTGGATTGAGTGTACTGGACCCCTCCTCCTGCAGCCAATCGCACGCAGTAGGGTCTAGCACTGGCGGGTTGGGTCCAAGGAATGTAACCAAACGGCAACTCGAAGATGGGCTCTAGCCACATGTACTTGGAAGGCTTCACATGTGGGTGGCAGTGAACATAGTTTTGGTGTGCTGACCATGCTTCTACCAACTTTGGTGCACTTCAGTCATTGAATGACATCTATGCAGATGATAATAGGCCAGCATGAAGTGTGTTGCTTGTTCCATGACGTCCGAAGGTTGTGCGCAGGTGCTGCCCAACAAGTTCACCAGATCTAAGAACTTGCAGCCTTATCAATGCCAAAGTATGACGCGACAGTATCACAACCTGTGAGACCGTGAGTAGCCAGTACGTCTGGGATGATGGAGTTGTGCTTTTTCTGCTGCTGCGTTGATGTGTAGGACAACTCGTCCACGAACTGGCGAAACCATCAGAACCCTGCACGATACACTGCCGTAATAACAGATATGATACACTGCCCTAATAACAGAAATGATACACTGCCCTAACAACAGATATGATACACTGCCCTAATAACAGAAATGCAACAAAAAGATGGTTATATCTGTGTCATCATCCGCAACGACTAGATTGTTGCACACTCATCTTGTTCAGCCAGACGTTTTGACGCTTCCATCTTGGGCGCATCCTTGAGATTGGATTTGGTTTTGGTATTCTTCATATTTCCAACTTGTTGACCCCTGGTCGTATGTCCTGCAGTGTTGTAATCGTTTCTCCAGTTCAGTGGCGAGCTATCCTGGCCACTAACGTTGCAGCAGAAAAACCGCTACATCGTCCCAGGCGTGCTGGCTGTGGCGGCCTTACAGGTTGTGATACTGTGGCGTTATACTTTGCCATTGGGAAGACTGCAGCTCTTATAGTTCTTAGATCTGGTGAAAATCCATTTCAAGCCCAAAGTTGGTAAAAGCAAAGCCAGTGCACCAAAACTATGTTCACTAATAATAAATAATAATAATAATATATTTTATTTGGTATAGCGCCAGATCAAAACATTTTCGTGGCGCTCCACAACATATTAAAAATACATAAAATAGTGAAGGATTGCAAAATCAAGAAATAAATCTAATTAAGATGCTACTAGTAATAAAAATTATTTAAAATAAGTACAGCAATAAAATAGTGTAGAATTATTAAATAAGGAAATAACTAAATAAATATATTAGCTGCTAGTAATAAGAATTATTATAAATTAATATAGCACAATAATTATATAGCAATACAATAAATACTAATAAATAAATAAATGTATATGTATGATTAATAATAATAAATAATTTAGTAAACTATTTTTATAATAATATTTATTGGTAAAATAATGTTAACTATCATGAATAAGATTACTAGAATAGTCATAATTAAATTTCTATGTGAAACCTCTCAAGAAAATGTGACCAGGGCCCATCTTCGAGTTGCAATTTGGCTACGTTACTTGGACCTAAGCCTGCCAGTGTTAGACCCTACTGCGCACGGTTTGCCGCAGGAGGACGGGTCCGGTGCAGAGATAGATGAGTCTTAGTCCGCAGCGGTGCAGCTGCTGCAGCTACAACATGGTATGTACAATATAGCTCCTGCCAGTATGGGCATGAATACCTAAAAGAGAGGAGTATATTCGTTCAGTGTGATGAATATGAGAACTGATGCTTAGAAAAGTAACAAGCAATTTGATGATGGTGAATAAAACATGCTTATCTAATAGATGGCGGTGTCCAAATGATCATTTCGTATATTTATGCGATATGCCCACTATCGTATAGTTCACATACACATAATAATATGGTAACACGTTGTCTCAAGTGCATTCTTAAAAAGAAATTATGATTTTATGTGATTATTCACATCTGATAAAATAGGGAACGTTAATTCATTCATAATTTATATTATCTGTATTATTATAGTTGTATATCGCATCGTCGGCAATAAATGTCAGCACGCATATGGCCGCCATCTTATTTTTTATAATTACTGTTTTTTTAATAATGGCGGCTTCGGGTTTTTTTGTGCGTGAAAACATATAAAAACACATTTTGACCTAGTTGCAAAAAATATGGTAATAAGTTTATTGTCACGATTCCGTGAAGGCCATCTTGGATTTTCTCACTTTTTTCACTTTCCCCAAGGGTAAGACATCCACACCCACCTGAATATCGTCATACATATGCTAAGAGATGAATAATCAACATTAAGAAAAAGTATATCAGACAAAAAGGGCTTCCCCATCGGCTGTCCAACTATGTAGCGGGGTCACCGCGCAGCGGCAGCGTTAGACCATTGCTCCTGTGTGATTAGTAGTTTCGTAATGACCATTGTTTATATTCATTGGCGTTGTTGGCATTGTCCGCTGACCGAAGTGTGAGTCCATTGGTAGTATTAGTCGGCCACACTAACCCCGAGCCTTCTGGTGGATCGTAAACCTCATGTTTAACTGCCGCTTTGGTAGTAGTGAGGTGGCCATTATATACAGTACAAATAGGAACGTAATTTTGGTAGTAGTGAGGTGGCCATTATATACAGTACAAATAGGAACGTAATTTTGGTAGTAGTGAGGTGGCCATTATATACAGTACAAATAGGAACGTAATTTTGGTAGTAGTGAGGTGGCCATTATATACAGTACAAATAGCAACGTAATTACCTGTGGTCGATATCCAGAAACACAATTCATCTGGTAACAAATGCAAATCGACAAGGAAAAAATTATCACAAATGTCCAGGCTTTGTCTCCATATTTATTTATGATTGTATACATTCTTTTAAACAACACAAACATCCCAAGAAAACATTGCAAGCTAATGTATTATCGAGATTAATGTTTGAGTTCAAACAAATATATGACAAATAGTTAATAATTAATAAAAAATATAAAAAGAATAATAATTTTAATTGTTCCTTAAATAAACAATCAGAAGTTAGTTTGGAATGCGCTGTGGTTTCATCGAAGCGTGTTATACATGGTCAATCAAGCAAGACAACAACACAGTAGTATGACTATAAGTGACACTGGAGTCTCAGGTGTGAGGTCTACCTTATAAAATGCGTATGCACCGTGGTACATGTTTTATTGAAGTGACTAGGTAGGGAAAAATACTTGCAGTCTTGCAAGAAACACGCTTTCCAAAAGCTCTGACTTAAATACATGTTATGCACTAAAGTGATCAACAATTCAGAAAATAAAGTTTAACGTGTGTTGATATGTTTCCATGTGTGCGCATTATAAAACTACGGGCCTCAATCATGATATGTACATGACAAAAACTTTTACAAAATAGTTCACACAATACTGTTTCTCTGGCAGAATCCGTCTGAATCTTGGCTTTCGTCTGAAGAAGCTAACTCGGTCTGACGGCGTCTACAACCTGGAGCTCATCAAGACAGAGACGTCCCAATCCAGCACGACAGACACAGTGGTACAAACATATTATGTTAAGCGCTGGATTAAGGGGCTCGTACGACTGCTGTACTATTGGTCATGTTGCATTATTTTTGTTTTATTACCTTGTTAGTAAAATATTGGTGTACTCAGGTGAGCTTAATGTTAACAAGTATTCACGCTTTCAACATTTTCCCTCAAAAACAAATATCGGGAGTACTCGTTGTCCCAATCAGCTCCGTTTGCGCAAATATTAGCCTTTCTGCAACTGCAACTTGTGCGGTTGTATACGCGACTTCCTCTTGTTTGTTTCGATAGGGTAACGCGACAGTGTGCGCCCATCGTGTTGTGATGGCTCTGCCGCCAGAGGCGCTGCAAAACATCCAATGGCAGCCGCTGGAGGAAGCCAGTTGGTTGAAGACAAACTTGCCCTCAGTGACCTGCGTTCCGACCACCAAAGTCTTCCTGGCTTTCCCCAAGAACGGCTCCACAGAAGAAGACACACACGGCCGTTCAAACAGCAGCAACAACACCAGCGCTGACACTACCAGTGCTGACAACACCACCGCCAGTACTCTGACAAGTGACGTTACGAAAGACGAAAGGGAAGCAACCGACGACGTAGGATTGACAACTTTGACACCCATCGAGGAGATAAGCAGCGCCAACACCACCACCACCACGATTAACACCATCACAACGGTGAACACCACCACCGCGTTTAACACCACCACCACGGTTAACACCACCACCACGGTTAACACCATCAGCACAATGGACAGCAGCAACACTGAGATGAACATGACATATAATGGTGTCACCTATGACGACTTGACAAACGGAAGTGACGTCAGCAACATATCCCTTTCAACGGTGACAACACCAGCCACCAACAGCAACAACGACACGACTGCGACAACTACCAATGAGATGAACACGGTGTATAATAATGTCACTTATGAAAACTCAAACAACGGAAGTAACGTCAGCAACATGTCCCTTACAACTGTGACAACACCAGCGACCAACAGCAACAACGACACGACCGTGACAACTACCTATGAGACGAACACGGTGGATAAAAACGTCACTTACAACAACTCAAACAACGGAAGTGACGTCAGCAACATATCCCTTTCAACGGTGACAACACCAGCCACCAACAGCAACAACGACACGACTGCGACAACTACCAATGAGATGAACACGGTGTATAATAATGTCACTTATGAAAACTCAAACAACGGAAGTGACGTCAGCAACATGTCCCTTACAACTGTGACAACACCAGCAACCAACAGCAACAACGACACGACCGTGACAACTACCTATGAGACGAACACGGTGGATAAAAACGTCACTTACAACAACTCAAACAACGGAAGTGACGTCAGCAACATATACGTATCAACGGTGACAACACTGGCTATGAGCAACAATGACACGACTGCGACAACGACTTGCTGTAGTCCTACCGCCTCCAAGCTCAGTCGTCTACGCACGGACATGCCGATGCGCTACGTGGAGGACATCACTCCGGATGACATTAACTCTACCGTCTTACAGGCCGTCTTCGCCTCGGGTCCGCACGCCGTCTATTGGGACAGCCTAATAGGAGGCCCCACTTTCCGCGGGTCTCTGTCAAACGCAGAACCAGTCTCCGAGAAACTCGTCAAGTATTTGCGCGCATATCTAAGACGTCTAGCGCTGGTAATAGCAGCTGACACAGCAGCGCCGCCTAGTGACGCTGTCGTGCAGCGCTGGAGTGGCGCCTGGCACGTGTGGAAGCCGTCAGTTCAGTGGAAGCAAGTGTCGGATCGAATGCTCAAGCCCATCCTGGATGATAACATATTCATCGTTGGGTCGGCCTTCGCTGCTGGGCATCTGCAGATGTACGCTGAAGGCGCGCTGCAGACGGTTGACGCCATGCTACGTATCTTGTGACGAGCAGTGAACTCCTCACCCGAATACTTTACACGACAACGACTGCGCTTACAAGCTCCTTCTTTTCTCTTTTGATACATGCTCCAAACTACCGTTTTCAACGGCTTACTCAGGAGTGTTTTCAAGCGGTTTTACAGAGACCACCAGCTACGTGTGTCCACGACAGGTTACACGTTGTGGTGTTGTAATCACAATCACACTTGGACAAAATTTAATAAGTTTTATTCACTTTTATTCACACAGCTTCACGGAACACGTCCGCGTGGCAGAATGTCTTGTCCAAGATGATAATATATATCCATGCGCCCCCGAAGAGCATCGCTTGTCCGCTGCATACACACACACACACACGCACGCACACGCACATACACCCGCAGGTGTGTGTGTGTATATATATATATATATATGCATAGGTATTTATATATATATATATATATATATATATATATATATATATATATATATATATATATATATATATATATATATATATATATATATATATATATATATATATATATATATATATATATATATATATATATATATATATATATATATATTATATATATATATCATATGCTATATATATATATATATATATATATATACAAGTAGATGTGTATGTACGATATGTCACTTGCATGTGGGATCTTTTACTTCCCCTGGTATAGACACCAGCTAGAAGGAACTAACAGCTTTTGGTGTTTCATCTGAAAGACACAGGCAAAGCTGGATTAACGAAATTGCCCAAGTTCCTAAACGGCAACAACTCCCGTCCTCTCCATTGACAGTGCGACGCTCTAACCGCCGAGCCACCATCTAGACACAGCCGTGCGTTGATTTCCTGTGCCAGTAACCTCGTTTCGGCGTCCTATGTCGTTTCTGTTTTCACACGATAGACATCTTTAATCTACGCTTTCGGATATATAATTTCAAAGTAAGTAAGACATGTTTAGTAAAGTCGCGGCAAGTTCTTGGATGAAGCAGGCTCGTTACCAATTAGTCAATGCTGACTGTATTGGCTCCAGTGTGATGTTGTATTGGCACCAGTGTGATGTTGTATTGGCTCCAATGTGATGATGTATTGGCACCAGTGTGATGTTGTATTGGCACCATTGTGATGTTGTATTGGCTCCAGTGTGATGTTGTATTGGCTCCAGTGTGATGTTGTATTGGCTCCAGTGTGATGCTGTATTGACACCAGTGTGATGTTGTATTGGCCCCAGTGTGATGCTGTATTGGCACAAGTGTGATGTTGCATTGGCACCAGTGTGATGTTGTATTGGCTCCAGTGTGATGCTGTATTGGCACCAGTGTGATGTTGCATTGGCACCAGTGTGATGTTGTATTGGCTCCAGTGTGATGTTGTATTGGCTCCAGTGTGATGTTGTATTGACACCAGTGTGATGTTGCATTGGCACCAGAGTGATGTTGTATTGGCTCCAGTGTGATGTTGTGTTGGCTCCAGTGTGATGCTGTATTGGCACCAGTGTGATGTTGTATTGGCCCCAGTGTGATACTGTATTGGCACCAGTGTGATGTTGTATTGGCCCCAGTGTGATGCTGTATTGGCACCAGTGTGATGCTGTATTGGCACCAGTTTGATGCTGTATTGGCCCCAGTGTGATGCTGTATTGGCACCAGTGTGATGCTGTATTGGCACCAGTGTGATGTTGTATTGGCCCCAGTGTGATGCTGTATTGGCTCCAGTGTGAAGCTGTATTGGCACCAGTACGGTGTTGTATTGGCTCCAGTGTGATGTTGTATTGGCTCCAGTGTGATGCTGTATTGGCACCAGTATGGTGTTGTATTGGCTCCAGTGTGATGCTGTATTGGCTCCAGTGTGATGCTGTACAGACCAGACCTTCGTCATATTCCACCGGCCACATTCTCTGTAGTCGTTCCACTTACATTTACGCTGGCATGTGTGCGTGCGTGCATGCGTGCGTGCGTGTGTGTGTGTGTGTGCGTGTTTTTATGGGTGTTGTTTGTACGCATGAAATTAAATACACATGAAAGATGGACGTGGTTGATATTATGTTGTGGCACAACTGATATCTATATGTGTTCCAAATAAAAAAATATTGTAATACACTGCCAATTGACTGTATTGTTAGACGATCACATATGTTTTTCATATAGTATATACGACTGAGCACATTTGATATCGCTGGTTGATTAGCCATCACCCCTACTGTCGAATGGGCTAGGCCTCGAATGCGTAAGCGAAGCCAAGCTGTTCACTGCTGTAAAAAATAAATGTGGCGATAATGATGAGTGTTAATCACAGTCAAACCACCGCCTGAGCAGTTTAAGCATTGCACATTTTCACATGATATTAGCACGAAGGATGACGCAAGCAACATGTTCACTCTCCCTGTTCGTATTCTGCTATATGCAGGCAGTGGTGGGCAGCTCGGAGAGACTGGAGATAATGGTGGAGGTAGGACGGACGGACATGTCTTGGCGTTATGTTGCATCTCGTTAAACATTTGTTGGTCGTGGGTGTCGATGCAACAGGCAACAGAAGTGTTAAACGTTCCCCGTTTGTCATAAATAGTAGTCGTCCGGAATTGAATATCCTTTTTGACAGCGCGGTAAAACATTTCCTGTGGATGTTGAAAAGATCCCGATCAAGTCGGGACGTTGGTACACATCCACAACAGAAACAAACTGGCGGACGCTAATCGGGTTCACCGATCGGTTGATTGGAACATAATTGATTATTTTGAATAAATTTACGGCGACGTAAATACAACGGAGAAACAAAGAGTTGCTTCGAGTGGGTGACAATGGGATGCACCGTTTAACCTTAGTCAACCCGAGTAGCCACAGTGTATCGTAAACACAGTAGAACTGCTTGACTGACATAGGATGTGAACCTGATACATATTTAAGCTCAAATATCCGAAAGCGCTCGTGTCACGTAATTAATTTACTACGACCGTTACGAGTGTGTGGCGTAGTGCAGCTGGCTGCGCAACGTTACCACAACACAGTGCACCAGTTTACAAAGCATCGCGCATGATGTACGGACGTATAGTGTGGATGTTACTATGCGAATGTTCATATGAACGTCAATACAAAAACACCAGCTCCTTCCTCTAACTGTCATATAACTGTCATATATATATATATATATATATATATATATATATATATATATATATATATATATATATATATATATATATATATATATATATATATATATATATATATATATATATGACATTAAGAAAGTATACTTATAATATATATATATATATATATATATATATATATATATATATATATATATATATATATATATATATATATATATATATATAGTATATATATATATATGCGTGCGGGTATGTGTGGGCGTGCGTGCGCGTGTTGCGTGCGTGCGTGCGTGCGTGCGTGCGTGCGTTCGTGCGTTAATGCTTGTGCATGTGCTAGCGTGTGGATATTTGTGTAAACATAGAAACCACGAGAATAGCACTAATGTGTTATTTGTTGGTGGATCTGTACTTCAGTATAAGCCGGACGACTGCACGGAGTTCGCGGACATTGGAGACCTGGTCGAGGTCCATTACACGGTTAGTAAGGCGTCCTCCAGTTAATCAATCGACTAATCAATCAATCATTTAATGAATATTTTATTTCTGACTCAACTAATACAAAAACATGGGCAGTGAAACAGCTCTAGAATGGTCAGGCTACGGGACGTGATGATAATGATGATGATGATGATGATGATATATATATATATATATATATATATATATATATATATATATATATATATATATATATATATATATATATATATATATATATATATATATATATATATATATATATATATATGGGAATATATGTTCTCCACTAACTGTGTGTGTCAAGATTTCTCCACTAACTGTGTGTGTCAAGATATGGCAAGCAGGGGTGTCCCAAGGATTGGAGGCGGCGTGCAGTTTCACTGCCAAAGAAAGGCGACTTACAACAACGTTCTAACTATCAACCGAACAGTGGCACAAAGGCCTGGCTTAGTATATGTGGGACAAGGGTATATTGTGTCTCCTCAACTGTACAACATATACACGGAACACATTACGAGAAAAGGCAAGGACGAACAGTGTGGTGGCGAATACAATGCATTATCGGTTGGTGGAACGATGGTATCTGAATTGTGATATGCGGTGACATTCCTTTACTCTCTACACCACCTCAGAGGTTGGAACTTGATTTGGATAAACTCGTCCAGGCCGCAAGAGTGCACTGCACTGTGCAGAGGACAACCTTGCATTGAAATCATCTAAAACAGAGATCATGCATCTGTACAAAATCAATGGTCTTCAGATCGTCAACAGCGGCTGGTAGAATGGCAGCAGAGATACATCCGTTTCGTAATGTAGATTTGGGCAGCGACATCCGGAACAAGATATGCAACTTGAAGAAGAAGACTAAATCAAAGATAGAAGTAACTAACAATGCCTAATAGTTAGGAAAAATACGTATCCGAAAAGTCACTCACATGTGTCACGATCTATACTTAACAAATGCTACTACTTTTACCCTGGTACGTCATGTGTAAAGATTGGGGGCATTTCTGCTGAGTGTTTGAATGATCCTTCTGTTAAGAACCTTTCTCTTCCAATTTGTGTAATCCAAATTTGCCGTGTCTTTAATTGTAAAATTTTACTGTACGTATTGTTAGGGCTCCCTTGACGCGACCGGGGAAGTTTTCGACACTTCGAGAGCCCCAAATAGAAAACCCCTACGGTTCGTCTTGGGTCAGAGGAAAGTGATACCAGGTACATGTGTTCAAATCAACGAGGTGTTGAGGAATAATAGTGACTATAAGACGTGTTATATTATTATAAAAATACGTTGTCTTGCAACAACCAAATACAATGGTACCTCGTTTATCCGCACACTTTAGTTCTCAAAAGTGTTGGTTAGATAAACGGAACGCGCGGAATGGCGAATCACGGAATAATGAAGCAATTTACAATGTGCCGACATTTGTTCACAAAAGACTTGCAGATTATTGAATAAAACAGATTATCAAAGAAAGGACTAACGAGGTTTCGCTCTAGGCCTTTGTCGTTAAAAACATGTATAGTTTAAGAGTGTTTTAATGTCTTGTTCATTGTACAATAAATAACACCGTGCACTTATTTTACTGGTTTATTTCTTTATGCTTTTGTTTTCAGGATGGGAGAAGGGAATAAACGGAATGTGTATAGGGTAAGTAACACTTAGTAGGGAGATTTGATCAATTCGACATTTACTTTAAACTATTGTATAGCGAATCGTTTACAGAAAAATTCCCATTCACGAAATTGTGTAAATTTACGTAAACCGGTTACGAAAATGAGAAGCTACAGTAATATCACTCTATATTTTTTATTGTAAAATGGTTTTACAATAAATGAATAAATATCAAGAGCACTTTGTTTTGTCTTTCAGCGAAAAGAGAAAGTTGATCATTCCTCCGCACCTGGCTTACGGTTCCGAAGGCTTTCTCCCAAGAATACCACGTCAGTAGTTTCAGCTCGGGTTATGCAATTCGTAACATTCGTCTGGGTTTTTGAGAAGATAGCTGGGATTAGAGAACTGAAGGATGGAGGCAGTGGGATTAGAGAGCTGGAGGGTGGAGATAGTGGGATTAGAAAACTGGAGGATGGAGATAGTAGGATTAGAGAACTAGAGGGTGGAGATAGTGGGATCAGCGAACTGAAGGATGGCGATAGTGGGATTTGAGAACTGGAGGATAGAGATAGTGGGATTAGATAACTAGAGGGTGGAGATAGTGGAATCAGCGAACTGAAGGATGGAGATAGTTGGATTAGACAATTGGAGGGTGGAGATAATGGGATTAGAGAACTGGAGGATAGAAATAGGTGGATGAAAAAACTGAAAGATGGAGATAATGGGATTTGACAACTAAGTGTCGTTTGTTGTTTTTCTTCTAACCCATTCTATGCGTTCTAATTGTTATAACATTTATTTCGTTTTAAGCGGACTCTACACTCGTCTTCTACACGGAGTTGATGTCCCTTGGCAAGAGAACTCAAGACAATACTACCACGTCAATGTTCTGGCTGTTGATCCTGCCACTAGGCGGCGTTGTTGTCCTGTGGTTCATCATAATTAAATGCTACAAGAGACCGGCAGCACAAAAGGAAAAAAAGGCGATTAGAAGGAAAAAGAGGCAATAACATTACCTATAAATCCACCTTATTTTCTGGTGTGATAATATATTAAAGATGCCTCACAAACAAGTATACACCATAAGAAAATTCCTGTCAACAGGAAATGTTTTTGTCACGTGATAGCGCAAATATATACACTGCATGTAACATACTCAATTCAGCAATTTGTTGCACTCGACATCACATTGTAGACAAAGTGACATATTTTTGTCATGTTCTGCAGGTGTGGTGTCGCTTTGTTTATATGGTTTGGTAAGACTTCTATTGCCAGAGAGACCGGAAGGAAATATACAAGTTGCAGAGAATAACTGGGTCCGGAGATTATGTAGAGCAAAACGAGATGACAGACGGAGGGTGGTACACATCTTTAACAAGATTTAACAAGATTGCCATCCCAAACAACAAGTTCCAGATGGCAAGTGGACAAGGAAGCCATTGGCTTATCGAGAGTCCAACAATTTTCTCATCTATAACTGTGTAACCCGCCCTTATCAAATATCTGTCAATTCTATTTTTAAACATATTCACACTACTAGCATTAACACAATCATTTGGCAGTTTGTTCCATTCATTTATCACCCTCTGTGAGAAAGAGTACTTTCTCATGTCCAACCTACACTGCTCCTTAACTAATGCTGCTTTGTGTCCTCTGGTTCTACTGCCTTCTTTAACTTTGAAGAACATATTCCTATCAACATCCTCATAACCGTTCACTATTTTAAACACTTCTATTTGGTCTCCTCTTAGTCTCCTAGTATCTTTAAACCTTGAATTACGAAGAGATATTGACAAGTAGAAACGAAGCGGAAAGGAAGACCAGCGTTAATGTGAGGCTAGCGTGAAGAGAAATCTGGAAATGGCAGGTGTGAATAGCAGCGAATGGGAGAAAATTACAGAATAGTAAGAGAGGAGAGAGTTGGAGACAAGAAAACAAATTTCTGACCTAGCCCCACCCCACAAGGGATAAAAGGAAGAAGTTATTAACTCAAAATAATTGAACTAACGTAATCATAATAATTGAATTACTACATTCGTTTAACATGAGTGATCAACCGCAAGACAAGTACGTGTAGTTACTTATGTTTAGTCTAAACGAATACATTATATGATTTATTAAATTAATTAACAGTTATAAATTAAATTCTTCATTTATAATTTACGGGGACTTATGTCTATATATATATATATATATATATATATATATATATATATATATATATATATATATATATATATATATATATATATATATATATATAGTCTGGAAGGTATTGAGTGGCTTGTTGTAGGGCATGTGCAAGGGGTGCCACTCTGATCTTTCATATGCCAACTCGCGTGTAGGCAAAAATTTTCGCCCCGCTCTTCGTCTCTGGGGCGAAATGCCTGAGGGGCATTTACTAACTCGCCATTTTGGCAGTTCCGTAGCCATTTGACTACGGAACTAATAACTTAAGTTTTAAAACCGATACGCACTAACCGTTTCACATGTGTATTCCGTGACATACAACCGACGATTGGGCGTCAAGAAACTGAAGAAATGTGCTCCAAATAATTACTTATGAGTACTTTTATCGGTGACATAGAAAACATTTCACAATTAGCCGCCATACTGTGCACGTGATGTTGCCTTTGGGTCACATGATCAAACGCGATTTCGTGTAGAATGAGGCCAGAATGGGCCAGCAGCACAGACATAAATAAAACACTCGTTAGTAAGTTAGTAGTTTATAGGGGCATTATTAATGATGTAACTCTATGGCCAGCAGACGGCAATTCTTAGCGTGACCTTATATAGATCTATGGAAATCCCGCGAGCTATTCTCGCTCACAACAACATCCGGTTATATACAAACCTTGACAAGCACATGCATTCTGACAAAAAGGTAATAATTTCACACTTTTACATGGTTATTGTCAGGTAACTTTAGTGATATACATACAAGAATGCATACAGACACGAAAGACGTGTTTATTGCTCTGTTTGTGGCGTTTTTGTAAGGTTTCACGTTTCATGAAAATACTTACGTTTCGGCCGAGCGAGATCTTCGCCGTACTAGTAGGAACAGCCAGATAGAAAAACATTGTACGGCGATTGACTTTGCCTAACTCGCGTGTTGCTATGCAAACGTCTCAAATGAATGGCGCTCCTTTCGCGCTCACGCGATATTACATGGATTGTTAGTTGTTAGGATGGGCACACCAGTCGGGACAATAATTCAGCAGATACAGCCATCCGCCGTTCCATGTGGATGGTCCTTGGATGGGTTTGTAACTCAACATTTTCCTGAAAATCGGAGGGGGATCATTTCCGAAAAAGGGGTTCGCGCGAACCCATTGAACCCCCTGGCTGCGGTCCCGGATGTATCCACAGTGACATCTTGCAATGCTGATCGACAGATGGCGCCACAGTTGTCATGTGACGCAGTAAATGCATCACGAAAATATAACTTGTGAATGCGGCGGTGTTGCAACCTTCATTTTGTGATTGAGTTGTGTATTCATAGCTAGATGTAATAAGATGTAATAAAATGTTTGCTGAATTCCGCGAGTTTAGGAAGCAGGAAATGTAGGAGTTATGAAGGGACATTGTGCATTTGGTCAAAAGAGGGACATATATGTCCCATCTAATGACAGTTGACATATATACATAGGCCTATATAGTTATACAACATATCAGTACACATGTAACTGTCTTTACAAAATGTCAAAAGTTATTAAATCGGCAGTTTGCCTACGTTAACTTAGATTACGTAAATATTTGTGTTTCCTAAGACGCCGAGAGACGATGCGACGGCCGCTCTGACTTGTGTCGTTTAGCGATTAGCTGTACTTCGAGACCACGCCATTTTTTCTTCGTCGTTCGTGTTGTAACTCGCCAAAATTCTGTTTTTTTCGTTTATGATTTATATCACTGTTTTTTACCCACTAAATTTCGATTATTACTATTGTTAATACTGAAGTCAATAAAGTACGAAATTCAGAAACAGTGATGCGGCCAATTTAGTCGAAATTTATCGGTTTTTAAACCACGCCATGGACGAAGCTCTACGACGAGTTGAAGAAGGACCGGGGAGCAAAGAAGAGCCTTCTAACAAGAAGTATCAACTAACTAAGTCAGTCGAGGAAAATATGCCCAGGCTGATGCTGTCAATTCTGCTAGACGCCGTGCACGAGATTGCACCGAAGAACTTGACGAAATCAACGTTCAAATGAAAACAACACTATTACAGTGGGACATCGCCTTCGAAGTCGACGAACATGACGTCACCAGCCCCACCGCACGGATGATGGATATAGAGAAGAACATCGACGAAATCTCCATCAAAGAAGCTGAGATTGATAAATTGCACAGTGAATGGCTCGAAGGTCGTGTCACCGAAATTGCACCCGCCAAACGCCAAAGCGGATGTTTTTACGAAGATATTGGAAGCACTTGCGATGATCACAGAACTTTTATTCATGGCGCCTCCAATTCGAACAACAC
Organism: Lamellibrachia satsuma; assembly: GCA_033239005.1. Classification (NCBI taxonomy): domain Eukaryota; kingdom Metazoa; phylum Annelida; class Polychaeta; order Sabellida; family Siboglinidae; genus Lamellibrachia; species Lamellibrachia satsuma. The sequence continues at coordinate 3,720,648 of BSQZ01000055.1, forward strand.
ATAAAGTCTGCAGCCATCAACAAGGACGTTTCAGTACTATCCCCACGAGTATCGGCTTCAGTAGAAAACTGCACAGCTATGAGCGGCCCGAACGGCGTGTGGGTCAGACTGGAGGAAAAGACCCCAAAAGCGGCTGTTATCAAAGAAATAATTTCAGAAATGGGGGCGATTCGTCCCATCCGTCAAAAGACTGCCTCGGAGATTAGGTCAGTGTTAGACCGGCTAACCGACTTCGCCCGCCGTGTAACAGAAGTCTGAAAGCAGTCTGAATTTCAATCGCCGACTGTGCTTCATATCGTCAGCAGTAAGCTAGAGCCGGAGTTTTATATGAGTTTGAAAGATGGATGAGACATGACCATCCAGCTGAAGAACTCTCTGTTAACAGGATCGTGGAGTTCCTCCGAACAGAGACAGGAGCACGCGAGCAGATAGCACCAACGAAGATTACCAGATGCAAAGTCGAAGCCTTCGGTAAATCACTTCATTGGTGTAAGATCTTCTACAGCGGGAGCACATCAGAGGACGTCCACCAACTTGGTATATTCTGATCCATGTACTCAGGGATGCGGAGTACATCACAAGTTAATTGATTGTCCAGTTTTTTTCGAGAGCAACGACCTTGGCAGCGCCGTGACACCATCAAGACAGCGGGACGCTGCTACAGCTGCTTATGTAGACACAACAACACCGAATACACGAAGCCGAAGCAGTGCATCGGTTGTGGTGGTCGCCATCATGAGATGCTGAATTGCCTCACTAACAGAAGTTTGTCAAGAACAAATTCTCCCGCAGAATGTGCTTCGATGTACTCGCCTTCGACACAACGCCAGTTGGCAACATCACCGATGAATCCTGTAGCGGCCAGTTTCACGTCGCAGCCAAGAACGATGTCAACAACATCAAATCGTACACGTGGCTTTCTAGGCCATGTACTCGGTCAACACGACATTCGACGGTTCTCACCGACCACCTACGTCGAGATTCGTGACGTGATCGGACTGTGGCATCAGGTAGTCGCTTTCTTCGATAGCGGAAGTGACACCACCCTCATAAAATCCTCGCTAGTCAAACGGCTTGGCCTCGTCGGCACTTCAGAACTGTTCCGCTATGGTGTGGCAGGAGGAGGAAGCAAACTCGAAAGAAGCACTCGGTACACGTTGCAGGTACGACCAGTGCATGTCCACAAGAACCTTTGGGTATGCTCTCGAAGCCATGGGGATCAAACAACCGGCCCATGATGCTCCTGTCATTGATGAGACCGTATTCGACGACTTCCCGTAACAGCTATTGATCTTCTTGTGGGGTACGACTATGCATACCTCATCACCGCTTTACGCACCATCTCCTCGCCGACAAATTCTTATCAACATCCTAGTGCAGCCTATACTCGCTTGGGATGGACGACCTTTGGCGGAGCGATTCCGCAGCCAAGAGCTGTCGTAAGTAACCTCTTGTCAGTTCACCACGTCCAAAGATTCGAAGAAGAGGACGATCTCAAAGCACTTTTTTACTCTGATGTCGCAGGAGTAAAACCTACGAGCGTTTGTGTCTGCAGTTCACCATGAAGACATGTGGCCACAGAACTCATTTGAACACGATTCTCAAGTGGAAGTCAAAACAAGTATTGAAGGTCGTCTTGAGAAGGAAAGAATGCCTCGACGCCGCCGTGTGCACCATGTACGTGCCTCGACGCCGCCGTGTGCATCATGTACGTACCGCTGATGCAAGAGCCACTGATATGACAATTGAGGAAAAGTTCGTTAGTGACTGGGACCGACTTACCCGTCATGTTGCCCGCTGGAGACGGATCTTACAACCGAAAGCTGATCGTCCCACCGCCAGAGCGATTGGCGCAGAGGAGTTGAAGTACGCACAGCTTGCTCTCATCTTTCTCTGTCAGACTGAGTTCAGAGATGACCTAGACGTGTCATTCAACATTTGTCAACATCGCCCCAGTACGTGATGCCAAGGGAATGGTCCGCGCTGAGGGACGTCTCGGCAAATTGCCTCTTCAACCTGAGGTACGCCATCCGACCATCCTTCCTGGAAATAACCCTGGTAGAACTCTACGCTCGACGCAAGCACGTACGCTACCTGCACCAAGGTTACCGAGTGGTGCTAGCAAACATCGCCATGGAAGGAGTCCACACTGGCAACGGCAAAGAACTCCTGAAGTATGTTGCTAGCAAATGTCTATATTGTCGCACCAGGCGGGAGTCAATACTCCAACAACAGATGGGAATCTTACCTGCTTTCCGAGGAAACCCGAACACGCCACCGTTCGCTGCTGTCGGTGTCGACTTTTTGGTCGGCTCCAGACGAAGGTCAACCGCAACACTACGACTGAGTCAACTGTCATGGTCGTGACTTGCACGACGACGACGACGAGTGTCAACAGAGTCCTTTCTCCTCGCGTGGCCCGATTTGTCACTCGCCGTGGCATTCACCGGGCAAAGGTCTTCAGCGATCGAGGAAAGATCTTCCAGGGAGCACAGCAGCCACTACGAGATTGGGTCGATTCCTGGAATGTGACGCAAATCAAGGGAGAATTGGCAGCCAACCGAACAGACATTCAATTTGATTGGGAGTTTAACGTCCCGAAAGCGAGCCACGTGAACGGTGTTGTCGAGTCGCTCATCCGTAGCTGCCGCCGAGGACTCGATACCGCCATCAACTACCTCAACCGACGCTTCACTTTCGAGGAATGGCAGACCTTTCTCTCGGAGGTGATGTATCGCATCAATTCGCGACCGCTGTTCCCCGACGGACCTGACTGCGTCGGATCACCTGTTATCACCGGAAACAACTTGTTGCGTCCCTTTGACCAGCCGACGGTTCCACAACCTGGTGTAGAGGACCGCCCAAATCCGCGAGACATGGTGAAAGCTCTGCAGCAACGCGTCCACATGTTCTGGGAGACGTGGCTGCGATATATGCCACCGCATCTGATCACAAGGTCAAAATGGTTTCATCCGCGTCAGAACCCACAAGTCGGCGACTTAGTGTTTTTGCTGCAATCCGGCCTAAAGGGAGGTGTTGCACCGCACGCAATGTGGGAACGTGCTGTGGTGACCGATGTGCATCCTGGAGACGACGGCCAAGTCCGCAAGGCCATCGTGCAAACTGCTAATGCCAGGTGTTACGGTCGACCCATTCACAAGATGTGTCTCATCGCTACGAGCGAAGAATTAAAGAACTGGTTCCGAAGAGTGAGGGGCCATGGAGTAAACGCCTCACATTGACTGTGAACTTTATGCAAACTGCCCTCTAGTACCACTAATGACTGTTTGTTCTAGTTAGGCGGGAGTAAATCGACAATTTGCCTACGTTAATTTAGATTACGTAAATATTTTTGTTTTCTAAGACGCCGAGAGACGATGCGACGGCGGTTCTGGCTTGTATCGTTTAGAGATTAGCTGTACTTCGAGACCACGCCATTTTTCTTCTTCTTAATAATTCGTTCGTTTTGTAACTCGCCAAAATTCTGTTTATTTTCTTTGTAATTTATATCACTGTTTTCTACCCACTAAATTTCGATTGTTACTATTGTCAATACTGAAGTCAATAAAGTACGAAATTCAGAAACAGTGATGCGGCCAATTTAATTATATAAAACAACTACATATATAACGACCACATTACACATCTACACACAGACCCGTGACCACGTGGCAGCGCTCCACAGCAGTCGTCCGCCCATTGCCACCATTGTGTCAAACATCAATTAGATAACGGTAGGTCTAGTGTCATTAGCCAAAAAGGTCCACTTGTTCTAAAGTCGGGGGTACCTAAGGCCGAGATGGCTGTGAAAGTGCAACTTCAATACAAATGACACACCAAATTGAAAATTACTGTATAAACATTCTTTTGGAGAGCTCAACAAAAATGTAATTCCTCATTTAATGTATAATTGTTCAACCTGTTATATGTACAAACCTAAGTCTGACATTACGTTACATTACTAGTTATCCCAGCAGGCACACGACGTTGTAGCAACGGCAGGTATCGACGTTGTGATGACGTCGAAATATTGGTCGATATGAAAGTTGAGTCGACGTCGGATATCGACGTTGTTTCAACGTCGGATATCGACGTTGTTTCAACGTCGGGTATCGACGTTGTGATGCCGTCGAATTATTGGTCGATATGAAAGTTGAGTCGACGTCGGATATCAACGTTGTTTCAACGTCATGTATCAACGTTGTTTCGACGTTGTAACAAAGCTACAAACTGACTAGATTTCAACGTCCTTAGTAACGTTGATTTTGTAATTGAAACAATGCTGACTGATCTGTCAGCATTGTTTCAACTTCAATGAAACAAAGATACAAATGTATCGGTGAGTCCTATGTTTTTTTATTGATGATATAAAAGAAAATGCACTTTAGAATATAATATGTGTCTGATTAGACAGTGTCGGTGGGTTGTTTGGTTGTGCTGGCTGTTCGTCCACCTCCCCCACTCCTGTCTGGCGCATACTTCAGGGTAGCGGCAACAGCTGTGCTTACGTCAGACTCTGTGCTGCCATTCACCGACCTCATAACACTAGCTGAAAGGGAATACGCATATACGTAAGTTGTATTATATGATATCTTCTGATATCATGAAATGTGATAGATATCCTGGTAGTTTCTAGTTGGAAACATAAATCAATGAAGAAGCTTTTCTTATACAAAAAACTAATTAATTGAATTTAGTTATTTACCAATTAAGTAACCACGGCCCACGGACGGAATTGGCCGCTTCCTGAAGTTAGGACACTCAACTATAATAGCATAAATGCAAGTATTGATAACGAATTAAGCAACCGATATGCAGCGCAGAACACTAAATGAAGATTTCACAGAATATATAGATATATTATAATAATATCTCATTAATGTTGTGTTTCTATTCTGGTAAATCAATTATTCGCAACAAATAAACATATAGAAATATAGTGACTAGTACTGCTGAGTTCACCTAAGACTATTATGTCCAAGACAGTTCACGGCCTTCGAGTTTGGCGCCTAAAATTACGATGTGAAAAGATCTACTTTCGTATGCTTTGCGAACAAAAATTATTTGCATAATGCTCAAAATCAATGTATTGGATAATACAAAATACAGCCAAAGATTCACAAAGGAATTTCTAAAGATGTATACGTACCTTGTCTTGCGGCGCGCCAATCTTTTATAAATTATAACTGTAAAAAGAATATGGCGGTATGGCCGGGTAGACTCGCAGTAAAAAAAAAATTAATATTGATAATCGTCAGTGAATATTGTGAACATATGGAGCTTACAACAAGAAAATGTTGTCATTGTTTGTTAATTTTTTGTGAGAGTAACTACATGTTTCATACGAATTTTAATTAGTTTCTTTCCATTTTATTTTGCTTCCCGCGTGGTGCATTACCGCGCGGGAAAAATCCCCTTGCATGCTATGCGAAATTTAATACAAGTAATAAATCATAAGGGTACAACGCGCGTGAGATATCAGTGCTCGGACCGAGGGAGGCCCGAGCTCTGATATCTCACGCGCGTTACCTCCCGCGAGTGCAGACGCCGCATGTGCGGCTGGCAAACGGGCTGTTGTCGGCAAACGCTTGCCGAGCGCTGCCAGGCGATGTCCGTCCTCGGGCCGATGATTGCGCGCTGGCTGGGACATGATTCCTCATCCCGTTTTAAACCTAAATCGGTTATTTGGCTAGTGAATCAAACAGACAAAGTTGTGCGATCACAAATCCAGTCACTGACACTGGAAGCATGCTTAGTGACTATAGTCACTATAAGCAACCTTCCGGGCTCGTTCAACTCCACACCACCTTGGCATAATTAACCTTAGTGAGTCATAGTGACCCTATTTCTTTTAAAACACCTGGATTAACGTCAGCTTATGCAAACACCTGCGACTGGCTGTGCATGAGATTTGTAGAGTTATGTTAATCGCAATCAACTTAGCTTGTATACATAACCATCAGTGGCATATTGGGGGAGGGGTACATGGTAGCACGGGTGACTAGGTTTGCCCCTTTGGCCTCCCCCTTTGTGAGATCCTAGACACGCCACTGATAACCATGACGTGCAAGGCCACATACTATAGCTCCTCCGGATATAAACCCATTTAATATTAGATAGTAATATGCCCCATGTGAATTTATTTACTTTCGACAGTTTTTGACATTTTGGACGTTAGTAATGTAACTTGTCCTAATGTACGAGCCTTGTGCGCCACCCTTTGAGCACGAAGACAATAGGTGAGTGAGTGTGCAACTGAGCGAGCGAGCGAGTGGGGCAGTCGTGCAGTCTGCAAAGATAAGTAAATAATTGTACTTAGTTACAAGTTAATTACTTATTTGTAACTTGTCATAAACCCGTTTTCTTCCATCATTCCGATTAATACACAGGGGTCATCCATAAAGTACGTCACGTTTAGGGGGTGGGGGGTCTATGGGCAAAAACGTCTAAAATAGCGTGACGTACTACATGGATGGCCCCTTATCTGACCGTCTAAGAACCCCAGTCAATATCTCAGCCATGTTATAAAATGTTTTTCGCGTTTTTCGCCTAATCAAGCCGATCACCTATGTAATCACGATGTACACTCGCGTACCGCTCCTGTTAGAAGAGGGTGTTTCGTGACATAGAAACGGTACCGTTGAACGTCGGAATTAATGCGTTTCGTTTCCCAACAGCCCCGTCGGGTTTCACAGTTCACCCAACCATGGCGACGAGTCATGAGGAAGTTACCTGCAAGAAGTTCGCGTACAGGTACTGCGACAGTACAGAAGTTATTTAGCATGACGTTACACTGATCGCGTTCACAAGGTAAGGCGAAACACAACGTGTTGTTTCCTTCTAGACACACACGAAGTTTCATCGAACGAAGTCTTTGAATCTTGATTGAGTCGTCCACCGCCGGAATCGTCCCGGTCGCGACTGGTTGGGTGGGTGGGTGCGTGCGACAGCTGCCTCGACAATTACTCCAGAAATATAACGAAACCCTCTGTGACCTGGATTTTACAACTGGGCAACGAATGATTTAAGATGTCGACTGGTTTAATTAGAACTGTATGACACTGGCTACAGGTGACGTGTACAGAAACCCAGGCTGGTAACGTTTTATTTGTTTTGACCATGACACTTGATTCTTGAAAGTTAGAAACAACACAACGTTGAAGTGATATAATATGTAGTAGCATGCCGCGTGATAGAGTAAGTTATTTTGGACAACAGGTTTATACTGTTATCATGATTTGTTCCACGGTGCTGGCTGGGTATAATCACGATTTATAGACCGCTATAAAAGCCTATATGTTGTGGTCACTTCCTAAATCTAATAATATACCTGTGAGCAATAATTTATAAGGGCGAGGCTACTGCTGCCGCCACCAGCATTGACACGTACTGTGTCAACAATGGCCTCAATGCAAAGGGAAGACAAGACAGTACAGTAGTTCCCCCCTAAAGTGGCCGAATTTACCAGGTTGACTTGTTACAGAAGCTGCTCAGAACAGAACGCCCTCTTCTATATGTGCAGATCTGGTAATCACAGACTGATAGAGTGGATTCTCCCTAGTTGGTCTACAATCTACACCCATATAAATTGCTCAAATTGCAAGGTATACCCTTGGTACATTGATATACTCTTGTTTGTAAGGTATTCCCCAGTTGGTCTACCTTCATTGACAAAGTTTACAAACTTACAAATATTTTCACAGATCCTGCTGTGAAATCTTGGGGAAGGGCTTACAAGTGCATAGGATAATCAATGTGACATAGAGTATACCTGTAGGGGCATTGTTCTGTATGAGTGTTGTTAACATGTGAGAAAGGAATGTTACATGTATGCAGTGCTATCCCGCTTACCAAACCAACATCAAGAAGGCACTGATGATTGGCAAAACAGCCTTCTTTAGACAGCATCATTAATTCTGCTTCTGGTGAAAAGGAGAATATCAATCGAATTTATAATAGTTGTATCTGCCAATAAAAAAATTAATTTTTTTGTCAGATAACTTTGTTATACTATTTTTTTTATAAAGTTATACAATGGCCCAGATGGCAAGTTCACAAGGAAGCCCTCCTGAGATATGTGTCAACCTTGTTTTTAAACATATTCACGTTGCTAGCAGTTTCATAATCTGTAGATAATTTGTCCCAGTTATTTATTGTCCTCTGTGAGAATGAGTACTTCCTGATATCCAATCTACACTGATCTTTTACTCTGTCCCCTAGTTCTACTATCTTTCTTGAGTGAGAAAAAAAAATTCTATCAATATTTTCATACCCATTCAATATCTTAACAACTTCAATTTGATCTCCTCTTAACCTCAGTTCTGGAATAGTTTCAGTTGCTCTCCTCTGTTCAAGCAAACCTATATCCTTCTTACGATCTCTTTCGAATTAGCTGACTCTCGCCGGGCTTCATCGACTCTGTGGTAATATCTTGTGTACCAGCGGGTCCACTTCATGGAGCCTGGATAATCGGGGCTAGCACCGAAAACAGGTCAAGATAATAAGTGTTATTTTGGGTGTTAAAAACTAAAATAATCATTTCACATAGAATGGATTACAGTTTGTTGCAAACATTTGGTACATATGTAGATAAAATGTGTATCTTGTGTAAATATTTAAATTCACAGGGTATTATCCCACATGGTCATCATATTTCTAGCTTTTTTCTCATGGTCCAATCAATCTGATTGATTCATGCTTGCTACTAGAAATACACCTAAGCCCAAATGGTATTAATCTGTAATTTAGAGTTCTTCTGATTACTTATATGGGCAGTGGATAAGGGTAAAAAAGTACGTTCTTATATAGCGCTGTATCCAGTCCTTGGGACTGTTCAAACCACTTTACGTTTCACCCCCTGACAGACCAGTTCACTCCAGTGCCATTTCAACTTATCCGGAAAGCATTCAGCTATGCTACAATTACTGCGTTAAGACTATTCATTCAGATATCCTTCTCAGTCTGTGGCCAAGTACTCATTCATACAGCTGAATGAACCATGGCAACATCAAAACGGCAGTAAGAGGATTCAAATCTGGGTTCTCTCGATTGAGAGCCCAGCGTTCTTATCGCTACGCTGCCGCGCACCAATACCCCAAAAATCAAATAACGGAAGACACAATCTATGTTTTGAAATGTCTGTAACTCAAAAATAGCAAAAGTTACACTGATTTTGAAGGCTGATTCTGAAAGCCTGGGACACAGTTACACCGGGTCTTGATTTTTAGCTTAATATCTCTATTCAGAGGTGAGTTTATGACACTCAGCAAAACACAAACGCGATTCACTAATGCCAAAAAAAGATGTGGCACCCTATCTTTAAAGGGCCATAAACCCAAAACTGCATGGAGTTGAAGGCTACAATTTGGTGTATGAACACTATATCTATAAAGGTATTTTGAGATTTATTTTAATCAAAATCTGAGACCCTCAAGTCAGGACCTTTCTGAAAATTGAACAGTTATTCCTTCACCCATGTACACGAGTGACCTTATTGAATTTGTTAAGAATTGCAAATTCATCTTGAGCAGAATGCATTTTATTTTTAAATTGGTGCAGCAACATGATGTATACGTTCAATAAACAATAGCGAATTTACAACAGTATTATCTGTGCAGGCTTGTTAAAAATGCAAATGCATTTGAATGCACATTTAAATGTTGAGCATTTGAATGCACATTTAAATGTTGAGCATTTTAATGCACATTTAAATGTTGAGCATTTGAATGCATATTCAAATGCCTCCATAACATTTTTAATACATTTGCATTTGAATGCGTACCTTAAACATTTGCATTTGAATGCAACCCACAAACATTTCATTTGACAAATGTACAATCAAATGCATGCGTAATTATTTGAATAATTGTTATTGTTATTTCACAAGTTCACAACATGCCACTGGAAAAGTGCTCTGTAGTGAGCAGTACCCTCAAACGATTATGAAATCATCATCTGACCTATGAATCTACTTTCACAACAAGCTCTTTGAAAAAGTGCTCTGTATGTCAACTGGTCTATGCCTGAGCTGTTGTTCATGCAACATAGAAAGACCAATTTGATGGCTTCAGAGATTACTTGTTCATTGAAACAAATGAAACAATGCAGACAAATGACTCCGTTGTGTTTGCACTGTTGGAGTGGGTTGGGGTGGCAGCTCATTGGGGGAGTAAACATTAGCAATGCCAGCCCTGAATATTTACAGCCAGGGAGAATGATTAGTGGTAACTGTAATTATCCACCAAGTTATCTTCCCAGTGACCCCTACCAGTGGACATTTATTGTCTTGGGTTCCACTTCATTCTGGCCTACCTGAATGATTAGCCTTTCATTCCCGGCCACGTTCCCAGTAAACTGTAAATTGTCTATTCCTCCCTCCCATTTCCACCACCTCTGCAGGCCTGGAACTGTGTCACTCAGTGTATGACTCTACTGACGTTTGAATGTGTTCCTGGAAAATGGCATTTGCATTTGCATTTGAATCAAGTGAAACGTTTGCATTCAAATGTGTTGACATGCATTTGTTAACAAGCCTGTATCTGTGTGGATCAATCTCTGAAACCTAAATTTAAAAGTATTTTTATTTTCCCCCAAAAAGTATTTCAAAAACGCATTTTTATTTGAAATGTCCTTGTAATATCCTTTTCTGGTTTATTTTGTATTTGAAACACTTTTTTCAAGTATTTGACCCATCCCTGGTCTATTTACACATACCACTGAAGGTAGTTCATTACAAGTCAAGAATGATTATATTTTTACACATTCATTATATTGACATAAATTTACAACTATGTGATAGATAGAATTTTTAAATGCTTAGACATTTGGTCGATGTTGTTGAAACGTACTAAAAATATAATTAAAATTAAAATACATAAGTTTTCTTTTCCTGAATTAACCTCCTAAAAGTGGTTTATCAGGTGATCAGTACAGTAGATATAATCTGCATAACAATTGTTTTGACATTTATATCTACAGTATATTTTCATGACATTATTTTATGTGGCTTGACCTACATGACTTCATTTCCTGTAGAGGCAGACAACCGTGGTGAGTAATGGAGAGAAAGCTGTACACCTGATTACTGCACGACTACAGATCTTTGATTAACAGCTAGGCTGAAAAAAGCAAGTGGGGCCAGATCATTGTTTTACTTCTGGGTTTATGTCATGAATAAATGCTATTGATTTTGAGACAGTATGTGTCCCCATTGGCAATTTTTTTTCCCTGACTGAAAAAATATTTTTAAGTGGCCAAATTTGAGGACTACAACATTTATGGTGTGCCCAGATTCAAATACCTAGTGGCTGGCTGTCAGCATAAGAGTGTGTCAGTGACTGTAGAATCCTTTCTGTCAGTAACTGTAGGATCCCTTGTGTTAGTAAATGTAGGATCCCTTGTGTCAGTAACTGTATGATCTCTTGTGTCAGTAACTGTAGGATCTCTTGTGTCAGTAACTGTAGGATCCCTTGTGTCAGTAACTGTATGATCTCTTGTGTCAGTAACTGTAGGATCCCTTGTGTCAGTAGCTGTAGGATCCCTTGTGTCAGTAGCTGTAGGATCTCTTGTGTCAGTAACTGTAGGATCTCTTGTGTCAGTAACTGTAGGATCCTTTGCGCATGAAGACATGATGTAATTGTTTTGGACACCATTTGATGAGGTGCATCTTGTATGTTTAGTTTCTTGAGACAAAAAATTACATAATTTGACAAATGTTTGCCAGCAGGTTTATGAAAGAATACATGTTAACATACATTTTAAAGATACAAATTTGTGAACAACATTAAAACATTAACATTGTCATTGGTGCCAATGAGAAAATAAATATTGAGCCTTCCCCAAGTAAAAAAAACAGTTTAATGTGTGAATGATGTATTTAGATGTACAATAATTAATCAGTCAATACAATATATCTGCAACCTATACTTATTTTTACAATAGCCAGTCAGATATGTTCCTCAAGATAGCATTCCAAATATAATTGGAGTGCCAACAAATTACAACATAATATCTGCCACATACTACTTCAAGCATAATGACAATGAATATTCAATTCAATAAATATTCACTGCAACATGTCTAACAATATTGAATATACAGATGTTTCTAACAATATTGAATATACAGATATTTCTAGTAATGCAAAATAAATAATAGTATTTTACATGATGATGTGCTATTTATTTACTTGAAAAGAAAATAATAACTAAACATCCATTAGAATGATCTCATTTAAGAGTAATGCACGTCACAAGAAATATTACTTAAATCAAAACCATGTAAAACAATTACAATAGCAGTCTTGCTCAAGCAACAAAAAATAAAAGAGAACAAATCCGAACCCAAGTTACATACTCTTCTTCACATGTTGTGAATGCTATTCACTGTCTACTTGACAAACATCAGCTAGACCACTTACAAGTGAATATTATGTATGTATAAAACTGTTATACTGTGAGCAAAGGAATTAGCTAGTCATTTTGGTTCTTAGTCATTTAGGATTTTAGAATTCTATCACGTTTGAGGTATTAAATTGAATCATTCGTCAAGAACGCTTCTCAACTAATCGGGTTAAATATGCCATCCATCAGGTCTCTATATCTGTCTTGCAGTTTGCGTAAATCCAAGCGTATTGTACAAGACGCATGTCATCCAGCCAACCATCTCTTTGAACTCCTTCCTAAGCTAAAACGACGAGATTCAACAATAGTTTCTATCCTCAAGCGCTCGGATTTTTAAACGGAGAGCCATCATAAATGTCTTGCCTCTGGCAGGTAGTTGCAATGTCGCGTTTTGAATTTTTTAATCTATTATATAACTCTTGTTTGTTTCAACTGTTTTTAGTATTACGATTGGTGATATGTAATGTTTAGTCCGTGTGTTATTGGGTGCAAGAGTGTATGTTTGTGCTAACGCCACTACAAATTCCTTGTACTTGCTACTTGGTAATAAAACGTATCTTGTCTTATCATTATCTTATCATGCATCAATGAGGTGTTCATGTGAACATGTAGACAAGTACATTAATTATAAGGACGTGTGGCATTTTTATGCGATTGTAAAAATTCTCAATCTGACAATGTAAAGCAAGGCATAAAAACTTATTATAGCAACTGCCAAAAGTTGCTTAGAATTTTTAACGTGGATTAAATGAGGGTGAATCGTCGAATGCATATATACATATATTACACTGAACAAAAAAGAAACATGAATATTTCAACATACATTTTGTCATGACACAACAAACTGGCAATTTTTTTATTGACACAGTGCTCATGACCAGGGTTGTTTGATTGAAATCATTTGATTTAAATCACTAAAAAAAATAATTGATTTATGATTTTTTTAATTGCTGATTTATATGAATTTAACACAAATAATTGCATCGAGATCAACACAGTTTTGTATGTTTTTTAATACAAGAGCACAATGTGTGCACACTTGTGTAGTTATATTGTCATCAGATAGTCAAATATTTTATGACATTCTATGTGTTTGAGCTACTCCCTTTCTGAATGCAGTGAAGCCACACAAACTTGTCTTCAAGAGGAAGTATCTTTTCAAGTCAGAAGCCCTAAGTTAAAGTCCACCTAGAGCTTGTGCTAGTTGTTACCAATTCAGTATTTTGACTCAAGTGAGACAGTATGGGCTACAATTGTTTAATACTGTACCAGTTTGCTGTCTGGTTGGAGACCCTTAGAGTACACAGAGCCCTGGACAGGTTATGCAACTACATTATGCAACTACAGGGGTGAGGCCTTGTGGACATTGTCTAATGTCTTTATAATAAAAACAGTCTTGTACCCTCTGTTAAGACAAGTACCCAAATCGATTTGAATAGAACACGTTTGAAAGATTTTATAAATATAAACATCTATATAAATGTGCAGGGCACACGTGATATGTGTTACTAGAAAACGTGTCATATGTTATTAGAGAACATGATATGTGTTAAGCACTAGAAAATGTAATGTGTGTTAAGTAGGACTGCTAGAGGTTTGGTCAGTGCTACACAATGCTTTTAGTGTGGATAACAAGTGAATGATATCTGAACATTTTGCCAATGGACATTTTCCAGCCAGTTGGTGGACATTTCCTCAAGCATAATTTTTTCCAGAGCTCATATATCCCCTTTTTAGAAGAAAGATGTCATCTGTATTTTGTCTGACCAATGAATGTTCCCAGGTTATGAAAGTCTGTGCACATACTGATCCTAATAGATCCTAACCAACAATACTACAGCAGAATTTAAAAGAGAATCCAATACTGCTGCATGTATAGTCGATTCTCAGAAAACTGGTCATCATTAACTGGATGGGGTCTTGCAGGTAATTGACTGGATGGGGTCTTGCAGGTAATCAAGAATGGCTTCAAATAATCCCTTTCGTGTCTCCTAAATAGACACTTCAATTGATTATTTGTCTAAGACATACAGGCTGGTTGCAATGTCGAACACATCATTTTATAATATTAAATATTTCTGCTGATTCTTGATAAGTGTTATTCAAACAAGCCAAGTTAACTAACCAAATGAAAACAAATTGCTGTGTACACAATACTACACATACATGACAGACAACAGCTTTCTCTTTAAAGTTGGCCTGATATACATTGTAGGCTGACCTAGATGGACATGATTTCTTCCAGTCAGCCAAAGGAGGATATACAAGTTAAATCAAATGCTGAATGTTCCTGGTATGACTAGAATGGTATGACTAGGTCATAGCGTGCAGTGGCACATGTGGACAGGGCCAGCTGCTCTGGTGAATCAGGCTGTGCATTATGACTGGTACGTCACCTCAACCACACTGTCGTGTTCCTGTACATGCAGCATAGGCTGATCAAATCAGTATGACGTAAAAAAGGACAGAAATAGTCTGACTATACACGATACCTGAGCCGACCATGAATAATCACTAGGTTATGCTTCGCTACACACTGGGCAGAACTTTGTCAAGTGTCCAACTTTAATTATACAGTCTTGTTTATGGAATACTTTGTGTCAAGGTTTGAGCCATAGCAGATGACTCGCAGTGTGCAAGTTTTGAGGTGTGTTATGAAGTTTAGATACAGGTAAGTTCATATATATATATATATATATATATATATATATATATATATATATATATATGTATATATATATCACTGTATCCAGACTGTTCAAAGTTCTCATATATCACTGTATCCAGACCGCTCAATGTTCTCATATATCACTGTATCCAGACTGCCCAAAGTTCTCATATATAACTGTATCCGGACCGCTCAAAGTTCTCATATATAACTGTATCCAGACCGCCCAAAGTTCTCATATATAACTGTATCCGGACCGCTCAAAGTTCTCATATATAACTGTATCCAGACCGCCCAAAGTTCTCATATATAACTGTATCCGGACCGCTCAAAGTTCTCATATATAACTGTATCCAGACCGCCCAAAGTTCTCATATATCACTGTATCCAGACCGTTCAAAGTTCTTATATATCACTGTATCCAGACCGCTCAAAGTTCTCATATATCACTGTATCCAGACCGCTCAAAGTTCTTATATGTCACTGTATCCAGACTGCTCAAAGTTCTCATATATCACTGTATCAAGACCGCTCAAAGTTCTTATATGTCACTGTATCCAGACCGCTCAAAGTTCTCATATGTCACTGTATCCAGACCGGTCAAAGTTCTTATATGTCACTGTATCCAGACCGCTCAAAGTTCTCATATGTCACTGTATCCAGACCGCTCAAAGTTCTCATATGTCACTGTATCCAGACCGCTCAAAGTTCTCATATGTCACTGTATCCAGACCGCTCAAAGTTCTCATATGTCACTGTATCCAGACCGCTCAAAGTTCTGATATGTCACTGTATCCAGACCGCTCAAAGTTCTCATATGTCACTGTATCCAGACCGCTCAAAGTTCTTATATGTCACTGTATCCAGACCGCTCAAAGTTCTCATATGTCACTGTATCCAGACCGCTCAAAGTTCTTATATGTCACTGTATCCAGACCGCTCAAAGTTCTCATATGTCACTGTATCCAGACCGCTCAAAGTTCTCATATGTCACTGTATCCAGACCGCTCAAAGTTCTTATATGTCACTGTATCCAGACCGCTCAAAGTTCTTATATGTCACTGTATCCAGACCGCTCAAAGTTCTCATATGTCACTGTATCCAGACCGCTCAAAGTTCTTATATGTCACTGTATCCAGACCGCTCAAAGTTCTCATATATCACTGTATCCAGACCGCTCAAAGTTCTTATATATCACTGTATCCAGACCGCTCAAAGTTCTTATATATCACTGTATCCAGACCGCTCAAAGTTCTTATATATCACTGTATCCAGACCGCTCAAAGTTCTTATATATCACTGTATCCAGACCGCTCAAAGTTCTTATATATCACTGTATCCAGACCGCTCAAAGTTCTTATATATCACTGTATCAAGAACAATCAAAGTTCTTATATATCACTGTATCCAGACCGCTCAAAGTTCTTATATATCACTGTATCCAGACCGCTCAAAGTTCTTATATATCACTGTATCCAGACCGCTCAAAGTTCTTATATATCACTGTATCCAGATCGTTCAAAGTTCTTATATATCACTGTATCCAGACCACTCAAAGTTCTTATATATCACTGTATCCAGATCGCTCAAAGTTCTTATATATCACTGTATCCAGACCACTCAAAGTTCTTATATATCACTGTATCCAGATCGTTCAAAGTTCTTATATATCACTGTATCCAGACCACTCAAAGTTCTTATATATCACTGTATCCAGACCGCTCAAAGTTCTTATATATCACTGTATCCAGATCGCTCAAAGTTCTTATATATCACTGTATCCAGACCACTCAAAGTTCTTAGATATCACTGTATCCAGATCGTTCAAAGTTCTTATATATCACTGTATCCAGACCACTCAAAGTTCTTAGATATCACTGTATCCAGACCACTCAAAGTTCTTATACATCACTGTATCCAGACCGCTCAAAGTTCTTATATATCACTGTATCCAGACCACTCAAAGTTCTTATATATCACTGTATCCAGACCGCTCAAAGTTCTTATATATCACTGTATCCAGACCGCTCAAAGTTCCTATATATCACTGTATCCAGATCGCTCAAAGTTCTTATATAATCACTGTATCCAGACCGCTCAAAGTTCTTATATATCACTGTATCCAGACCGCTCAAAGTTCTTATATATCACTGCATCCAGACCACTCAAAGTTCCTATATATCACTGTATCCAGATCGTTCAAAGTTCTTATATAATCACTGCATCCAGACCGCTCAAAGTTCTTATATATCACTGTATCCAGACTGCTCAAAGTTCTTATATATCACTGTATCCAGACCGCTCAAAGTTCCTATATATCACTGTATCCAGACCGCTCAAAGTTCTTATATATCACTGTATCCAGACCGCTCAAAGTTCTTATATATCACTGTATCCAGACTGCTCAAAGTTCTTATATATCACTGTATCCAGACCGCTCAAAGTTCCTATATATCACTGTATCCAGATCGTTCAAAGTTCTTATATAATCACTGTATCCAGACCGCTCAAAGTTCTTATATATCACTGTATCCAGACCGCTCAAAGTTCTTATATATCACTGTATCCAGACCACTCAAAATTCTTATATATAACTGTATCCAGACCGCTCAATGTGCTACACATCACCCGCAGTAGTCCTGTCCATTACATCATCAACTTCTCTCAGAAGCAATCAGCCATGCTGCAATTACTGCACGAACACTGTCTGTTCACATATATCCATCACAATCTAACCACTATGATGCTCTACCCACATATATGTAGATATTATTAGGACACAAATGCATAAATGTTGTTAATATATTCTTGACCAGCAGATCAAGGTGTGGATTACTCCTTCAGTTTTTGAAGAGGCATGTATTCACATTTTAGAATTAATCTTATAGTAAATACGAAGATTTCAATTCTTAGACTGTCTCCACTTGTCTTTCTGTCTAACTTACCAAGATGTGGCTTCTCTTATAAAATGTTGAGATTATTATTAAAGTGCAAATATGATTTTGCAAGCTGTCCAAGTAAATGTGTTGTATATCATTATTCAGTATTATTTAATAAATATTGTATGTATCAGTCTAACGATAAATTGTGGCTGTAATAAGTGGTGTGTACTAACTGTACCTGAGTTCAGACATATATACTAGTAGTTATTAGAAAAACTGTAGTTCTAATATTATTGTAATCATAGTTAAATGGCATTACATAATTGAACAACATTAACCATGCACTGTCCTTTCAAAACAGTGTTGACATGTTTGCAACTAAGCACTGTTCAACTTTGTACTCAATATCTTCCTTTAGTAAATCAGGTAAATTTACCCATAATAGGACACATGACTACATTACTAAACAATACATATAATAAACATAACACATTACACATTTAACTTCCTCTTCATGGTAGATAAGCCACATGTTGTTAGACAGGTAGCCACATATATTCTTCCACTGGGTGAATAATGTTAGCTGAAAAACTGTTTTAGTACAAAGTTCTTTGTTGTGCATTTTTAAAAGGTAATTACAGTAACCAGCACATGTATTCAATATGTAAAAGGCACAATTTCTTGGCCACAACCTTTTTGTGCTAATGCAATATCCTGGTGTCTCTCTTTCTGGTTGATTTTGCAACAAGAACTAGGTTGTAGATGTCATCTGGTACTCGTCTAGGTACTTGTAACTGTACTTCCACTAAATGAGGACTTAACGAGGAATTTATGCTATTTAAATAGAATGTAAAGTGATCCTGAATTATCATCTTAATAATGTGTAAAATATTTTTAACATAGCCAAGAAATGTTAATTCACCGGATAGTTTTAAAAGGTATTGGACATTGATCTTTGTGAGAATGATAGTTTACTTCTAGATGGCAGTGTCATCTGAAATAAAGTGTCTTATGTCCTGGAAAGTCTGTAAATCTTGTGTTTTGGTTCATCATGCTGACATCTCTCATCCTTGTGGTCTGCATTTCCCTCTCCCTGTCTCTTCTGTACTGTACAAGTAATTAGTAATAGTTAATTTGTTCATTCCACAGCCATCTGGTTATCTGGCAAATAAATAAACATATTGCTGGCCTGAAAAATCAAATTAGATCAAATATCTTGGGTGAGAAATGAATAAGTGTTTAAAATGCTGATCTTGAAAATAATTTGCTAATGCAATATGCAAAATGAAATATTTCTACCCTTTCTAGGGTGACAGTTCTCATAATACGTCTAAATATATTAACACTATGACCACACATAGCCAACCATATTTAGTTTGATAGTTAACGACTACTCTGTGTTGTTCACTTGCCAGTCATAGTGGACCTGCAGTGGCAATCTTTTATAAATTGATGCAATGGATAATAGTAGCTATTTACTTTTCAGATTCATCTCAGCCAAGGAACATATAGACACATGAGAACCTAGGAGACGTCCCCAGGCTAAGAAAACATCCCTGACAGTGTCCAGACAGTGACAGCAAAATGTCATCTGGGACAGGATCTGTGGACAACTTGGCCACTTTGTCCACCCTTGATGAGCACTCTCTGGTGGAGGAGCTGCGGGCCCGCTACGATCATGGCGTCATCTATGTGAGTTCTTGTAGCACTTCCCTTCAGTAAACTCTTTGCACAACAATTTCTTCACTGACAACCCAACATGGCTAATTCTTCTCTATTTCTTTCCACAGAAACAAAAATGTTATTGGGACTAGTTAACAGATGAATTCCTGCCCTATGGGCATATGCACAATATTTGAATAGTGTCACGCTATCAATGTCATGCCGCTTTAGTTGGTAAACAGTGTCAGTATAAATGTTGTGCTATATCACAACATTTTGCTGCTACCTTAATTTCTGGCTGTTCGCATCATCTTTTCAGCCTCATCCAAAGTACAGAAATTTGACTGGTTTAATTGATTATGCATGTCTGTTTGTACTAATAATGATAATGTCTAAGAACAAGCCTTTCTAAGTGCATATGAAGTATCTGTTAAGAATTTGTCGTTATTATGACTTAATTAAACATGCATTGGGACATAGATTGACAACAAAGTCCCTGACATTTACTGTGTGAATTAGACACTACTGTAGGCAATTTACAAAATTCCAGTGACAAGATTATTGGTCCAGTCATTATAGTTACAATTTTTATGACTTTGCAACATCTATGTTCCCCTGTGACTGTGAACCAGCAATACACAGTGTCACAGTTACATAGACAGTTATAGAGAGACTGACTTACTTCTAGTGTCCCAGCTACACTGCACTCCATAGTCATGACATGTATGTGATGCTATCAGTTATGTATTCACTAGTCCTGCATTGATTCTGTGCCAAGATACTAACATTGATGCAGTTGACACACCCGAGTAGCCAGGGTAAATACCCCCTCAAGTGTGACCTTAATCTGTCTTCTGTATGTGGAATAATCTGGGATACCCCATTCCTGTGAATGTCTTCACGTATCCGGAGTCACTGTCTCCTAGTACAATTACAGTTTAAAATGTAATTTTAAGTCAAACTGCAACCATAATTGCCCTAGTTCCTTCAACTTCCTTGGCTACATAACATATATATATATATATTGAATACTTGTACCAACCTTATGAACTGTTTCCAGTTTGAAACCATTATCCGTTGCAGAACAATATACAAGATAGTTTTAAAAAGCACCAATTGCAATCAAAAGAACAATGTTTGTATAGTCAAATCTACAGAACTTGCACACAGTGTATTTCTTACTGAGAATCAGACATGATGGAGACATTGGAATATATTACTTATTGTTGCATGTGTTCTTATTGCAGACCTACATAGGAGATATTCTCATTGCCATGAACCCCTATGCACCTCTTCCAATCTATGACAGTAAGGTAAGACACACAGACACCTCTGGCAGGGAGGCACAGTGTGTGGACACTGATTCACACTGGGTTAAATATTTTTTAAGAGCCTGCAATCATTTGAATTATGCAGTAATTAGTTAAAGTTACTTTAATGCTGATCTGTCTTAACTAGCTTTGAAATTAATATTGCCAAACTGTTGTTTGAGCAAATAGTCTAATAGAAAAATACAGTAATTGGATTATTTCAAGACTTTTGATTTCAACTTATTTTTATTTCCGATATAATAATAATAATAATAGAACTTCCATAAGCATAGCACCTAAATCCTGGTGACCCGGGCTCAGAGGTGCAACAAGCAGAATCATTACAGCATCATGTCACGACCAGGGATGAGTGCCAGTGGAAATGCAATTTTGAAAAGATACACATTGATAGTTTTATGGAAGGTAGTTTCAGATGATTTTAAAGTGATGGAGAGTTTGTTCCAGATTTGTTCCAGGCGCAGCTACAGAGAAAGTGGGCAAGCTCAGGTTGAGCTTAATTCTGCTCAAACACTACTCGGCTAATTTTCTCCAAATTTAACATGAATATGTATTTTAGAACCGTATTATTTTAAACATCATATGCCCAGCTTTATGGCACACAAAGTGGCTTTTGTAATTGTAACAGTAGCACCCTCACTCATGAGCAGACTCTATGTATTTGTAAATTCTGTATCTCTATTTTGGTGTTTATCCAAGGTTTTTTTAACTGACGGTTTATTGTGCCTCTATCTGTAGTGCACATGTGAAGTCACATTTAGTGAGTTTGTTGTGCCTCTATCTGTAGTGCATGTGTGAAGTCACATTTAGTGAGTTTGTTGTGCCTCTATCTGTAGTGCACGTGTGAAGTCACATTTAGTGAGTTTATTGTGCCTGTATCTGTAGTGCACGTGTGAAGTCACATTTAGTGAGTTTATTGTGCCTCTATCTGTAGTGCACGTGTGAAGTCACATTTAGTGAGTTTGTTGTGCCTCTATCTGTAGTGCACGTGTGAAGTCACATTTAGTGAGTTTGTTGTGCCTCTATCTGTAGTGCACGTGTGAAGTCACATTTAGTGAGTTTATTGTGCCTCTATCTGTAGTGCATGTGTGAAGTCACATTTAGTGAGTTTATTGTGCCTCTATCTGTAGTGCACATGTGAAGTCACATTTGAGTGAGTTTATTGTGCCTCTATCTGTAGTGCACATGTGAAGTCACATTTGAGTGAGTAATGATTAAGTAAAAACAATTATTCGGTTGTGTTCTTTTGTGTACATTAAACTTCGTTCTCTCACTTGAAATATGCTATGTGCTTCTAAGAATAACTCATGTGAATCAAGCCCAATCTCTGGTTTTATGTACACTCCTTGAAATTCCTTGTTTTGCGTTAGGTTGGCCTTTGTTCATTAACATTACCAGCCCATACTAGACCACAGTGCTGTGCGACAGCCAGTGTCTTTTATATTTTGTATTGTTCCATTCACCATATAATGGTTTGTATGTGCAGAATGATACTAGTTCAACAACTATTTCGGGTAGACACAGGGGTTTTATGGGGTATGACAGTCGATCATTTGTTGTACTGGGAGAATATGCATTAAACATTTTTGAAGTTGAATATGGTACAAATGTCTATTAGACCAGTTTTACTGTGCATAGATCACAGGAGGGTCATACTAGTAATAACTGAGACTGGAATACAAAAAAATCTAAACTTTTCAAGTTCATGTCTCAAATCCTTAATCCTAAATATATTTTTACACAGTGAGCAAGATACCTTTATGATGATCATTGTCTCCTCTTGATGCCTATGACAGGAAGCACATATCCCTCCAAGATTCTGATGTGAGACATTGTGGTCCCCCATGCATGGAAGACAAACTGAGCATAGGGGGCTGTGATGATTGAAACTGTCTGTGTTTGTAGTATTTGCTGAAGTACACAGACGTGAAGATTCAGTCAGATGCCCCACCACACATCTTTGCCATCGCTGACAAGGCCTATCAGAGCATGCGACGCACCAACACCAACCAGTGCTGCATCGTCAGTGGCGAGTCAGGGGCAGGTCGGTGTCACAAAGAAATGTTGAAGCTGTAATTTTTTTATTTGCCAATATTGTTTGTCTGTGAATCTGTGGTAGTTTTTAGTAATGCTTATTTAGTGACAAGTGCACAAAGTCTTTAGCAGTTTTACATTGGTGAAAAATGAAAAAAAATTTCAATACATTTCTAGATTCAGTGTCTAGTGTTTAGATGTTGATTGTTGGGCCACATGACTAGTGTTTAGATGTCAATTGTAGGGCCACATGACCAGTGTTTAGATGTTGATTGTTGGGCCACATGACCAGTGTTTAGATGTTGATTGTTGGGCCACATGACCAGTGTTTAGATGTTGATTGTAGGGCCACATGACCAGTGTTTAGATGTTGATAGTTGGGCCAAATGACCAGTGTTTAGAAGTTGATTGTAGGGCCACATGACTAGTGTTTAGATGTTGATTGTACGGCCACATGACCAGTGTTTAGATGTTGATTGTTGGGCCACCTGACTAGTGTTTAGATGTTGATTGTTGTAGTGGATACTAGAGCCGGCATGTTGTAGTGGATACTAGAGCCGGCATGTTGTAGTGGATACTAGAGCCGGTGTGTTGTTGTGGATACTAGAGTTAGCATGTTGTAGCGGATACTAGAGCCCGCATGTTGTAATGGATACTAGAGCCGGCATGTTGTAGTGGATACTAGAGCCAGTGTGTTGTGGATACTAGAGCCAGCATGTTGTAGTGGATACTAGAGCCAGCATGTTGTTGTGGATACTTGAGCCAGCATGTTGTAGTGGATACTAGAGCCGGCATGTTGTAGTGGATACTAGAGCCGGCATGTTGTAGTGGATACTAGAGCCATTGTGTTGTTGTGGATACTAGAGCCAGCATGTTGTAGTTGACACTAGAGCCAGCATGTCATAGTGGATACTAGAGCCGGCATGTTGTAGTGGATACTAGAGCCGGCATGTCGTAGTGGATACTAGAGCCAGCATATCATAGTGGATCCTAGAGCCGGCATGTCATAGTGGATACTAGAGCCGGCATGTCGTAGTGGATACTAGAGTCAGCATGTCGTTGTGGATACTAGAGCCAGCATGTCGTAGTGGATACTAGAGCCAGCATGTCGTTGTGGATACTAGAGCCGGCATGTCGTTGTGGATACTAGAGCCGGCATGTCGTAGTGGATACTAGAGCCGGCATGTTGTAGTGGATACTAGAGCCAGCATGTCGTAGTGGATACTAGAGCCAGCATGTCGTTGTGGATACTAGAGCTAGCATGTTGTAGTGGATACTAGAGCCGGCATGTTGTAGTGGATACTAGAGCCAGCATGTCGTAGTGGATACTAGAGCCGGCATGTTGTAGTGGATACTAGAGCCGGCATGTTGTAGTGGATACTAGAGCCAGCATGTTGTAGTGGATACTAGAGCCGGCATGTTGTAGTGGATACTAGAGCCGGCATGTCGTTGTGGATACTAGAGCCGGCATGTCGTAGTGGATACTAGAGCCGGCATGTCGTAGTGGATACTAGAGCCAGCATGTCGTAGTGGATACTAGAGCCGGCATGTCGTAGTGGATACTAGAGCCGGCATGTCGTTGTGGATACTAGAGCCGGCATGTCATAGTGGATACTAGAGCCGGCATGTTGTAGTGGATACTAGAGCCAGCATGTCATAGTGGATACTAGAGCTGGCATGTCGTAGTGGATACTAGAGCCGGCATGTCGTAGTGGATACTAGAGCCAGCATGTCGTTGTGGATACTAGAGCCAGCATGTCGTTGTGGATACTAGAGCCAGCAGACAGAGCTAGCATGAACGTTTGCTGTTGCAGGGAAGACTGAGAGCACAAAGTTGTTGGTGCAGCAGATTGCTCATCTGTGTAACTACACCAGTGGCAATCTGCAGGAGAAGATTCTTCAGGTCAGTCAACTCTTGCTTCAACAGCCACAGTCAGTAACTCCACCACTCCATGGCACAGCAAAGTAGTTGGTTCTCAGTCATGGTCAGTTTTCTCATTAAACCTTTCTTTTCATAATGTCACATTCTTCACCTGTTTTTTTTTAAACTATATGTTGTCTGCAGGCATAGAGAATTCAGTAATTTGGGTGTTTTCTGTCACTGGTATAGAACAGTTGTAAAACTGTTCAAACATACAGTAGCACACTGTTTACATCAATAGTTGTAGATGTGTGTTATAATTCTTTCTCAGTTATGTGTTGAAATATATGTAGCATGTGCCCATATTAGATTGATTGGCCCTATTAGTAAGTTGAATTTTGGTCTTATTAGTAAGTTGAATTGTTATGAGCAAGGAGAAATGAGAAAGAGCAAACAGTATCATCTTTAAGCAGAACTGAAATGAAAAAAGTAAACAATGATTTTAATATGTGTGTTTGAAAAAATCCAATTATTTAATTCATGATTAAGTTAACAACTTCCTGGTCTCACAAAATGGTCATGACATTTCAAGAACTCTAGATGGATTTCAAGTACTGATTCCAGGATCAGGGTTGTTTGATTTAAATTTTTTTACTTCCTGTTTTTTAATTGCTAATTTATATGAATTTAATACAAATAATTGTTTACAAGCATCGAGAGTTTTGTGTGTTTTTTAATACAAAAGCACAAAGTGCGCACACTTGTGTAGCTGTATTGACACCAGATAGCTTGATAGTAAAATATTTTATGACATTGTGTATACCAGATTTCAAAAAAATCAAATGAATAAAAAAAATCAAATAAATAAAAATCCGATTTTTTTTATTAAAAAAAAATCATGATTTTTTTCAAACCTGTCCGGGATGCTTTCTTGTTGTCTCGTTGTTTTCTTTTGAAGCGATGATTATGTCTTCATTGCGGCCTGTGTCTTCACCATTGTTGTATGTGTCTTCACCATTGATGTATGTGTCTTCACCATCGATGTATGTGTCTTCACCATTGATATCTGTCTCTTCATTATTGGTGTCTGGTTTCGCCAATGTTGTCTGTGTCTTCACCAATGTTGTCCATGTTTCACCATTGTTGTTGCCTTCTTTATCACTGTTGGCTGTATATTCACCATTGTTGTCTGCTGCTCTAGGTGAATCCACTCCTCGAAGCGTTTGGCAATGCTGTCACAGTGATGAACAACAATTCGAGTAGATTTGGGAAGTACATAGAGCTACAGTTTGACCCCGATGGCAGTCTTCTTGGGGGTGAGTCTGTGTCATAGAGCTGCAGTTTGACCCCAATGGTAGTCTTCTTAGGGGTGAATCTAGGTCATAGAGCTGCAGTTTGACCCCAATGGTAGTCTTCTTGGGGTGAGTCTATGTCATAGAGCTGTAGTTTAACCCCGATGGCAGTCATCTTGGGGGCAAGTCTAGTTCATAGAGCTGCAGTTTGACTCCGATGGTAGTCTTCTTGGGGGTGAGTCTAGTTCATAGAGCTGCAGTTTGACCCCATTGGTAGTCTTTTTAGGGGTGAGTCTAGGTCATAGAGCTGCAGTTTGACCCCAATGGTAGTCTTCTTGGGGTGAGTCTATGTCATAGAGCTGTAGTTTAACCCCAATGGCAGTCATCTTGGGGGCAAGTCTAGTTCATAGAGCTGCAGTTTGACTCCGATGGTAGTCTACTTGGGGGTGAGTCTATGTCATAGAGCTGCAGTTTGACCCCAATGGTAGTCTTCTTGGGGTGAGTCTATGTCATAGAGCTGTAGTTTAACCCCGATGGCAGTCATCTTGGGGGCAAGTCTAGTTCATAGAGCTGCAGTTTGACCCCAATGGTAGTCTACTTGGGGGTGAGTCTATGTCATAGAGCTGCAGTTTGACTCCGATGGTAGTCTTCTTGTGGGTGAGTCTAGGTCATAGAGCTGCAGTTTGACCCCAATGGTAGTCTTCTTAGGGGTGAATCTAGGTCATAGAGCTGCAGTTTAACCCCATTGGCAATCTTCTTGGGGGTGAGTCTATGTCATAGAGCTGCAGTTTGACCCCTATGGTAGTCTTCTTGGGGGTGAGTCTAGGTCATAGAGCTGCAGTTTGACCCCAATGGTAGTCTTCTTGGGGGTGAGTCTATGTCATAGAGCTGTAGTTTAACCCCGTTGGTAGTCTTCTTGGGGGTGAGTCTATGTCATAGAGCTGCAGTTTGACCCCAATGGTAGTCTTCTTGGGGGTGAGTCTAGGTCATAGAGCTGCAGTTTGACCCCAATGGTAGTCTTCTTGGGGGTGAGTCTAGGTCATAGAGCTGCAGTTTGACCCCGATGGCAGTCTTCTTGGGGGTGAGTCTATGTCATAGAGCTGCAGTTTGACCCCAATGGTAGTCTTCTTGGGGGTGAGTCTAGGTCATAGAGCTGCAGTTTGACTCTGATGGCAGTGTTCTTGGGGGTGAGTTTAGGTCATAGTATATAGAGCCAGAGCACTTTTTATTTATTTTTTATTTTGACCAGATCTGTTTAAAAATAATATAATAATCTGTCTGATGATTTCACCGAAATGAAATAATAAATTTATACCAATGAAGTAGCATGTCGATTTCATAGTCAATGCCAGATCAGTTAGATTTTTCACTGAAACAAGATGAGCAGAAAATCCAATTGAGGAGGGACACTTAAGCTTTCTAATGTTCACTTGATGTTAATTTTCAGTGCACATCTTTGAGTACCTTCTTGAGTCAACTCGGGTGCTGAGTCACGGCGAGGGGGAGAGCAACTTCCACATGTTCTACTACATGTTCGCTGGACTCTACGAAAAACAACTGCAGGACAACCTGCTCAACAGTCCTGATGACCACCGGTTAGTTGGCATTCCTAATTCCGAAGCCATTCCTAAACTCATATGATGCTCTTTGTTTCTGTCCTGAGTTCATCAGGCAACACAAATATATGAATGAAATTAACAAATAGAACACATGAACTCAAATTAATCACATATATAAACAAGAATGAAAATTGACCATCTGGCATTTTTTACTGTTAGTTCCATTCCAGGAACTAACAGATATCGGAGGATACTAAAGTATCCTCCTATATCTGTTTTTCTTCTCCATATGTCTCATTGTGCCAAATGCTGTATGAGTCTTGGTTTGCCCCACATTCTCTTCCCTTCAACATGTCCTTTCAATGCCACCTTCACTGTGTTCTCTTCTTCACTGTGTTCTCTTCTTCGCTGTGTTCTCTTCTTCACTGTGTTCTCTTCTTCACTGTGTTCTCTTCTTCACTGTGTTCTCTTCTTCACAGTGTTCTCTTCTTCGCTGTGTTCTCTTCTTCACTGTGTTCTCTTCTTCACTGTGTTCTCTTCTTCGCTGTGTTCTCTTCTTCGCTGTGTTCTCTTCTTCACTGTGTTCTCTTCTTCACTGTGTTCTCTTCTTTGCTGTGTTCTCTTCTTCGCTGTGTTCTCTTCTTCGCTGTGTTCTCTTCTTCACTGTGCATAACATGTCCATGCTGTTGATCTCTGTCTTGCCTCACATATTTTCTCAGCTATACGTGTAACTCCTGTCCTTCTTCTAAGCTCACCACTGCATATTGTAGCTGTCAGTGGTACATCCAAAACAGTTTCTGTTCAGTTCTTTCTAATAATTGGTCTTCTTTCTTTTGTGTTTTTGTACCATAGAGCATCATTGGTGTTCTCTTGAAAGGAGATATTACAAGTTTGATATACTAATTAGATCACTCTAGACTTTCATCCATGTCAATTAGAATTACAAAATTAAGAACACTAAATTAATCTTACCATAAAGCATGCATGTGAATTGTGATGACAAAACTGTCATGTTGTTTTCCCTTTTTGAAAGTTTGTCATTGTGAATGATTCATCTATGATTCATTAGATTTAATATGTTGCACATATTGTTACAGATTCAGGTAATTTCTTTAGAATTATCAGATTATTTTGTTCTTATTTAAAATGGTTATTATGCCTACGTATAATTTTGTAAAGATTTGTAATGCTTAAAATTCTAAATTAAAAATTAATCTACTATTTAAACACAGTGTCCATCAGGCAGATTCCTTGAGTCTTTGTCATTGAAATGACCGACCTTGTAATGAAAAATAAGCAATTATTGTATTGTGAATACAATGGAGCCACCTGCATATGGTCTAAGTTCTATACAGTGTTTTTCTTCAGATAATTTTGAATGTGAAGCATGGTCTTTTATTCACCTCTGTCACAGAAATCACCAAGCTGAAATAACGTTGGCCGAATTCACCTCCCACTCACGTCATCATAAAGTAACCAGATTCATGCACATGGCAGCCATACTGTTTACTTTGTGACCTAACCAACCTTGAGTCTTTGTCATTGAAATGACCAGCGTTGTAATTAAAACAGGGCAGTTTGTTAGTCTCAGATAATTGCTTGAGCTACAACTTTAGATGTGGATTGATGCTGCAGGATTCTGCGGATGTCGGATGGATCCCGGATCTTTAAGAACCCCAAGGAATTTGAATATTACCAACAGATGTGGGACCAGCTCCGACAGACCATAGACATTGTTGGGTTCACTTCCCAGGTGAGGAGAGGGAGCTGTGTGGGCATGTGGCAGGGTAGGGAAATATCAGCCATTTGATCCCAAGATATTCTTGCCACATCTCATGACATAGTGTTAACTAAAGGCCAGTTTACCTGAGAGCATAGTGCCCAAATTGGTCATGCAACACTATGTCACATGACAATGCACAGCTAAATTATGTGTGCGTTTTGACAAGTGATGTGTCTAGACTTTGCAAGTGTGACCTGTTGACTTGTGCCAATACCAACTTGAGCCTTAAATGGAATAAAAACAATGATTGCTTGATTCATTAGAATTCAGTTAATTAATAATTTCAAATAATACTCGGCACATTTTTTCCCATGATCCCATGACGTCACTGATGACAAGGAAGTGCTATGAAACTTCCATTCATTCACCGCATGATTGACAGCGATAGCGGTTGTTTAGAAGTGAGCATCACAATGGCATATTGTTCAACATTTGATTGTAATGCAAACAGTAGTCAGAATAGAGTAACATGTAGTTGGTTCCTTACAGAGCCAACTTTGTTTAAAAAAAAGCTTTGATGCCGATGAAACAGCTGGCTTTGTTCATTTCGAGAAAACTTGTTTTGACTGCGATCCGGACCAGAGAAGATGGCAGCCCTGGGTTATACTGGTGCTAAAATCTCTTTGAAAGAGGATATTTTGCCAATAAATTAAATTACAATTATCATAATATCTTGTTTCATATTTTCATATAAAGTCCCGTGTTACGCCTCATCATGGGAAATTCTGCCAAATTCTGCTCAATTAAATCAAATACAGAGAAATTACAGTAATAAGTGATTATTGTATTGTAAATACAACGGAGCCACCTGCATATGGTCTTTGATCTGTACAGTGTTTTTCTTCAGATCATTTTGAATGTGAAGCATGGTCTTTTATTCACCTCTGTCACCGAAATCACCAAGCTGAAATAACGTTGGCCGAATTCACCTCCCACTCACGGCATTATAAATAACCAGATTCATGCACATGACAGCCATACTCCTGCTATTGCGATGTTTACTTTCTGACCTAACCATGAAAACAACCACCTACAGCCGCCAAACTTCTCATATATTTACCATACATATGCACATAGGAGATGGAGTGTTTTTGTAAATTTTTATCTTTATAAGTTTGGCGGCTCTATGTGGTCATTTTAGGTCAGAAAGTAAATAAGGTCAAAGTCTACTAACATCGCTAAACTGCTCCAAAAGAGCCGAATTTGAAGATGGTTATATGATATCACTTGCTACTAGCAGTTCGAAATCATTACATTTTGCTTTTTATTATGGAAAATTGACATCGCTACCACTCGCCGTTCTAACACGAGTGAAACTGTACTGAAGCATTGCATAGAAATCACTGACTGAATATAAGCCCATGTCACAAGTGACGTCACCAAACAACATGATCGCTCACCTCATTAACTTCGAATTTTACATGCATTTTGCAAGTTAGGTGCATTAAACATCTAATTTTACCTGTAAATTATTTTTTAGGTTAATTTTTTTTCAATAAAACCTGTCTTAATGGACACCTGTCCATAACAAACACCTGTCTATGATAGACACCTGTCCATAACAAACACCTGTCTATGACAGACACTTTTGTAAGTCCCGAATGACTTGCTATTACATTTGTACTGTCCGTTAACTGCCCATGCATAGCAGCCACCTGGACAATGTGGACAATGGACAGGGAATTTGGACTCAACCATTCATAGTCACCCTACCGCTTGTGGACAGGTCGAAGCACATTGACAATCCGGCGAATCAGGCCAGCTGAGCCATCGCTGATGCACACTACCTTTAAGAAAATATACCATCGTATTCCATGGTAAAATACCATGGTGTTTTGAAACAGGTAAACCATGGTATACCATACAATTACCATACACAATATATGAAAACACATGGTCTACCACGGTTTACCATGTAATGTCATGGTATATTTTTTTAAGGGTAACTTCACTTCGTGTGTATTCAGTGTCATGCCATCTGCATAATGTCATCAAAAAGTATAGGAAATGTGCTCCAAATGAGGCAGGTTTCTTGCTTTGGTCACACCTTGGCTTTTTTCAAGTCTAACTCTCAGAAGCCAAGCTCCAAATAAAGTGATTGAACAAGGAGAAGTCCGTCAATGTTACTATCTGTCGCACAGTAGTTGACCAAGTACAATTTCAATTATATCACTCGGCGGATTAATCATTAATTTTGTTCATAGAGATGTCAAAGGAATGGTGATTACATGGGACTGATCATCAAAGGCCCAATACGCCACCTGGTTTCCATGTAATGGAATGCAATAACGGTGTATGATTAATGACATTTTCACTAACTGAGTGTATGACCCACATATATTAATGACAACTGCTGTATTGTTTTATCAACCATAGATTTGAATCGTTCATGATAATGCCAACTAGCAAATGACAATGTATCCATTCATAATATAATGGCGCCACCTAGTGTGTGTCCACTTAATCAAACTTTCCATTATGGACACCTGCCTATAATGGACATAATGCATAGTCCTGGTGGTGTCCGCAATGGACAAGTTTCACACTGAAAAAACATTTTAGCTAATGCTTTGTTTTTATTCCCTTTAATGAAAGGTCATGACGGTTGCACCAACTTCTTTAGCACAAATTCTTGGCATGGTTTACTTAATTTCTCAGATTGTTATGAGTTCTTTAGTGTTGTGATTAAAATGACAATTTTATTCTTGTTTAACCTGGTTTCTGAGTACTTATGTGGTTATGATACCTGAAGTTGTCTTTCATATAGCAAAAAAGTTAGTGCTGGAAGTACGAAGTGGAATAAAACCATATTGTTCCTTGTTTCTCGCAGGAAATTGATGGAATACTTGCCATATTGGCAGCCATCTTACACATCAGCGACATTTTCTTTGAAACTGATGACGAAACAGATGGTGTTTGCATCCCAAACGAAGACCCTCTAGAGATGGGTGCGTAGTATGTTTATATCGTTTTCTAAACTGTGGAAAATAGGCTCATCTGGAAATGAACTCGGCATAAACTCCTATGAATTATGTTGCTTTGCATCTACTGAACATTAGACATTGAAACTAGATTCACAATTTATTTTCATTACTTTTCTAAATACTAATAATTCAAGCACACTTTTTGCATTATAAATTTATGTTTCAAATATTGTTTTATTTGATGTTTTGTATAACTAACAAAATGTTTTGGGTCTGTGCACCTTTGTCCAGATTCTCTTCAGCTGAAGGTTTATGCCAATGTTACAGCTTGTTTTTGTTTTGTTATTATGTTATATTATGTTACGTTACATTACGTTACGTTACGTTACGTTACGTTATCCTTCTCTGAATATTGCATGCATAACAAGAATATGCCATATTAAAGTCTGTGAAAAACTCCAACATCATTCTTCCTCATCCAGTCAATTACTATGATGTTGTTACTATGATTATCCACAGAAGCCTTCATTAAAACAACACCTGGTGTTTTAGTATTTTTGGCATGATGACCCAATGTATGTCTTGTTTGGCGTGATGACCCAGTGTATGTCTTGTTTGGCGTGATGACCCAGTGTATGTCTTGTTTGGCGTGATGACCCAGTGTATATCTTGTTTGGCGTGATGACCCAGTGTATGTCTTGTTTGGCGTGATGACCCAGTGTGTGTCTTGTTTGGCATGATGACCCAGTGTATGTCTTGTTTGGCGTGATGACCCAGTGTGTGTCTTGTTTGGCGTGATGACCCAGTGTATGTCTTGTTTGGCGTGATGACCCAGTGTATATCTTGTTTGGCGTGATGACCCAGTGTATGTCTTGTTTGGCGTGATGACCCAGTGTGTGTCTTGTTTGGCATGATGACCCAGTGTATGTCTTGTTTGGCGTGATGACCCAGTGTGTGTCTTGTTTGGCGTGATGACCCAGTGTATGTCTTGTTTGGCGTGATGACCCAGTGTATGTCTTGTTTGGCGTGATAACCCAGTGTATGTCTTGTTTGGCGTGATAACCCAGTGTATGTCTTGTTTGGCGTGATGACCCAGTGTATGTCTTGTTTTGCGTGATAACCTAGTGTATGTCTTGTTTGGCGTGATGACCCAGTGTATGTCTTGTTTGGCGTGATGATCCAGTGTATATCTAGTTTGGTGTGATGACCCAGTGTATGTCTTGTTTGGTGAGATGACCTAGTGTATATCTTGTTTGGCGTGATGACCCAGTGTATGTCTTGTTTGGTGTGATGACCCAGTGTATGTCTTGTTTGACGTGATGACCCAGTGTATGTCTTGTTTGGCGTGATGATCCAGTGTATATCTAGTTTGGCGTGATGACCCAGTGTATATCTTGTTTGGTGTGATGACCCAGTGTATGTCTTGTTTGGCGTGATGACCCAGTGTATGTCTTGTTTGGTGTGATGACCCAGTGTATGTCTTGTTTGGCGTGATGACCCAGTGTATGTCTTGTTTGGCGTGATGACCCAGTGTATGTCTTGTTTGACGTGATGACCCAGTGTATGTCTTGTTTGGCGTGATGATCCAGTGTATATCTAGTTTGGCGTGATGACCCAGTGTATGTCTTGTTTGGCGTGATGACCCAGTGTATGTCTTGTTTGGCGAGATGACCCAGTGTATGTCTTGTTTGGCATGATGACCCAGTGTATGTCTTGTTTGGTGTGATGACCCAGTGTATGTCTTGTTTGTCGTGATGACCCAGTGTATATCTTGTTTGGTGTGATGACCCAGTGTATGTCATGTTAGGCGTGATGACCCAGTGTATATCTTGTTTGGCGTGATGACCCAGTGTATGTCATGTTAGGCGTGATGACCCAGTGTGTGTCTTGTTTGGTGTGATGACCCAGTGTATGTCTTGTTTGGTGTGATGACCCAGTGTATGTCTTGTTTGGCGTGATGACCCAGTGTATATCTTGTTTGACATGATGACCTGGTGTATGTCTTGTTTGGCGTGATGACTCAGTGTATGTCTTGTTTGCCGTGATGACCCAGTGTGTGTCTTGTTTGACGTGATGACCTGGTATATGTCTTGTTTGGCGTGATGACCCGGTGTATGTCTTGTTTGACATGATGACCCGGTGTATGTCTTGTTTGACGTGATGACCCAGTGTATGTCTTGTTTGGCGTGATGACCCGGTGTATGTCTTGTTTGGCGTGATGACCCAGTGTATGTCTTGTTTGGCGTGATGACCCGGTGTATGTCTTGTTTGGCGTGATGACCCGGTGTATGTCTTGTTTCCCAGCGGCCCTGCTGCTTGCTGTGCCTGCAGAGTTACTCGCTACAGCTCTCATCTCCAAAGTCACTCATCTCAGAGGTAAGTGGGCACTGTAACATAGTGCTTGCAACGTTGCACTCTCAGTCCAGAAGACCCTGGTTTGGATCCTCTTGCTGCTGTTTCTAAGCTTGGGCAATTTTGTTCATTCCATGTTGCCTCAGTTCACTCAGCTGTATAAATGAGTACCTGACTAGAGACGGTGATGAATATGTGAGTGAATAGTCTTCACACAGTAATTGCAGATAGTCTTCCCAGAGAAGTTGAGTTTGTGTTGGAATGAATAGGTCTGCCAGTGTCGAAGTGTAAAGGAACAGGTCTGCCAGTGTCGAAGTGTAAAGGAACAGGTTTGCCAGTGGTGAATTGTAAAGGAACAGGTCTGCCAGTGTCGAAGTGTAAAGGAACAGGTCTGCCAGTGGTGAATTGTAAAGGAACAGGTCTGCCAGTGGTGAAGTGTAAAGGAACAGGTCTGCCAGTGGTGAAGTGTAAAGGAACAGGTCTGCCAGTGGTGAAGTGTAAAGGAACAGGTCTGCCAGTGGTGAAGTGTAAAGGAACAGGTTTGCCAGTGGTGAAGTGTAAAGGAACAGGTCTGCCAGTGGTGAAGTGTAAAGGAACAGGTCTGCCAGTGGTGAAGTGTAAAGGAACAGGTCTGCCAGTGGTGAAGTGTAAAGGAACAGGTTTGCCAGTGGTGAAGTGTAAAGGAACAGGTCTGCCAGTGGTGAATTGTAAAGGAACAGGTCTGCCAGTGTCGAAGTGTAAAGGAACAGGTCTGCCAGTGGTGAATTGTAAAGGAACAGGTCTGCCAGTGGTGAAGTGTAAAGGAACAGGTCTGCCAGTGGTGAAGTGTAAAGGAACAGGTTTGCCAGTGGTGAAGTGTAAAGGAACAGGTCTGCCAGTGGTGAATTGTAAAGGAACAGGTCTGCCAGTGGTGAATTGTAAAGTAACAGGTTTGCCAGTGGTGAAGTGTAAAGGAACAGGTCTGCCAGTGGTGAAGTGTAAAGTGCTTTGAATGGTCCTTCTGTGCTTTTTCAAAGATCCCCTGTTGTTCTTTGGACCATTATGTTAGACCCAATAACATCTCTGGTGTGATGCTCACATGTCTGGTACTTGTGCATTCTCTAAAGGTACAACGTCTAATAATTGTTATCATAAAATAATGTTATATGGTATAAACTATATCTATTCTAGCATTTAACCATCCTAATGTGGTTTCATGAACCTACGTTTTTCATATTATCAACTTGAATATCATGTTTACATATACCATGTTTACATTGCATGCTGAACAGCACGTTCGTTATCCATGAACAGATAATTATAAAATTTTATAGAAACAAATAATTTTTCATTGAAACACGCTTTGGCTGTCAAGATGTTAGAATATATATAAGGGTAGTTTATACTAATGACATGATTTTATGATAAAAAAACTACCATACTTTAGCCATTTTCAAATCTATCCAGTCTTGCTCTTGTTGCTTTGCGTAAAGTCATTATTGATGTGTACTTTTGTATTTTATGATGTTTACTGTACAATATTTTCTATGGCTAAATGTAATATTAATAAACTAACATTCTTCAGTTATATAAGTTATAAGTTATATAAAATCTTGTGTTTGGTTAATTATTTTGTAAGTGACTAATTTTAAATTAATAGTTAATGAATTACAACTGTTGAAATATAGTAAAATGGAATTGGAGATGTCACTTTACTGCAAGCTTTCTGTTGGCATTGTTACCAGGGGAGCAGATTGTCACATTGAAGGACCATGTGGGGGCCAACGACGGACGGGACGCGTTGGCGAAGACACTCTATAGTCGACTGTTTGGCTGGATTGTGCAACAGATCAATATTATGCTGCGGCCTGACACCAAGAGGTAATGCATACACTTGTCAAATTGTGGCTATGCTTTATCTTTTCTATGTAATATATTATGGAAATATATAATGTCTACATAGCTCTGGCCATTGTTTTTAGTTTACTAGTATTATTATTAGTAAAATTGAGGCTTTTAAAATTTTATTTTTTTTTACAAATACAATTACAGTTATAAAAATACAATTACAGTTGTGAAATTATCATCATATGTGGCGTTAGTATTTTAATGTTATTATTGCAATAATGTGTGTTTTTTAAAATATGATTTCTAAGTGTTATCATGGTAAAACAGTGGGGTCGTTCTGATAAATTATTATTGCACATCCCAGAATGTGGCATTACCATGAAAGAAGCATGTTCATTAATAATTATAACAACTGATTGTTGTGCCTCGCAGACACATGGCTGGTCCGTCCATTGGCATATTGGACATGGCAGGCTTTGAGAACTTTGACACAAACAGCTTTGAGCAGCTGTGCATCAATGCTACGAATGAACAGCTGCAGTATTACTTCAACCAGCAAGTATTCCAATGGGAGATGGATGAGTATAAGAGAGACGGACTGAAGGCTAAAGACATCAAGTACACAGACAACAGACCACTTGTTGATCTCTTTCTCGAGGTCAGCAATTCTCTTCTATTTTGTAGTGAATCAATATAGTAAAGTCTGGTCACCTGACTGCCATGGACTGTTGGTTAGACACACCTTCAAGTCCTTGCTTACTTTCATTACTGGGTCCAGACAACACCAATGTAGGCTTACTGATCTGACTGTAACATGCTGTGTTGTCCTGGCAATGCCAATGTAGGCTTACTGCCCTGTCTGTAACATGTTGTGTTGTCCTGGCAATGCTAATGTAGGCTTACTGCCCTGACTGTAACATGTTGTGTTGTCCAGGCAATGCTAATGTAGACTTACTGTCCTGACTGTAACATGTTGTGTTGTCCTAGCAATGCTAATGTAGGCTTACTGCCCTGTCTGTAACATGCTGTGTTGTCCTGGCAATGCTAATGTAGGCTTACTGCCCTGTCTGTAACATGCTGTGTTGTCCAAGCAATGCTAATGTAGGCTTACTGCCCTGTCTGTAACATGCTGTGTTGTCCAAGCAATGCTAATTTAGGCTTACTGCCCTGACTGTAACATGCTGTGTTGTCCTGGCAATGCCATTGTAGGCTTACTGCCCTGTCTGTAACAAGATTTAACAAGATTCCCATCCCAAACAACAAGTTCCAGATGGCATGTGGACAAGGAAGCCATTGGCGTATCGAGAATCCAACAATTTTCTCATCTATGTGTAACCCGCCCTTATCAAATATCTGTCAATTCTATTTTTAAACATATTCACACTACTAGCAATTAACACAATCATTTGGCAGTTTGTTCCATTCATTTATCACCCTCTGTGAGAAAGAGTACTTTCTCATGTCCAACCTACACTGCTCCTTAACTAATGATGCATTGTGTCCTCCGGTTCTACTGCCTTCTTTAAGTTTGAAGAACATATTCCTATCAACATCCTCATAACCATTCACTATTTTAAGCATTTCTATTTGGTCGCCTCTTAGTCTCCTGGTCTCTAGTGTTGTCAAACCACATTGTAATAAGCGACTTTCGTAACTAAGGTCTCTCAATTCTGGAATCATTTTAGTTGCTCTTCATTGTATTCTTTCTAGCTTGTCTATGTCCTTTTTATGATATGGCCTCCAAACTTGAATACAATATTCCAAGTGTGGTATAACTATTGCTTTGTACAGGGGTACAATTAGCTGTTTCTCCTTATACGTGATAGTTCTCCTAATTAGCCTTAGAAGTTGATTTCCTTTTGAAGCAGCAATCCCACATTGCTCTGAAACTTTCATGTCAGCACTAAATGTTACTCCTAAGTCCTTTTCTTGTGTGGTTTTACCTAGTACAGCATTCATGTCCTATGTGTATACATTTACTCTTCCCAAAATTGAATAACATTTGCCATTTTTCTGACCATTTAACTAATTTATCTAGATCATCCTGTAAACTTTGTTTATCTGTATCATTTGTAACCTTTCTGAATACTTTTGTGTCATCTGCAAATTTGAGTACTTTGCTAGATATGTCATCTTCCAAATCATTTATATATATTAAAAACAGCATAGGGCCTAATACTGATCCCTGTGGTACCCCACTTAAAACCAACTTCCAGTTTGAAATCTCACCATCTACTATTACTCGCTGTCTTCTGTGTGTAAGCCACAACATTCACTGGTGACCCGTCATCTACCCACTTTGTAATTTCTTCAAAAAAACATAAGAGATTGGTTAGACATACCTTGCTTTTAGGAACCCATGTTGAGATTATGTTTTACAAGGATTTCCACCATGTTGTCTCTAATTAATGTTTCGAGTAACTTACATACAACTGATGTTAAACTCACTGGTCTGTAATTTTCTGGCTTGTTCCTCGATCCCTTATTAAATAGTGGCGTAATGTTTGCTTCTTTCCATTCTGAAGGAACTATTCCTTCTTCTAGTGACAAGTTACACAATTTTGCAAGTGGTGTACTAATTTGCTCAACAATTTCCTTAAGCAGTTTTTGGTGGTATCCCATCAACTCCAGGTGATTTATTTTCTTTCATCTTCTTAATTTTGTTTGCTATCATTACAGGAGTTGCAAATAACTGCCCTAAATGTTCTGATTTATTGCCCTCAAATTTGGTAAATGGAACTGGAAGTGAGCTGATATCTTCTTTGGTAAATACTGAGCTGAAATACTCATTCAGGACCTCTGCCATTTGAAACCCGTCTGAAATTATGTTTCCCCTGTTGTTTTCCAATAGTCCGACCTTATCTCAAACTTTCTGTTTACTCCTTACATAAGTATAGAAACTCTAATTTTTTTCAAAGGTTCTTTTAGATTTTCAAATTTCAGTTGTAGCTAGGTTAAGTGCCTCTTTGTAATTTGCATAGTCTTCATCCTTTCTGATACGCCTATAAACCCTCCACATAGTTTGCTTAAACACTATTTTTCTAATAGCTTCTTTTGACAAGTGTTTCTTTCTAGACCGTTTTCCTTGTTTTTTCAAGGGAACACATTTATCGATGATACTCTCAGTTTCATATTTTAGAATATTCCAACATTCAGTTGCGGTCTTATTCATCAGCCTGTTATTCCAATCTAGCTTTGCTAGGTATTTTCTCATATCTTTATAGTTACCTTTTTGGAAGTTTCTCCTATACGGTTTTTTATTTTTACTTTCTGATTTTATGATGTCAAAATGTATTAGAATGTGGTCACCGCTACCCAGTGGTTCATGTATTTTTACATTGTCCACTAATTCTTTTTGTGATGATTAAACTACCCAGTATATCTAATACATTTTCTCCCCTGGTTGGTTCTAGCACATGCTGAGTAAAGAAGCTATCCTGAATTAAAAATAGAAATTGTTGGCCCTCACCTCCTGTACTCTCTAGAGATTTCCATTGTTAAAATCTCCCATTATGATACATTCCCATTTACTAAGTTCCTTTATAGCATTTTGTATTTTTGTGTTTATGTTTGGACTTTGGTAAACTAATCCAATAGTTAATTTTGAATTTCCTGAAACTATTTTGCACCAAACGTAGTCTGCTTCCCTTTCTAATTTTATTTCATAAGCCTGAATAGATTCTTTAACATATAAAATAACTCCCCCTCCCCTTCTTCCTATTCGATCTCTCCTAAACATTACGTAACCTGTCAATCCTAATTCAGCATCTATTATGTCTGTGTTGGCCCATGATTCTGTAATACCAATTATGTGAGGGTCAGTATCTTCTACCATAATGTTTAATTTGTTTTTCTTATTTACTATACTCCTAGTATTTAAACATACGCATCTATATCCTGCTTCAGACATGTTTTTCGGACATTTTGTTATTGGTTTATCTGTACTAGTGGACTCTTGTCCTGCTTGCTAAGTAACCCCCCTGCACTTCTAGTTTAAATAGTGTTGACTACCAAAAATATTCGTTATGCTACCCATGCCACTGTCTACTGCTGTTGTGAGTCCATCTGCAAATACTGCTGCCCCCTTTCCACTTAGATGAAGCCCGTCCTTCATGTACATATCAGCTCTTCCAACAAAACTTCCCCACAAATCCACAAAACCCACTTCCTCTTCCCTATATAGCTTCTCGACTAGCATGTTAATTGCCATCCCCCGGCAATTTCGATATCTGTGACCCCTCCTTCCTATTACTAGTAGAATCTCTGACATTATTACCTCAGTTATCACCTCTATTTTGGTCCCAGGCAAGCAAACTACAACGTTATCTCCCTTGTTTAAGACTCTGTCAGTCTTCCTAACTATAGAGTCCCTGTAACATGTTGTGTTGTTGTGGCAATGCCCTCTCTGTAGCATGGTGTATTGTCCTGGCAGTGCCAATGTAGGCTTACTGCTGTGTCTGGAACATGCTGTGTTGTCCTGACAACACCAGTATGGCTTACTGCCATGTGCATGCATGCTGCTGCGTTGTCCTGGCAATACCAGTATGGCTTACTGCCATGTGCATGCATGCTGCTGTGTTGTCCTGGCAATACCAGTATGGCTTACTGCCATGTGCATGCATGCTGCTGTGTTGTCCTGGCAACACCAGTATGGCTTACTGCCATGTGCATGCATGCTGCTGCATTGTCCTGGCAATACCAGTATGGCTTACTGCTATGTGCATGCATGCTGCTGCGTTGTCCTCACAATACCAGTATGACTTACTGCCATGTGCATGCATGCTGCTGTGTTGTCCTGGCAACACCAGTATGGCTTACTGCCATGTGCATGCATGCTGCTGCATTGTCCTGGCAACACCAGTATGACTTACTGCCATGTGCATGCATGCTGCTGCATTGTCCTCACAATACCAGTATGACTTACTGCCATGTGCATGCATGCTGCTGTGTTGTCCTGGCAATACCAGTATGGCTTACTGCCATGTGCATGCATGCTGCTGTGTTGTCCTGGCAATACCAGTATGGCTTACTGCCATGTGCATGCATGCTGCTGTGTTGTCCTGGCAATACCAGTATGGCTTACTGCCATGTGCATGCATGCTGCTGTGTTGTCCTGGCAATACCAGTATGGCTTACTTCCATGTGCATGCATGCTTCTGTGTTGTCCTGGCAATACCAGTATGGCTTACTCCCATGTGCATGCATGCTGCTGCATTGTCCTGACAACACCAGTATGGCTTACTCCCATGTGCATGCATGCTGCTGTGTTGTCCTGGCAACACCAGTATGGCTTACTGCCATGTGCATGCATGCTGCTGTGTTGTCCTGGCAATACCAGTATGGCTTACTGCCATGTGCATGCATGCTGCTACGTTGTCCTGGCAATACCAGTATGACTTACTCCCATGTGCATGCATGCTGCTGCGTTGTCCTGACAACACCACTGTAGTATTACTGTCTAATCCAAACAATGCTTGTGTGTTTGCAGGTGTTTTACTCTTAGTAATATTAATAAGTAACCCTTCCATATTGTAGGTGCTCAGTTGACTGAATCACAGCTGACATCAAGCTTTATAAAACAACAACAATTTCCCTTGAATAAATAAGTTATAGATATAAAAAATAAGTTGACATAGGTTTCACCATCAGTAATGTTTACATTTGAAATAATATACATTGTAATGTAGACATTTCAGGATCTCTTTGTGACATTTTCTAGTGTCACTTTATTTTATTAAAGTTAAGAGATGTATGTCTTAACACAGATGTATGTTTTAATACAGATGTATGTCTTAACACAGATGTATGTTTCAGAATCCGATTGGTTTCTTCTCTCTCCTTGATGAGGAGAGTCGCTTCCCAAAGGCATCAGATCTGACTCTACTGGAGAAACTCTCCAAGAACCTCACAAAGAAACAGCTGTTTCAGCGGGCCAAGGGCAACGCTCCCTTCTTTACTATCAACCATTACGCTGGACCGGTAAGTTGTTAAGCTTGTAGACATGTAATAATGATAATATGTGCTCTTATGTTGCACTGGTATCCACCTAGATGAGGACCAGTAAGTTGTTAAGCTTGTAGACATGTAATAATGATAATATGTGCTCTTATGTTGCGCTGGTATCCACCTAGATGAGGACCAGTAAGTTGTTAAGCTTGTAGACATGTAATAATGATAATATGTGCTCTTATGTTGCGCTGGTATCCACCTAGATGAGGACCAGTAAGTTGTTAAGCTTGTAGACATGTAATAATGATAATATGTGCTCTTATGTTGCGCTGGTATCCACCTAGATGAGGACCAGTAAGTTGTTAAGCTTGTAGACATGTAATAATGATAATATGTGCTCTTATGTTGCGCTGGTATCCACCTAGATGAGCACCAGTAAGTAGCTAAGCTTGTAGACATTATCAGAGCAAGTTGCTTGGCAGCAGTTGATGCAGAGCTCAAATGAGTCTTTGTAGATAGAGACCATTGGCTGTTTGAGTCCTCAACATATTTTTTCCATTTCCCTTTGTGGGGTGTTTTTCTTCCCCTGACACATAATACACCACCTTGTATTAATACAGACAGTTGTAGTATTATTGCTCCTGTTAGGGAGGCAGTAGATAATATGTAGTTATTAGTTATTATAT
Source organism: Lamellibrachia satsuma (assembly GCA_033239005.1). Taxonomy (NCBI): domain Eukaryota; kingdom Metazoa; phylum Annelida; class Polychaeta; order Sabellida; family Siboglinidae; genus Lamellibrachia; species Lamellibrachia satsuma. The sequence continues at coordinate 3,763,856 of BSQZ01000055.1, forward strand.
GAATCCATTAGCTAAATGCTGGATTGTGCGGATGTGTTTGGAATAAAAACTAACCACAGAATGTGCCGACCGTTGTGCAGTTTGAATAACAACATATTTTCTTGACTTACATGTAAAAAATCAACAAAGATGCAATAAAATGCAATACAATATAAAGCACTTTTATTGTGCTAAAATTTTAGTTTACAACAAAATATTGTTATATTTCCTACAGACTTAGCACTAACAGGGAGTGAGTTCCACAGAGTCGGTGCAGCAACTAGAAAAGCTCTAGTTCCAACATTTGTCTTAACACTACCAATGAATGTAAATATGCTGGTCGCTTGGATGAAAGTGCTTGATAGATAATTGTGCAGATCTTAAAAATAATGCGATATCAGACAGGGAAGAAGTGGTATTGAGTGAAAGAAACGAGGAGACCGAGTAACTACCCTTGGCAAACAATTTTGTACGCATTGAAATTACAAGAGGTCCTTGATAGCAGTATTGTGATAAAGGGAATTGTGATAATCACCCTCACAACATCTGTATGAGCAGTCATCCTACACTGCCATGAGGTACCTTGGGAGATTCTCTTTCATATGATGCTGCTTCCTTGTTTGGAGATGTCGGGTTGAGCCATCCAGTCTGTGTGCTACAGGTCACCTACGATGTGCGTATGTTCCTGGAGAAGAATCGCGACACACTCAGCTGGAATCTACTCAACCTTATGAAGGACAGTGACAGTCAATTTGTGAGTGATCTCTTCCACGCCTCCATCACAGACACTGGCTCCCTATACTTCAAGTAAGTGACCACTTCCACACCTCCATCACAGGTACTGGCTCCTTACACTTCAAGTAAGTGACCACTTCCACACCTCCATCACAGACACTGGCTCCCTATACTTCAAGTAAGTGACCTTTTCCACACTCCATCACAGACACTGGCTCCCTAACTTAAGTAACTGACCTTTTCCACGCCTCCATCACAGACACTGGCTCCCTATACTTCAAGTAAGTGACCACTTCCACACCGCCATCACAGGTACTGGCTCCTTACACTTCAAGTAAGTGACCACTTCCACACCTCCATCACAGACACTGGCTCCCTATACTTCAAGTAAGTGACCTTTTCCACACCTCCATCACAGACACTGGCTCCCTACACTTTAAGTAACTGACCTTTTCCACACCTCCATCACAGACACTGGCTCCCTACACTTCAAGTAACTGACCTTTTCCACACCTCCATCACAGACACTGGCTCCTTACACTTCAAGTAAGTGACCTTTTCCACACCTCCATCACAGACACTGGCTCCCTACACTTCAAATAAGTGACCTTTTCCACACCTCCATCACAGACACTGGCTCCTTACACTTTAAGTAAATGACCTTTTCCACACCTCCATCACAGACACTGGCTCCCTACACTTCAAGTAAGCGACTTTTTCCACACCTCCATCACAGACACTGGCTCCCTACACTTCAAGTAAGTGACTTTTTCCACACCTCCATCACAGACACTGGCTCCCTACACTTCAAGTAAGTGACCTTTTCCACACCTCCATCACAGACACTGGCTCCCTACACAATTTCAGCCCCATACGTCTGACACTGAGATATGAGGGACATACAGAGTCACAAACTACTTTATAGTATACAAAAGATCAAACTATACTTTTAAGCTGGTGTGATAACCCAGACACTGACAGACGTGACTGTACTTGCAGAGACAACACGCCCAAGCGCAGTCGCCAGTCCATCCTACTGTGCAAGGCTCCAGACCTGTCCGGGACTGGAACCAAGAGTCTGTCCAAACAGGCCGGCAGACGACTCAAAGCAAGGTCTGTCCATTCATTATTTCACAAGCCAATGATGTTGTCATGCACGAAGAAATAACTTTCAGACAACAAAAATATGTTTTATTCAGCAATAGTAACTTGAGTGATGGTTAAAGCTCCCTCCTCCACTGATGCCCATGGCGAATCAGTGTCATTGATGGTCACATCTGTAGTGCGTAATATGCACAGTCAATTTAATAAAAGAGTGCAGACATTTGTTAAAATCATCAAAAGAATGGATTTCTATCATAAGATTGGATAACTTGTTAGTGTGAATAGCCATGTATATAGAGCTGGACTTCTAGCATGTCTTTGTGCATATTAGAGCTAGCATTTCTTTGTGGATACTAGAGCTAGCATGTCTTTGTGGATACTAGATAGGTTTGATTTTACATGAAATTATTCTAAGATAAGACAATGAAAAATTTTGTTGACGGAGGCGCTTTATTGCTGGATTTTCTTTTGTCCGAGTTTCTACCTATTGCAGCGATCAATGTTTTTGACAAGAAACAACATTAAAGTAGTGAGATCTATTACATAATTTGTGTGTCTTCATTTCTTTGTAATTTTGTATATTAGAGACTTTTTTTAGACATTTTGTTGCAAGATGAATGTGTTTTACAGAGCACGTCAGACGCAGGGAACACCCATCTATGAGAACGCAGTAAGGACACAGGGGGCAAAGTTCAAGGTTCGTAGCTCGAGTCAATCCTTATTGACTCCTCAGATACACTTGTTGTTCAGGTTGTCTTTCAGTTGCAGTCACCTTATTGTCAAGGCAGTGTTGTGATTAAGGTAATGTTGTGATTAAGGGAAGATCTTTGAATCTGAACAATGAGCACAATGATCACTTTATTCCATTTTCCCATTTCTGCTTTGATTTCTCCAGGCATGACTTAACTTTGATTAGATTTATTATTTTGCTCTCAAAACTGCTTAAATAATGATTCACCAAGAGTTTCCAGATGAGCCGTTGCACATTGTCTGTGCGTGTGTGTGTGCGTATGTGTGATCTGTTCATATCTGTGTCAGTGTTGTTGACACACTGCTTTGTGTGTTATAGAACTCCCTCACAGATCTCATGGGCAAGCTACTGGACGCAGGCCCACACTTTGTCAGGTGGGCTCCACTTTGTCATTCACTATAAATGCTGCTAAACAGGAGATCATCACCTTATGATTATTAACAATGGAGCTGTATATATCCCATGAATGTACAATTTTAGCAACAGTCACAAAATATACCAGATCATTACAGATTAATTAGAAAAGGAATATGAATTATTCACGTTTTAGGGTCACAATAAAGATACATTATTCACTGCATTTCTATTGTGTAGTGTATAATAAGTTGTTAAGTTTCTTTTCTCTTCCTTCCAGGCCAGACTAAAAGATATTGCAAATTAGCTGTAAGCTATCTTAAAATGACAAGGCGATATTTTATTTCCTTATTCAAGAATTTAGCATATGATAAAATGTTTAACTGATCTTCCCTGGAGTGCTTCTGTTGTGGCACTATTTGACACTGTTTTTATTGTATTTCATTTTGTTCCCAGATCAGCATTCCTTATGATATACAAACATAAATATTGCTTACTTACATGAGAGATTTAATTTCTTTCTCTGTAGCTGCGCTCAAAACCTGGAAACAACTCCCTATCACTTTAAGAGCATCTGAAGCTATAGCTACCTTTGCAAAAAACTTCTTAAATTACATTTCCACTATAAGTCCTCAGCAATTTCTCACTCTGTTAATGACTTTTGATGATGACTTGGGTTCTCGAGGATTTACGCAATATAGAAGTTTCATTATTATTATTTTCTAGATGCATCAAGCCAAATGCCAACAAGCAGCCAGATGTCTTTCAAACAAAGCTGGTTCTGCAGCAACTGAGGTACACTGGTGTCATGGAAACGATCCGAATCCGTCGCCAAGGCTACGCAACCCGACTGCCATTTGAGGTTTTCTTTAGTCGGTAAGTAGTGCTACCTGTGTATAAAGTTTTAATGAGTTAAAATTCTAATATGTGTTGTTACTAAATAGCAGAGAACAAGGTTTGAATTTGTTATCAGACAGTTAGACATACCTCCACAAAAGGGAAAATCCCACCTCTGACACCATTTGTCATGTTGCTAGTGATTGGACAACAGAACAAAACCATGTTTTATTTAACTGCAAGTGGTGCCTGCCCTGTTCACGCCAATCCTCATGGAACTTACCATGCTATAAGGCGTCTAACAATGTAGGACAGTTCTACCTATTTCTGTTGAACAGTCAAAACAATGGACGTCCATCTTGATTTGCACCACATAGTTGGTTGGATATGAGTCTACTTCTAACACACGAAAATGGACTTTCATTGTTTTGATTCTTCAACAACAACAACAACAACAACAACAACAACAACATATCTGTCGAGGAATCAAAACACTGAAAGTGTTTGAGTGTTAGAAGTGAGTGTAATAGACACATGTCCAACCAACTACATGCAGATTAAACTGGACTTCCATTGTTTTGACTCTTCAACAGCGATGTGTGACTGGAGCTATGTGTGACTGGAGCGATGTGTGACTGGAGCTATGTGTGACTGGAGCGATGTGTGACTGGAGCGATGTGTGACTGGAGCGATGTGTGACTGGAGCGATGTGTGACTGGTGCGATGTGTGACTGGAGCGATGTGTGACTGTAGCTAACAAAAGGTTACATTGTTAATGGCATAAATGATAAAATAAAACCGTATTACACACCTACTTTAACACTGAGAGATCCAAACTCCTGACAGTGCTGGTGGAAATGAATATTTTCAGGAGGTGCACTGTTAACTTGAATACCAACTACTGTACTGTAGTCAGTGTGATCACTTATTTGTTTTTTGCAATGTATCTTTCTTCTGTATGGACCATATTTGATCTTTCGCTGGATTTTATTGTATTTGTGAAACGGAAAAAAATTAAGCAGCACATCCCAAAATGAAAAATCCTTTTGTGAAATATACCATTGAAATGGTACATTTTGAATGAAACATTCTGCTTGTTTTGTTTGTTTTCAGATATCGCTTCATTGCATTCAAGGTTGTAGACAAGGTCGATCCTTCAGTAAGCAATTGTACAAAGATTATGAAGAAAGCCGGGCTCAAGGACTTTGAGATTGGAAAGTCAAAGGTGAATGTTATTTATGATGTCAAATGCCATCAATATTGCATTCAAGACTTGTTTTAGAAGTCATAATAAAAAAGTCAGCACAACGTTGCGTCATGATATATGTGCACATAATACACATAATGTAATATGTACACATGATATATGTGCACATGATATATGTGCACATGATCTATGTGCACATGATATATGTGCACATGATATATGTGCACATGCAGTGAGACTTAAAACTTCCTCAATTTATTTTGCCAATCGCATATGAATTTCACTGATGTTGAGATCTGTAGTGTATGATGAATCATTTAAGTAATATACACAGTTGGTTTAATAAAAGAGGTTGTACTTTTGTTTTGTACTTTTGTTAGAATCATTGACAGAATTGACTCTGATCCTTAGATTGGTAACTTGCAAAGGCATAAATAGCCATACATCGTAGCATATATAGCCGGATCACTTTTCCAATTTTTCACACAGACGAGCTAACATGTTGTAGTTGATACTAGAGCTAGCATGTCATAGTTGATACTAGAGCTAGCATGTCATAGTTGATACTAGAGCTAGCATGTCATAGTGGATACTAGAGCTAGCATTTCGTAGTTGATACTAGAGCTAGCATGTCATAGTGGATACTAGAGCTAGCATGTCATACTAGAGCTATCATGTCGCACTGACGAGCTAACATGTTGTAGTTGATAATAGAGCTAGCATGTTATAGTTGATACTAGAGCTAGCATGTCGTAGTTGATGCTAGAGCTAGCATGTCGTGGATGATGCTAGAGCTAGCATGTCGAAGTTGATGCTAGAGCTAGCATGTCATGGTTGATGCTAGAGCTAGCATGTCATGGATGATGCTAGAGCTAGCATGTCATAGTTGATGCTAGAGCTAGCATGTCGTGGTTGATGCTAGAGCTAGCATGTCATGGATGATGCTAGAGGTAGCATGTCATAGTGAATACTAGAGCTAGCATGTCATAGTGGATACTAGAGCTAGCATGTCGTAGTTGATGGTAGAGCTAGCATGTCGTAGTTGATGGTAGAGCTAGCATGTCGTAGTTGATGGTAGAGCTAGCATGTCATGGTTGATGGTAGAGCTAGCATGTCATGGATGATGCTAGAGGTAGCATGTCATAGTGAATACTAGAGCTAGCATGTCATAGTGGATACTAGAGCTAGCATGTCGTAGTTGATGGTAGAGCTAGCATGTCATAGTGGATACTAGAGCTAGCATGTCGTAGTTGATGGTAGAGCTAGCATGTCGTAGTTGATGGTAGAGCTAGCATGTCGTAGTTGATGGTAGAGCTAGCATGTCATGGTTGATGGTAGAGCTAGCATGTCATGGATGATGCTAGAGGTAGCATGTCATAGTGAATACTAGAGCTAGCATGTCATAGTGAATACTAGAGCTAGCATGTCATAGTGGATACTACAGCTAGCATGTCGTAGTTGATGGTAGAGCTAGCATGTTGTAGTTGATACTACTATTACTAGAGCTAGCATGTTGTAGTTGGTACTAGAGCTAGCATGTTGTAGTTGGTACTAGAGCTAGCATGTTGTAGTTGGTACAAGAGCTAGCCTGTTGTAGTTGGTACTAGATCAGTTAAATTTTTTATGAAATGATTCTAAAATGAAACAAGTGAAAATAAACTGAATTGAGGAAGAACCTCTCTATCAAATATTAATAGTTCCTAACATTTGACCATGGACTACAACTCAGTGTGCTTGCCCTTGCCTGCTCTCCAGATCTTTCTCAAGTACTACCACACAGAGCGCCTCCACCTCATCCTCGACAAGTTGCTGTGGTCCGTTGTCAAGTGTCAGAGCGTCGCCCGTGGTTACGCTGACCGACGCCGTGTGCGTTGGCTGCTCAAGGCGTCAATACAGGACAAGGCTGACCTGCGAGCCTTCCTGGCCCATGTGACCCGTGACATGGATGACATGTACCGCAGTCTCTGCCACCAGGAGAACCACGACGCACAGAGACACAAGGCCATGGTTAGTCATTTATAACATTTCATATCTCTGAAATGTTGAACTATAATATTGTATGATGCTGTTCTGACTTTATTTGATCTTGTTTTGTCTCCTTTAATGCTTTTTTGTCTCTTTTAATATCTTTTAGTTGCAAATTTATGTATTTGTGTTTTTTTCATAAAAAGCATTAACAGTGTTCATTTATTTAACTTAATATATACCATTAAAGTGGCTGCTATGATAGCGATCAAGTTTGGTTTTCGTAGTAGTCGCCATGACCCATTGAAATAAGTTTAGCAGTTAGCAGCTGATGAATGTGTAAACGCCAAGGAATCAGTCTGTTTAAATTACAGTCATTTAAATAGTGTCATGCTTGTTTTACATAAGATAAAAAAATTATATTTAGTAATCATTATGAAAGACAATGTTTTGAATGCTGAATGTGTAGTATCTTTTTAGAGAAAAATAAACACTTCCAATTCTTATAAAATGTGAAAAAAATTATAAATATGTGGAATGATTTTAGTTTGAGTCATTATCTCTATAAAACAAATTTGTGTGCTTTAAAAATGTATTTTCTATTCTGGCTCAAGCTGGTGTTTTGTTTTGCTGTACAGCTGTATATAGAATCAGGTGGTTATAAGAAAGAATATTAGATCTTCATAATTTGTTAACTGAGACTTAAAATACCAACTTCCTTGGAGGTTGCCATTGTTTTGGGATGATCTAATTTGGTAGGAATTAATAAAGTACATTGCGATTTACAAATAGATAGTACATGTCATCAAGACAAACTGACTGATGAGACACTAAGTGTTCCTTCTGTCTGGTACATGTCATCAAGACAAACTGACTGATGAGACACTAAGTATGTAAGTGTTCCTTCTGTCTGGTACATGTCATCAAGACAAACTGACTGATGAGACACTAAGTGTGTAAGTGTTCCTTCTGTCTGGTACATGTCATCAAGACAAACTGACTGATGAGACACTAAGTGTGTAAGTGTTCCTTCTGTCTGGTACATGTCATCAAGACAAACTGACTGATGAGACACTAAGTATGTAAGTGTTCCTTCTGTCTGGTACATGTCATCAAGACAAACTGACTGATGAGACACTAAGTGTGTAAGTGTTCCTTCTGTCTGGTACATGTCATCAAGACAAACTGACTGATGAGACACTAATGTTCCTTCTGTCTGGTACATGTCATCAAGACAAACTGACTGATGAGACACTAAGTATGTAAGTGTTCCTTCTGTCTGGTAGATGTCATCAAGACAAACTGACTGATGAGACACTAAGTGTGTAAGTGTTCCTTCTATCTGGTACATGTCATCAAGACAAACTGACTGATGAGACACTAAGTATGTAAGTGTTCCTTCTGTCTGGTACATGTCATCAAGACAAACTGACTGATGAGACACTAAGTATGTAAGTGTTCCTTCTGTCTGGTACATGTCATCAAGACAAACTGACTGATGAGACACTAAGTGTTCCTTCTGTCTGGTACATGTCATCAAGACAAACTGACTGATGAGACACTAAGTATGTAAGTGTTCCTTCTGTCTGGTACATGTCATCAAGACAAACTGACTGATGAGACACTAAGTGTTCCTTCTGTCTGGTACATGTCATCAAGACAAACTGACTGATGAGACACTAAGTATGTAAGTGTTCCTTCTGTCTGGTACATGTCATTAAGACAAACTGACTGATGAGACACTAAGTGTTCCTTCTGTCTGGTACATGTCATCAAGACAAACTGACTGATGAGACACTAAGTACGTAAGTGTTCCTTCTGTCTGGTACATGTCATTAAGACAAACTGACTGATGAGACACTAAGTGTTCCTTCTGTCTGGTACATGTCATCAAGACAAACTGACTGATGAGACACTAAGTATGTAAGTGTTCCTTCTGTCTGGTACATGTCATTAAGACAAACTGACTGATGAGACACTAAGTGTTCCTTCTGTCTGGTACATGTCATCAAGACAAACTGACTGACGAGACACTAAGTGTGTAAGTGTTCCTTCTGTCTGGTACATGTCATCAAGACAAACTGACTGATGAGACACTAAGTATGTAAGTGTTCCTTCTGTCTGGTACATGTCATTAAGACAAACTGACTGACGAGACACTAAGTGTGTAAGTGTTCCTTCTGTCTGGTACATGTCATCAAGACAAACTGACTGATGAGACACTAAGTGTGTAAGTGTTCCTTCTGTCTGGTACATGTCATCAAGACAAACTGACTGATGAGACACTAAGTATGTAAGTGTTCCTTCTGTCTGGTACATGTCATTAAGACAAACTGACTGATGAGACACTAAGTGTTCCTTCTGTCTGGTACATGTCATCAAGACAAACTGACTGATGAAACACTAAGTGTGTAAGTGTTCCTTCTGTCTGGTACATGTCATCAGGACAAACTGGCTGATGAGACACTAAGTGTGTAAGTGTTCCTTCTGTCTGGTACATGTCATCAGGACAAACTGACTGATGAGACACTAAGTATGTAAGTGTTCCTTCTGTCTGGTACATGTCATCAAGACAAACTGACTGATGAGACACTAAGTATGTAAGTGTTCCTTCTGTCTGGTACATGTCATAAAGACAAACTGACTGATGAGACACTAAGTGTTCCTTCTGTCTGGTACATGTCATCAAGACAAACTGACTGATGAGACACTAAGTGTGTAAGTGTTCCTTCTGTCTGGTACATGTCATCAGGACAAACTGACTGATGAGACACTAAGTGTGTAAGTATTCCTTCTGTCTGGTACATGTCATCCAGACAAACTGACTGATGAGACACTAAGTGTGTAAGTGTTCCTTCTGTCTGGTACATGTCATCCAGACAAACTGACTGATGAGACACTAAGTACGTAAGTGTTCCTTCTGTCTGGTACATGTCATTAAGACAAACTGACTGATGAGACACTAAGTGTTCCTTCTGTCTGGTACATGTCATCAAGACAAACTGACTGATGAGACACTAAGTGTGTAAGTGTTCCTTCTGTCTGGTACATGTCATCCAGACAAACTGACTGATGAGACACTAAGTGTGTAAGTGTTCCTTCTGTCTTGTACATGTCATCAGGACAAACTGACTGATGAGACACTAAGTGTGTAAGTGTTCCTTCTGTCTGGTACATGTCATCCAGACAAACTGACTGATGAGACACTAAGTATGTAAGTGTTCCTTCTGTCTGGTACATGTCATTAAGACAAACTGACTGATGAGACACTAAGTGTGTAAGTGTTCCTTCTGTCTGGTACATGTCATCAAGACAAACTGACTGATGAGACACTAAGTGTGTAAGTGTTCCTTCTGTCTGGTACATGTCATCAAGACAAACTGACTGATGAGACACTAAGTATGTAAGTGTTCCTTCTGTCTGGTACATGTCATTAAGACAAACTGACTGATGAGACACTAAGTGTTCCTTCTGTCTGGTACATGTCATCAAGACAAACTGACTGATGAAACACTAAGTGTGTAAGTGTTCCTTCTGTCTGGTTCATGTCATCAGGACAAACTGGCTGATGAGACACTAAGTGTGTAAGTGTTCCTTCTGTCTGGTACATGTCATCAGGACAAACTGACTGATGAGACACTAAGTATGTAAGTGTTCCTTCTGTCTGGTACATGTCATCAAGACAAACTGACTGATGAGACACTAAGTATGTAAGTGTTCCTTCTGTCTGGTACATGTCATTAAGACAAACTGACTGATGAGACACTAAGTGTTCCTTCTGTCTGGTACATGTCATCAAGACAAACTGACTGATGAGACACTAAGTACGTAAGTGTTCCTTCTGTCTGGTACATGTCATTAAGACAAACTGACTGATGAGACACTAAGTGTTCCTTCTGTCTGGTACATGTCATCAAGACAAACTGACTGATGAGACACTAAGTACGTAAGTGTTCCTTCTGTCTGGTACATGTCATTAAGACAAACTGACTGATGAGACACTAAGTGTTCCTTCTGTCTGGTACATGTCATCAAGACAAACTGACTGATGAGACACTAAGTGTGTAAGTGTTCCTTCTGTCTGGTACATGTCATCAAGACAAACTGACTGATGAGACACTAAGTATGTAAGTGTTCCTTCTGTCTGGTACATGTCATTAAGACAAACTGACTGATGAGACACTAAGTGTGTAAGTGTTCCTTCTGTCTGGTACATGTCATCAAGACAAACTGACTGATGAGACACTAAGTGTGTAAGTGTTCCTTCTGTCTGGTACATGTCATCAAGACAAACTGACTGATGAGACACTAAGTATGTAAGTGTTCCTTCTGTCTGGTACATGTCATTAAGACAAACTGACTGATGAGACACTAAGTGTTCCTTCTGTCTGGTACATGTCATCAAGACAAACTGACTGATGAAACACTAAGTGTGTAAGTGTTCCTTCTGTCTGGTACATGTCATCAGGACAAACTGGCTGATGAGACACTAAGTGTGTAAGTGTTCCTTCTGTCTGGTACATGTCATCAGGACAAACTGACTGATGAGACACTAAGTATGTAAGTGTTCCTTCTGTCTGGTACATGTCATCAAGACAAACTGACTGATGAGACACTAAGTATGTAAGTGTTCCTTCTGTCTGGTACATGTCATTAAGACAAACTGACTGATGAGACACTAAGTGTTCCTTCTGTCTGGTACATGTCATCAAGACAAACTGACTGATGAGACACTAAGTGTGTAAGTGTTCCTTCTGTCTGGTACATGTCATCAGGACAAACTGACTGATGAGACACTAAGTGTGTAAGTATTCCTTCTGTCTGGTACATGTCATCCAGACAAACTGACTGATGAGACACTAAGTGTGTAAGTGTTCCTTCTGTCTGGTACATGTCATCCAGACAAACTGACTGATGAGACACTAAGCACGTAAGTGTTCCTTCTGTCTGGTACATGTCATTAAGACAAACTGACTGATGAGACACTAAGTGTTCCTTCTGTCTGGTACATGTCATCAAGACAAACTGACTGATGAGACACTAAGTGTGTAAGTGTTCCTTCTGTCTGGTACATGTCATCCAGACAAACTGACTGATGAGACACTAAGTGTGTAAGTGTTCCTTCTGTCTTGTACATGTCATCAGGACAAACTGACTGATGAGACACTAAGTGTGTAAGTGTTCCTTCTGTCTGGTACATGTCATCCAGACAAACTGACTGATGAGACACTAAGTATGTAAGTGTTCCTTCTGTCTGGTACATGTCATTAAGACAAACTGACTGATGAGACACTAAGTGTGTAAGTGTTCCTTCTGTCTGGTACATGTCATCAAGACAAACTGACTGATGAGACACTAAGTGTGTAAGTGTTCCTTCTGTCTGGTACATGTCATCAAGACAAACTGACTGATGAGACACTAAGTATGTAAGTGTTCCTTCTGTCTGGTACATGTCATTAAGACAAACTGACTGATGAGACACTAAGTGTTCCTTCTGTCTGGTACATGTCATCAAGACAAACTGACTGATGAAACACTAAGTGTGTAAGTGTTCCTTCTGTCTGGTTCATGTCATCAGGACAAACTGGCTGATGAGACACTAAGTGTGTAAGTGTTCCTTCTGTCTGGTACATGTCATCAGGACAAACTGACTGATGAGACACTAAGTATGTAAGTGTTCCTTCTGTCTGGTACATGTCATCAAGACAAACTGACTGATGAGACACTAAGTATGTAAGTGTTCCTTCTGTCTGGTACATGTCATTAAGACAAACTGACTGATGAGACACTAAGTGTTCCTTCTGTCTGGTACATGTCATCAAGACAAACTGACTGATGAGACACTAAGTGTGTAAGTGTTCCTTCTGTCTGGTACATGTCATCAGGACAAACTGACTGATGAGACACTAAGTGTGTAAGTGTTCCTTCTGTCTGGTACATGTCATCAAGACAAACTGACTGATGAGACACTAAGTGTGTAAGTGTTCCTTCTGTCTGGTACATGTCATCAAGACAAACTGACTGATGAGACACTAAGTATGTAAGTGTTCCTTCTGTCTGGTACATGTCATTAAGACAAACTGACTGATGAGACACTAAGTGTTCCTTCTGTCTGGTACATGTCATCAAGACAAACTGACTGATGAAACACTAAGTGTGTAAGTGTTCCTTCTGTCTGGTACATGTCATCAGGACAAACTGGCTGATGAGACACTAAGTGTGTAAGTGTTCCTTCTGTCTGGTACATGTCATCAGGACAAACTGACTGATGAGACACTAAGTATGTAAGTGTTCCTTCTGTCTGGTACATGTCATGAAGACAAACTGACTGATGAGACACTAAGTATGTAAGTGTTCCTTCTGTCTGGTACATGTCATTAAGACAAACTGACTGATGAGACACTAAGTGTTCCTTCTGTCTGGTACATGTCATCAAGACAAACTGACTGATGAGACACTAAGTGTGTAAGTGTTCCTTCTGTCTGGTACATGTCATCAGGACAAACTGACTGATGAGACACTAAGTGTGTAAGTGTTCCTTCTGTCTGGTACATGTCATCCAGACAAACTGACTGATGAGACACTAAGTGTGTAAGTGTTCCTTCTGTCTGGTACATGTCATCCAGACAAACTGACTGATGAGACACTAAGTACGTAAGTGTTCCTTCTGTCTGGTACATGTCATTAAGACAAACTGACTGATGAGACACTAAGTGTTCCTTCTGTCTGGTACATGTCATCAAGACAAACTGACTGATGAGACACTAAGTGTGTAAGTGTTCCTTCTGTCTGGTACATGTCATCCAGACAAACTGACTGATGAGACACTAAGTGTGTAAGTGTTCCTTTTGTCTGGTGTCTGTGACCATCCACTGCAATGGATGTGTAACATTGTTTTCCTTTCACCTACATCTAGATTGAGGAGCAGATACGGCAGAAGGCTCAGCGGGCACAGCAAGCTCAAGTGGTCCTTCGTAAACCACAGAATGACGTTCAGCCAATGTCATATGCACCACGAATGTCACATGCCCCTCCAATGTCACATGCCCCTCCAATGTCACATGCCCCTCCAATGTCGTATGCACCACTGGTGTCTACGAAGCCATTAGTGGCGCCAGACGACACGTACATGCAGGTAAAACCCAAGAAGACTATTTATCAAGCGACACCGATCCTCCTTGGTAACCCTGTTACTGGGAATCCCAACCCTGTCAGCCCTACCCCGCACCCCGGGGCCACCAACAGCCGAGCCACGTATGTGGAGTATGGAACTACTCCAAACCCACAGTCAGATAGTGGCTATGCACCACTGCCAAGAGACCCCAGAAGTGAACTACCACTTGGAGACCCGGGGGGGGATCCGTATGCAACACCGAACAGTGCATATGGTTCGCAGTCTGTGTACTACAGACCTGACAGTGGGCAGTATGGGCAGTATCCTGTGTATGAGCAGAACGCGCCACCATTCACAGGACCGAGACCAGGAATGAGGCGCCCCAATATGATACCACCCTCCACTGAGTAAGTTTTAAAACATGCTGTTTTATCAAATAACAGTACTGCAGATAATGAATTGTGACAGTCTCTTGTAGGATACATAGTATTTGACACAAGTTCTGTATTTTGTTACATTTGTTACATTTTGTTGCAGTCTGTGGGGATACTTTTTATGTTATTTGTTGTTGCTCAAGAATGTTATTATAATATGGACAATCTGAAGAAGGTCGTATGTCTTGTAGTATGGCATAGATGGAAATATAGAAAATGTTAAATCATCTCAAGTGTATCATCTTTGTGTCTTTCTACATTTTGCTCCCTAAAAATCTGTATTGCGTACAAGAAATCCATACAGTGTGGCAGATCTGAATGTTGCATTGACGTAGAATGGCAGTTCTCGAAGCACAGAAACATTCCATAATCATTGATGAGGTAACCAATTGTAGATTGCGATAATTGTCATCCATGTCTCATTGATAACTGTCATCCATGTCTCATTGATAACTGTCACCCATGTCTCAGTGAAAACTGTCACCCATGTCTCAGTGATAACTGTCTCCCATGTCTCAGTGATAAGTGTCACCCATGTCTCAGGGATAACTGTCACCCATGTCTCAGGGATACCTGTCTCCCATGTCTCAGTGATAAGTGTCACCCATGTCTCAGGGATAACTGTCTCCCATGTCTCAGTGATAAGTGTCACCCATGTCTCAGGGATACCTGTCTCCCATGTCTTGGTGATAAGTGTCATCCATGTCTCAGTGATAAGTGTCACCCATGTCTCAGGGATACCTGTCTCCCATGTCTTGGTGATAAGTGTCATCCATTGATGAGGTAACCAATTGTAGATTGCGATAATTGTCATCCATGTCTCATTGATAACTGTCATCCATGTCTCATTGATAACTGTCACCCATGTCTCAGTGAAAACTGTCACCCATGTCTCAGTGATAACTGTCTCCCATGTCTCAGTGATAAGTGTCACCCATGTCTCAGCGATAACTGTCTCCCATGTCTCAGTGATAAGTGTCATCCATGTCTCAGGGATAACTGTCACCCATGTCTCAGGGATACCTGTCTCCCATGTCTCAGTGATAAGTGTCACCCATGTCTCAGGGATACCTGTCTCCCATGTCTTGGTGATAAGTGTCATCCATGTCTCATGGATAACTGTCACCCATGTCTCACTGATACCTGTCTCCCATGTCTCAGTGATAAGTGTCATCCATGTTTCAGGGATACCTGTCTCCCATGTCTCAGGGATACCTGTCTCCCATGTCTCAGTGATAAGTGTCACCCATGTCTCAGTGATAACTGTCACCCATGTCTCAGGGATACCTGTCTCCCATGTCTCAGTGATAAGTGTCACCCATGTCTCAGGGATAACTGTCACCCATGTCTCAGGGATAACTGTCACCCATGTCTCAGCATCAACAGACCTGTTCATTTCAGCAACGAGTACCCCACAGAGTCGATGCTGAGGCCGACTGGTCCTGCTAAGTATGACTATGACAACACATCTCATTATGCCAGTCCAAGCAGTGTGCCTCTTCCATCTGGTCCTGTCCTGCAAAAGACCAGCCAGCTCTTCCTGGAGGTAGGATCATCATTGTTTGACTGATGCACAGTTAATTGGGGGTTTCATATAATTAAAATGCCTAAATTCACTCAATTTTCATTTCATATCTCAAATTCTAAATTTTCAAATCTAAATTAAAACTGCATCCTCAAGTGATTTATCCTATCACAAATCTGGTTTGTTAATGTCCTAATATGTAGTGTGTGTTTAAGTAATATCCACAGTCGGTTTAATAAAAAAATGTGTATTTTTGTTCAAATCATTGAAAGAACTGACTTGAGCCGTTAGATCTGGTAAAGCTTAAAATAGTGGATATCCAAAATGGTAAACGTGCGGGTCAATGCCAATCACGAGCGTGACTTCCACCATTTCATTGATCACATGACAAAGTTATGAAATTTCATTAGTTTTCAGCATTTTCATTTTCACTTCAAAAAATCCTTGATCAAGCATTAAATAACTTGTCTGATGATTTCACAAAAAAACACATATAAAAGTTGCACAAAAAAGCTTATGTGTAATGGATGCCTAGATAGGTTTGAATTTTCGCAAAATCAGTTTGAAATGAGACCGGCATAAAAATCTATTTGAACTTTTAACAATGTCATACTTCTGTTTGAATGTTTGTTGCTGCAATACAGTTACCATCAGAAATTGTACAAAATGGGAATTTCTTCAAGTATGTATAAAATGGTGTAATGTAATGTATAAGTAATAAATTAAATAGAAAGCAGTTTCCTGCTCACTAGAATAACATAAAATTAAGCATCATTTTAAAACTGATGAATAATAAAACATAATTATATGCCCCATTGTATAAGCGTAACATTATAAAGAGATTACCATGGTTCACAACTACAACTTTCGTTCCTATTTCTGACTGCAGCGCCACCTGGCTGAAGCAATAGAGAACTGGCCGGGTGATGATGTGTGGCTCAAGGTGCTTCAAATAGAACGCAGTCAGTTGGTCGCCAATGTGAATGTCCAAGGCACAGAACTCATCATTGATGACAGCAAGCAAGCCTCGGACAGCAACGTGTATGGGCATTGTTACAGCAATCTTATCTTTTTGTCCATTTGAAATGTCATTGTTATGTGTTATTTTCATATGTCATTGTTATGTCATATGCCATTTTTATGTAATGTGTCATTGTTGTGTCAATGTCATATTTCATTGTTTTATCATTGTTATGTTATCATCAAATATCAGTGTTACGACATTGTCATGTCAGTGCCCTTGGTGTGTCAGGGTATTTGTTATATCTGTCATGGCAGTGTCGTTATATCAATACATTGTCAATGTCATGGCAATGTCATTGTATCAACGTGATGTCAGATTAGGTCGGTGCCTGACCATTTTAGTTCAATTCAGTGATTTACATACCAAGCCAGTGCTGTAACATAACAGTTCAAACAAATTGAAGTAGCCACTGAAATTAAAATCACAATTTAGCATTACAGATTGAAGTACAACATGTTTCTCCCCATTCAGGGGTTGACACCCCTTGTGGGGTTATTATTCTCTCAAAGGCAACAGTGATTGTTGGAAAGTACTAAGTGCATGTATTGGCTTTGGCTGTGTACAACCACTTTGGTTGTCTACAACCACTTTGGTTGTGGACAACCACCTTGGTTGTGGACAACCACTTTGGTTGTTTACAACCACTTTGGTTGTGGACAACCACTTTGGTTGTGGACAACCACCTTGGTTGTGGACAACCACCTTTGTTGTTGACAACCACCTTGGTTGTGGACAACCACCTTGGTTGTGGACAACCACCTTGGTTGTGGACAACCACCTTGGTTGTGGACAACCACCTTGGTTGTGGACAACCACCTTGGTTGTAGACAACCACTTTGGTGTTTGCTTAATTTGAAATTTTACAAATATTTGGTGGTGAATCTAAAGTGTACTGGTTACGTCATTCAGTATAATAACTGCTGTCTGTATTGTCAAAGAGTAGCAACTGTATGATCCTCCTGTGACATAATCACATGAAACATCTGTGTCATGTGTGTTATCTAGGATTGGACTAAGAGCCTTCAGCAACCCACACAGAGACACTGCCACTGAGAAAGTGCTCAAGAAGATTGGCAAAGTAAGAACTCCACTCTCAACCAATATACACTTCATCATAAACATCATGTGTTCTCGTGGTTGGGGAAATAATTTAATAGAGATTTTCTTTTGAACATGACTATTCAAATTAACTCACTTCAATGTTTCAGCAACCACCAGTTGGCTACTTGCCATGCCATCTGGTGAGCAGAAGAACTGTAAGTTCCAGAATTCAGTTACTGAGGAAAGCAGCTGTCAGAAAGTTGAACGTATTATTTATTCCATTGTTGTTTGTGGCATTGTCTTTATTACAGTATGATTGTTTGTGGCATTGTCTTTATTACAGTATGGTTGTTGTGACATTGTCTTTATTAAAGTATGGTTGTTTGTGGCATTGTCTTTATTACAGTATGGTTGTTTGTGACATTGTCTTTATTACAGTATGGTTGTTGTGGCATTGTCATTATTACATTATGATTGTTTGTGGCATTGTCTTTATTACAGTATGATTGTTTGTGGCATTGTCTTTATTACGGTATGGTTGTTTGTGGCATTGTCTTTATTACAGTATGATTGTTTGTGGCATTGTCTTTATTACAATATGGTTATTTGTGGTATTGTCTTTATTACGGTATGATTGTTTGTGGTATTGTCTTTATTACAGTATGGTTGTTGTGACATTGTCTTTATTACAGTATGGTTGTTGTGACATTGTCTTTATTACAGTATGGTTGTTGTGACATTGTCTTTATTACAGTATGGTTGTTGTGACATTGTCTTTATTACAGTATGGTTGTTGTGACATTGTCTTTATTACAGTATGGTTGTTGTGACATTGTCTTTATTACAGTATGGTTGTTTGTGGCATTGTCTTTATTACTTTATGATTGTTTGTGGCATTGTCTTTATTACAGTATTTTTGTACACTTAACACAGCGTGTCATTGTTTCGTCGCCTAAAGTATCAGAGTATATCTCACTTCCAAAGATGACCTTTCCTTCTTATCAGAATACCAACTGAGTTTAAGCAAACAATGGAAGACAGTGTGAAAGACTTCCTTGTGTCTTTTATTGCCTTTCTTACTGGTTTTTAGGTGTCTGATAAAAACCGCAACTAGGCAAATTTTATGCTATGATGTTTAAAAGTGATTTACTCAGTTGAGGAGAAACCATTGAGATGTGTCCGTGACTAGTAAGTCTGTATGTAGGGTGTGAAGATCACAAAAGATGCGGAGGGCAACATCTTCGCCAAGCAGATGTCGAAGTCGGAGATCATCATGAAGGGCTACAAGTACCCTGATGACTGCTGTCTGTCGCCAGAAGTCATCGAGAAACTGGGGCGATTATCAAAGCATCCAATGAAGGCACAGTATTTGTTCATTTATTTTTGTCAGCTCGAAAAAAGGTTCAGCTGGCACCAACTAATGTGTATGTTCACAGTGATTCTATGATCTATCAATGCGTACAGTGGACTAATGTGTATGTACAGTGATTGTATGATCTATCAATGTATACAGTGGATTATTAGGTATGTACACAGTAGTCCTATGATCTATGAATGCATGCAGTCGACTACTATGTATGAAAATAGTGATTGTATGATATAGCAATGCATACAGTAGACAGTAACTATTAGGAACATATTGGGGCTTTGTCAACCAATTCCATATATCCTGTGGCACATTTAGGATCTCAGTGGGGGCCAGACGGGGCCAAGCTTAGTAACCCATTAGTTTGCTACAAAATGTAGTGGTGCAACAGGGTTATTCACAGTACATTTGTTTTCCCAAACCCAAAGGGGGGCTATGCCCCCCCAAATATGCCACATCATATATCCAATGTTCCTTATATTTATGGATACATAAAATACTGCAGGCCAGGACAGAGATTTCAAAGTTGATCCGTTTAAGCAGATGTTCCTTACACCACGTTGGGAGTCCACTGCAGTTCAGTCTTGTCATAGAAATATTCAGGGGACCAGTCCAATACCCCAATTTCACTGCAGTACAGTCCTGTCATAGAAATATTCAGGGGATCACTCCAGTACCCCAGTCCCACTGTAGTAAAGTCCTGTCATAGAATATTCAGGGGACCACTCCAGTACTCCATTTTCACTGCAGTAAAGTCCTGTCATAGAAATATTCAGGGGACCACTCCTGTACCCCAGTCCCACTGTAGTAAAGTCCTGTCATAGAAATATTCAGGGGACCACTCCAGTACCCCAGTTCCACTGTAGTAAAGTCCTGTCATAGAATATTCAGGGGACCACTCCTGTACCCCAGTCCCACTGTAGTAAAGTCCTGTCATAGAAATATTCAGGGGACCACTCCAGTACCCCAGTCCCACTGTAGTAAAGTCCTGTCATAGAAATATTCAGGGGACCACTCCTGTACCCCAGTCCCACTGTAGTAAAGTCCTGTCATAGAAATATTCAGGGGACCACTCCAGTACCCCAGTCCCACTGTAGTAAAGTCCTGTCATAGAAATATTCAGGGAACCACTCCTGTACCCCAGTCCCACTGTAGTAAAGTCCTGTCATAGAAATATTCAGTTGACCACTCCAGTACCCCAGTCTCACTGCAGTGTTTGCCGCTTAGAATGAAAGAATCCATATATGTGACAGGTCGCTCTTTCACACACTGTCACTATAACAATTCTGTAAACATTCCTGTACAGATCTTTGACATGAAGAAGTTCAAAAACCACATCTCGATGGAGTTAAGAAACACTGTGATTGACCAGCGTCGACTCATGCGATTGTGCATGGTCAGCTTCAGTTTCATCCGCAATGTCTTTGATGACCTTGAAACACCATGCTGGGTGTGTCTCATAAACTATGATGCCCTGCAAAGTCTTGGTACTGACCAAAGTAAGTTTCTCTGTAATATCAATCTATTACAATAGCGCTGTGAAATTATTTATATTTCATATATAATAGCTAACTAATTAGTTGGTATTATGAGGTGTTTATTTTCAGCTATATGTAACCAAACATTGACAGGATTGACCTCAGATAAAGCACAATGGCACAGACAAAACATAAAGTGGCTGATGAGTTGCTTCTTTTGGGTGTCCATGTTAGGATTATCTGTGGTTCCGGTTCTTGCCTTCTACTCTTCACAATGCCCCATGCAGAGGAAGGGGAGAGAGATAGGCAGTGCTAAGCTGATAAGGTATATTAAATTTCTGTAAAGAAAATAACTTTTTCCGTCATTATATATCAACATGTATTTTTACTTGTAGATAAAATTGTTGACATATTAAAGAAGCTTACACATCCCTCTATGCTTCAGTGCTGGAGCAGGTGAAAGAAACTTGCAACATCAGATTGACAGAGACAGAAGATGCTCAGATGAGGGTAACTAATCAGTCAGGGCTAATATCCAGGGGTATCGCTCATTGCAGTAGATTGGTCTTAGATTCCTGTTGCTTAGATTCCATTAGCCCATCATGAATCTGGGATGGTTAATGTGCAACATTGTGCAACATTCTACAAATCTGTAGTGTGTGAATAGTTTAGATATTATGCACAGTTGGTTTAATAAAAGAGTTTATAAAAGAGTGCGTACATTAAAAGAATTGATTTTGATAATCAGATTGGGCAACTTGTAAGTGTGAATAGTCTAAAATAGTGTGTACAGATCTTAAGCTATAGTCTATAGAGATCTAAAGTTATTGTATATAGAGATCTTAAGTTATGGTATATAGAGCACTTAAGGTATAGTATATAGAGATCTTAAATTATAGTATATAAAGATCTTAAGTTATAGTATATAGAGATCTTAAGTTGTTTGTTAATTTCTATAGCAAGTTATAGTATATAGAAATCTTAGGTTATAGTATATAGAGATATTAAGTTATAGTATCTAGAGATGCAGTCACTTACTTTTGTAATTTTTTTACTGATTTTTTACAAGACTCAGTAAAAAATAATTTAATAGTTTGTCTGATGATTTCACCAAAACTAGACATATAATTTGTACAAATGAGCTAGCATGTCATGTTGGTTACTAGATAGGTTTGATTTCTTATGAAATTAGTCTTAAATTAAACAAACACAAAAATCTTAATTTAGAGACGAACCTTTAAGATAACTGTGCCCAACGTCAGCCTACCTCCAGTATAAACCTTAACTTTTAAAGGATAGTACATAAATTTTATGTCACCAAAATACATAATTACAGAAAATGTGATATTTTTACTTACATATGCCATGCTTTTTTTTTTTTAATTCAGTTTGAGTATGCAGATGTATGTTGATTAAACCAGTCTAAACAAATTTCACTGTGGTCAGAAAGCATGCATTAGATGTCATTCTTGTGCCAACAGAGAAACTGGCAGCAGGTGGGCTGTTATCCTGCATTGCATGCTGGGCAGAACTTGCTACCTGTGGACCAGTTTGATGGCATGCAGATCTCTGAGCCTGACATGGCATGGCACGGCTATGGCAGGACCAA
Organism: Lamellibrachia satsuma; assembly: GCA_033239005.1. Classification (NCBI taxonomy): domain Eukaryota; kingdom Metazoa; phylum Annelida; class Polychaeta; order Sabellida; family Siboglinidae; genus Lamellibrachia; species Lamellibrachia satsuma. The sequence goes on from BSQZ01000055.1 coordinate 3,786,379, forward strand.
TGGCATGCAGCAGACTGATCAAAACACAGGTAGCATTGTTAAAGACTTCTCCTTCAGAAATTAAGTATGAAGTTATCACTACCACAAAACTGGTGATAGACCGCCCAGCTACTGCACCCCACATGGTGATAGACCGCCCTGCTACTGCAACCCACATAGTGATAGACCGCCCAGCTACTGCACCCCACATGATGATAGACCGCCCAGCTACTGCGCCCCATATAGTGATAGACCACCCAGCTACTGCACCCCACATAGTGATAGACTGCCCAGCTACTGCACTCCACATAGTGATAGACCGCCCAGCTACTGCACCCCACATGGTGATAGACCATCCAGTTACTCCACCCCACATAGTGATAGACCGACCAGCTACTGCACCCCACATAGTGATAGACCACCCAGCTACTGCAGCCCACATAGTGATAGACCACCCAGCTACTGCAGCCCACATAGTGATAGACCACCCAGCTACTGCAGCCCACATAGTGATAGACCACCCAGCTACTGCAGCCCACATAGTGATAGACCACCCAGCTACGTCACCCCACATGGTGATAGACCGCCCAGCTACTGCACCCCAAATAGTGATAGACCACCCAGCTACTGCAGCCCACATAGTGATAGACCACCCAGCTACTGCAGCCCACATAGTGATAGACCACCCAGCTACTGCACCTCACATAGTGATAGACCACCTAGCTACTGCATCCCACATAGTGATAGACCACCTAGCTATGCCACCCCACATGGTGATAGACCACCCAGCTACTGCACCCCACATAGTGATAGACCACCCAGCTACTGCATCCTACATAGTGATAGACCACCCAGCTATGCCACCCCACATGGTGATAGACCACCCAGCTACTGCACCCCACATAGTGATAAACCACCCAGCTACTGCAGCCCACATGGTGATAGACCACCCAGCTACTGCACCCCAATTAGTGATAGACCACCCAGCTACTGCAGCATACATAGTGATAGACCACCCAGCTACTGCACCCCAAATAGTGATAGACCGCCCAGCTACTGCACCCCAAATAGTGATAGACCGCCCAGCTACTGCACCCCACATAGTGATAGACCGCCCAGCTACTGCACCCCAAATAGTGATAGACCGCCCAGCTACTGCACCCCAAATAGTGATAGACCGCCTAGCTACTGCACCCCACATAGTGATAGACCACCCAGCTACTGTGCCCCACATAGTGATAGACCACCCAGCTACTGTGCCCCACATAGTGATAGACCACCCAGCTACTGTGCCCCACATAGTGACAGACCATGAGAGTGTCGGCTGAGAGGACTAGAGTGGTTCAAGCTCTGTGTGGCCATCTCAAGCTTCATATCCTCCGTCCACCGAACTGTAAAGATATGGCAGTAGATGGTGATGGAATTGATATTGTTGGCTGCATGTCGGTAGTTTAGTCAATGTTCATATTAACGGATGCTTCAGTGGTGAAGTGTACAGTACATTGGTTCTAAGTAACAACATGCACTGTACAAAATCCTTCACCTTTAAAGAAAAAACTAGAGAGTGGACTTATTGTGTATAATGGATATACAGTATAAGAAGCCTGATTGTCATCTATGGCTGCAGTCCTGGTGGTGGATCAGAGAAGCTTTGAATTTATCAGTGCTTTTGGTTTTCAGGGGTCTTATCTGACACGCTCGTGAGACCACGTTCTAATTCTCCAGGGTACTCCGAGTCAATACCCTATGCAAAATACGAGGGCCAACCAAAGAAAGGTGAGAAACACCATAAAACTACTTCAGTGTGGATAAAAGTGGTCAACCACATTTCTGTTATATTTCACAAGAAAAATACTGTAGTATTATTAGTAATAGAACTCTAGAATTTGTGTTTTGAAAAGTTCTAATTATAGTAATAATTACCATGTGTTCCATATAAATATATATATATATATATATTCATCACTGATAACAGATTAACATTGGTAAGGAATACAGCCTTGTAAAAATAAGAGGAACACAAGTAATATTGCCTTCGACATGTTACAGAAAAAAGAAGAGAGTGGGCGAAGCTGGCAAAGAAGAGAGATGACTACTAAAAAACTTCAGTAACATCAACAGTTGGACGAATGTTGAGTAACTTGATATACTGTCAAGTTGCTTGATGATGTACTGTTCAGTCACATGATGGATGGTCATGTGACATGATAGCTGCTCTGTTCCTGTGGCATCATTGACATGGTGACAGTTCATACAAATGTGTGTAAAGCATTGTAATTATTTAACACTACTGTATAGTAATAATTGTTGTGGAACTTTTCCTTATGACACAAGTTGTTACGTACTGTGTTCACATCATTTTCCAGGGCTCTTTTGGTTATGGTTAATTAAAAATACATGGCTCCATGTATAATAAATGTATACCAGCAAGGACAATATCAGCAAGGACAATATCAGCAAGGACAATACCAGCTGTCCTCTGTGTATATGTGTATACATGGTGCAGTTTTGACAGATATTTTGATGTACATTGCATAAAGTACAGAAATATTTTATGACCTGCACTGTAATGTTAAACCAGAAATTTTTATTCACGTGTAATCAAATAAACATACCCACTTTTATGTTGACATGTCAGTGTCATTCATTGACACGTTATTGTCATTCATTGACATGTCAGTGTCAAGAGAAAATTATATAGCAAGGTATTCTGTTAAGTAGCCTTAAAAGCGTTATTAGTAAAGTCCTGATTTAGAACAGCCTCAATGCAACAAGTCATTACCAGTTGGCTGTCCCACTGAGCATGAATTGTTGTTCTTTCCTTTGTATTTACAGTTACAAGCAAACCGTGCATGTGCCATATACATAAGTTTATCTAATTGTTGATACATCTATGTTTTACTGCCAACATTCAACACAACACATTGTTTTCAGTTGTCAAGAATGGATGCTTGTGTGTTGTATATTTTCATATTCTTCATAGTACAATATAAGCATATATAGAACAATATAAGCACATATAGAACAATATAAGCACATATAGAACAATAAAGCACATATCATTTTTGATGTTGGCATTTGTAAAGTTTTGTCAATCTGCTGACAAGAGCTCACGTGAATCACTTAACAACTGTCAATATGTAACATACCATGGACTCTTGCCATAAGGAAAATGTTGGAACTTGATCAAACTGTTCCATATATCCGATGTTCCTTATATCCATGGGTTCAGTGCAGGCCAGTGGGGATTTCAGCGCTGTTCCTTATAAGCTGCTATTCCTTACATCAGGAGTCTTTGTAGTGAGAGTCCAGTGTGTAACCAGCAGGTTTCCTTTGCATACTAGTTTGTGCCTCCCCACGATTACCACTTAGTCGCAGTGGAGTGGCTTGCATACTCCCATAACCCGGAGAGCTATACTTGCGTGGATTAAGTCCCTGGCAGGTTCAACCAAACCAGGCAGGTCAAGGGGTAGGAGTCAGATGAAGTGTAGTCACTCAAGGGGATGGGTCCTCTTCAGCCTTGGTTGGCATCCTGTCTACGAGATGGTGTCTCGGAATTAAAAACACCCACAGTAGCAGTAGCGATGCACTATAGTAACAGTTAGATGACAACATGAAGAGTTCAAACAGCAAAGGGTTCAAATCCCTGCCGAAACATTCGTTCTTCTCGAGGGTCTACCAACCCGTATAAAGATAACATTCCAAAGCTGCAAGGACAGATACCATCTGACACGAGAACAACGAAAGGACTTTGCCGCCCTAAGAAAAACATCCTCTTTGGGCAGCTCAACACTCGTAGCTTATCTTCCACTAGTGCCAAGAAGAACTCGACAAACACATGAACGATTTTGACATATTAGTGATTTGTATTCAAAAACATCATAAAGATGTAATAATTATTAAGAAATTATTATCAGTGAATTGTTTAAATGATGAAACATGAAGAACCAAAACCACTGGAAGGAAATCATCATGCCACCACATTAAGTGGACGACATAAGTAAGTAAATGACTAGTTCCCGTGTACACAACCAAATTTGTTAACTGTATATGTGACAAATGTGTAAGTTCATCGTTGACTGGAGCAGTGTGTAGATGACGCTTTCCACGCCATGTAAGCAAGTGAGCCAACAGAGAGGTCCACAGAGAAACTATTTTAGGAATCTGAATTTGTAGAAAACATGGCTCCTTTAAAAATATAGAGCACAGTTGAAATAATCAACAAAACAAATATTAGTGTCACTTTCCTGCGTGTATTTGCCCTAGCTTGTATTCTCGTGAATTTCCATCTCCGTGCTGCCGTCCCGCCAACCAATCCATTGACTCCACCCAAGTATATAGAGATGTCTTGTTGTTTCAGTTTCTTCCCTTCCAGTCGTATATCCAGATCTTTAGTCGGCTGTCCAACCCAACGCAGCTCTGCCTTCATCACACCAACTCTCAGTCCTTGTTTGCTGAACACCTTCCTCTCTTCAACAACCTTTATTGAACGTCTGCTTCATTCACTACTACCATGTCATCTGCTTCATTCACTACCACCATGTCGTCTGCTTCATTCACTACTACCATGTCGTCTGCTTCATTCACTACCACCATGTCGTCTGCTTCATTCACTACCATGTCGTCTGCTTCATTCACTACTACCATGTCGTCTGCTTCATTCACTACCACCATGTCGTCTGCTTCATTCACTACCATGTCGTCTGCTTCATTCACTACTACCATGTCGTCTGCTTCATTCACTACCATGTCGTCTGCTTCATTCACTACTACCATGTTGTCTGCTTCATTCACTACCACCATGTCGTCTGCTTCATTCACTACCATGTCGTCTGCTTCATTCACTACTACCATGTCGTCTGCTTCATTCACTACCATGTCGTCTGCTTCATTCACTACCACCATGTTGTCTGCTTCATTCACTACTACCATGTCGTCTGCTTCATTCACTACTACCATGTCGTCTGCTTCATTCACTACCACCATGTTGTCTGCTTCATTCACTACTACCATGTCGTCTGCTTCATTCACTACCACCATGTCGTCTGCTTCATTCACTACCATGTCGTCTGCTTCATTCACTACTACCATGTCGTCTGTTTCATTCACTACCATGTCGTCTGCTTCATTCACTACTACCATGTCGTCTGCTTCATTCACTACAACCATGTCGTCTGCTTCATTCACTACTACCATGTCGTCTGCTTCATTCACTACCACCATGTCGTCTGCTTCATTCACTACCACCATGTTGTCTGCTTCATTCACTACTACCATGTCGTCTGCTTCATTCACTACTACCATGTCGTCTGCTTCATTCACTACCATGTCGTCTGCTTCATTCACTACTACCATGTCGTCTGCTTCATTCACTACTACCATGTCGTCTGCTTCATTCACTACCACCATGTTGTCTGCTTCATTCACTACTACCATGTCGTCTGCTTCATTCACTACTACCATGTCGTCTGCTTCATTCACTACTACCATGTCGTCTGCTTCATTCACTACTACCATGTCGTCTGCTTCATTCACTACTACCATGTCGTCTGCTTCATTCACTATTACCATGTCGTCTGCTTCATTCACTACCACCATGTCGTCTGCTTCATTCACTACCACCATGTCGTCTGCTTCATTCACTACCACCATGTCGTCTGCTTCATTCACTACTACCATGTCGTCTGCTTCATTCACTACTACCATGTTGTCTGCTTCATTCACTACTACCATGTCGTCTGCTTCATTCACTACCACCATGTTGTCTGCTTCATTCACTACTACCATGTCGTCTGCTTCATTCACTACTACCATGTCGTCTGCTTCATTCACTACTACCATGTCGTCTGCTTCATTCACTACTACCATGTCGTCTGCTTCATTCACTACTACCATGTCGTCTGCATGTAGCAACTTCTGGAGAATGTCTCATACTCATCTTCCTGCTTAATCACCTCCATAGCTGCGATGAATAACACTGGACTTAGGGAGATAGACATATATCTTGGAAGCTCAAAGGAAAAGTGCTTATTTTGTGCATCACACCAGCATACTTAAGCAGCCTAGAGACCATAGCGATGATGGTGATGATGATGATAGACTTTGGCGATGATGGAAGAACAAGGAGAAAATGCAAGTTTGTGAAAATAAATGGTTGAGAAGAATTGCAGGAGTGAAAAGAGTCGACAAGTGAAGAATGGAGGATCTGAGGGAGGAGCTGGTGTGAAAGAGAGTTTCAGGAGGAAGCGGGAGAGTCAGTTAAAGTGGGCTGGACATGTGGAAAGAATGGAAGGGGAGCGGTTGACGAAGAGAGCGGATGAACTCAGAATAGAAGAAGAAAACTTTGAATTATGCAAGAACTTTGTGAAATCAAAACTGTAAACGTAAAAAAAGGTAAAAATAAATTTTATGTATCAAATATATACAATGTGTTAAAAGTACAATAAAACACTCAGCACCTGGTGTTATTCAGGGTCTGCTATACAAGTTGTAGATCCAGAACTCTGAGGGCCCTGATGTCTATTTCACCGAGACTCTCTGAGGACCCTCATGCCTGTCTCACCAAGGCATTGTGACGGCCCTCATGCCTGTTTCACCAAGACAATCTGAGGGCCCTCATACCTGTTTCACCAAGACACTCTGAGGGCCCTCATACCTGTTTCACCAAGTCACTCGGAGGGCCCTCATGCCTGTTTCACCAAGACAATCTGAGGGCCCTCATACCTATTTCACCAAGACACTCTGAGGGCCCTCATACCTGTTTCACCAAGTCACTCAGAGGGCCCTCATGCCTATTTCACCGAAACTTAAATAAAGGTAAGTTCTCATGCACCATGACATCTAGTCCGTAAGACTTCTTAAAGCACTTTACATTTCAGTGTTTCTTTTACAAAATGTTCTAGTGAAAGTAAGGCACAAATTATATAGTGAAACATGAGTCATAAGTAACAGCTAAAAACCAGTCATAAGTCTAGAGAAATGGCACCACTATCTGACACAAGGTAACATCAGCACTTGAACAATTCAATAGAGTAAATGTGTAAATAGATTTACTAGCACAATACTGGCCAATCAGACCAATCGCCAGGATTCAAACTGTGTCATTTGGACCAGCTGGTTGAGCAGTTGTTCCATCAGGAAGTCGTACAAGACAAACTATATTACTGTTATACAAGCCACCATTTCTGGCTGAGGTGGCAAATGTCTCATATGGAATTAAACAACAAAGATCTGCTAATTTCTTACCACTCTTTCACTGCTTCCCTGTACGATAAATGTTGTTTTGCTATTCCCCTGAGAGGAAGACAAAAATATTGGCAAGCAACTGCATGCATATGTGGGTTTCAAACAAAATAGTATTGGTAAAAGTGTGCCATGTTTGGGACAATGGAAATGAAAAAAAGAATTTTGGATAATTTACTGGCGTTCTCTAAACCGAGCAAGAACAATGTGGCACATTCAACAGGTTCAACTGTGCATGCTGCTAAATACAGCTGCTCTTAGATAAGTGGAGTTAGCAATATAAACACATACATAGCTACACATTTCTGATTTTGTGGAATAAAATGCAATACCTATAATTGCCACCATTTACAAGTGTCTTGTGTTATCACAATAAATTGAATACACTTCTGACAGAAATCTTGCTTAAATCACAAACTTCATACAAAGCTTTCATAAAACCATTATCAGTTATGTTAGTATCAAAATTAGACTGGCTTATGCCAGTAGATAATGTAGTCTGTATAGTACACCAGGAATGTTACAGTGTCAAACATCTAAAAATGTGCACAATGAAGAAAAGTAAAACATTTATAAATGGAATCAACTTATTACTGCATAAGTCTCAGTTAGAGTAAGTTGGAAAACATAAGTTTCTTTTCCTCAGCTGATGCATATTATTTACACACTTTGATAAATGAACGGTTACTTTTCAAACTATGCACTGTGTGACAAATGGGTAAACATGTCTCAAAATCCATGGATAAACATGATAATTATATACACAACATGAATCCAGGGGTAAACATTAATAACTATACCCACAACATGAATGTTAGAAAGACAAACAGTGAAATATGAGTGCCACAAACTCATGCAGCTACACTCCACTAACGTTGTTGCAATAAAGCCACCACAACACGGGCAGTTAGCAGACTGCTACACTCCACTAATGTTGTTGCAATGAAGCCACCCCAAACACAGGCAGTTAGCAGACTGCTACACTCCACTAATGTTGTTGCAATGAAGCCGCCCCAACAGAGGCAGTTAGCAGACTGCTACACTCCACTAATGTTGTTGCAATGAAGCCGCCCCAACAGAGGCAGTTAGCAGACTGCTACACTCCACTAATGTTGTTGCAATGAAGCCACCCCAACACGGGCAGTTAGCAGACTGCTACACTTCACTAATGTTGTTGCAATGAAGCCACCCCAACACGGGCAGTTAGCAGACTGCTACACTCCACTAATGTTGTTGCAATGAAGCCACCCCAAACACAGGCAGTTAGCACTTCACTAATGTTGTTGCAATGAAGCCACCCCAACACGGGCAGTTAGCAGACTGCTACACTTCACTAATGTTGTTGCAATGAAGCCACCCCAACACGGGCAGTTAGCAGACTGCTACACTTCACTAATGTTGTTAATAGTGAGGTATATACCACTTCTGATTTGACACAACATGGATAAGTGGTTTATGTAAAATTATGTATATAATTAATTATTGTTTATCCCTATTCTTAATTTCTTTTACTAGACTCAATGTAATTTCCATATACCTATGTCTGAAATAAATGGTTATTATTATTATTGCTATTATTACACCAATTAAGTATGAAAGAAGCAGCAAATGTATATACAATTGTTTCTGCCTCTAGAACAATTAATTTGATACACAGAATGTACAATCTCTGCTACATAATTGCTACATAAATCATGACTGTCCTGTGCTCAACTTCATTACATGTGTTGGTACATACAAACATCATAAAGATGTAATAATTATTAAGAAATGATTATCAGTGAATATTTAAAATGATGAAACATGAAAATTCGTCCCACTACCTGCTCACTTCACTGATGATTCAAGAGTTAACTGTTTATTAATCTAAAGTGTGTTCAAGCTGTATGCTTTCATTAGCAGACAATACAACAAATAACAATGGCAATAAAGCTGAACAAAGCAACATACCCCTGACCTTGGTTGTATATTATAGCCATGTGGACCACCTTTCAAATAGCTATCTATCTGTCACGAAGAATCACCCAAATGCATTACAGAAGTTGCATCAAAATCAACATTAAAAATCGTCTCAATTCAACACTGACCCAACTGCATGGAGTTAGGTCAGTGTTGCACTCTGACTGTGTATTCCACTAGATGGAGTGGCATTCAGTCAACGCTAAGTTGCCGTTATTTTGCATAAGCCGCAGTGGATAAAGTTGACATTATTGTTAAAACAAGGAAAAATGAGAAAGGGTGTTAAGTACTTGTATGTTTTCAGGGACAAAAGCAACCACATTTAAAAAATTTTTATTGATACATAAATCGTTTTCACAGCATAGTTTTCATTTATCCATAACCATATGTGGATATTCGAAACCCTTCACAAGAACACTGGACATCCTAATTCTGAGTTGGAGGAAGCATAACACCATTGTAATACTCACTTTCCCCACGTATATTATAATAATCCTCAGATCCATTACTAACGCAGCGTGGTTGGTCACTGTTTGGCTGGTGCCTCATCACACCACAAGTGGTAGGAAGTTGTGGACAACTCGCACTAACACTTCCATCACTCTGCGGCTGCCCTGGCAACCTCGGCACATTTTCATAATCAGGAAGTCCCGTCTCATTTCCATTCACGTTTCTATATATATGAGTTGTCTCGTCCTCCATGTTTACACACATCTCGCTGACCTCTATCAACGGCGGAACAGGAACCAACATACTGTCAAAGTTCACAGTTGACTTCGGCGTAGGCGGATCAACAACCTGTACAAAGGTAACAAATTTAATATTTTCTAAAATATTAACAGATGAAAGATAAGGATAACAAGACATTTTGCATGGATATTATGTTTAACCAATCAAGATGTTATAAATACTAATGTATTCAGTGTCATAAACTTGAAATATTTCATAAAATGTCGTTCAGTAAACCACTGTAAATTGTTGCCTTTAATCTAAGCGTTTTGTTGTCTTCGGTCTAGTTGCTTTTCTCCTACACTCCTCCGGAAGGGATGATTTCAGAATAGAGGTTCCTTTTACTAACTGTACTAACCTCAAGTGGAGGGGGTGCTGGCGGTCGGTTTTCTTTCTTCCCTTCTTTTGGTTCATTAATCCCACTGGAGATATTCTCACTTCCATCCATAACCTGGGGTGAAAACTTAGAAAGGTAGTTGAAAATTTATCAATCAATATCATCATTATCAGGGATATATTTGACTAACAGTGGTAACACATACACATTGCATAAGCTCAAAAGTTTATTTCTCCCTTAATAATAAAAAAGTTTCTGTTTCAAATGTGTTTAACTAGTTTCCTCATTTTATAAACATTAGTAATTAAAATATTCCATCACGGTGCAATAGTTTAAAGACTTTTTACATTGCAAGGTCCATCATTAACACACAATTGCATGGTGACAATTATGCTTTATCAGTTCATACAACTCTTGGTGTAACGACTGATTTCAACAAACTGGGGCATATTATACAATGTACTCATGCAGCTATGGCATGGACACGTTCTTGTACAATTATCAATTAAAATGACACAGCATCATAACAGCTCAATTACAATGATTCAACATAATCAATAGAGGCTGCTCGAAATAACCTGTGGTGAATCACTAATATAGTGGTGAAGTTGAGAGCAATTGTCGATGGAAGTACGACACGAAATTTTAAATTAGAGTTGGAAAAATGATGTATCCATGGCAATGACAGGACCACAAATATTTAATTAATTATTATGTCAGCAAAGAATACAGCGTACCAACAATAACATTCACTGATATTAAACAGAAATCACATCAGAACATAAAAATGGGCTGATCTGACACTTGAATAACTTCAAACGCGATTGAGTACATGTTGACATAGATGCATGATTGCTTAGGCACAAGGCAACATAATCACACAATTCTTTTCGGTATCTGATTGTTCATTTTATTCTAAAGATGTCAGCCACTTGTGGATTTAGATATACCATGACACGTAATCTTAACTGACAACCCTTGTTCTGCACTATGATGAAAATTTGTATTGTCGTGCATAGCTTCTAAAGCATCAAAAGAAACACAAACCATAGGCAACCCCAGGCATTTGTTGACATTCAACGTTTTCGTCATCTGGCGATTAACAACATGATGTTCTAGGTGCCGTCTATTACAAATATATTGCTTCAAAAATCAACTACAATTACGCCACTTCAAGAAATTAATTACAGTGCTTTATAAATTGTCCATTGCAAAATTTGCAATAGTTCATAGGTTGAGTATAACCACTGGTGCATAGCTTCAGGATAAAACAAAATACTTGTATCATCATTGCTCATTTCTAGACAGGATTTTAGATTAACTCAATTATGCTTGCTGCCAGCCCTCGGTCCAATTACAGTGGTCAGTTACATTTGCAGCCTCATAAATAACCAATTACAGTCACCTAAAAAATCAATTACCAGGTGTAATTAATTATAAGAAATGACACAATTACAACTGAACAAAACACTGACACAGGTAGTCAATCTAAACCCTGATACAGGTCGGCTAACTAAACCCTGGTACATGTATGCTATCTAAATCCTGATACAGGTAGTACAGGTAGGCTATCTAAACACTGATACAGGTAGGCTAACTAAACCCTGATACAGGTAGGCTAACTAAACCCTGATACAGGTAGGCTAACTAAACCCTGGTATATGTATGCTATCTAAATCCTGATACAGGTAGTACAGGTAGGCTATCTAAACACTGATACAGGTAGGCTAACTAAACCCTGATACAGGTAGGCTAACTAAACCCTAGGCTATCTACTCGGCCATGGCCACATTTCTTCTAGCATCATGCTTGAAATGGTCATTGTGATTGTATACACAATTTTAAAATGTTTTTGTATCATCCCTGGAAAAATTGTATAGTTTTGGTGTTTGGATCAGATTGTTGCTTCAGAGGGATGGCTGGGTCGCCAGTGTCATGTAAGAGGAAATATTTACTTGGTGTCATTATAATGATCCAGTCTCCCTATGTATAAATGCAAACATCCTTGTACGTACGGTTACTGGAAGCGTTGGCTGCGTGTACGTGTTGTTCTGTTTTGCTTCATCACCTCTGTGCTAAAAAAAGCAAATGGTAAGTGATACATTATATTCAAATAAAAAATCTCTTTATATTATGAATATCACAGCAATATAAAATATAAATCAAATATAATACTATTCACCTTAATGATTCATAATTCTTGAAAGTGATAAAAATTTTACTTCAGTGCTCTTAAAACTATCTATCCTCAGTTCATTTAGTCCACCCACCACGAATCAGGTTCACATATATTCAAATATATTGTACATGAACAGTTTAATAAATATGCACAGTCGACTTAAACTTTAATAAGAGTGCATGATTTTGTTAAAATCAGTAAAAGAATCGACTTTGATTGTTAGATCGGGTCACTTGCGAACGTGTGAACAGATTTATCCCTTATGTTGGAGAACATAGAACCAAGCCGCTTTTTTGAAAAAATGTCAAATTTATTTCATAATTTGTCTGATGATTTCATCAAAACTAAACAACACATTTCGGCAAACAAGCCAGCATGTCGTAACAGGATAATATATATTACTAGATAGCAAACAAGACGAGTAAAGAAAATTCACTTGAGAAGGGCCCTTTAGGCTTTAAGACTATTTCTCTTATGCCATCAGGAAAGTACTGGTCGTAGGTACTCCTCTCTGCTGTGCTAAATCCCATGTCAGATGTATCATGGACTTATGATTCTTACCTTGTCTAGTTCATCCACATGAGGTGGTGGGGCTGGGGAGTTCAGTCTTCTCCTTCTCCGAATGCAGCAGACAGCCACACAGATGATGACAAGTAGAATGACTCCACCACCAGCTCCACCAACAACGAAGTAGAGATACTTACTCCAGAAATGCACAATGCATTCTTCATTCTCCATTTTATAGCCTTTGTCACACTCAGTACAGTGTGTCCCATTGCTACATTTTGTACAATGGTCTTTGCATTTGGAGCATGTATATGTTGTCAGTTCTGCCATTGTTGTTTCTGTTGCTGTTGTGTTCGCTTCAGTTAACACATCTATATGTGTTGACTCTTGTAATGCGATAGTAGTGCTTGCTGCAGACTGTGTTGATGCTGTAATGGTAATAACAGGGACAGTGGTACTGGTGGTGGCGGCAGTTTCAGTGGCATTGATGGCATTCGTGGTGGGGGATCTCGCAGTGGTGGTGGTGGTGGCTCTTGTAGTGATGGTAGTGGTGGCTGCAATGCTTACTGTTGTTCTACTTGGATTCACTTCAGGTAATCGGTAATATCCAACTTTACACATTATGCATGAATTTGTATTACCCAAGCAGTTCATACAGTTGGGAACTGTGCACTTGGTAGTAGTTGTTGTTGCTGGTATCCTAGTGGTGGTCGTCTGATCTGAGATCTTACTAATCACATTGCTGAATGTGGAATTATTAGTACTATCTGTGGTGTTCCCTGGTACTGTTGGTGCTTCGGTGGTTACTCCTCGACATACCTGTGGTAATACACAGTCACCTGACATATGGTCCCATGCATCTTATTGTGACATACATAATTTATATCTCACATTATTCCTCTTTTGTATTTAGTTTTCTTCAAAATACATACTAAGATGCTTAATGGGAAAGCTCCCGACAATGTCATATAGTTAATATAAATAAGTTATATGTTAATTCAATTAATAACTGTCTATTTATTATATTAATGCACTGTAAATGTTTTCCACATATTTACTAGTTACATATATTAGGGAAAGTCACGCGCGTGCACAAAAGTCAAAATGTCACAATTAATTGCTGTTAAAATAGTGTGTGTGTGCGTGTGCGCACGTTCATTCGACGGCGTACATAAATATATAATTATCAAACATTAAACTATAACGCATCCACATTTCTGAGTCATGAACCGTCTGACTATATAAATTACCTGACAGCACGCAATGTTTAGCATCACGAGTAGGACGCCATAGTTGGGGCGGAATGCCTTCTCGACAGGCGGCCGCTTCATCAAGTTCATGTTGTAAGTGTGCGCACTTAGATCGTGACAATAAACATTACCGAAAAGTCTCTCGTCTACATCAAAACTGAGCGCTGCAATATCTGCATTTGCACACTAAGGTTATGACAAATAGCACGACTTTTGGCTAAACTTCAGCACTTGGTAAAATGAAACCCGGAAGTTTCCGTCGAACGAAGAAGTTTCCGCAGAGTCGGCGACACTTCATTGGCTGAGAGCGGTCTTACCTCTGCGCGCGAGAACTTTACGCCATTTCACGCTTCACTGATCCACTGACCCTTAAAACGGAAGCCGGAAATTTCTCCACGTTTATTCGTACAAATCAACCTACAATACATAGAATGATAATTTGTAATTATCTTAGGTACATCACTTCTCCATAGTCTAGACCAGATCGAGTCTATCTTATTTATACCCACATCCGAGGAAGTCATGACTCATGCCATGGACTTGAATCAAGTCAAGTGCCATATCATAATGTATTATTAATTTATGATCGACTGTTCTAACTTGTAAGACATATGTGTTCAAAACAATACGTTATTAACGTCTTAATTAGGGACGCCTTAGATTGTGGTACATTGTCCAATGTAATCACAACAACATACATAGCCATAACCATAGCATAGGCAGTACGACTAATTTGCCGGTACATAGACAATAATTAACTTCCTGATATTTGGTTGGTTCCTTGTCCAACACGTGACGCCACTATTTTGGCATTGGCATCACTCAGCCTCGGTATGATTTTAATATCCGATCTCCATCTGGGAAATTACGACTGAAAATGTGCGGGATGCACCTTTTAGACCGGCATTAAGTCAGGGAGTGAACCCAGACCGTCATACCGGTGTTGGATTTTCAGTAAAATCAACCCACAGCCGATACATCCCAAAGGAATAAACGAACGATGCCCATCAAGTTATCTGGCATGACATTCGGTGCATATATATATATATTATATATAACGGTCATTCTCAAAAATGGGGAATGTTGTTATAGGCCAATCTATCGACTATAATTCCTACCGGACATTTTCAAAATCCGTTTGATCTACACCATGTGTTAGGTAGTCTTATAACTCAACTTATCAAACGATAGCCAGATAGACAAAATCAATGATCTTAGTTAATTAGGCATGACAAAAAATGCTGACCTAATTTACCGTTATTTTCCAGATGACGCATAGCACAGCCACGTACAGTGACTTTGTAATTAGGCAGGAATAAAATGATCTTTTTTGTCACGTTGATAACGACACCATAACCTTCAGATACACACTAACACCAGCCCTGCAAGTCAATTGTGGAAGCATCATCATACGTTTAAATATGTGTTCTGATATTTTTCCATGTTGTCACTTTCATGGAAAATTACTTTTTGTAATGTGAAAAAAGCGTGTCGTGTATCTGCCCAAATACCCGATAAATACGTCAGTAGATGGCGACACTGAAACAACTGCCGACAAGCGCTCACGATTCAACGCTGCACCTCGATGACGTAAGTTTTACTATGATTCGACTTGGTGTTCTATGTCGTCACTGCAATAAAATATAATACTTTGTTAATATATATTAACACTTTATGTTTTCCAACGCGAAAGTGCGGGCGCGTAACAGTTTAAAAGTTGCACTGATGCGATGATAAAGGTTAGATTCGCTTAAGACGTTTTCTCGTGTAACATTTTCCATGTCGTCACCGCGGGTTTAGTGACGACATGTGACGTGATATTTTTGTGATTTTATGGATGGATATACCGATCTATAATGATAAAACATGATAAACGATAAACGGATGTTCCTGAGATGGTGGCTTGTGACATATCTAATCAGAGTTGCATGTACGGTGAATGTGCTGCATGCTGCGATTCGTCAATACAAATCAGTCATGATGTTGACAGGAGGGCATCGGCGACGTGGGATATTTGGAAAAGTGTCAAAGAGGATCGTGAGATAGGTGGCGCGAAGACGCAGGTGACGATAACCAAACAGATCACACCATGCACAACGGCACTATAGATGAACTTGTTGAGGCTGCCAACACGCTAATGCCAATATTCAAGCGTCACCGTTTTAACGAAGCACTCAATGAAGCATCAACAAGCCTACTACGCGAACCTGAGGAGTAACATCTAAGATATTGAATGCACGCTCTCGGATAATACATACCACGGTCCCTCTGCGGTATCGTGTAATCTACGGCCGATCCTGGCGGAGATCCGGAGAAATCACCCTGCAGTGACGACAATCCTGATTCAAAATTGTTTGTACCACGAGTCAGCTGCAGTGCAGCCAAGCGCTTTTTCTGCTATGAAGAGGCTGTGCTGTTCAACAGTCTTAGTCGCCAATCCTGTAAAAGTTACAAGGAGTTCAGAGCTGAATGTGTAAAGTTTTTTGGTAAAAGGCAGATCTAAATGGATTCAAACGTAAGGACCATTGTATAAAGAGTAACACTCTGAGCTGAGGGCTGACTACCTCTCCCTTGTCTCATGTTTTTGTACTAGTCATTGACACTGTCATGTCAGACTCAGTATATTGTTATACTTACCAAATCTAAGCTATACATATAGTATATAAAAAAGCCTAACTGTATGTTACGCCTTGCCTTGCCTGACTGGTGCGAAAAGACAACGAAAACGGCGAGATAAATTAAAAGCTGATCCAGTTCGCATGACACTGGACAAATTAAGAGATAAGAACGACGTGCGTTGAGAAAAGCGAAAGGCGCTAGAAAGTTGGCAGGTGACACGACAGCATGAGAACTAAGACGCCAGCGCAAACAATGGAGAGGACACCGAGCCACGAAGAGATCAGAGCGAGCGACTTGTGATGATCATGCTGACGATGCAACTTCGACTTCTGTTCGAAATAAAAAAGCGATGACCGGCCGCAATGCACGTTGGTGCCAAACGCGAATGTAGTCAATGTACACGCAGACGATCAATTGCGTAACCGATCGCAGTTGTATCGGATGCGCTGGTCTCGGTGTTTCACTCACGGATGAACGTTGTCGTCCAACAACAACCGTAAGAAGAAGCGCCTCACCTTGCATCACCACCGTCTAGTCACGGTGGTGATGGCAAACGTCCGGCGACGATAGAAAGAGGCACGGACCAATCGTGAGAAGAACGCTTATGTTAGTCTCTGCGCAAGTAAGCTCTTGACTCGTTACTACGCAATTGGCATGATGGAGGAGTTACTCGGAATATCTTCTAAACGTCTGCGAGCGTCCACGTCGCCACCTACACCACGGGGTTTGAAGCATGCGACAAGAAGGATATTGCGACGCAAACGTTTAGTGCGAGAGTTCTTCATGCCGGATGAAGTCTCTCGCATGCTCCCGAGGAAAAAAGACACAGTCACACAGAAAAGTTGAAAAAGCAGAAAAGGATCTGCACGCCCACTTCAGAGACACACAACCGTTGCGCATCGTCAGCCTGTCGGATGCGACCTTTTTGGATCGTCTCGCCAACTCAAAGCGATCGGGACACCTGTTTGTGCCTTACACACGAGAACATGGCTCTACTGCTTGCTAAGCTCAATGAACTTAAAGTGATTCCCACGAAACGATAAACGGATGTTCTTGAGATAGTGGCTTGTGACATATCTAATCAGAGTTGCATGTACGGTGAATGTGCTGCATGCTGCGATTCGTCAATACAAATCAGTCATGATGTTGACAGGAGGGCATCGGCGACGTGGGAGATTTGGAAAAGTGTCAAAGAGGATCGTGAGATAGGTGGCGCGAAGACGCAGGTGACGATAACCAAACAGATCACAGCATGCACAACGGCACTATAGATGAACTTGTTGAGGCTGCCAACACGCTAATGCCAATATTCAAGCGTCACCATTTTAACGAAGCACTCAATGAAGCATCAACAAGCCTACTACGCGAACCTGAGGAGTAACATCCAAGATATTGAATGCACGCTCTCGGATAATACATACCACGGTATCGTGTAATCTACGGCCGATCCTGGTGGAGATCCGGAGAAATCACCCTGCAGTGACGACAATCCTGATTTAAAATTGTTTGTACCACGAATCAGCTGCAGTGCAGCCAATCGCTTGTTCTGCTATGAAGGGGCTGTGCTGTTCAACAGTCTTAGTCTCCAATCCTGTAAAAGTTACAAGGAGTTCAGAGCTGAATGTGTGAAGTTTTTTGGTAAAAGGCAGACCTAAATTGATTCAAACGTAAGGACCATTGTATAAAGAGTAACACTCTGAGCTGAGGGCTGACTACCTCTCCCTTGTCTCATGTTTTTGTACTAGTCATTGACACTGTCATGTCAGACTCATTATACTATTTTATTTAAATGTTATGTTCAACCAGAGTCGGTGATGAGTGAATGTGTGTGTTTGAGGACCCCACTGTAAAGAAGTCCAGTGTATATTTTAATAATTTGCACTGTATTTAGTTGGGCTATCCTGAATAAAGATATTTTATTATTATTATTATCCACTTCTTCGGTGATGGGCCGACGTCAGAGTACAAGCAAAAAGGCAACTTCGCCCTTTTCACCAACATCCCTCTGCAGATCGGATGTTCTCGTGGTAAGAGAACGGGTATGCGAGACGGGACACTATGTTGCATAGACTTGCACTATGGCAAGTCCATTTCCTGTATTTAGGCCAAGTATATATGTTGAAAATATCTGTACACGTGTATGCGTATTGCCATGATATCTTCAGTCTTTACGGATGATCATCTATACATACGGTAGTTTGTAGCATATATATATATATATATATATATATATATATATATATATATATATATATATATATATATATATATATATATATATATATATATATATATATATATATATATATATATATATATATATATATATATATATATATATATATATATATATATATATATATATATATATATATATATATATATATATATATACTGGGTGATGTCAAGAATAAACAGTGCTAATTTTCTTAATGCAGCGACGTGGAACTTCCCTGAGTCTAGTCACGGTAAAGGAATCCCAGATGGCGGCTGGGCAACCGTGAAGCGACTTGCAGACTCGGCTGTACTTCATGGAAAGGACATCAAGAACACGTGGTCTCTGTTAGAGCACGCCACGACGGCCATAGCGCTACACCTTCATCTTCAGCTACCGAGAAACTGCTAAAGTGCAAACTGGTACCTCTGCCACAGACCATGAAGTTGCACCAGATCATGACTGACACTACTAACACAGTCCACCATATGGTGCTAAGCTGTGATTGTTCAAAACCATCGACGTGCATTGATTCTAAGTGTGTCACCCATTTGGAAAATGCTATTGATGTATCCCTCTGGGTGAAAGGTGATAGGGTCGAAATAGACAATCAACAGTTGGGCGAACCTGTGGATGATCGCCAACCATAACACGCCAATGTTCTGAGTGAATTGCATTCATGTTTTTCGTATGTCCAGTTGCGTGGTATCTATGTGAATGTGTCTATGTTTGGTCCGCATGCGAAATCCATTTGCTCGCGAACGACGTTTCGCTCCAGCGACAGGCTAGCATTGAAGTTGATGCCAAGTGATGTGAGTGAGAATACTTCGTGTCTCACCCCTGTGTCAGTGTCTGCAGATGGAAACTGTTTGCCTCGTAGTGGAAGCGTCCTCGCCTTTGGTCATGAAAACTTAGCGGATGAAATCCGAACAAGGTTCTTTATTGAGTTGGAGTTGAATGAAGACTATAATACGAACGGCTCATTCCTGCGACAAGGGGGCGAGTTCGACGACAAGGGGGCGAGTTCGACGACAAGGGGGCGAGTTCGACGACAAGGGGGCGAGTTCGACGACAAGACTGCAGAGAGATCGCCAATAAGCTATACCGGTCGGTTATGCCGAGCGAGAAGCTATGCGAACAGAAGTTGCATATAATGTGGACATCAATATGTGCACAAACAGATGCGAACTACTTCGCTCCGAATCACTTTGTGTCATTAGTGTACCATGAGCAAGAGGTTGCTGATCTGCCTGCACTCACTGAGGACTATACTAATAAGTGTGTCGTCGTCAACTACGAGGGACGTGCATTTCCTGGTGTCGTGTTGACAGATGACGCAGGTGATGTCGAGGTGCGGTGCATGCTTCGAATAGGAAACAATCGATTCTTCTGGCCTCACCATCAAGACATGTGTTGGTATGACAAGGACAATATAGGGGCAGACCACAGTAGAAAATTGCATTGGTGGCCATGTTAACGTTTTTGTCTGATTATAAGAAAACGTGACCATCAAAAATTCAGAAAAATTTTCACATCAACTGTCATCATCTCATTGACATGCTGACCATGTTTCGTCTAAATCACATACATCCAGTTCTTTTAAAACGCCCCGACGTGCTATGCCCGTCATGTATTCATGCGACGTGCTACGTATTTGACATGAGTTACACAGACTGCTTGCCAGACCACAGCATGACAGGAAACCGAGTGTACCTCAATGTTGAACACAGCAAGCATACATTTAGTGCAATGCCACGAAAACAGCTTGATGTAGCAAAACTCAAGTCGGTCACCGTTCAACGGCAACTAGAGGGAAACTTAACACCGTATTCGAGGAAGAAAACGAAGCAGCATCAGATGTTGAGACGGAATGGTCACGCCTGAGAGATCACCTCCATAAAGCAGCCCATGAAATACTTGGTATTACCCATCGCAAGCAAACAGACTGGTTCGAAAAGGGTTGCAGGGCTGACATTTACACAGGCTTTTGATTCAACCAAGAGAATAGGACGTTGGAAACTGCTAGAAAAGGTTGGCTGTCTCGACACAGAGTCTTCGCCAGCTCGGGCAGTCTTCTGCCCTACCGAATGCGTTCGGTAAGCATTGCTTAGTCCATTCCTGGATGTTATCCAGCTATTGTTCTTCTGATTGCCCTATCTTCTCTTGCCATATAGGGTGCTTTGCAGGATGGTTTTTGAGAAGGTTTTGTGCCGGGTGACATGGCTGTGAAAGTTGGCGCCGCTTCACCTTTGCCAACAAAGGTTCTTGTTATCCGACAAGGGAATCCACTGGCTGTCTCATGTATTCGTTCGTTTTGTGTTCGGTATAGGAAATGCGGAGGAGTCTCATGGAACATTTCATTTCAAATGTTTGTAGGCTCACTCGTCATGTTTAAGCTACTACAGCTCAAAGAGTAAGACACCAGAACTACTTCTCTGAGACATTCAATCAGCGGCATAAAGGCAATCGCCTACTGTTTTGTTTTTGCTAGAGCAGCTTGCCAATTCGAACTCACGAGCAGCCTAAAGAAAACAGAAGTAATGATCCAATCCAAACTTGGCACTACACGTGTACCACCTACTATCGCTACTGATGACGTAGTGTCGTCGATGAATTCACCTACGTGGGAAACACGTCTGAAAACGCACTGACTGACGACTACATTTCAGCCCGCCTTGGAAAGGCAAGCGCTTCTCTCGGCAGGCTGACCAAACGCCTCTGGAATGAACAGGGTGTGAACGTCTTTTGTTCACACCGACGCCATATCAGTCAGCTAGAGCAGTTTCACGTACGCTTCTAACGGCAAGACATGGTGCCGAACGTACTGGACCGATGTGGAACGTGTGGAATCGAGTTCTTCAAGAAGCGTGCACAACTTCAATGGTCCAGTCACTCATATGACTTACTAAAGGCGGCCAGGTGAAAACCGGTCGCCGACCATGAGGCGGCCTAAGTCTGAGAATAATAAGGTACACATATATGTGTTAAAAACTTAAAATCAACGCTCCAACCCCCCCCACCCCCCACAACGCATGGGAAACAACAGCAATGAATCGCCCGCGTCTGTGGCGTCACTAATGCACCAGTCGTAGAGACTAAACAACAGTAGCTACTCACAGACCGAAGAACGTAGCGGAAGAATGGTCAACTTCCGCTGGGACCTATGACCAACTATAATATGTGGTCGCCAATGGCAATGTGCGTCGCGCATCGGCTTACATAGTCACCAAAATACGCTTGATAAAGCTATAGCTGATGCAGTTCAAGCTGCAGTCAACACTGAAGCAGCTAAAAAGCTTGAAACGAGATCAAACACGAAATCTGCGAAAACGAAGTACCACCGGCTATGCACAAGGGGGCGATAACGGGGGAACTCTTTACGCTAATGATAACGACTCTACAAACAGTGCTGGTGAAAGCCTAGGCAAAGTCAATCGCCATACATTTTTTTCTGTCTGGCTGTTGCTGTTGTAAGGCGAAGAGCTCGTTCGTCAAAAACGTAAGTATTTTATTGAAACGTGAAACCTTACAAAAACGCCATAAACATAGCAATAAACACGTATTTCATGTATGTATGCATTCTTATATGTATATCACTAAAGTTACCTGACAATAACCATGTAAAAGTGTGAAATTATTACCTTTTTGTCAGAACGCATGTGCTTGTCAAAGTTTGTATATAACCAGATATTGTGTGAGCGAGATTACCAAACGGGATTCTCGTAGATCAATATAAAGTCACGATAAGAATTGCTGTCTGCTGACCATAGAGTAACACCATTAATCACCCCCCCCATCAACTACTAACTTACTAAAGGGTGTTTTATTTATGTATGTGCTGCTGGCCCACTCGATCTGGCCTCATTCTACACGAAATCGCCTTTGACCATATGACCCAAAGGCAACGTTACATGCACAGTATAGCGGCTATTTATGAAATATTTTCTGTGTGACCGATAAATGTACTCATAAATAATTATTTGGAGCACATTTCTTCTGTTTTTTTTGACGCCCAATTGTAGGTTGTATGTCACGGAATACACATGTGAAACGGTTAGTGCGTATCGGTTTTAAAACGTAAGTTATTAGTTCCGTGGCCATTTGGCTACGGAAAGCCCAAATCCGCGCTTACGATAATCACGGCCTGCAACTCCGCCCCAAAGCTCAAGAGTGGGGCGGACGACTCTGCCTAGTGAAAGCCAAGACTGCTGCCGTCACAGTGCCGTCACGGTGGCCGTTGCTTCCAAGCAAAGCATGCTGGATCTGCGACATGATCCATAGACAGTGCATGGCGTGTAAGCGGAAAGAATGGAAACACTGCGGACAGGGGTACGCCGACAGTCCCAGAAGTTTGAGCTTGAAAACACAAACAGCGTCATCGTTAAAGTCACAAAGGACATGGATGGGCGTTGACATATCTCAACATGACTTGAGTGTGAGCCACCGTCTAGACAGAAAAGCAAAATTCGTTCGACGAGACACCAAGACTACCATCATGCGGTGCAAGAAGAACCCGAGCTTGAGCCTGAGCCTGAGCCTAGCTGGGCTGAGGGGGGTGAACGGCTACAGAAGTGTTTTCGTGAAGGACGACCTGACCACCCTGAGAAGCAAACTACCGTACAAACTGAAACGTGACGAAACCTTTACGAGACCATCAAGAAGTTTTCGATCTGTTCAAGGTTGGATGGACGGAGGAGTGTACAGCTGCAAGTAATAACTGTACGCAAAGACAAAGTATAAACGGTAACTATAGCTGAAACACCCCCTCTACATCAGCCATGGTTTCTCCATGTAATGTGCGCAGACAAAATATTTATGTGAATACTGGTATATACTGTGACTGTTGCAAACATGGGATTCATCAAAAAATTAAAATTTTATCACTTCAGGAACTACATGACTATTTAATAAAGTTTAACAACTGGTTCTGCATACATTGTTTAGCTACTATATTTCCTTTTAGTAATGTCAGTAATGATGAGCTGATATATCTCTGTTTTGGCATTGATGATGATAATATGGTAGAGTTATATGAGGAATGTGCAGATTTAAACTTTCAACCATTTAACTATACTGAGAATAAAAAAAATCACATGTGATAACGCTGATCCGAACATCAATTTCTATAACAGATTACAGGTCGATAGTCATTATTATACTGATGATCAATTTAATAGGAAATTTTTTGTAGGAAACAGGGATCAGAATATTTCTCTTTGATACATTATAATTGTAGAAATATAGCAAAAAAACTTAATATGCTGAACGATAATTTAACAACACTGGATCAGTGGGTGTGATGTTTGATGTTATCACCCTTTCTGAAACTTGGCTCAACACATGACACATTACATTTTGATGGTTATAACTTTGCAGCTCCAAAAAAGGAGGAGGAGTTGGTCTATACATAAAAAATCATTACAACACAAATACCTCCCCCCTCTGTCAAAAAGTATTGATAAGTGTACTGAAATTGTAACTGCTGAGGTCAAATTGAGAAATGGTAAAAGAATAATTATATGTTGCATTTACAGAGCACCAAACAAAGATCTCACATTGTTAAATGAACATATAAACTTAATTTTTAGTTACAGTCCTGCTAAAACAGTATATTTATGTGGTGACTTTAATGTTGATTTGAACATGCTGATGCAAATAATTTTGTTGATCAGTTGTACAGTTTTGGGTTACATCCACTGACCCACTGATAACTTGACCCACTAGAATTACACGTGACACTAAAACACTAATAGGTAATATTTTTACAACAGACTTCCCACAAACAAGGTGGTTTAATAATAAATGACGTCAGTGACTATCTGCCTATATATGTAGTGACTGAATATATACACCAAGAAGCAAAAAATAAAACACACACAAAGAAGAGAGTAGTTAATGAGGAAAGAAAGAAAGCTTTCATTAGAGACCTAGATAAATGTAATTGGGATGAAATAATGACAAGAGAATGTCAACATTACATATAATACATTTATCAACTTGTTTACAAATCTGTTTAACTAAAATCGTCCCATCAGTAACCGTACACATGATACAGTAAAAATAAGAAACCCGATAAACCATGGATGACAAATTCATAAAAAAATGCATGTAAATAAAAAACCTACTACATATATAGACAATTCTTAAAAAACAGAGCATGAAAAAGAAAAATACAAGAAATATAAAAATAAACTGACTGCCATATTAAGATATTCAGAAAAACAGCATTACTCTGACCTTCTGGAATTAAACAAGACGAACGTGAAAGAAACTTGGAGAATTTTAAATACTCTAATTAATAAAAAACAAAAAGGATCTGAATATCCTACCCAGTTTAAAGACATTACAAATACAGTCACTGGCAATGAGAATATCGCAAATGGTTTCAATAAATTCTTTTCAAATATAGGTTCTTCACTAGCCAGGAATATTCCTAAATGCAACAAAAAGTTTACACATTATCTGAATGAAAAGGTAGACTAGACATTCTTAACCCTGTTACTGATGATGAGATATTAGCACAAGTAAATAATGCTAAAAGCAAAAATTCAAAAGATCATGATGATATAGATAGGTGCGTGGTTAAGTTGGTAATACCGTATATTCTAAAACACATATTCAACAATTCGCTACAAAAAGGAGTCTTTCCGGATAGCGTGAGAATTGGTTGTGTTTTTCTATATTTAAAACAAGCGATGCACAAGAATTCTCAAACTACAGACCATTATCACTATTACCTCAGTTTTCAAAAATACTAGAAAAGATATTTCATGGTAGATTAATGTTTTTTTAATGATAAACAAATACTGTACAATGGCCAAAATGGATTTAAAAAACACTCAACATCAATGGCGATATTAGAACTTGTGGAAGGAATGACAACAGCTATGGATAACTCTCAGTCTTCAGTTGCAGTATTTATAGATTTAAAAAAGGCATTTGATACAGTTGACCATAACATACTACTAAAAAATGAAAATCATAGCATTAGAGGTTTAGCATATAGTTGGATACATAGCTATCTAAACAACAGAAGACAGTATGTCTCTATTAACGGAACAAATTCAACTTGCCTAAATATAACATGTGGTGTACCGCAAACTTCTATATTACGACCAATTTTATTTATCCTGTATATTAATGACGTGTAAAGTATCACCTATGATGAAATGTATAATATTTGCTGATGACACAAACTTCTTGTACACACGTGATCATGTATCAGAAATATGCAACATATATGCAATGCTGTATCTACATAATTTGAAAAATAATTAAGTACATAGTTTAATGCAAATAAACTGTCTTTAAATGTTTCAAAAACTAATTTTATGGTAATAAGTAGGAAAAAGATTGTCAATAATCCCACATTTAGAATAAATGGTACTAATATCGAAAGAAATTCCATGGTGTGCACATTGACTACCAATTGGATTGGACTGATAAAAAATGTAATTGCTAAGAATGTGTCTGTCATGAATAGGGTTAAGCATTTGTTGAATGGTAATGTATTATATTCTTTGTGCTGCACTCTTATGATGCTATATCTGAACTATTGTTGTGAAGTTTGGTGAAATACAGAATTCACACTCTCCATGTGCTACAGAAAAAGGCTATAAGAATCTGTAAACTTGAAGGGTACTTGTCACACACAAGACCAATTTTTTTCTATTTTAAAACTCTGTGTGTGTATGATATGACATACTACAACAACATGGTGTTCATGTTTAAGGTTCAGAATAATTTGCTTCGTCTACTGTGAGTATGTGATAGTCGCAATCACAATACTCGCAACAAAAACAACAATTACAAAATAAAATATAGTAGAATGTCACAAAAAGCTGCTTGTATTAGTATTAAGGGTCCTAAGTTATGGAGTCAATTACATCCAGACCTGCAGACATGCAGAACGGTTTATCACTTTAAAAATCATTATAAAAAATGCTCCTACAAAGATATGAACAGTTGGAATAATGTCAATAATCAATTTAGTATTTTTTATATGTGTGTGTCTATGTACATTGTACTATATATTGGTTGATGTATGCCTATGTATACTCTAATATCAAGTATACTTAGCAACTTATAAAATGCTACAACACTGTAAAACTAGTCAATTGTGATTAT
Source organism: Lamellibrachia satsuma (assembly GCA_033239005.1). Taxonomy (NCBI): domain Eukaryota; kingdom Metazoa; phylum Annelida; class Polychaeta; order Sabellida; family Siboglinidae; genus Lamellibrachia; species Lamellibrachia satsuma. The sequence goes on from BSQZ01000055.1 coordinate 3,813,522, forward strand.
TCAATTTAAGAAATAAGATTGTAAATTATTAATAGGGAATTCAAAATATAAGTTTTATAACTTTGTGCATTTCCTTTCAGCATATTTGTAAAATGATTGTTTAGATTTTACGTATTCATAGCACCCTGATTGCTATGTTTTGGTTCAATCGATTTTCTTATGTATTACTGCACCTTGCATATATGTTTATGTTGAATAAATTCAATTCAATTATAATAATATGAACGTCACTGCACACACCGCCTTGTATTAGTTAATGATCCCTTGGAAAAAGCGTTGCCCTTTTAAGGTGAAGGTTGTTTCCATAACAACATAGCATCAATTTCCCCAATCGATCGGAGTTCTGGTATCTGGCCATAGTCTGTTTTGACATGTCCGTACATGCCTAGCTCTGCGGCATTGTAATTAACACGACTGGCCAGACGTTGCATTCGAACACACGAACGTATCTTGATAGGTTCGTTTACGGAATGACACATTGTTGTCGTACGTATTGTTGCCATATTATTGGCGACGCTTCATGACGAATTATGACGACGAAGAAGACACAGCACTGCCCGAGTTAGCTGATTTTGGAGGTATTCAGATAAACCCGACGTCGCTGTGGCTGGTAAGAATTACATTTTATTTCTAACGTACTGATATCCGGTAACAGCGAAGACCGAATTTAAGTGCACGCATGCGGCATGGTATTATAAACCAAAACTCAAAGTCAACAACAAAGTCAAAGCCAAAGGCGTATAGCCTATAATATTATACTAGGGGCGGTGGGGCTAGTGGTCACACTCCCTAAAAATCACTGACATGATTGTCACGCACACAATAACACATGCTCACAGGTGACGTCACTGTTAACTTCGTTATGTTGTTGTTGTTGTTGTTTTCCTAATGCAAATAAACCTCAATACCATAAACCGGATTTACCAGAGACCAGTTATCTTCGCCATCTAGTAGCACGGGACATATCCCCACAGCTGTGTGTTACATTTGGAATGGTTATAATTTGGTTTAGATAATAAGATGGCATGATGATTTCTTTCTGCTCCTCTGACGTACTCAACTCATTTAGCCTGTCACAAATCAGGTTCATTGGTGTCCAAATATGTAGTGTGTGAATAGTTTATGTAAAATCTTAATAAAATTGCCTTTTTTCAAATCATCGAAAGCACTGTGTGGGTCAGTGCTGGTCATGGGCGTGACCTCCATCCTCTTGCCGATCACATGACAAAGTTAGGAAATTTCACCTAGGTCCAAGGAAGAAAATCGAGATTTTTCAGCATGTCGACTTTCATTTCAGTTAATGCTTGAACAAGCATTAATTAACTTAATAGTTTTGCTGGTGCTTTCACAAAAACTACATACAACAGTTGCACAAACGAGCTACCATGCTGCAGTGCCAGTGGATACAAGGTAGGTTTGGTTTTTCACAAAATTTATTTGAAAAGAGACTAGCAAAATAATCGAATTGATTAAGCACCTTTAAGCTCACACGTCTGTAGATTGGAACAACGGTGGCCTCTTTCCTCTGTTCACCCAGGAACACCCTTTTCTAAGTATTTTGTTTCCATTCATATCATTTATGGTTTTGTTCAAAAATATTTATGAATAGCATACGTAGGACTGCAACTAGCCAAACTGATTGGGCCAATGAAGTACCAATGGACCTTCTTCATTAGCCACCATTGGCCCAGTCGAGTGTTGCTAGCTGTCCATAAGGACCAAAATAATTGAAAGTGTACCAAGTGTATTTGGAAATGGAAAAAGATTATTGTTAATAATGTGCATTATTTTTACTGTGTTTAGAAAATATTGTCACCGCACTTATCAACTAGTATATTTTATAGGGATCTAAAGATGGGCACATGCGTTTTGTCAATTATCGCTGCAAATAGCGTCATTTGTCATCAGCATTGTATGACGTGCATAATTACTTATGTACATTCATATATATATATATATATATATATGTACATACGTACATGCATGCATGCATGGTGCATATATGTATGCATATATGTATGCATATATATGTATGCATATATGTATGCATATATATGTATGCATATATGTATATATAAATCACAATAATAGTTTTTAAGATGGCTGTGTTGAACATGTCTGTTGTAATAAACACGATTTTACATTTTAGTGTAATTTTTGTTCTACGTCAGTACAAAGCACTATTTGTGGTAAATGTAATGTTAAATTCATTGATATGTTAAATATGTTTCTAAATAGAAGGCATGCACGTGCTGCAGCTGACACAGCGTCATTTAAGTTGATGTATTAATATATCAAAATCGGCAAACACCGATGTGCGTGATACAAAAATTGTCTTTACAAAGGGTGAGACCAACTGGTGTTCTTCAACTGCTGCACTGCCTTAGTTGTTCTTCCACTGCTCTCAACTGGCAGCTTTTCGCTCCACTTGTAATCCTCCTCCTCCGTCTTTCTTGCATCGCTCTTAACACAGTAGAGAGAGTAACCAGGAGGCTAGCTCTATTTACTGTTAATACCATTTTACATGTGTGGTACTTTTGTACTTTTTTATTTTAGCAAATAGTATGTAGTTAAATATCTTAATGATCAGGAAGTAAGTTTCTTTACAAATGTCGCTATTATTATTTATGTCTTTTAACATTATACGTTTTTGTTGTTAATCTAATAATACGTATTTATAGAGCTTAATGATTTAGGAAAGCTTTATAGCGTACATACCATTATTGTGAATGTATTTAGACATGTGGCACTCATGTACATTTTAACATATTCTTTTAATTTAATTACTTGTTTTTCGTTTATTATTATTTTTAGTCGTTGTTACATTCGTCATAATGTATGTATGTATGTGTCATGTTTGAATGTGATGTCTAAGGACCACAATGGAAATAAGTGTTTGTGATGTCTAAGGACCACAATGGAAATAAGTGTTTGTGATGTCTAAGGACCACAATGGAAATAAGTGTTTGTGATGTCTAAGGACCACAATGGAAATAAGTGTTTGTGATGTCTAAGGACCACAATGGAAATAAGTGTTTGCACTTTCTTGTGTCATCCATAATTTAATGTACATGTGTGTGCACACTTGATGTATGCACAAGTCTCATTTTTATATTGAATAAATCAATAAAAAATACTTGACGGGTTACAAAAATATGTTTAAACATTACTGTCGGAAAACAGGAGTTCTCAAACTAGGGGGCGGGACCCCCGGGGCCGCGATATAATTCCAAGGGGTTCTCGGCTAATATGTAACATTGTTTTTAGATGGCACATTACGTGTGAAACACAAAGCTGGGACCTCGGATAGAAGGCGGACGTTTTGGGGCATTTAGCTGAACAACTTTGGGAACACCTGTCGTAGTAAACATATTTTTGCTGTTTTGTAATAAACATTTAATTCTTTTTCACCTCATTGGAGAGTTAGTTTTAATGAAACTATTATTGCTTTTATGGTGCTAATCAACTAGATATAGTGACACCATTAGTACCCAAATATTATTTTGTGCCTTGAACACATATATCTTTTAGAGCAACTGTCTGTCGTAAACAACATTCTTAAAAGGGTATTTTTAACATATAAGTTTGTGTGCCTGTTGTCACTCAACTGCAATAGCCACATAGCACACATGAGTATAAGATTACTTTATGATGTATTATAATGTTAAATTAGCATACTGCTTATCCTCATGTATTAATGTTGAATTTGTGATATTTCCCAAAGACAACTGTCGTAAGTCAACATTAAGTCCGTGGACAAGATAAATGTGCTATATGCGGTATGTACTGGGCATCACACAGAAAGGTGTTGATCATTGTTAGATGCGCTTGCACATGACGCAACGCTACTCTAACAAATTTATTTGGATGGAGTATGTCCGTTGACTAAATAAAAGCATTGTCATTGAGAACATTTTCAAAGAGACGTGCTGTTTTTGCCCATGTGGACCCCTTGACGGTGTCACAAAACTTTGGATTATATTCTTGGGTATGGACAATATATAGTATTTTGTAAATGGTAATATGTCAGCCTATACGGATATGGCCATGATATTGTAATATCGGCAGTATTGATCCTCTGAGATATGGCTAAAGAAGGAAGGCAGTATTTTGGCACTGGTACACTTTAAGTTATTTTAACCGATATAGGTCTACCTTTCCATGTGCCTTTGCGAAAGGGATTAGTGGCACAATCATCATAGTATGTGTGACAGAGTGATAGCGTAAGTAGCATATAATACATTACATTTCAGCATTTGTAGGTCCAATGCTAATTACAAAAAAAAACATTAAGGGGCTAATCTATAGAAGTAAATAATCTTTGAACCTTTTTTGTGCGTGGGGGTCTTATTAAAGATTACAGTTTTGAGGTGAACTCAGTCCAGGCACTGTGAGCCAGAAACTCACTCTGATCTGCAAACAGTAATTAGACTAATAGTTATTCGTTTTCCACACGCATGCTAATCTGCCTGATTGTGTTGCCCTCAAGTCAGCCATTTGACTGGTAGTAATCCCGCCGCGTTGATTGCATAAACTCATGTCTCATTAGACACTAAGCAAGTTGGGTCGAGTAGACATCTAACCGTAAGCAAGAAAACACATCGGGGCTGCAGAACATTACACTCTTAGGAATCTCACAACAGTAATGCACAGGTGTAGGATGATTACTAGAACAAGAAAGTGTATTTTGACCCCGTTTACAATACAAATGAAAAACTGAGTGATAGAAACAAAATATGTATTAATATGTACATATGAAAAAATACAAACACAATATAACTTAATAAGGGGCCAGTGACTCCTACAAAGACTTCATAGTCACTCTAATAGGAGCCACCACTAGGGTTGAGCACCTCCAGGTGGAGAAGGAACCGGTTTTGTTTGTGGAAGACTTTACAGTCGCTCTCATAGGAGCCACCACTAGGGTTGAGCACCTCCACATGGAGAAGGAACTGGTTTTGTTTGTGGAAAACTTTACAGTCGCTCTCATAGAAGCCACCACTAGGGTTGAGCACCTCCACGTGGAGAAGGAACCGGTTTTGTTTGTGGAAGACTTCACAGTCGCTCTCATAGGAACCACCAACTAGGGTTGAGCACCTCCACGTGCAGAAGGAACCGGTTTTGTTTGTGGAAGACTTCACAGTCGCTCTCATAGGAGCCACCACTAGGGTTGAGCACCTCCACATGCAGAAGGGACCGGTTTTGTTTGTGGAAGACTTCACAGTCACTCTCATAGGAGCCACCACTAGGGTTGAGCACCTCCACATGCAGAAGGGACCGGTTTTGTTTGTGGAAGACTTCACAGTCGCTCTCATATGAACCACCACTAGGGTTGAGCACCTCCACGTGGAGAAGGAACCAGTTTTGTTTGTGGAAGACTTCACAGTCGCTCTCATAGGAGCCACCACTAGGGTTGAGCACCTCCACGTGGAGAAGGAACCGGTTTTGCTTGTGAAAGACTTTACAGTCGCTCTCATAGGAGCCACCACTAGGGTTGAGCACCTCCACGTGGAGAAGGAACCGGTTTTGCTTGTGGAAGACTTTACAGTCGCTCTCATAGGAGCCACCACTAGGGTTGAGCACCTCCACGTGGAGAAGGAACCGGTTTTGTTTGTGGAAGACTTTACAGTCGCTCTCATAGGAACCACCACTAGGGTTGAGCACCTCCACGTGGAGAAGGAACTGGTTTTGTTTGTGGAAGACTACATTCGCTCTTATAGGAGCCACCACTAGGATTGAGCACCTCCACATGGAGAAGGAACCGGTTTTGCTTGTGGAAGACTTTACAGTCGCTCTCATGGGAGCCACCACTAGGGTTGAGCACCTCCACATGGAGAAGGAACCGGTTTTGCTTGTGGAAGACTTTACAGTCGCTCTCATAGGAACCACCAGTAGGGTTGCGCACCTCCACGTGGAGAAGGAACCGGTTTTGCTTGTGGAAGACTTTACAGTCGCTCTCATAGGAACCACCACTAGGGTTGAGCACCTCCACGTGGAGAAGGAACTGGTTTTGTTTGTGGAAGACTACATTCGCTCTTATAGGAGCCACCACTAGGATTGAGCACCTCCACGTGGAGAAGGAACCGGTTTTGCTTGTGGAAGACTTTACAGTCGCTCTCATAGGAACCACCACTAGGGTTGAGCACCTCCACGTGGAGAAGGAACCGGTTTTGTTTGTGGATGACTTTACAGTCGCTCTCATAGGAACCACCACTAGGGTTGAGCACCTTCACGTGGAGAAGGAACCGGTTTTGTTTGTGGAAGACTTTACAGTCGCTCTCATAGGAGCCACCACTAGGGTTGAGCACCTCCACGTGGAGAAGGAACCGGTTTTGTTTGTGGAAGACTTTACAGTCGCTCTCATAGGAGCCACCACTAGGGTTGAGCACCTCCACGTGGAGAAGGAACCGGTTTTGCTTGTGGAAGACTTTACAGTCGCTCTCATAGGAGCCACCACTAGGGTTGAGCACCTCCACGTGGAGAAGGAACCGGTTTTGCTTGTGGAAGACTTTACAGTCGCTCTCATAGGAGCCACCACTAGGGTTGAGCACCTCCACGTGGAGAAGGAACCGGTTTTGCTTGTGGAAGACTTTACAGTCGCTCTCATAGGAGCCACCACTAGGGTTGAGCACCTCCACGTGGAGAAGGAACCGGTTTTGCTTGTGGAAGACTTTACAGTCGCTCTCATAGGAGCCACCACTAGGGTTGAGCACCTCCACGTGGAGAAGGAACCGGTTTTGCTTGTGGAAGACTTTACAGTCGCTCTCATAGGAACCACCACTAGGGTTCAGCACCTCCACGTGGAGAAGGGACCGGTTTTGCTTGTGGAAGACTTTACAGTCGCTCTCATAGGAGCCACCACTAGGGTTGAGCACCTCCACGTGGAGAAGGAACCGGTTTTGCTTGTGGAAGACTTTACAGTCGCTCTCATAGGAGCCACCACTAGGGTTGAGCACCTCCACGTGGAGAAGGAACCGGTTTTGCTTGTGGAAGACTTTACAGTCGCTCTCATAGGAGCCACCACTAGGGTTGAGCACCTCCACGTGGAGAAGGAACCGGTTTTGCTTGTGGAAGACTTTACAGTCGCTCTCATAGGAGCCACCACTAGGGTTGAGCACCTCCACGTGGAGAAGGAACCGGTTTTGTTTGTGGAAGACTTTACAGTCGCTCTCATAGGAGCCACCACTAGGGTTGAGCACCTCCACGTGGAGAAGGAACCGGTTTTGTTTGTGGAAGACTTTACAGTCACTCTCATAGGAGCCACAACTAGGGTTGAGCACCTCCACGTGGAGAAGGAACCGGTTTTATTTGTGGAAGACTTTACAGTCGCTCTCATAGGAGCCACCACTAGGGTTGAGCACCTCCACGTGGAGAAGGAACCGGTTTTGGTTGTGGAAGACTTTACAGTCGCTCTCATAGGAGCCACCAATAGGGTTGAGCACCTGCACGTGGAGAAGGAACCGGTTTTGTTTGTGGAAGACTTTACAGTCGCTCTCATAGGAGCCGCCACTAGGGTTGAGCACCTCCACGTGGAGAAGGAACCGGTTTTTTGTGGAAGACTTTACAGTCGCTCTCATAGAAACCACCTCTAGGGTTGAGCACCTCCACGTGGAGAAGGAACCGGTTTTGTTTGTGGAAGACTTTACAGTCGCTCTCATAGGAACCACCACTAGGTTTGAGCACCTCCACGTGGAGAAGGAACCGGTTTTGTTTGTGGAAGACTTTACAGTCGCTCTCATAGGAGCCACCACTAGGGTTGCGCACCTCCACGTGGAGAAGGAACCGGTTTTGCCTGTGGTTTAATATATCAAAATCTAGGACGCGTTGCTACAAAACTAATATCTAGCTCATTTGGTAACTGTGATTTGTGTTTCGCCACCTAACCAACTACTTCCCATACACAGCGTCGGCGTGTTACCTGGTTGAGGAGTCTACCATCGCGGCAGTGAATACCTCCTCGGCCAATATGAGTGCAAACACGACTCTTGACATCGACGACGCTACTTTGAAAAACATCAAGGACATTGATTACAAGCTGCTGTATCACCCGCTAGACGGACGCATCACTTCCGTCACGACGCTCGGAAACGTCGCCTTTGTTGGACTGGCAAACGACGGCTGTCACGTGTTCAGGTAGAAGTTTGGTCAGACCTTCTAACCATTAACGGGTTCAACGCAAATGTTAATTGTAAGGTTTACTCTTAAATACAATAATTTAAGTTTATGCGACTTTCAGTCCAGATATAGAACTGTTACATGCCTCACTGTAAACGTTTGTTTATTTACGTTCATGGACATAACACTGCATACCACAGCCATAATGTAGCTTATTGTTCAAAGTTCAAGTTGAATGACATTAACAATTCAGTAAAATACATGTCTTATTTTACAGCTCATGAAAATACCCAATTAGCTTATACGAATAAATGACGTAATTCTTCCCGTGATTCTCAGAATCGATGACAGCGATATTACTCCTCTTATAAGGCTGGGTAAATCGCCGGAAGTTACAACGAATGGGAAACGCGATAAGCCGAAGCACACTCCGGGAACTACATGTTATGATATCCACGCGACTGCTGAATGGCTCATTTACATACGGGTGAGTGCAGGGCGTGACGCTGTCATCATAATACTGCGCGAGTCATACACTCATACACGCACAGGAAAAGTCACTCCACGTAGTCTTACTAATAGTATTAAAGTACCAGCGCGCCTCGTCTGTTGTTGCCGCGGCTCCCCGGATCGTCGCGCAGCAGTCTGTCCCACGCCCCCCCCCCCCTACTAAGTACCTTCACCATATCCCCTCCTCCCCCGCCCTTGGACAGTGCCCCATTCACCGAAGCCGGGTCCCTCGCAGCAGCTCTGCCGCACCTATGCTGGCGGAGGCGCCGAACACTTCCACGCCGCTGTGCTTGTCCACCAGCAGTTCTGGCGAGCCGCCCCATCGGTAGTCTGGCCAGTGTTGGTGTTGTATTAGCACAAGATATTCAACCCATCATTCGAATGCCCTGACCCGAGTGGATCTTCTACAAGTAGTATACGTGGTCCGACGTCACAATGCGCCGTTGTTGCAAAAATGTGTCACTCTTGAACTGTGGACGTGTTGCCGCGTTTTGCGTGATTAACATTGTATGTGAATACTGTAGGGAGGCACATACATGTCAAGTGGTTTTCGTGTGATACGAACGCTCATCGCTTGGTCGTTACTGTGGGATCGTAGTGTTTCACCTAGTCAAGGAGTGGGGCGTGGTAGCTGGGCGGACAGGGCGCCGGACTGTCAGTCGACAGGACCAGGGTTCGAGTCCACTTGTCAGTCGACAGGACCAGGGTTCGAGTCCACTTGTCAGTCGACAGGACCAGGGTTCGAGTCCACTTGTCAGTCGACAGGACAGGGGTTCGAGCCCACTTGTCAATAGGCAGGACCAGGGTTCGAGTCCACTTGTCACATGACAGGACAGGGGTTCGAGCCCACTTGTCAGTCGACAGGACCGGGGTTCGAGTCCACTTGTCACATGACAGGACAGGGGTTCGAGCCCACTTGTCAGTCGACAGGACCGGGGTTCGAGTCCACTTGTCAGTCGACAGGACCGGGGTTCGAGTCCACTTGTCAGTCGACAGGACAGGGGTTCGAGCCCACTTGTCAATAGGCAGGACCGGGGTTCGAGTCCACTTGTCACATGACAGGACAGGGGTTCGAGCCCACTTGTCAGTCGACAGGACCGGGGTTCAAGTCCACTTGTCAGTCGACAGGACCAGGGTTCGAGTCCACTTGTCAGTCGACAGGACCAGGGTTCGAGTCCACTTGTCAGTTGACAGGACGGGTTTGAGCCCACTTGTCAATAGGCAGGACCGGGGTTCGAGCCCACTTGTCAGTCGACAGGACCGGGGTTCGAGCCCACTTGTCAGTCGACAGGACCGGGGTTCGAGTCCACTTGTCAGTCGACAGGACCAGGGTTCGAGTCCACATGTCAGTCGACAGGACCGGGGTTCGAGTCCACTTGTCAGTCGACAGGACCGGGGTTTCAATCCACTTATCAGTCGACAGGACCGGGGTTCGAGTCCACTTGTCAGTCGACAGTCCACTTGCTGCCGTTTCGAAACTTGGACAATTTCGTTCACCCAAATTTCGGATGAGACACTAATCGCCGTTGGTCCCGTGTATATAGTACTATATACCTGGTGTCTATGCCAAGAGAAGTAAAAAATCACACTCATGGGGTACATGTATCACCTACCGTACGTGGGCTACACAACAGTCATCACAAAGGCGTACACGACGCGGCTCAGTCGGTCGTTCCGAATACCTGGCACGAGGAAATGATTGAATAAAACAAATGCTATCGTTGTGTCCAGGAGGAGGAGGACGCGTGTGCGATCTGTGTACACGTCATGGGCGACGTGCTGGCGGGAGAGAGCCGAGTGCACGCTACCCACAGTATCCGGCGACGCACAGCCATGGCGACAGAGCCGGAACAGAACCTTGTCATACTTGGTAGGACGTCTGCCTCTATTCTCACTCGCCGACTTCTTCGGTTTAGGTATTCTGCAGTTGCGTTGATTAATATTGTTGTCTCCATCTGGATCTTCGCTGTAACACACGGTGATGATGTTCAGGATGATGATGATGATAATGATGATGATGATGATGATGATGATGACGATGACGATGACGATGAAGATACAATCAAACCTGTCTTTTAAAAGCGACCGCTCAATGGAGAGAGGAGTTGACTGTGGTCGTTACTGACAGGTGGTCTCCTAATACAGGTGGTCGCTTAAGCAGGTTCGATTGTACTACTGCTACAGCTACTGCCACTGCTACTTCTACTACTAATAATAAATATAACTAATAATAATAAAATAATTATCATTATCAGTGTCGATATGTGTAGTTAGACTGAGTCTGGTTATGCACTGACAGGCGGAGGAGCCTGGACGTCGTCGTGGACAACGGACGGAGATGGCGCTGTATCGTCTAAGTCACCGGGTATGTCAGGTCATACGATATTCAAAGAAGCTTGTTAACAGTTAGCATCTTCTCTATCCATAAAAATAAAATCATGTATGTTATTGTATAACAGGGTCAATTGTTGTTTTAACTAAATTTTGCTTGTGTAATAACGTGGTGTGTAATAACGTGATGACGATGGTGAGTTATGGAGAATTATAGAGGAGTAGGCCTACATATTGGATGCACTTTAAATTAGTCCCCCTCTGAAGAAATCAAATGTTCTCATCAGCTCAGCAAAATCTACTTCTCTCCCAGATCCACCCTTAAATCACAATTTTATTTAACAAAACTTGGATACGTCGATGTACACAATCATATGAACGCCGCTGTACCGAACGCCCCATGAACGTAAACATAAACATAACCCTAAGCCTGACGGATGCGCTGAGAGATAGTAGTTAATATTTTCAACTCTAAATCGGCACGTCACCAAATATCTTCATTTATCTCCATTCTCTCGGGCAGCGACGAGCGAGAGTCACATGCGCGTGTTGCATGTGCCGACCTTCGAGACGCGCGCCGACTGGAAGGTCACCGACAACTCAGTGTCGATCCTTCGCACGCAGATAACGACCTCGCACAGCATGCTGGGAGTGGCGGACACGTGGACGGGCCTGAGCGTGTACGACCTGCGCTGCCCCGCGGGTGACGGGCGTTATGAGCGTCTCTACCAGGTATGACAGAGCAAAGCTGGTGATGGAATCACAACGCCATAAACCCAGTCTCGCTTGTGTACGAACCAATGAAAATTCGCTTTTAGGCACGGTTGAAATTATGAACGAGAAGAGCTGTACACAAGAAAAAAGTAGGACTTACTTACATGTGTTTCTAAGTCACAGGATGAGGCCCAGTAACTATTTGTCACAGCTAAATTCAGATGAGCCCGTTTTCTACGAGTCGGCGTAATTCGAAACAATTACGGAATATTGTCATGTAGCTGGTTGTGGGACTAGACTGGATCTTACGATCAGAACCATACCAAGGTATCATGACGTAATAGTTCCTGGGTATTGTCCATATGACGGTAAATAAAACACACACTGTTTCAACGTTTCGCCGCTAGGTGCCAGTGGAAGAGATCCGCAACTTCGAGTTAGTCGACGACTTTGTGGCAGTGTTTCACAAATTTGAGCCAAACGTCAGCTTCTGGAACATGCGTGAACAAAACACCATCCTCTGCATCAACATCCAGGTACGCCCCACCCAGCCACCCCCACATCCACTCCCACCCCCACCCAGCCACCCCCACCCAACCACCCCCACCCAGCCACTCCCACCCCCACCCAGCCACCCCCACCCCCACCCAGCCACACCCACCTCCACCCAGCCACATCCACCCAGCCACCCCCACCCAACCACCCAGCCACCCCCACCCAGCCACACCCACCTCCACCCAGCCACACCCACCTCCACCCAGCCACATCCACCCAGCCACCCCCACCCAACCACCCAGCCACCCCCACCCAGCCACCCCCACCCAGCCACACCCACCTCCACCCAGCCACATCCACCCAGCCACCCCCACCCAACCACCCAGCCACCCCCACCCAGCCACCCCCACCCCCACCCAACCACCCAGCCACCCCCACCTCCACCTCCTTTGTAGCTATTTCATAATAATAAATCCAGTCATTCATTTAAGTAGAACGATATACAAATAACGTGTCGGTGGCCAGTTGTACGAAAGGGTTAGCAAAGACGTAGGCAGAAAAGCTGGCAGTGTGCCTTGCAGGCAGATAGTCCGGCTGATAGGATGCCTTGTGGCTGGCTGGCTTGATCGACTGATTGACGGATTAATGGACATATTCCAACTGTTGTTGTTGTTGTTGTAACTATTTCATGATAATAGATTCAGCCATTCATTCAAGTAGAACAATATAAAAAAGACATGGTTGTGGCCAGTGGCAGAAAACCTGGTAGGCAAGCAGGTTGTTTGGCTGGCTGGATTGGATCAGTTGATTGACGTATTGATTGACATAGTCCAACTGTTGTTGTCAGGACCAGATGAAAGAGCTATGTGACCACACGCCGGAGGGCGACGATGACGTCATCGACGACGACGTCGACTGTGGCGTCTATGGCGGCGACGACGATGACCACGTGACGTCGATAACGAGCGTGCGCCGTTCTGCGGAAGTCGACGGAGACGATCACGTGCTGGTGTACGGCACCAAGTCGGGCTGTGTGTTCGGCATGTCGGTTCGAAGTCGATGTAAGCTGTTCAACGTGCCGTGTCCAGAGGCTGTGTTGCGCGGCTCGGCGGCGACGGCTCGCAGGGACGTGCTGGGCCTGCGCTACCTGCCCGGCGGCCGCGTCCTCGTCGTCTACGAGCGCCATGGCCTCGCTATCTTGGACTTCGGCAAGATGGCGCTAGCATAGGCGCGTGATACATGTAAGAGCCGGAAGTGACGCGGCGCACTGATTACCGGAAGTGTCGCAGCGCACTGACTACCGGAAGTGTTGCAGTGCACTGACTACCGGAAGTGTCGTGGTGACTGACTACTGCTCTGATCCTGGAAAAGTATGCCCAATCGTGACGTCACAAAACAAACTGAGTGTTGTTACCTGCACGTATATCGTAACTCAGCCAGTGTGCTAACTACAGTCAATCACCGCCGAGGGACGTAGTCATGCGTAATGACGTTGTTCGTACGTGGGCATTTAATTGTAGCAATAAAATGACACTATTTATTGGTATCATGGACAATCAGACACAGTGTTTGTGTCCCATATTCAGCGAATGCCCCAACACAAATGATTTCTATCCTAGAATGTATTCGAATAATGGACGTCATTTGCATGTACACGCACACACACGCAAGCACGCACGCATGCAAGTACGCACGCGGGAAAAAATGACGTACTTGTGGGGGTTTTGTTCATTACTTACAAAGTAAATGAAGTAATGTTGTCAGACTGTTGCTATTTTATGATGTTTGCTTGAGCCTACAAGTGATTAAATTACCATTTATTTCAGCAAGTGTTTGAAATGTTAGTGTGACGTTACAATATCGTAACGTTATTAATACGTCCACTGTAATATGTTTGGTCATCCTGCTAATGTGAAGTGGCATGATGCCATCTAGGGCATACGAGACTAGTCTATTCTTTGTCACCAGGCAAATAAATGTGACTGCATTTATCTAGAAACTTCTACTTCGTCTTCTTCTAATTAACTACCACCTTCATCCTGTCGAAGATTGTGTCATACTTTTATTGGAGATATTAAATCCATGACCGGCAGTCTAAGCGCAGAGATGTCACCACAGAAAGAAAAACACGAAAGCGGGATTTCTGTAGCAAATCGTGGCGTCCGGTGAATTCTAGAGTGGTCTTTGCATGTGGAAGTTTTTATATTTAAAGACACTTTTACCATGTCGTGTCTATACCCCCATCGACAGTGAGAAATAATGGAATGCTGAGGTTCGAGTTGTGATCGGGAGATGGTACTTCATGGTCGCCAGTGCGTGAGAAACAGCACCTTTAAATGCGCCAGGGAAGCCGACCTTTGGTGCACATCTCTGTGCTCTCCCCAGTCTGATGTTACACAATGGTCACTGCATTCCTAAGTGATTAATTGCTTCTGCCTGGCTAACCTGACCCATATAACAGTGCCAGGTCACACAGGGCAAAACATGAAGAAACAAACACAGTTTGATGCTTTTGAGAAATCATCATAAAATATAGATGCGTGTCGCACTCATCCATTAAAACATTATGCTATTGAAGCCAAATCAACAAGTTAAAATAGTGCGTGCGTGCGTGCGTGCGTGCGTGCGTGCGTGCGTGCGTGCGGGCGTGCGTGTACTTGACCTCCTCTAAGAGGGTGTGGCAGGGGTCTCAACCTCCCATCTCTCACCTATTTTGGGGGCCAACCTCACAATTTCGCAAACTAAATGCACTAAACATTCTTGGACATTTTCGGGGATCCTGGAGACAATAAGCTTGATAATATTATATAGCATGCACGACGGACCGGTTACATATTGCATAGATGTTGTGTGTATAACAAATAATACTAATATTCATACGAAGCAATGCTATTTATTTTATTGGTGGAACCATTACAAATAATCCCTTTTATAAGAATTATTTGACCGGAGCCATAACGAACTTAACACAACGTATCCTGATGGCGGGAAAACTTAACACAACGTATCCTAATGGCGGGAAAACTTAACAAACGTATCCTGATGGCCGAAAACCGGGTGCGTTTTAATTACACAACTATCCATCGTGAGTATTCCTTTGTACCAACAGTACGGCTGTGTTCAACATAGGACGCCAATGTCAAGAGCACTTGTCGGGGTGTACAAATAGGTCTAGTATTTACTGGACAACACGACCATCCCTGGTATGGACTTTAATAGCGATAGTGTGTATCAGAGCAGGGGTGTCAGTGGTTATCGGAGGTCTGATAGGCGTGTGGTTGAACATGCGTGTGTTATACACTCGATGCTTCTCGCAGTTTCAAGAGACCCGTCGCCTCCGCCGAAGGTCGAGACAGTAGTTTCCTACGCCACATAGCTCGGCCATATAAGCTACCATCGAGAACATGACAAATGACTTGGCAGAGAACACTACACGGAGGCCATATTATTTCGTTGTTGAATTATAGATAATGACTTCGTTGTGATATGAATAATGGCTATAAACTGGACAACAAAAGGAATCCTATGTGACTCCAATAAACATGCATCCACGTGACAAACTGGAACATAATTCTAACACAAGACCCAGTTTCTTGGGCTAAAAATCATCTAATAATGCTAAATACGCGTTGCTTAGATGCCAGCTGACATTACATTTATTACAAACATCCGATTCACACTATTAGCCTTTTTACGAACAATCGAATTACCCTTTGAAGTTATTAGACAGAGATGGATATTTCTGTGATAATGTTGCGTATTTTTAAATTGTGTAAATAGTGTTATTAAGACAATCACTACTACCAAGTTATCCCGCCAGGAGGATGGGTATTTTTATTATCGTTCAAATTGTCAATGTCAGTAATACTGCCTTACATCTACATCTTAGCCGCTGTACGACACAACGTTTATGGAGTCGTCCTTGTTAGCATCTACGTCACGCCGCCAGCGCAGACGACCGTGTTGCGACACGTGAGAGGGGCTTGCCTTTAAATCTCGTTCGCATGTTTCGAATTGCTCCCTCCGCCAATATCCATATTCAAGAAAACGCATCTGTCAGCTTTTGCTCCACGTGGAAGGTAATGGCCACGTCGATTCAGATCATGCGTCAAAACCTGATGACCCATAAACATCATCATAATAATTATAAACATTGTATAAATACCTCGTCCTGGTTGCACTAATCTCTTGACAAAATATCGATAATCGCAAGGACTGTATGTCATTTTTGGATATTTAGGTTTTTCCTGGTAGACAGTCGCTGATACGAAACTAAACCACAAGTAATGTTAGTTAAGGTGAACGCCACCACATTTTCATGTCGAAAATTGTCACTCGGAAGTATTACTTCTCCTGCACGGCCTACGGGAGATTCTCCGACTCCTCGGCCTACGGGAGATCCTCATAGCCCCTTTGTTCGTTCTTCTGGAGCGTACACATCCGCGCGCCGGCCACGCCGGCAATGAACGTCATGGCCGTGGCGGCGATGGCGACGTCGAAGCCCCAGCCGAAGTGCAGCTCGTAGTCTGACGGGATGTCTTCCGTGTCGTCCTTCGCACGCACGCCGAATGTGATAACGGACGAGAGAAGACTGAAGCCTGCAGGGGGAGGAGGTGTTATCAACTTTTCATTACGGTGTTGATGCTTCAAATGTTAATGATGCTGAAGAATTACACCAACTACATTTTTATTTTGCACAAATGGTAGTAAGACTCATTATTTGGGCCACATTTCTGGTTGATCCATTTTTCTGCATACCTGGTGGGTATGTGATTTTTTCAGCAATACGGAGTATAGTGGATGAGTTAGCCCAGAGTGAACCGTAGGCGAAACTGCCTATAATGTGAAGGGAGCATTCAGCAGAAGATAACGTTATGACAGCACACAACGAGAGATACGAACTCGGAGGTCCGACTGTCGTTTGGCCAACGCCATCAACAGCATTAGGCCTACTAGTTTTCATGTATGGCCTAATTGTAGAATACAAATTAACCAGAATCTCCAAAACTTTGCAAAACACAACATATACCCAAATATAAAATCATACATTACTGGACGAATTAAGTGCCCCCATCGACTATATGACCCCCCACCTGCCCTTCGGTTGAACACGGTATTTGCCATCAACTCACCTGATATCAACAAGGCGGACACCCACATGATAGTCAGTGGCAGCGACTCTTTGAAGTTAGTGCAGAACACGACAATGTAGAGTAACACCAGCGACACGAGCCCACTTGCGGTTCCGATCGTGAACAACGCCTGCGTCGCCCGAAACCAATCTACAAAATAACAACTATTCCATTAGTTCTGACGTTGTTTCGCGCACCGTAAAACATCAACAAACATCAATGCGTAACCGTCGAAAATCGGGTTTTACTTCACAATAATGGGCTACTTGATAAAGGCACTGGGATTGTCATAAGCACTTTAGTCTTAAACGCAGCGGCGGCGGCGGCGGCGGCGGCGGCGGCGGCGGCGGCGGCGGCGGCGGCGGCGGCGGCGGCGGCGGCGGCGGCGGCGGCGGCGGCGGCGGCGGCGGCGGCGGCGGCGGCGGCGGCGGCGGCGGCGGCGGCGGCGGCGGCGGCGGCGGCGGCGGCGGCGGCGGCGGCGGCGGCGGCGGCGGCGGCAGGAAGTTTTTAGAAACTGTACGTTTTATACGTAATTGGTAGTTGAAACAAAATATGATGCTAATTGGTAGGAAACTAAATATGATGCTCTACATGATTTTTTTTTTTTTCTATTTGCATTGCATTTTGGGATGTTCCACATCGGTAACATTGCCAGTCACGACTATTAACAGTTATTAAAACTAACCATTACTATCTAATATGACTTAGAATGTGTACTCTCAGCACAATTACTAGTTACATCTGTATGAAACAATTCTTCGTTTTGAGAGCACAGAGTACCTTTGTGGTTCGGTGTTGTAGAATTGTAACACCAAAAACAAGTGACAACCGTATTCCACGTATTACTGAATGGTGTATTGTTGATTATATATATATATATATATATATATATATTATATATATATATATATATATATATATATATATATATATATATATATATATATATATATATATATATATATATATATACATATATACATATATATATATATATATATATATATATATATATATATACACACTTATATACATATATACATATATATATATATATATATATATATATACACACTTATATACATATATATATATATATATATATGTATATGTATATATATATATATATATATATACATAATTATATACATATATATACATATATATATATATATATATATATATATATATATATATATATATATATATATATATATATATATATATATATATATATATATATATATATATATATATATATATAAAACGCATGTCATGTTCCACGAAAAATCTGTCAACTGGTTTTTACACGAAGGTTGCTATTTGCAATGAAACATCTAAAGCCTAAATATTAATTATGTTGTAAATGGACATAGATACGCGCGTATGTGCATACATATACCCTACCTAATGTACACACATGTACATTATTATGGAGGAAGACCTTTACGCCACATCGGTGTACAGCACGTGACTACGATACGTCAGCACTGAGCTGATAAATACGATCTTGGACAGCGCGCGTATTGTTTATTTCACACT
Organism: Lamellibrachia satsuma; assembly: GCA_033239005.1. NCBI lineage: Eukaryota > Metazoa > Annelida > Polychaeta > Sabellida > Siboglinidae > Lamellibrachia > Lamellibrachia satsuma. The sequence continues at coordinate 3,832,361 of BSQZ01000055.1, forward strand.
GACGCTGTTAACTTCAGATCGAGGACAAGCGTAAAAGTTCGCATATAATGTTACGACGGGAGCACACGTTCCTGTCTGTACTGCCTTCGATCGGTCGAGGCCTGGTATCTCTTTAAAGCATGCAAACCAATATATAGTAGTACTGCTAAGTGTGGTGAAGTTGCAAACACGGAAGAAAATTTAAGCTGTGTGACGCCTTCCCCTTACCCCCCCCCCCATCACCCTCCACTGACCCGTTTGCATTGTCTCGTTGAGATTGCCACAATCGTTGTCCCAGCACAGCACCCATAGTCCCTTCGTCGTGCCATTGGCAGTGGTGTTGGTTACCGTCGCATTGTCGGCTAGACTCCCGACCAGCCACTCTGGCGAAGCAATACTCGTCACGTCTAGTATCAGGGCAATGTGCAACGCCACAAACCCAACTAGAAACGGCAACGTTTTGACTCCCATTTCAACGATAATTCACTGTTGTCGGTTTTGCTAGTACAGATGGCTGCGTTGGCTGCGCTTGCTATGCTGACGGTTTCTTGTTATAGCCGGTATCGAGAAATCTGCGCAGAGCACAGTTCACCTCAGACGGTCACATGCCTATGGCTGGGTGTTTATATGCGTATGTGTTGGCACTCTTTCAAAAGGCATGTGACCGTTAGCCGAGCGGCCGCCCACTTGTTCAAGCCGCAACTTCCGTGGTCCGTTTTTGTCAAACGGTTTGAAGCGTTGATCTCTGTAATTAAAAATAACTATTACAGATCGAGAACAGTGTTTTTTTATCGAGATCAGTTGTTGTTCGACAGAATGTTGACCGGGTTTCGAATCAGATGGCTGTCTTTTGTCATATATATATAATGTTATATATATATATATATATATATATATATATATATATATATATATATATATATATATATATATATATATATATATATATATATATATATATATATATATTAAAATAGTAGAGGGCCCAGTATAAAACATTGTGAAACACCAGTGGTTATAGGCAACATATCTGATTTGGGGTCATTTGTTTCTACGAATTGTTTCCTGTTTGCCAAATAATTTTGAATAAGGTTATTTCAAAGTCCTTTAACACAATAGTATGACAATTTTATGTGTAAAATGTCATGGCTAAGAGTGTCAAAAACTTTAGAAAGGTCTAAGGTCATATATATATATATATATATATATATATATATATATATATATATATATATATATATATATATATATATATATATATATATATATATATATATGCTGGTAATCGATGTATCTGTAAAAATCACAAAACGAAACTCAATGGCTATTTGGAGTAGATCATATGCCATATGTATATGTATGCAAGGGCGGATCTAGGCTTGTAATTGGCAGAGGGGTTCTCAGTCAGTCGTAGTCATATGTCATTCTAGTTACGAACCGGGGGCTGTATGTATGTATGTATGTGTATATATATATATATATATATATATCAGCAACACAATACAATTACAATATATATTTATATATATGTAGATATATATATATATATATATATATATATATATATATATATATATATATATATATATATATATATATATATATATATATATATATATACACATATATATATATATATCTATATATATATATATAAATATATATATATATATATATATATATATATATATATATATATATATATATATATAGATATAAATATACATATATATATACATATATATATATACATTATACATATATATATATATATATATATATATATATATATATATATATACATATATACATATATATATATATATATATATATATATATATATATATATATATATATATATATATATATATATATATATATATATATATATATATAATATAATCTCGCGCCGCAGTAGTACCTGGTAGGGCTCATAATGGCTTTATAACCACTGAATTAAAAGTAACGCTGTGGGTATAACCCACGAATGGCAAATGTCGTAATCGTGTGACTGTGGTGTATTCTCCTTCTACGCATCACGTTTCTAATTAATTGGACAATACGTTTTTATACATGTGGCTAAAATTCAACAATCAGGTATTTTGAACATTCCTTCGGAGAGATGTCCAGGTTTGGTGGAGACTCGTTTAATACCGGCTGTGCCTGTGGAGTGGTGAAACCGTGCATGGACACGTGTCAAAGGAGGACATTATATACCTTAAAGCAAAATAATAAAAATGGAGGCCAATAATTGTGTTCAGTCATGCCCCCAGCCCAACGACATTTAGCCACAAGGCATTTAGTCACACGACATTTGGTCACACGACATTGTGTGACATAATGGTCACACATTTATTTTAATACGTACAGTAATCACAAACAAAACAAACATTGAAAAATATAACTGATTAATGTCCTGAATCCAATAGAGGAATAAACATGAACGCACGAACATGTCTTTCATTCCTAATACTTTTATTATCCGTAATTAGAGTCCACTGCCACTGTCCATTTCGATGCGTTCATTTCTACTACTACTGCTACTGCTACTAAGCTTTTTGAGTAACTGAATGGTCCCCGATTTTACGACCTCTTTCGGCTTTGATAATGCAAGCGCGTGCGCACTTCGCTTTGTTATGGTGGCTGTCAAAAGAAACGTCGCCAAGTCTGGCGGAGCGGGGGCGACAGTTCATGTCCACGCGTCGCCAACAGTCTCGATTAAATCGAGAACTGCATCGCTGAAATCATCATCTTCTGTTGCAAAGTCTACGCTCTCGCTGAGGCATAATGCGGACCGCGTCGCACCGCGAACCGCCAGAACTCGGGGCCGCATCCCCAGGGCGGCCGCCTGGGGATGGCTGCATACGCCGCTGCCGAACCGAATTATGTTTTTCGGGGTTTTCTTCGGCTTGGTGAGTGTTACGACTCCGTACTGGGCGAGCGTCAAAGGTTCGCTGAGCGGTTACGCTAGCTTCGGTATCTGGCATTTCTGCGTCGGAGATGAACCATGTTCGTCCATCCACGAAAACCTGATTCCCGGGAAACGCGTCCCTGGTAAGTAAGCCAGGAATCTTTCAATTAAGCCTATTAAGGGGGTAATGCAAAACCAAAGGTGAAATGGGTCGTCAACCTGGCTAGTTCCACGTGTGGTTATGACAGAGTTTATTAAATGTATTGTCACTCACGTTTTGCGACACAGTCTAACTGCCACAGTGATTTTTGGGGGTACAGTATTGTTCACACAAAGTCAAAGAAACTGGAATATAATTGGAGATTTGGAAGGCCTAAAGAAACCTTGAAAAAGAACCTATTGAAGAGAGGGAAAGGTTGTAAACCTAGCCTTGATATGCAAAATGACCACCATGGCATGGCTGAGGACAGAGGAAGGTGACATGCGATTGCTTCCGTCCTTCAATGCAGGAGGATAAAAGAAGATACACCCTGCCAGTGGTGCATTTGGGACTAGTCAGATAGACAGTGTTTGTGTAAAGTATGCTTACTACAGTATGCATTGAGAGAATATGCACAATGTTAATTTATCCACTTCCATGAATGGCTTGTTATCGAACAACTTATGTGCCAGTTTTATTAGTTGGAGTAGTTACCATGGTGCATAGAAGATTGTAATACTGGGCAAACCTTACTATATTTAAACTAATACAGAAAATACAGATGCTTAGATTTTACTCTACAAGACTGTGAACTAGTAACGATAAGGTATCCAAGGTTGTTGAATCCTTTGAATGAATAATGTACTGTGACATTTTGTCTTTCAGCCTGGCATACCTTGGTGCAGGGTACATTTACCATCGGCGTTGCCTGCAGCATCGTTGGGCTAGGCTTCCTGACACACTGTGCGCAAGGAATGATTATAAAGATGTCCCCGATTACCCATCGTACAACTGTCAGCATACTTGCTATTGCTGGTAATGTATGCAATGATAAAGGCTCCCTTCTAGATGCATTTGTTCAGTCATGTTAATTTTTGTGCTGTGCAGATAATCAAAAATTTATTAAATACTTTATCTGTGTTGTCTACAAATTGTCACTGTTACATATCATTTTTTATTATAAAATACATGATTATTCTTGTTATTGCATTTTCACTAGCTCACATATATCAGGTGTGTGCACAACTGAACAATTATTATTTAGGCGTATGCATGTGCATACATAAGTAAAATAACATGTATCTGCAATGGCATGATAAAAGCACAAATTCATTCACTGCAACAGAACCAATCAGTTTAATTATATAAATGTTACAATTTAAAAGGCTTAATGTCATGCTCAAACAGTGCAGAAACATCAACAAGAGTCATTACTTATTGAGGTGTGAATATGCATTTCTTTGCGAAGTGCGAGTGTTTGCACACCCCTATACATGGCATGTTCTTCTGTTACTCTATATTTGTTCTTCTGAACATTTACTTTCACAAATATAATTTTAATTATGCATTTTATTTTGTTGCCAGCATCTTGATTTTGTGTGGTGTCCAATTAGTGACTGGACCATCAGTCTGCACATGTTGCTGACCAGCGACAGGAGTGACGAAGCTCACTGTGTTTCACAGGTGGTCTGTTATTATAGTTGTCTCATATTCCTGGAGGTGCCTGATTAATTAAAACTCAGTTGATTTAGCCTGTCGCATACATGGTTTGTTGATGCTCAAATATGTAGTGCATGAATAGTTTAAGTATTATGCAGCCTGTTTAATATGAAAGCATACTTTTGTTATAATCATAGAAAGAATTAACATTGATAATTAGATTGGGTAACTTGTGAAAGTGTTAATAGCCTTATGTCATAGTAGGTAGAGGCGGAGACATTTTTCTGCTGAATTATGACCGGACCCGGTCAGAAATAATTTAATAGTTTTCACAAACGAGCTAGCATATTTCATAGTGGATACCAGATGTTTGATTTTCTGCAAAATGTGTCTGAAATTAGATCAGTGGAAACAATTGACTAAAGGAGGGACCTTAAACGTGCTTCACTGGTTCAGTCAGCCATAAGGTCTGCTTCACAAACTATATATATATATATATATATATATATATATATATATATATATGCGGGGACACATCTTCCATATATCAAACTGTTATCTTTGATGTATTATTGATGGATCTATACTACAACAATAGCTGCTTTACTGCATTATATTTGTAACTAGCAGATATAATTTTTTTTATTTACTTAATTTTTATTCCACATGCCATTTGAACGTGTTGAGGTTATCATTAATTTAAAATATCAGGGTGGCTATATTCTAGTGACCAAGCCTGGTCTTAATAGAAATGTTCTGTTGTGTAATTTTATTTATTGTAAATGATGGGTCAAAATAAGCATGTATTTTATTGTATATCAACCAATTCCCACTTTAGTATTGGTGGATCACTGATAACTGTCAGAACATTAAAGTTGACACCATTACTCAAAGCATCATTTCTCATTAACATTTTAATGTAGTGTAGAAATATATATCTGCATTGCAAGTTATATATTAATTTGGGAGGTTTCTACTGTGTGTGCATGGTATGTTTCTTTTCCTTCTGCCTTTTTGATGTGTATGTACACCCTTGTACTTTTCTGTGCAGAATTGAGACATCGGCCAGTAGCTTAGTTAGGTCAACCTGTCCTTCAGTTTGGACTGACATCATTCAGTCGTATTTACTCATCATCATCTCTACCTGTTGCAGCATTTCAGCACTTGGTGGCGCTGTACACGTTTGTGACATACTTCGAGGATCACGACTTCCTGTACGACACCAGCGAGTATGAGAAAGACTTCCACGGCTCTTTCTATTGCGGTGTCACAAGTTTCCTTTGCCTCATCGTCACCACTACCATCATCATGTTTGACGATGACATCACCAGAACCCCCAAGTCATTCTACTACTACAACTATCGCCCTGTCAGTTACGACTCATTGCCATCACTTGATTCATCAATGGTGGACTCGGTGATGACTGAAACATCATCGTTAGAGTCACCGATGTGGAGGAAAGAACAATAGGGGACAATGCGAAGTCTTGCATCTCAATGGACATAATTATTTATTACATATACATTCTTGGGATCCTTCCTAACATATATATATATATATATATATATATATATATATATATATATACAGTGTAGGTCATTTCAAGATTGATTGGCACTCCTTTAAAATAATCTACCAGTATGCATGGTGCTGCTTGTTGGACAAACTTGATCTTGAACTGAATGTCCATCTATAAATTATTGTAACAGATGGAATGATCTTCTGCCTAATGCAATCTTCGAGCATGTTTCACGTTTATCACATGCAACTAAATTGTTATTCCGTCTTCATTATGAAAGTTCTTGTGAATTAAACATTAGTATTATTACGAGACATAAACATGACACGTTTACCTGTTAAAGAAAGTCATAATATTGGACACTGTTGTCCAAAATACTTAGTAGGTTAATAGATAACTACTGAATATTTTTGTTGACATACAAATGTGTCACGATATATATACCTCATTCAGTACAAAGATGACAACACTGAGCGCCACAGCACAGGGGCCACAGCAGCTTTCTAATTTATTTGGTGTACATTGCCCACAACATTTTTTGTGAACAAGTTGTAATTAATTATACATTGGTTAGATATTTGGTGCTGTTTATGTAATCCATTTTATGTATACATGTATTATCTTGTCATGGTATCAGCAAAAATGTGTGGCAGAAGCAGTTTGATGTTGCAACATCAAACTTTGTATGTGAAATGAATGTATAATATTTCACACATTTCTTTAAATAAAGAACATAACTTTATCATCGAGATAGATTGGTCACCTTCTTGGCTTTCAGTTCAGTGGTTCACAAAATAACTGCCACTCGACAAAAGGTATTTCATAGAGATTAGGGGCACATTGAGTTACATACAAGATAAAATTGTAAACCAATTAGGCTGCGACCAATCAGCTCACATAAAGCAGAAAAGTATTTCCATAAATGACTGTGGGTAGCTAAAGGACACAAAATATCACACGTGAGAGATTTCATTCACAGTATTTATTTCTTACACAAGTAAGGTTGTTTCACATCGACCACCTAGATGCGTGATGGGTACATCATCTGAAACAAAACAAAGAACAATAAACCACTCGCTTTACAGCAGATCATTGTTTATGATAGGCACATCTGTTACAGTAGATCATTGTTTACAATAGGCACATCTGGGGACAAATCAGGAACACATTACAAAGGGCTGGTCATGAAAAAACTATGGTGGTCGTATTTTAAAAACTACTCATCCTGACCAAATTTAGTATATTATGTAGATATGAAAAGAAGGTCACTTATGTGCAATTTGCGTGACCATAACCATAGTAACCAGATAATCTAAGAAATGCACAGGGTTCAATCTTAGCCAAGTGGCCTATCTAGATTGTAGAAGTGGGCCATTTTGGACAATACCGCACTGATCGTGCAGCATGCAAGTGTACACCACTTTACCAATCACACTATTTCTTGGGGCTTGTACACTTTCAGTTACATAAAATAATTGTGTTACCTGATGCTCTCTCATAATTTGCAGGAACAAGGGGGATTGTGTCATATAATTCATTATTTGTACAATTCAAGAAATTATACCAATTTGTGATGCCCAACTAACAAACAACGCAGGCGGAACAAACGACTACGTACAATGCGAATCCTGCGTCCCATTGCTTTAGGTGGCAGGTTCTTCCTGAACTTGGCGCGGACGCAACCACTATTGCCATGGGAACGAGTGACTTTGCCCCAGATGATGCGCAGATGGTTCTTCTTGGCGTGGCCAGGGGTTGTCGTCAATCTGATACAATCATTGCACCAAGTTAGCACAGTTATTTACATTTATTTAAGCAATCTTAAATAATACACAAGGAATATCCACAAAACGCATATCAATTTTTTTGCATTTCAAGGTAAATCGTGTTGTTAAGTGATAGAAAAACCGTTATTTCATCAGTCAATACTAATAGTATGATGCAGGGAAATTCGAAAATTTAGAGGCCAGCTGGCTGCTAAATTTAGGGGCCAATTGCCGGGATACCAGGTTTCATCTATTAATTACCAGATACTAAGGTGTGTAGTTTGTGCGTAACACCAGCCTCTCTATACGGCCTATAATATAATAGAGACTATGGCAATGAGGGAAAGCTAACAAGAGAAAGTCCAAGTTTGCGGAACTGGGTGAAAAAAATAAGAGTGGAGAACGACAGCGAGGGATAGGGGGAGTGGTGACAGGTGGAGGAGATGACAGTAAAATGGGAATTGACAGAAGAAAAAAATTAACGCCCAGTATCGATGCCAGCCTCACACCGGACTTCAGGGGAAAAGTAACAAAACCTCCTTTATCAAATTAATTTTTTTATAATTCGTACATATCTATAGAAATTGGAATGACCCAAATACAAAAAGTATTTTCCAGCTTGACAGCTGAATCATAATACATTATTAGCATCAAACCGACCATGTTTCTCTTCTGAAGTTCAGAATTTCGTTTAATAGAAGTTCCAATCATACAGCTAGAATATTACTTGCATGAACTAGCTGACAGAATCTGATAAAAATTTGAATTCAGAGCCAATTCACAAAAAAATTACAGATTATTGCAGCCTGTCCCATTACCATGGCTATTCCCACCATTGGTGTTGTTGGCGGTGGCAGTCGTATCTAATTACATTCTCAAAGTAAATAATAAAATGTAGAAATGCTGTACAGTATTTTTGAGATCTGGGAAAAAGAAGAAATTCCAGCATAATGGAAAGAAGGTTACCTTATCAAGATTCCCAAGAAAGGAGACCTGAGCCGCTGTGATAACTACAGAGGAATCATGTTGTTGTCAGCACCTGGGAAGATTTTAAACAGAATAATCCTAGAGAGAATGAAAGGCAAAGTGGACCAAATTTTGCGTGAACAGCAAGCAGGCTTCAGGCAAGACAGATCGTGTACTGATCAGGTTGCAACACAGCAAATCATAGTGGAACAATCCATTGAATGGAACTCATTCCTAGACGTCAACTTTGTTGATTACTAGAAAGCCTTTGACAGTGTGGACATGGAGACACTCTAGAAAGTGCTAAGACACTATGGGGTGCCCAAGAAACTAGTCAACATGATCAGAAACTGCTATGAGGGAATGTCATGCAGAGTCATTCATGAAGGTCAACTTACAAAGAACTTTGAGGTTAGGACGGGGGTGAGACAGGGATGCTTACTGTCACCATTCCTCTTCATTCTAGTCATAGACTGGGTCAGGAAAACAGCAACCAAGGAGAAACGAAATGGAATCCAGTGGACGATGCTGACCCAACTTGATGACCTGGACTTTGCGGATGACCTTGCACTCCTGTCTCACAGCCATAGGCAGATGCAGGAGAGACCACCAAAATACGCTTGTTTAACACAAATGTAAAGTCAGTGTGGCTGTACGGAGCAGAAACATGGCGAATAAACAAGACCATGCTGATAAGGATCCAGACATTTGTCAACCATTGCCTGCGAAGAATTCTGCGAATACACTGGATGGACAGGGTGAGCAACAAAGACCTCTGGGATAGAACACACCAAGCCCAAATAGAGATCCTTAAGAGGAGATGGGGATGGCTTGGCCACACCTTGAGAAAGCCAAGCACAAACATAACCAGACAGGTCCTGACGTGGAACCCCAAGGCAAGAGAAAGAGGGGCAGACCAAAAAACACCTGGCGGCATGACCTCGAGGCAGACATCAAGCAAACAGAGAATGGCTGGCAAGAACTGGAGAGGATTGCCCAAGACAGGAGGAGCTGGAGAAATGTTGTGGATGGCCTATGCTCCAGGAGGAGTTAAGGACCTAAGTAAGTAAAGTCATGCAATATTTGTCATATATCATAATTTTAAGAGATATGTATAGTGATGCTGGTTTGTAATTCAAACCACGGCACGAAAACATTCGACTTCCCCGTTACAGCCCAAGTTCGGCACACAAACTCGTTTCAAAATAAGACCCATGCAGCATGTGTCACAAGCTACACACTACAATACTTTTAATGTTTCATAAAACAAGTATTAATTGCAGTGATGTGGTAATTATCTTACTTCAAACTGCGGCTAATACAAGTAGGCCTAACAACGAAAATATGGTGAATGAGACGAAAACGCAACTTCGTAAGTGTTGTGCCTGTGGTCGTGGAACGCATCCTGAAATTCTGGCAATGACTTTTGACAAGATACTATTTCAGAGGTCTAAACCTATTCACGATTAGAGTTTATGACTGTACATCTAACGAAACGCAGGTGTGATGTGTGATAGGTGTAACTTTTGTGAGAAAGACGATCATTCCGATTTACAAATAAAGTGGAGATGCATAGTGGAACGAAATGAACTAGCGATAGGCCCACCCAAAACGAGGATGCTTCCGTCCACAGAGGTTGGTAGCACTACAGTTTTATGTCGGCTGCTGAATGCTTTGCATAACCTGTGCAAAGTTGCAACTTTGGAAGTCCACCAGTTTTTGAAGTAATACAACTTACAAAATGTACTTGCTAGCTGGTACCCACTATTAAAAAAACACTCGCAGGACAACATTAGGGTGCCAATGGCGAGCCACAGCTCGCAAATTTAAGCCCTGTGACGTTACTGCCGTATAACGTGTTTTGCCACAAACACTTTTATCTCCATCACATCAACAACATAGAACAATCAATGTGAGTTTATTTGGTTACACGTTTACACTGTTGTTACAAATATGGTCATAATTAATATCATCTCGTAACTCAGGAGATTCTCTAGAAACTCCAGGGGGCTTATTACGAGAATCACCTATAATTAGATATGGTAATCTTATAATGGAATGATGTTACAAATTGGAGATCATGTTAATAATATTAGATGTGACGCAAATAAAAAATGTGTGCACAAGCTATGGCAAATCTAATATGTTCTACATATATGTGGCTAAGATTTCCACTCATGGACCAGTCTGCTGAAAGGGATTAGTCTGCTGACGATACTACCCTAAAATGAAGTAGTTCATGGAAATTATGGTGATGCAGCATTTATGAAAACAATTAAAGACAGCATAAACTTTCATACTAATAAAGAAATCATATAGACAGGGTTTGAGAATGAATTAAGTGTACAAGCATAACGACATTGCATATAGTAACACATGCTAGGTACCGCACTCACTTGCGGGCTTTGTAGACATAGCAGCAGCGCTTGCCAAGATAGAATTCGGTCTCGTTCTTGGTGGTGACACCCTCGATCTTCAGCAGTGCTGTGTTCTCATGCTGGTTGCGTAGACCACGCTTGAAGCCAGTGAACACTGCCTTCACATACAGCCTGTCACATACCAGTTATCAGTACAATCACTGTAGTACAGTAGGTAAACAAAATGATGAATTCTCACAAAGCTTGTCATCTGTAAACTATGCTGCAGAATTCCCAAAATTTCCTGCAAAGACAGGTTTTCTACTAGTCTACACACCCACACGTGTTTACAAATGTTTAACAAGACAGCAACTGGCAAAGAATTTGAAATTGTAAGATTGGGTGCTAAATTTTGGGCATTTCATCATTTATACTTTACCGACAGATTTCACATAAGCAATGGAAAGACCAATTTACTTCAAACTTCAAAGTAGTCTTGTGTGCATATCATCCAAGCCATACAATTTTTACGCGGATCTTGAGGATGACAGCTGCATGAACGGAGCACAAAGAGGAATGTTGACTTATGTTTGTGCAAGCATTCTGAGCTATTCTTACCTGCCAGATTTCTTGGGCTCACTGGGAGCGACCTCCTGTGCATCAGTCATGGTAGCTGGTCTGAATACGCACTCTGTAAGCACAATGAAGGCTTGTCCAGTCCATACAACTTCAGTTTAAAGCAATTCTTGCAGGTGGAACGGAGTGGAATAAGCAGCAGTGATATGTTCAATCTATATTTGCATGGTGCCATTTACATAACATATATTACAAGTAGCTGGTTTCAAACTAACACAATTTCTTCACTCTGTGAAGATGTTAATAAGGTTATTATTACATATATCTGATAATTGTTATTAATTTTAATCTAATGATTATTTAATTTAGTGAAAAATAAGCTATTTCATGATGTGTCAAATACTATCAATGTTATGGTCCGACGACTTACTCGAATGGCTTTTTACAACAGTAGCCTCAGACAGCACTGGTCTTAATTTTTGCCAATGGCATCTAAATAAATAACTACTCATAAACACTGTCATTATTACAAATACAGAAGTAATAGATGGAACAGGAAAGCAATGTAATAGTACCTGAGCTATTACTTTTCTATTACAACTGAATATTTAAATTACATATCAAAATTCAATTTAATCAAGTTGTTAGGCATAAATTTCAACCTGTGTGTTTGTGCTTAAAAATTCTTTATGTAAGCCACCTTCACATATCAGACATCAAAGCCAAAGGAGTCTATACTTGGGATTAATGCTGGCTTCTTCTGAGTTAGCTCCAATAGGCCATAAAGACAATCAAGGCTGAGAGATCATGTACAGCTTACACAGGATTCAGTGGTCCTTTGAAGCCAACTATGCCCTGCCATGCTGGGTAATGTTTGTCTGAACTGGTAATATATTAGTATTATTACATTGCCAGCAGCATGTAATAGTATGAAAACAAAAAGTAACAGTAATATATTACATTGCAATATAATAGTATCAGGCCTGTTTTAAACATATTTTAAAGAAACTAAATTGGATTTCAGTATCATTAATCACAATTAACAAAAACACAGTGTAAGCTTGTAGGTCGGGTTAAGGCTTTATCTCAAGTTTATAATTTAAGCTTCAGATTAACTTTCCTGACCACTCTTACACTTCAGCCTCGTAAAAATTGATTCGGATATTATAATAACAATCCTCTAAGAGAGGTTATTATATTCGCATTATATTATTGTCATTCAAATGTAAGTCAGTGGCACTCAATCTCGGACAGAATATGACATTATAATTTATTAGTACGTTCAATCAGATCATTCGTCAATATTCTTGTGTAAAAGCCACAAGAAAAGACTAGACTGCTATTTTCGACATATGAACAATTTGAAATGCACATGAACTGGCATTCCTAACATTGTATATGAAAGTAAGAAACGAATGAACTACACGAATTTCACGCCAGGCCACGTTTCTTTCGAGACCACGCCGAGCGATAATGCAACACACACAAAGATACACACTATAACGCTACGTAACATTACTGCACTCATAAAAGTTTGATCTAAATGCACAACATGCATTCATGATAATAGGTAGAGGCAAACGTTTAAACCAAAACGCGTTAATGTGGATTTAAAAAAGAAAATAAGGTCACATATTTCAATCGCACCTTTGCAATTTGAGAGCGCACGCGTAAAGGAAGTCACGTGGGAACAACCTCATTCGCATTTTTAACACTACCGCCCTCTTTCGGTCATAAACTCACTCACGCGAGAAATGCCTTTACAAAAATGCTAGCTATTATCCTAAAATATAGAATAAATTTCAATTAATTAGGTTTTTGATTCAGCGAAAAAGCTGACGTGCAAATACCAATAGTTAGGCTTTTGTAAAAGTATTATTTATCGTTCTCATTTGAGCTGCGATGATAATAATTATGTTCCACTGAACTAACAACATCAAATCACATTTTCTTCTACAAAATAAAACATAACCATTAACATTTCTATGCCACAAAATCCTATAGTCCCATGCACCCCACCCGTACCCGAAACAGTGATCCTTACAAATGTATACAAATTCAAGCATGCATAAATACATATTACTTCTATCACAGTCACAAGAGCCTGGAATTTGCTACTCCTCCCCCTGAAATAACAAGGCTCCCTTCCAGTCATCCTTTCCAACTGGCTGTTAGCACAGTCCACCTTGCTCCACCAACTCACCTCATCCGACTGTAGGTGGATCTGATTTTAGTCATACATATTATATTGCACCATTTTGGTTCTAACATTATTTTTGACGTTTATATGCAACTTCTGCATGCACACCACAAACTGCTGTTAGCCCCAGAAAGAGCTTTGTAGAGTATAAAGACTCAATATATGATACCCCTTCATATGTAATTAATTTAGACAAATGCTGAAAATTGTGTGATTGATTTCCATCCATTCCGTCTACACAGTCATGTTGATGTTTAATTGGTATGTATAAATAACAAAACCAGTGAAAACACCTTTGACCTGTCCTGCTCAGCTACCTACCACCTGTACGCTATAGTGATTAGGTTTTCATTAGGACAGTATGTTTGGTTAAATTAAAATTATTGTTAAAGTTGCTGTTTGGATGTGTTTAGCTGATGAAATGTTATTCACATTCCATTTGATGAACACAGTCCATATCCTGTAATACAAGCCTTGTTCACAATGCACCAAACTGTAATGAACGTCTCCTATGTAAGAGTTGGTACTGGTGACTACAGGCGTGACCCTTCCACTGAGATGTATATACATGCTAAATGTGAATGCAGCACATCTAGGACCAATGACTTTGGACAGTTTGTATGCAGTAAACATGCTCTAAATCAACAAAATGCAGAACAAGATAATTAAGCCCTGTGTCATACCATCTTAAAGGTGTTTTCCAAAGCCTTACATTCTGGATTAAGTTTATTTATGTTAACAGGCTTTAAAAAAATTACAACAACATTTTTAATATTAGAATATTATATTGCATATGGTGACTGTGAGATTAAACAAATATGTTGCTTGATATAGAAATATTTAACCAATAACAGAAGAACAACCTATGAACAATACAAGTTAGACAATAACAGAAGAATAATCTATAAACAATACAAGTTAGACAATGTAACTAAACAACAACAACAACAACAACAACAACAACAACAACACATAACATGGTTAGATTTATTCTTTTAAATTGTTTCTAATCTGTACATAAACATAAATTTGGCAGTGCAAAACTACATGCACACATTACATTGACAGGAATGTTTAAATGCATGTTTCTGTAATAAATTGACAATGTACATCTTTGCCCTACTGCAGTATTACATGGACTGTACATAATGCATGGCAACACAATCCATACAGTGATCAATAATGAACACAAACTATTACCGAGAATTGTACAATTGACACCACATTTCACCTACTGACACAGTTAGCACCATCTGCAGAAAATATACATCAATGCGAGGACATATTAACTTTTTGATATCACACACCCTGCCAGATATGCCTCAAACAAATATCCAATTTAGTGCTTAAACAGTTCAGGAGCATAGCTGTAGCTATTCTATTCAATTATTTCAAACACTTATGATATCTAAATAGCTACATTCATAATGTTCAGAAGCTTGACAAATATGGGTTTAAAAAAAAAATACTTCAATTGCACTGAAATAGCCTCTGTCTAGCTACACGAAACATGTTAATCTTAGTCATAAAATTCCAGCTCCAAATATGTGATAAGAATCTGGAGCAACATCAACATTACATGCAACCTGTCAAGTGCAATGTGTTCTTTGTAACCCTGCCTGTCTATGGACAGCTTCCATTCTTAAATGCACGGAACACTTCCTTTTTCATCACATCGCACATACATTACAACACACACATCTACATGTTTAATTTTGTTAACATGATTATTATTATTAGTAAAGGCATAGATACAATGACTGTAATATTGTTAACCAGCAACCTTGATACTATGTTTAGTGCTTGTGGCCAGAACTAAAAACAAACTAAATTTATTACACTGGTAACGCCAACGCAAACTCAGAAAGAACTGTTAATCAAAGTTGCTACACACAAAGTTGTCTGTTTGTGCTGGCAGCATTGTCTTTTGTCACCGTTCTCATGAAATTGTGCTATCTTAATAATGGTCGTAACAAATTTTCAATTATTTTGAGATACCACAATAATGTTGATAATGTTAAGTTTTATTAAATACTACAGAAAAATCTTTGTTTAAACATAAACCTGGATAAAAAGCTGTCTTTGAAATATTGGCTGCACAAACGGAGAGGTGGTAATCTCAAGTGACAGCTTAATGCTTGCTCTCCAGTGAACCCAAGAAATCATGAGACAAGCATTCTTGTGGATCCAGCATAACTGCATAAACCACGTTTGTCCTAAATACAACTAAACTACAGCATGTTAATGTCCCACCAATCTTGCTTTGCAGACACATAGAATACACAGTGAGCCCATTTAATTTGACCATTTCCACAACTAGAAATAATAATTATTTGGGATTGCCTTCTTTGACAGACAAGTGTCTTCTGTTGATGTATCCTCATTCAGAATCTGAACTGGCCCAGAAATGTATGCTTTAACATTTCCACAGTATTGTGCAGTTATTTTACATGCACATTTCTGAACAAGGAGTAGTTGTACAACACCAATTCTAATGTGACCCCAAATCAAATGGGTTCAAGGTTCTGGGGGTAACTGTACCACAACAAGTCAATTACATAGTTCTACTGTGGAATGTGAGAGAGTTAGGCCTTCAGTGCTTGCTTGGGGGCTGCAGTCTTTGTGTCTGTCTGCAGCTGCTTGCCCAGATACTCCCTGCAACATGCAACAGGCAACATATAGACACCAGGAGAGCTGTTTGGGAATACACATCACTTATTTGTGAGGGGGTGGGGCAGTAGAAGGGAGGTTGGTCCTAAACAATGGTGGGTGGTGGGACGTTGACCCAAAGCAATGGTAGCTGGTGGGAGGTTGTCCCTAAACAATGGTGGGCGGTGGGAGGTTGCCCCTAAACAACTGTGGGTGGTGGGAGGTTGACCTTAAACAATGGTGGGTGGTGGGAAGTTGACACTAAACAATGGTGGGTGCTGGGAGGTTGCCCCTAAGCAATTGTGGGTGGTGGGAGGTTGACCCTAAACAATGGTGGGTGGTGGGAGGTTGGCCTTAAACAATGGTGGGTGGTGGGAGGTTGGCCTTAAACAATGGTGGGTGGTGGGAGGTTGACCCTAAGCAATGGTGGTTGGTGGGAGGTTGGCCCTAAGCAATGGTGGGTGGTGGGAGATTTACCCTAAACAGTGGAAGGTGGTGGGAGGTTGCCCCTAAGCAATTGTGGGTGGTGGGAAGTTGACACTAAACAATGGTGGATGGTGGGATGTTGGCTCTAAACTAGTAGTAATATACCATCGCTGGCCACTTGCATGGCAACACAGTAATTATTTGGCCCTAAACACCTCAACATTTAAAAATCAGTCACTGGTTTGAGTACAAATTGAGTACAAAATACAGTTGTCAGGTTGGGGATTAATTTCTAAAACACAGTATGCCAACTTCAAGAATTTTACATGTCATGCAAAGAGTCGACTGATGTTTAATGTGTTGTAAAAGTTGACAGATAATTGTATTATACATTTGTCAAGAAGCCCAAGAAATACTATAAATGGAATGTACAATTGCTTTCATTGGCTAACCAAATCAGTATTTTGCAGGATATTGTAACAATGAATTTATTAGTATTTATAACATCTCAGTTGGCAAAAAGTAACATCCATAAAAAACACGGTCATTATCTTGATCTCTCACCTCTTAATACATGGTTTGGCAATTAATTCAAATATGCTAATTTTATGACATGTCACACTGCTTTACTGCATCAAAAGACCAACAAAACGATGTTCAATTTTGTAGGTGAAATGAAGGCGCTGCTGGCATTGGATGATCAAATTCCTGTTTTACATAAGTTCTGACGGTAAATATACTACAATAAAGATTAAAACGTGGCTGCCAATGTGAATGAGCGGCCATGTCACTGACCAGTTGTGGACCATGAGTTTCTGGACGGCCAGCAGGGCCTCGTAGCGCACATTCGGGTCTTCATGAGAGAGCATCGTCATGACGAGGGTCTTGCCTCCCAGTTGCTCAATTGTGCTGCACACAAAAGCAAAGTGTTCAATTTATACCGCACCGTCAAACATTTATTTTTCAGAGTGCGTTACACTTTGTCCCTGGCAGACCATGCTGCAATTGCTGCATGAAACCTGTCTGTTCTTATAACTGCATCACTAGAATCCCATCACTGTCTGTTGCCAGGTATATAGCTGAGTAAACTGAGGCCATGTGGGGTGAACAAACTTGCCCAAGTTATGAAAGGGCAGCTGGTGGATTGGAACCCCGGTCCTCTTGATCGATAGTCGGACACTCTGTCCACGAGCCACTCAAACCCCGGTCCTCTTGATCGACAGTCGGACACTCTGTCCACGAGCCACTCAAACCCCGGTCCTCTTGATCGACAGTCGGACACTCTGTCCACGAGCCACTCAAACCCCGGTCCTCTTGATCAACAGTCTGGCGCTCTGACAACTGAGCCACTCGAACCCCGGTCCTCTCGATTGACAGTCTGGCACTCTGACCACGAGCCACCGCACCCCACAAACATCATTCTTGTGGTCAATCAGGCCTGTTATTTGTTTACCTGTTTACATATCTGTCATCACTGGACATATGTTTTTTCTTCAAATAAAACATTCTTTATGGGTACTTTATAGGTACCCAAACTTCTACTACTGTTAATAACAATCTTTGATACATGTATTTAACTACCATGCAATTGTGCAAAAATTTATTACCAGAAGGTTCTGGTTTACTTTTGTTCCGAGAGTTGAAAGAAACACTGGAAGAAGGGCTTTCCCGGTTGCCTTACTCTTTTTCATTCACTCCCTGTTAGTTTTACATCAACAGGAAACATACAATTTTTGCATCATCTGAAGACTTATCTTTTTTGGCGTGTCCGTAGACCCTGGTCTATTCATCCCGCTGTTGACAACTTTAAAATGTTATACTGATTTCATGACTGCACAACTTGTTCATGTTTCTGAGGATTTAGAAAAGACAGAACTTTTCTAATTATTATGATGTGGAATCGGACTTACTGCTTTCCTCGTGGATAGTGACGCACATACTCGCCGATGTCATGGGCCGCCACAGACAGGATCAGTGGGTCTTTGCTGCACTCCAGCAGCCGAACAAGGATTCTAAAACAAGACAGAATCATTACAGAATATGTACAGAATTTTTTTAAATACAACTTTTTATAATATGCTGATATGAACATTTGTATATGCAGTTATTATAATTTATACTATTTTGTTTTACTACATTGTACATATTATCTATGGAAGATAAAAAAAATTCATGGACTAATTTTTTTCATGGACTATTTCTTAGAATAAGTATTGTTTGTATAGTCATTAATATAATTATAAGTCATGATTACACGTATGTAAAGCACCTGAGAACAATCTCGATTGATCGGGTGCTATGTATATATTTGTATTATTATAACTGCAGAACAAACAAACCATGGTTGACACAACAGACTGGCCTGTTTTAAACTGTTGCCTGTATTATATTGTATTGTATTTTATTCAGTCAGTTCCAACAGGTCCAAAGACCCAGTAACAGGACTGATAACAAAATATAAGAACAATACATATAAATAATAAAACAGTAAGAACAATAGTTATAATAAGGGTATAAAACCACACAATACCGACATTACTAACATAGCAAGCTAAGACATTAGCATTATACATAGAAATGTTTTTGAATTACAGATTTGAAGGTATTGGCTCCTATAAATATATCAAAAGTGGATTCAGTATTTCGTAATGTTGATTCTGCTATTGGAAATTCTAAAGGAGTGTAGTTTTGTAGAGATCTCGAAGAACAATGATATTGGATATTTCCTACCAGCGAGGACAAATCTAGATGAGAGTGCACACACTTATGTAGAAAGATCAGATCTGCAACTTGCTTACGATGTTGAAGGGATGGTAGTCTAAAATAATAGCAAAGCTCAGGATAATTGTCAGTGGAGTACCGTATTTTGGATTTGTAACATAGATACTTAATGATTTTTTTTAACATGTTCGATTTTGTTGATAAAAGGACGTGGCCACGGATTCCAAATAACACTGCAATACCCCATTTGGCTTCTGACTAGAGATATATACAAGGGTCGCAAAGCTTGTACATCGGTAACTGTTGTCCAAATGTGTTTAATAAAACCACACATCTTAAAAGCTTTAGAGACATTATGACTACTGTGATATGATCTTTAAAATTCAAATTACTAGTCAATGTGACTCCGAGATCTTTGACAGCGGTGACCCTGGGTAGAGACTGGCTTAAGATGGCATAGTCAAAAGATAAGCTTTACTGAAGTCTAAGTAAACAGAATCAACTTGTTTCTTGTTGTTAATAGATTCAGAAATGGAATCCAAGTAACAAGCTAGGTTAGATACTGTGCTTCTACACCTCACAGATTCGTGCTGGTTGCCCGAAACTGTGTTACGCACATGGTTATACAATGAGTCATACACCAGTTTCTCAAAAACTTTACTAAATAGCGATAAAAGAGAGATAGGCCTGTAGTTACAGAATTTTTTTATCTCCCTTCTTATACATAGGAATAACATTTGAGAGTTTAAAACAGGTTGGAAAAGTTCCACAGTTTAAGGACATATTAAAAAGTACAGTTAGTGGATCTGCTAATTCTGTGGCATATTCCCTGAGGATTACACCTGATATATTATCAGGGCCACATGTTTTATTTACATTGGTGGTTCTTAGTACCCCGATGACATTATCATAAGATACATGCGAAAGTTGGTGTTTGGTTTGCCGGTGTCCATTCAATGTCTCCACATAGTAGAAATCGCCACACAGTAGAACTGTACTTTCAGTCAGTGGCATCAGGCTTGGAGGTAATATTGTAAGGATACAGATACGCTGGAAAGAATACAGAGGAGACCAACTAAACTGATTCCAGAACTAAAAATATTGTGGTTTAATAAGACTAAAGATGAAGAGTATAACATGAGCCCTGACTTACTACTTTTAACTATGTACAAATCTTAAAATAAGATAATAATAATACTAATAATTAACTTCTATGGCACCTATATCCTCAGTAACCTGAGCTCAGAGGTGCAACAAAACAGAATCATGAAGCATAATTGTGAATAGGGACGTGCAAAAGTCAGTATCAGACCGAGGGACAACCGAACATTTATGGTGGAAATGCAATTTGGAATAGATATGTCTTGAGTTTTTTAGATGTTCTAATAAAATCACAACCACTACTACATTGACTGCAAAAAGTGTACAAGTATTTGTCACTGACTTGAGCAGTTCGTAGTTCTTGTCATTGAGGTTCATGACATTCTCTCGCCAGAACTTCTCAGACTTGTGCACGGGACTCCACTCCAGTCTTCCTGATCTCAACTCTGTTGAATACTCGTCAAATGAACTGAAATACACATTCAAATGATCTTGGTAAATATTCCCAACCTCTTGAATGCCTAACCACCATCCACAATGTCACTCTAGGCTACCCTAGTGTTAGGCTACCCCTGTGTCAGGTTACCCATGTGCCAGGCTATGTTAGTGTCAGGCACAGGGGTAACCTGACACAGGGGTAACAAGCATTTGTCATTGACTTGAGGTTGCCCCTAGTGTCAGGTAACGACAGTGCCAGACTACCCTATTAAAAGAAAGTGTCAGGCTACCCTTGTTCCAGGCTACTTCTGTGCCATGATACCCCTGTGTCAGGTTAACCAGCTAAAGCTACCTACTTACATGTGTCAAGTTACCCCTGTGCCACGATACCTCAGCATCAGGTTACCCCTTTCTCAGGCCACCCGTGTCAGACAACACAACTATGTGTCTAAAATGTCAGGCTACCAGTGTCAGGCTACCACTGTCAGACAAGACAACCCCACCAACAATATATGATGCTCCTAATGCAAATGCTAAAACAGAAAGTACCATTAGTATGTGGGTCATGATGCAAACTAATCATGTTAACACAGTGATGAGTAAGTATTAAAACAAATAATGTCATAATAACATTGTTTCAGACAGTTTTTTTTATTAATATGACTTTTCTTGACATAATTAAATATTGCACTTGCTGATATATGGAATGCTGATGCACTCACTAAGCCACATATTTTGAAAGGGCATATGTTTCTGTTAGGTTCTATTCTGTCACTTACCTGAGATCCTGGATACTGGTCTTGAGTTTCTCACTGATTAACTCGATGTCCTCAATGATGTCTGGGTCATCAAACTTGCGCCCCTCGAGCAGACCGAGGTGCTTCATGACCTTACACTGGACCATGGACAGGGCATTGTCTCGCAGGAGTTCACGCTCACGCGGCTTCTCCAGGAGGTTCTACAGACACACTCACACATGTAGTACCCTTGCTATCAGTACTGTTGTAGTTCTAGGTCTGTAACCGAGGCCATGGATCCCAATAGGTCCCACATGTCTCAGTTGTACACTTTCCAGACCCACAACTGTCACACCACTAGTCATCAGTGATAAAGTCACACATTCTTGGCATTCAACATTCAACTGTATCTAATGTTATCATTTTGCCAGTTATTGCGACACATTAACTGTAAATAACACAAAAGTCTCAGAGCATAAGATACTATATCAATATGTCAAAGGGTAAACAATAAATAACAGTGGTTTATCAACAAACTAGCTGAGTTGAACGGCAGAAAAGGCAGCCACTGCAAGAGCTTATGACTCCTTGACTTATGACTCCTTGACTTATGACTCCTTGACTTATGACTCCTTGACTTATGACTCCTTGCAGTACCCAGTCAAGTCTTGGTAATCAGGGATGAGGCAGGCCAATGATGAAAAAAAGGAGGAAAACTGAACACATCCAAAAAATTCACTACAAACACATTTATTGTGGACGGAGAACGATCATAGCGAGTACTGGTAAGACTGGTCTGCTTGTGTCTCTTGTGATTTTCTGTTTGGACATGATTGGACAATATGGCCTCAGGCACTGTGGTTTATCACATCGCTACCCCAATGACACTGCGCCTTTTGTAACTATGAACTACTATTGTTCAGAGTTATGTAATTTATGTCAAATGTTCACATAAGTTCCCTCACACACTGGGAGGGATTTCGATTTTTATTTTATGTAAGATCTACGCTCATGAGCTTCTGAGCACGCCTACAAAATGTCAGCATGCGAAACTGATGGAAATATGAGAGAACAGACAGACAGAGCCACAAACTACTTTATAGTATAGAAACAGACGCACTCTGAATGTAGCTAGGATGATTCTGATTACTTTCTCCTTGACCGACTCATTCAGGATGTCAGCCATTGTTGGGATCAGGTTGAACCTGAAAAGTAGAACAAAACAAACCAAAAGAGTTCATTCATTCTTAAAACAAACAATACATAACAACTTCATTTTGTACAGACCAGAAAGTCACAACTACATTTGACCAATTATCTCAAACAAACATTATTCTAAACCAAAGGAGTAATTGCAAGACAGCTGCTGCTGAAATGTTAACTACATCTAGGAAATTAAAACAACAATATAGTAGGAATCTCCAGAAATTAAACAAAATAAGTTCTAGTACTAGACTAATCATGCTTACTTGCTGATCTTCTCAGCAATGACAGGGTTAAAGGAGAGAACCCACACACAGAAGCTCAGTTGATACTGGATCTGGAAGCTCAGTTTCCCCGACAGCAGTAAGACGAGTCTGCAAACACAACCATTGAGAAACTTAAACTACCAGGGTGGCTTTTTGACCTTAGTACAGGAAACAAAGATTAGCGCTATAACATATTCTAACTGTACAACTGAAAGTTTCCATAGTATTTAAATTATATATATATATATATATATATATATATATATATATATATATATATATATATATATATATATATATATGAACCGAGACTAGGGATACCACATACAACCAGATTATTCCACCAGAATCTGAGCCACAACATAGGTCATCAGTGCGTGAACAAGGTCTGCAATAGATGGGTCGAAACGTTGCATTCGTTTAAATTTTTTCTCTAAAGTGTAAATTATTACTTTCTGCTAAGTTATTGTTATTCCTAAGTCAATCTAAGTAATTTTAGATTGTAGCATCTGCCATATATATGGCAAAAAATGAGTTAAACAAATTGGTGACGCTGGACGCAATATCTTTAATTAGGTTATAATCATTATCCTTCATCATAAAGTAGAAAATATCCAGGAAAACTACTTCAAACATGTTGTGCCATATGTACCCCTATACAAACAAGGAATCTTTATTGTTTTTTCTACATATTTTACTTTATGCAATTTTCCTCTGTTTAAGGTATTTTGTTTGAAATATTTAATCGCAACTTGTTTTGGAGATAATTGATGTAAATCGAATAACTTGATGTGGTGCTAAACAAGTTACAGCATCATGCGATTATGGTACTGAAAACTCGGACTATCTGTCTTCTATATGTGGACGATACTCCTTCACTGTTGCGACCATTGTCATCTGACACAGCCATGTAGGACTTTTGTTGCAGCTAATGGGTAACCGCATCCCCCAGTGCACCACCATTTGGTGCTGGAGTGTTACCTGTTGGCGGTCGAAGTAGGCATTTTGCGGGTATTCATTCATGCAGCAATGTCCACCTGTACGGTTACAAACGTTGCTGGCCAGGGCAACATGCTTTCATCTTTCCCAACAGAAGAAGGATATATATTTTTGTATCAGGATTTTCCTCATCGAATTACACGTGCAGATATCGACGATAGTTAGTCAAAATGTGTTTCGCTCCTTCTTCTTATTACATTTCACCACATGCTTCTTGTATGGGACGAACGTAGAGTTACCCAGTCTACTCATCACCTCATCCACTTCTAACTGAAGATGCTCGGCTTTCATATGTTGCATTGTCTTTTGTCCTGCGAGTTGCTGCTATGTCTTAGAGACCATGTTTCCTGTCCGATTTCTCTTCAAGTAACGTCCTGTGAAGAATGTTCTCCTTGTCTTGACTACAATATGATGCACCTCCATCACAAGTTATTCATGGGCAGTGAGACCCTTTCTCACTTCATGTATTTGAAGGGCTCTGTCTGCCCTTCCTCAATATTATGTCAGCACAGTGAACTGACATTGGTAGAACATTGTTAGAGAGCCTCTTCGGTCTCCTTCCTCAAACTGTTGACCTGTTTTCGGGCACATTATATTTTTTCCCAGTAGTGGATACACCTTCCCTTGACTGCATGTCCAGCGTCACCATTGAGATTGAAGGCCACATTTTTTCAAATATACCTTCCAATTTCACAGAAATTACATTCTAATGTTGTACTAACATCCGTCTTGTTTTTGTAATGTAAACTGAGAGCTCTTACACAACAGAAATGGGTCCTAAAGAAGTTTTCTTTTTACCAGTAACGGTACCAGCTTGTGTCCAGCGTCACCACGTTTTGTTTGGGCAATTATTTTTCTTATTAAAGTATGTATGAATTGCTTTCATGTATAGGAAGAGCAACATATATTTGACCCCTGTAGTTCCTACGAGTCATTGTATTATGTGCTCTGAATGGTGTGTATTCAGTTTTCCCGCCAGTGACGCTGGACATGCCCCAAATTTGGTTTTTCCTCCCCAGACCAGAACAAACCTTGAATATTGGTACCATCATCGAGGCAGTCCTTTCCGTCGGTGATGCCGGCCACTCACTTAAAACGCTATTCCATAAGTCTCAACTTTAACATATTTTCCTTACATTTAGCCCCATAATTGTTGTCACAATTGCTTCTTTAACCCTGTATGAAGGGTTAATTTGCAAAATACATATTAATAACAATCATAACTGAATACTGAGGACCCATATAAACTGGGGATGATGGACACGCAAAAACTGGTCACATCTGCAAAAACTGGTCACATTTGTTACACAGGATTTTTATACTTTACATCCCCGATACATACCCCAATCGCGCTGTATACTCAGGAATAAAAAATACAATAATTTTTTGTGTGGTAGTGATTCCAAATTTGGAAACTTCAATTGGACCTGCTATTTCTGCCATTTTTGGCTTGTTTTAATTTTTTTAATCGGTATTAACATTAATGAGACAGGCAAACTGTATATGTCTGGAAAGCTCTTGATGTGGGCAATCCATGTTGAAATTTATTTAAATCTAACTTTAAAACTCACATTTTGAGAGATAAAAGACACGATTTTGATCAATTGTAAACTTTTTGGGACATTGGCTCATAATATTATGTTTGTTAAACAAATCCTCAATGTGTCCTGGTGCAATCACATCACCAGCCAGGCACTTAACAGCTCACAACGTGTTACTGCGGGAGCCTCGGAGATCTCCCAAACACAAGGAGGTCACCAGGCTCAGTGGGGCTAATCTATCAAAGGGCACGACATATCGTGACCACTAGAAGGAACTCACCATATGACCACATTAAGTGGATGACAAGTTATTATAATACATACGTAAATATGCACGTATATATAATACTGAATTTGATTACAGAAACCAGTCGCGTTACCATAAAGAAATACTGTCAAAAGGTGATGGAGAAGGAGCAACCTACGTTGTGATACCATCGACTTTAAGGAAGGCATGTCTGTAGACGTCAATCCTCAACATCATCTGCAGACAGCGCACAACAGTCTGCAGGTATTCATTGTTCTACAACAGACAGCCAGTGACACACACAGCACAGAAACACTATGGCTACAGTCAGTGATGCCACAAAATGAACATTCACAAGAGGAGCATTTACTTATTACAACTGTGGAAGCCAGCAACTAACAGATTGCTAATTGTTGAACAGCTGTTGAATTATGCAAACATACAGTTGAATACAATGTTGGTTCGGATAAATGAAGGTCAGTAATTCTGGGCGCACTATCAAAGCAAATAAAATAATTACCCATGAGTGCATGCAAAACATCTAACCAACCAAACAATTTGGCATCACATCCCATAATTAAATAATGTTCACTTGTGGAAATATTGTTTTAGTTTAGTGCACTAAACCTGTAAAGCAGCTGCTAAGTTAAACCTATTGAGTAATAATGAATCAGGCGGCACTTGGAGAACAGACTGAGAAAGTAGCCGGGGTGGTGCAGCAGTACAAGAAATAGCTTCACCCTTTATAAAGGTACTAACAAGGAAGAGTGACTCACGTGGATCTTCATCTGGTCCTTGAGCCAGGTGAGGTAGTAATGCAGGTCTGAACCCTCCATTGGCTCCTTGCTCCAACATGCGATCTTGGAGATGATACGGGCCGTCTACACATGCCAGACAAGACACGTAGCATCAGTGTTTATTACAGTACAGAAAATATAAACATCCTGTCTCTGTCATACTTGTGTGTACCCAGTACTAGACAGACAACATGTCAATTCAACCTGTCTCTGTCGTACTGGTGTGTACCCAGTACTAGACAGACAACATGTCAACTCAACCTGTCTCTGTCGTACTGGTGTGTACCCAGTACTAGACAGACAACACGTCAACTCAACCTGTCTCTGTCGTACTGGTGTGTACCCAGTACTAGACAGACAACACGTCAACTCAACCTGTCTCTGTCGTACTGGTGTGTACCCAGTACTAGACAGACAACACGTCAACTCAACCTGTCTCTGTCGTACTGGTGTGTACCCAGTACTAGACAGACAACACGTCAACTCAACCTGTCTCTGTCGTACTGGTGTGTACCCAGTACTAGACAGACAACACGTCAACTGAACCTGTCTCTGTCGTACTGGTGTGTACCCAGTACTAGACAGACAACACGTCAACTGAACCTGTCTCTGTCGTACTGGTGTGTACCCAGTACTAGACAGACAACACGTCAACTGAACCTGTCTCTGTCGTACTGGTGTGTACCCAGTACTAGACAGACAACACGTCAACTGAACCTGTCTCTGTCGTACTGGTGTGTACCCAGTACTAGACAGACAACACGTCAACTGAACCTGTCTCTGTCGTACTGGTGTGTACCCAGTACTAGACAGACAAAACCTCAACTGAACCTGTCTCTGTCGTACTGGTGTGTACCCAGTACTAGACAGACAACACGTCAACTGAACCTGTCTCTGTCGTACTGGTGTGTACCCAGTACTAGACAGACAACACGTCAACTGAACCTGTCTCTGTCGTACTGGTGTGTACCCAGTACTAGACAGACAACACGTCAACTGAACCTGTCTCTGTCGTACTGGTGTGTACCCAGTACTAGACAGACAACACGTCAACTGAACCTGTCTCTGTCGTACTGGTGTGTACCCAGTACTAGACAGACAACACGTCAACTGAACCTGTCTCTGTCGTACTGGTGTGTACCCAGTACTAGACAGACAACACGTCAACTCAACCTGTCTCTGTCGTACTGGTGTGTACCCAGTACTAGACAGACAACACGTCAACTGAACCTGTCTCTGTCGTACTGGTGTGTACCCAGTACTAGACAGACAACACGTCAACTGAACCTGTCTCTGTCGTACTGGTGTGTACCCAGTACTAGACAGACAACACGTCAACTGAACCTGTCTCTGTCGTACTGGTGTGTACCCAGTACTAGACAGACAACACGTCAACTGAACCTGTCTCTGTCGTACTGGTGTGTACCCAGTACTAGACAGACAACACGTCAACTGAACCTGTCTCTGTCGTACTGGTGTGTACCCAGTACTAGACAGACAACACGTCAACTGAACCTGTCTCTGTCGTACTGGTGTGTACCCAGTACTAGACAGACAACACGTCAACTGAACCTGTCTCTGTCGTACTGGTGTGTACCCAGTACTAGACAGACAACACGTCAACTGAACCTGTCTCTGTCGTACTGGTGTGTACCCAGTACTAGACAGACAACACGTCAACTGAACCTGTCTCTGTCGTACTGGTGTGTACCCAGTACTAGACAGACAACACGTCAACTGAACCTGTCTCTGTCGTACTGGTGTGTACCCAGTACTAGACAGACAACACGTCAACTGAACCTGTCTCTGTCGTACTGGTGTGTACCCAGTACTAGACAGACAACACGTCAACTGAACCTGTCTCTGTCGTACTGGTGTGTACCCAGTACTAGACAGACAACACGTCAACTGAACCTGTCTCTGTCGTACTGGTGTGTACCCAGTACTAGACAGACAACACGTCAACTCAACCTGTCTCTGTCGTACTGGTGTGTACCCAGTACTAGACAGACAACACGTCAACTGAACCTGTCTCTGTCGTACTGGTGTGTACCCAGTACTAGACAGACAACACGTCAACTGAACCTGTCTCTGTCGTACTGGTGTGTACCCAGTACTAGACAGACAACACGTCAACTCAACCTGTCTCTGTCGTACTGGTGTGTACCCAGTACTAGACAGACAACACGTCAACTCAACCTGTCTCTGTCGTACTGGTGTGTACCCAGTACTAGACAGACAACACGTCAACTCAACCTGTCTCTGTCGTACTGGTGTGTACCCAGTACTAGACAGACAACACGTCAACTCAACCTGTCTCTGTCGTACTGGTGTGTACCCAGTACTAGACAGACAACACGTCAACTCAACCTGTCTCTGTCGTACTGGTGTGTACCCAGTACTAGACAGACAACACGTCAACTCAACCTGTCTCTGTCGTACTGGTGTGTACCCAGTACTAGACAGACAACACGTCAACTCAACCTGTCTCTGTCGTACTGGTGTGTACCCAGTACTAGACAGACAACACGTCAACTCAACCTGTCTCTGTCGTACTGGTGTGTACCCAGTACTAGACAGACAACACGTCAACTCAACCTGTCTCTGTCGTACTGGTGTGTACCCAGTACTAGACAGACAACACGTCAACTCAACCTGTCTCTGTCGTACTGGTGTGTACCCAGTACTAGACAGACAACACGTCAACTCAACCTGTCTCTGTCGTACTGGTGTGTACCCAGTACTAGACAGACAACACGTCAACTCAACATGTCTCTGTCGTACTGATGTGTACCCAGTACTAGACAGACAACATGTCAATTCAACCTGGAATATTACTACAGTGGACTCAGAACAGAATCAGCCGTTTAATACAATAAAATTAATTGGCTTAGCTAGGATTAAATCTTTTCCTATTCCCGCTGTGTTAAATTGTGTTAAATTGCACACAAGTGAATCAGGCCTCTGTTAAGGGAATTCCTCCGTATTCCCATCTGTTGGGAAACATCATAACATTTTCACTGGCTGTTATACAAATGGGTTGTATGGATATTCTACTATAAATGGTTGTTATACAAATGGCTTGTATGGATATTCTACTATAAATGGTTGTTATACAATTGGCTTGTATGGATACTCTACTATAAATGGTTGTTATACAAATGGCTTGTATGGATACTCTACTATAAATGGTTGTGATACAAATTATTTGAATGCCACATTATAATTGGCCGATATACAAATGACCTGATTTTCATCCTACATTCCTATTGGTTTTCTCTGTAGGGTATCTACAAGTTGTCCATAGCCAACACCACACAGACACAAGTGATACCTGGTTGATGCTGAAGGCGTCTGGGCGGTTGAGCATGTTGAGGAATGGCCCCCAGACGGACTCCTTGTTCTTGCGAGCGTAGTCACGGAACATCTCAACACGAGACTTGTCCTCCTACAGCCCAGGAAACAGATCAACTGTGACTACAACTGAATGTCCATCTACACAGGCACACAACGTATGCTCTGTCTGGGTCATGTCATGCACTCACATCATCTACACAGGCACACAACACATGCTCTGTCTGAACCATGTCATGCACTCACATCATCTACACAGGCAAGCAACACATGCTCTGTCTGGGCCATGTCATGCACATACATCATCTACACAGGCACACAACACATGCTCTGTCTGGACCATGTCATGCACTCACATCATCTACACAGGCACACAACACATGCTCTGTCTGGGCCATGTCATGCATTCACATCATCTATACAGGCACACAACACATGCTCTGTCTGGGCCATGTCATGCACATACATCATCAACCATCAACTGACTGCAGCAGTTACTAATATTTTGTTTGAAACAGGAAACATCTACATTGACTGTCTAAAGGCTGACAAAAATACAAAAAATGCAATATGTTGCTTGATTTAACCACGGCAGACTCAGCATTTGTATATACAACAAATGGAACTAATGAAAGTCTCAGTTAATAGAAAATCAGAAGGCTTATCCGATTAATGAATGACCTCTACCTGCAACATGTTGTAATAACTATAAATGCAATATGCTGAAATAACTGCACCTGCAATATTCTGTAATAACTATACCTTCACTATGCTGTAATAAATATAACTGCAATATGTTATGATAACTATACCTGCAATATGTTGTAATAACTACCTGCAATATGGTGTAATAACTATATCTGCAATATGTTATAATAACTATACCTGCAATATGATGTAATAACTATACCTGTAAGATGTTGTCTATCATTGTGAGAATGTACTGCACAGTTTGGTCCTTGGCAATTCGTCCCATCAGATTTACAAAGGTCTTGGCACACTAGAAACATAGGAACATGACACATTAGTGGTCTCTCAAGACAGGTGGTCTCATGAGACATGTGGTCTCTCAAGACAGGAGGTTTCATGAGCCACAGTCTCTCAAGAGAGGTGGTCTCATGAGAGGTGGTTTTTTCTCAAAAATAAGCTGAAATTAACTGACATGCTGAAAGCAGTTTAATTCAAATCGTATTCATGTTTAAACTAAAGCATCTACAGGGACTAAAGTGAAGCTACCCGTGAACTATATTCTATGAGCTAGTATCCATTTTTGGGTCTCACCAGATAGGGTTTGCTCTTCAGTAGTTGAGCCCTCTGCTCAGGGTCTGAGTTATCGAGCTGAGTGATGAAATTGTAGTCCTCCTGGGTGATCATCTGACCTCTGCAAATGTTACATAATTAGTACTAGCTGAACCATTACATAGTAATGGTTACAATCTAACAGCATGATGACATATACACAACATTGTTACCTCATATTATCATTATAATTTATATTTGCAACACATTTCAATATTGGTGATCATTTTAAAACAGTTGTGGGAACTTTGGAAGACAAACTGCTGTAAATAAAAAGCAAATATCTCAAAGGGAATGTACAGCAATTTTCATTGATTATCTGATACACGGCTAGTTGTATGTTTGATATAATTAAAATGCCCCAATTCTCTTAATTTCTAGTCTCAAAGTACACCTAAATTAACAATGTTACACATCATGTTTTGTTCTTTGTTGTTGCAGTATATTTATCATCCCAAAATGGGAATTCGTCAGACCAGTAAATCACCAGGAGAAATTTTTTTATTTAAATTTCAAATGTGAAGAATTATTAGTTGTTGTCAATGTATATGTATATATGCAATAAAACTAAAATATTTTATTTCATCACCAAACCATGTATTTTCAAAAATATTAAGAGATCTATGAAAGATCACGATAATAACATGTTCTGTAGACCTGTATATTATTATACTTTAACTAATTATAAGTACTAATAAATACAGTGTTATAATGTCCCATAATACATTCATTTAATTAGCCAATGAACAATGTTGTGCATTCCGTCGGATCAGATGGTTACATCTTCTTCTTCTTCAACGTTTAAGTTTACTACTACTTACTGCAGATATGACTGCCAGTTCACTCGATTGGCGCGTACTTCATTGGCTCTGGCCTGAAGAGGGCTCGTTGCTGGAAACAGATAAACGTGACTTCTCTGATTCCTGATGATTTCAACAGATATTTGTTAACCAACTGCGTCCACTGATTTAGTGTCCATTTTCCAGTGACCTATCTGTCTAAGTTAACAAGCCAAGAAACCAAAATTAATATACATTCAGGGATCTTACAATTCTACTACTTTGTTACAATTTAATTAGCAAAGCCCAACAATGTAAGCTTCACCAAATAAAGTATCCAGCATTACTGGGGTGTGTGATAGGGGTCTCAACCTCCCAACTCCCACCTCTTTGCAGGGTCAACATCCCACTCCTACCATTTTTGAGAGTCTGTCTCTCACCTCCCGCCATTCCCTCCTCCCAACAATTATTAGGGCCAACCTACCACCACCCAACAATTGTTAGGGCCAACCTACCACTACCCAACAATTGTTAGGGCCAACCTCCCACAACCCAACAAGTTTTAGGGCAAACCTACCACCACCCAACATGTTTTAGGGCCAACCTACCACCACCCAACAAGTTTAAGGGCTAACCTCCCACTTCCTGACACACACAGCTTTAGCAAATCATAAAAAAACTAAATAGATCAAAAATATCATAGCCACAAAAGGCACCATTGTTATTTTGTGTGCCCATCCTGTCAGTACTGTACTATTGTCTATTGATGCTGTGGTAACTAAAATTGTCATGTGCTAATGCCAATGACCAAAAGCAATTCAGGGACGTGAAGTGGTTACTGTAATCTGAGATGGGTTATCCACCTACGACAAATTTCAAGTATCCATAAAAAATTCAAGGAACCAAACTGACATTGTCATATAGGGGCTTTCGCTGTGACGTCAAACACCGATCACATGATCGTTTTGCTGTGACTGGTTGGCAAAACACAGCTGGTTGGTGGGCTTTGTGTGTATTTTAATGGATACGTTTCTAGTTTTTTGTTTTGCGTTTTTTTACACACGCCTACAAAACCATGGTGGTGTCCTGCACAGGTGTAGGATGGGCCAGTCACTGTGTGGATTGTTCATTTTTATTTTATAAGAGGGAAAACGAAGAGAACTCTGGCTAAATGCGATCAGATGTAAACATTACCAAACGACTGTGTTTGTGGATGACATTTCAACTTTGAACTGCAACGGTTAATATTACCAATGGATATACGCCATACATGACTGTTGGCAGCTGTTATATGAAATTAAAGCAGAATGAATGCTGAAAAGGAAATGTTTGTAATCTCTGAATCTTGTAACCACAGCCAGCTGGCAAAGCAGCCCTAGCGTTGCCCTAGCCTAGGCCCATGCCCGCGACATTGGCTCTGCCGCTGTCATTGACCCCATTCATAGGTAATACATGAACGTTGTTTTCTGGCTAACAAAATCGTTAAACTTTTTACGAAACTAAGGTTAATATGTATCATTCAGTTGTGCTAGTGAGTGATTCATAATCTTTCACAGACTCTCGGTTAAACATTTCTGGCTTGTTGATTGCATAATGCCAAACGTTTAATCGGGTCAGAACCAGAGGCTGGGTCATTCTACCAGCAGCTTTGCACAAAATACAGGTCTGGTAACTTACTAAAGCACTGGGATCTAAAACATTGGCGTATTTAGCCTAGTAGTCATTCATGTTTGCTCGAACATCACAAGCCATTTGTTAGAAAACGCTCATCTGGTTTGCAGCTTTTGCCAGCCAGCGCACTGCGCATGTGCAAAAGTGACGTAAACATGAAAGCCACTATTCACACTATTGTAAAATGTTATAATTATATAGCATTATGATTAACGAGTTCATAATTCCATAAATTTAAAGTATTATAGCCTACATGCATTTTAGCATGCATCCCTGTTAAAGAAAACAAATAAGTGCAATTTTTTCACAGGATTTAGCATCATCAGTGATATTGTCCCCGTGCGACTGTCAGTGACAGTGACAGTGTCAGAGTGACAGTGTGAAGTGTCAACGGATGCCGAAGTGATGTGGAACATCGCACTGCTAGTTGACACCTTGCCATTTTTATATTACCCGATTTTTCCAAATCGTCGATTCCAGATATAACTGCTTCCAACCGCGGGTCGTAGTTTGCCATGTTGCAACGACGAAATAAATTTTGTTCCACTTATGCAGAAAAATCCCGTCCGAAGTTTGTCCTTTAGTTGTTGACCCCCGGAAGTAAATATAGTCACGTGATTAGCATATTGGCATGCTGCAAATGAACGTTGAATCTATATACTTCCAGCGATTGCTTCCACAACTGATGAGGCCATTGAATTTTCAGAAACATCAAAACCACTGACAGACCAAATGTGTTCTATACTGCAAGTTAAATGGCGATCGCAATTTATGATTTTCAAAGAACATCGATATTCACTGTTAGTTTTGTATTAACGTTATTTCCATTCTTACATGATCTACTAATCCCGCAGCCTTTCATTGTTGTACGCTAGGGCACGATTGCTGGGTGGCAGCTTCCCGCTATACTGTTTCAGTGTATTACGTAAATTGTTACGCAGTAATGTTTGTTACGTGTTGTACAGTTATGTTACAACTTATGCATGATAGCAAATATACTGGGGCACTTATAATTGATCGTACATGTGTATATATATATATAATATATATATATATATATATATATATATATATATATATATATATATATATATATATATATATATATATATATATATATATATATATATATATATATATATATATATATATATATATATAACCATTTCAAATCATGATTTACGCAACTAAGACAACATGGAAACCCCTAGGTTAGGTATTTTACGTCGCGGGACCTTTTCTGTGAGATA
Organism: Lamellibrachia satsuma; assembly: GCA_033239005.1. NCBI lineage: Eukaryota > Metazoa > Annelida > Polychaeta > Sabellida > Siboglinidae > Lamellibrachia > Lamellibrachia satsuma. Next base: position 3,867,753 of record BSQZ01000055.1, read on the forward strand.
ATAATCTGCCATTGCCTATATGTAGTAGCCATGCATGCAGCTTCTGTCTGTCTGGTAAATAACCAGCATGACGTCCGTTGCTGGTTTAACGATGCGGGGCCTGGTGCAAATGTGTTGCGTGGCCCTTTCTGAGAGCGTGAAAGACGAAGGTCGTGACGCGTGGTATTGATAATGGAGGGAGCTCAGTCCGGTGAATTAGTTTATTCTGGCTCATTTTGGATCGGTGCTCATATACTTCATCAGTTTCAACTTAGAAAATACCTCTCCCCGATACAGTTACTATATATAATAATTAAAGTCAGACATATGCAAAGCAATATCTCCACATAGGAGAAAGCATCCCTGAGATTTCCCTTGATCAACATCTGATACATCGTAGCCTCTGATGAAACTTTATGTTCTATATGTCACCCGTGACAGTTTCAGCAACTAGTCCACCGAATTGGATCAGTTAATTTCCTAGTGTCATCCAGATAGCAGATGAGTAAAGTTTCTCAACAGCCTGTCGCGTCTCTTGTTAGCAGTAGACTTGACTATTGCAGTTAACTTTATTATAATATATTGTTCTCAATGATATCTTGAAACTTCAACGTTACCCGGTCTCCTCGTTTCTCTCACTCAGTATCACTTCCTAACTAATTGAATTGGCCATGTCCGATATCGCATTATTGTTAAGATCTGTACAATTACCTGTCAAGCACTTTCATCCAAGCAACCAGCATATTTACATTCACTGCTCACTCCTGCAAGACAGCCTAGACAACTTCGATCATCTAATTCCAATCTACTTTTTGTTCCCAGTGTTAAGGCAAATGTGGGACCTAGAGCTGTTTCAGTTGCTGCATCGACTTTGTGCAATCACTCCTTGTTAGTGCTAAGTCTGTAGGAAATATAACAACATTTTGTCGTAAAAAAAACCCATCTGTTTAAACTTGCTTATGTTCCATAGCTCATCAGCGTACCAATAAAACTGTTTACAACTGGAACTGTTTATGCTGATTAAAAACTGCTTAACGCCTTTTGTTTTGGTGCTCTGCCAAGTTTGGGTTTCCAGAGGATTTTAGCGCAATATAAGTATTTTATATCGTATTGTATCTCTTTTGTTTCTCCGTCAAGTTGTAGGGAAATGCAAAGAGGTCACTAACCTAAGAGAACGCCTTGACTGTATTGCCCATGTCCGAAGACAACACACTGAGGACTGTAATGAAAGCGTCAACATGAACTCTTTTGTGGGCTTTTGTCGGGCGTCTGGTATGAATGCCATGGTTAATCCGACACTGATGAATCCTCGTATTACTGATCTTCTGGATAATCCAGTACGCAGAGCCACCATTGAGCCACTATTGACTCGCTCCAATCTCCACTAGAGCTTTGATGCAAGATCGCGATGTCTGCACTAGCTGTCGGTCGCGGCGATCACTGATATAGCCACTGCTGTAAAGTTACGACCAACTATCGATGGAATTGGTTTCAGCTCCAATTCCAGCGACACAACCGTAGCCACACATTGGCCTCGCTAATTGGTCTTGCGAGGGTGTTTACACGACCGATTTTTGCAATGCGATGCGGCCCAATTGGGTAAATAATCGCTCGTGTAAACCGGCCTATAATTATAGTATATGTTAAAATTGGTCGACTGTTACATTATGTTTTTAGATATAAGCACAATTTGTGTCTACATTTTACTCATGGTCTAATAATTTATTGTCTGATTTAAAATGTGCCAATTTGTATAGCTGCATATTACTGCATAATTACAACAGAATACATGTTATGAATTTATTCACTGGTCTTTTAGCAATTTTGACAGCTATTACTTGTTTTTATAATAGCCAATTTTAATAGTTATACTTATATATTTCATGCACTGACATCAATAAACGTATTTTGACTTTTGTTTTGCACATAATCATTTCGTAGGCGCCTTGATCAGCTATTTCTGAGCTGACTGCAGATAAAACAATTATTTAAATAAATAAAATATATGCATGCATGTATATTAAACGATAAGGGTGGAACTGCATGTTTCGTCTATTAAATAATTCGTAATATTAAAAGCCCATTCTCAACTTATTTATATCATATCACGAACCCAGTTCATTGATGTCCAAACATGTAATGTCCTTCTAGTGTGTGAATAGCTTATTGTAACACCCGGAGTCGATTTAATAACAAGATGCGTATTTTTTTTTAAATCATTGAATTAATTGACTTTTTTTTTAATTTCGGCAATGGTTTTTCAGCGTTTCCATTTTAATTTCACTTAATGTTTGACTAAACATTAAGTAATTTAACAGTTTGTCCGATTATTTCATACAAAAACTACATACACAAGTTCAGGGTCGACCGAATTACTTTAATGTTGTACTTGAGTAAAAGTAAAAGTAATTCACCTAAACACTACTTGAGTAAACGTATAATTACTTTGTAAAAAAAAGTACTTGAGTCAAAAGTAAAACTACTTTTCAAAAGTACTTGAAGTAAACGTAGAAGTAAAAGTCTATCACCTCGAAAAAAATCAGGAGTAATATTATATAAATTACACAATTTGCATCTGACAACTGTTTTGCAACCACTCTGCCTATAACAATGTGCTCCCAGACAACATTAGCTGGTCAATCGGTCTGCCACCATTGAACACGGTGCTCACTTGGATGCTTGGAAAATTACGTTATCTTTAATGAGCGCCCACAACATCAAATAATTTCAGTTAAATACAGAACTTAATAATTAATGATGAGGCACAATCTGTCTTTTTATCGACCTGTTCCACTGGGGTATGGGAGGGGCTAGATTGTACAACATGATATATATATATATACGCAGGTGTGATTGTATCTGAGTAGGTAGAGGGTCAGTCCAGTACTAGTACTAGCCTCTCAGGGAAACTGGTCAGAGATAATACAACCTAGCATTGCCCATAGTAAAATTAACAAAGACATTTGATGCCTAGCTGATGAAGCCATCTTGCTTGTGAACTCCCACCTTCTCGTGTCTTCGTTACACGCCAATTACTTGAAATAACTACTCAAGTTTTGTAACGAAGTACTTTTACTTCGAAGTAAGCAGTGGATATACTAGGTATAGGTTTGATATTTCACATAATGAATTAGAAGTGAGACTAAAATAAATTCGAATTGAGGAAGGACCTTTAAAACAGTTGCACAAAAAGAACAACGTAAATCTCGCATGTTCGCATACTCAGGAGCATGTATTTTTTTAAATATGCACTATCCACTTTTTACACCATTGACAGAGTAAAACGTCCGACTGTTGCCACATACTTTTTTTTACAAACATACCATAATTACTCCGATACACACACTACTATGGATATCCATATCTCTCTATTTTGTATCGCCTTAAATACGATTGATGAAGTTTATTAAAATGGCTTGGCTGAATACTATTTTAATAAATTGTTTGATGATTGTCGCTTGGATAGATGTAACTAAAATAATTGACGGACGTTCTGCAGATGCGCAATGATTTGCACTTGCCGGTGTCACTTTAAATAATAAGGCTTTCCAGACACGGAAAAGGCAGTGGTGCTGTTGGGGGTCGGCGAAAATGGTATACAATGACGATTTTTGAAGACGATTCACACAGATACACCTTAATTAACTTTATAGTAGATCCCACGAACCGTCATGGCCCCAGTTAGTATTTCTGTTAGTAGCGTCGCGGAGGCGGGATCAAAAATCCTGGCTGACGGGAAAGCCAACGTCAAGAAGCGGTTGCCGCTGTCAAGTCATGTGCGCTGGGAACACATGCTTGCTGGAGTCACTGGAGGAGTCGTATCTACAGTTGTGCTACATCCATTAGATCTCATAAAAATACGCTTTCAAGGTTTGTACGTCCTCGCTATTTATTCGGGTAACATTTAGATTACTACATCATTTGGCAAGTGCTAGGCCTTGGGTTGGTATCGCCTAGGGCCTGGCTATGCCTAGGCTATGGGCCGTGCATGCAGTCATAATACTCGTATCCCTGTCAGACTCCGTGACCGTGGCTGTGCCAGTAGCAGAGTGAAACAAAATGATGCAACAGTCTAACACATAGGTACACCGGTTTCACCTCTAGGACACGATTTCGCAATGTTTTTGCATTTAGTTTTAAAATGTCACACAATGCACTGAAGCTTGCACAAAACCAGTGTCCTGTCATTTTCTTAGACTTTCATACAGTGTCAGTGTCAGTGAAACTTCAGACTAAGTTATTTTGCAAAAATAATTTATTGCTCTAGTCTAGTTAGAGCCTACCTTACTTTAAATGATACCTTATGATGATTCTGATCGCAGCCTCCAGATGATTCCTCCATGATCAGATCTTCTTCAGAATGAAATATTTTTGTATCATAATTTCCGGTTCCAGTAGTTTTTGTTAAAGGAAATTCATAGTCATATATTATTGCCTGAGTAGACCAGAATTTGAGCTTGTATTACAGAGTTTGGGAGACTATTTCATGGTTCAGCCACTCTAAGAGGGAATGCATTTTTTCTTAGATTTATTTTTGCTCTTTGGGTAAATAATTTAAGAGAAAGTCTAGGAATACATAAATATGTATATATAAATCCATTTGCATTGCATGCTCACAGGGCAAACATTTGTGATGTTTTTGGGCAAAAACCCATATACAATATATGCACGTATGCATTAAGATAAGAATATGTGTGTATGTGATCACACTTTCACACAAGAACATAAATAAATTAAAAGTAAAAATAATTTAATATATATAAAAGGGATGCAAAGTTGTACACAAAAATCCATACGCATACAAATATGAATGAAAAAATAAATACGTTATAACCAAAAAATAATTGAGTATAATTATATAAATGGGATATAAAATCACCAAAGTCCACTGTCACGGTAAAATATAACTTTTCAGCATGCCATTTGCCCATGATTGTCATCAGTGAGATCATCTGCCTCCTTTGTGCCACCAGTATCAAGTAAACTTGTAATCTCAGCAAACGTTGGTGTCATTATAATCGGTTTTCCCTTACTAAATTAACACATGGATGTCCACTTTTGACATCAATGAACGGTGCCGATTTGGCAATTCATTCAACCATGAGTTACTGATGTAATTAAATTTGAATCGTTCAAAATAGGTTTTCATGGTGCTTATGCAAGGGGTTTCCCCGACAATTGTCGCTTTGGACAGACCAGACAGCACAGCAAACATATAGGCTTAAAATTAGTGGTGGGCAAACTTGATATATGTCTGGGCATGCATGTTTAGTGGTGGTTGGGGCTGACCACCGTCGGCAAAACCCTGATACATACTTGAGTTTGCAACAACTTCTAAATATAACGTATATTATAATGTACATGTACATGAGTGACAGAGGGTTAATACATGTTTTTGTTTGGAAATTGCTTAGGCATGTTGACTTACATAACTATGTAGTAAACTGGATATATTTGACCCATTTTGGGTTGTAGACAACCCACTGCAGGACCACTTTTAAATTTTATCCACCCAGAATCCTTAACTGCTTTTAGAATTTAGCATGCCATTTACCCGATGGCAAAGTTGGGTAGACACATTTGACAAGGTGCAAAATGGGTCTTTGAAGGAGACTTAACAAGATTTAACAATATTGCCATCTCGAACAACAAGTTCCAGATGGCAAGTGGACAAGGAAGTCATTGGCTTATTGAGAGTCCAACAATTTTCTCATCTCTGTGTAGCCCGCCCTTATCAAATATCTGTCAATTCTATTTTTAAACATATTCACACTACTAGCATCAACACAATCATTTGGCAGTTCCATTCATTTATCACCATCTGTGAGAAAGAGTACTTTCTCATGTCCAACCAACACTGCTCCTTAACTAATGCTGCCTTGTGTCCTCATTCTACTGCTTTCTTTAAGTTTGAAGAACATATTCCTATCAACATCCTCATAACCGTTCACTATTTTAAACACTTCTATTTGGTCTCCTCTTAGTCTCCTGGTCTCTAGTGTTGTCAAACCACATTGTAATAAGCAACTTTCGTAACTAAGGTCTCTCCATTCCGGAATCATTTTAGTTGCTCTTTGTTGTATTCTTTCTAGCTTGTCTATGTTTTTTTTACGATATAGCCTCCATGCTTGAATACAATATTCCAAATGTTGTCTAACTATTGCTTTGTACAGGGGTACAATTAGATGTTTCTCCTTATACGTGATAGTTCTCCTAATTAGCCCTAGAATTTGATTTCTTTTCGAAGCAGCAATCCCACATTGCTCTGAAACTTTCATGTCAGCACTAAATGTTACTCCTAAATCCTTTTCTTGTGTGGTTCTACCTAGTACAGCATCCCCCATTTTATATTCCTCGTCCATATTTCCATGTCCTATGTGTATACATTTACACTTCCCAAAATTTAATAACATTTGCCATTTTTCTGACCATTTAAAAAAAATTTCTAGATCATCCTGTAAACTTTGTTTATCTGTATCATTAGTAACCTTTCTGAATACTTTTGTGTCATCTGCAAATATGAGTACTTCGCTAGATATGTCATCCTCCAAATCATTTGTATATATTAAAAACAGTATAAGGCTTAATACTGATCCCTGTGGTACCCCACTCAAAACAGATTTCCAGTTTGAAATCTCACCATCTACTATTACTCTCTGTCTTCTGTGTGTAAGCCACTTTTCTGTCCAGTTGATTACATCATTACCTATGCCATGGGCTTTTAGTTTAAGTAACAATCTTTGATGTGGTACTTTATCGAAAGCTTTCTGAAAATCTAAGTAGATAACATCCACTGGTGAACCATCATCTACCCACTTTGTAATTTCTTCCAAAAAACAAGAGATTGGTTAGACATGACCTTGCTTTTAGGAATCCATGTTGAGATGTATTTATTAATTTATGTTTTACAAGGATTTCTACCATGTGGTCTCTAATGAATGTTTCGAGTAATTTATATACAACTGATGTTAAACTTTCTGGCTTTTTCCTCGATCCCTTCTTAAATAGTGGCGTAATGTTTGCTTCTTTCCATTCTGAAGGAACTATTTCTTCTTCTAGTGACAAGTTAAACAATTTTGCAAGTGGTGTACTAATTTGCTCAACAATTTCCTTGAGCAGTTTTGGTGGTATCCCATCAACTCCAGGTGATTTATTATCTTTCATCTTCTTAATTTTCTTTGCTATCATTTCAGGAGTTACAAATAACTGCCCTAAATGTTCTCATTTATTGCCCTCAAATTTAGTCAATGGAACTGGAAATGAGCTGATATCTTCTGTGGTAAAAACTGAGCTGAAATACTCATTCAAGACCTTTCCAGTGGTCCGACCTTATCTCAAACTTTCTGTTTACTCCTTACATAAGCATAGAAACTCTTGCTGTAATTGTTTATATTACCTGCCAATTTTTTTTCAAAGGTTCTTTTAGATTTTCTAATTTCAGTTGTAACTAGGTTAAGCGCCTCTTTGTAGTTTGTGTAGTCTTCTACATTTCCAGTGTGTTTATAGACCCTCCACAGCATCTGTTTGTGAGCAGTTGTTCTAATAGCCTCTTTTGACAGGTGTTTATTCCTGGACCTTTTCCCTTGTTTTCTGAATGGAACAAATTTCTCAATAATGCCCACATTCTCATATTTTAAACAAGTCCAGCATTCTGTTGCTGTCTTGTTCTTCAGCAAGTTATTCCAATCTATATTTGCTAGATATGTTCTCATCATTTTATATTTGCCTTTGTTGAAGTTCCTCCTCCATTGTTTTTTATATGTATTCCCTGTTTTTACTTTTATATTAAAATGGATTTGGTTATGGTCACTTGACCCCAAAGGTTCGTGACTTCGTGTACTTTAATATTGTCAACTAATTCATTTTGAGAAGACAAAATTAAATCTAACACATTCCCACCTCTGGTTGGTTCCAAGACATGTTGAGTAAGGAAACAATCCTGTGTTAGAAGTAGAAACTGATGTTCGTCACCTCCAGAACTCTCTAATGATTCCCACTGTATATGGATGGCCATGGTTAAAATCACCCATTATAACACATTCTCCCTTGCTCACCTCCCTTATCGCCTTTTGTAATTTTACATCTTCTTCTTGTCCTATGTTAGGACTACGATAAACTACTCCTATGGTTAATGTTGAGTTCCTGGTAACTATGTTACACCAAATTGCTTCCACACTATCTGCTACACTTTTCAGTGTTATTTCATATGCTTGGATAAATTCTTTAATATATCATATTACTCCACCTCCCCTTCTTTCTCGTCTATCCTTCCTAAACATTACAAAGCCTGTCAGTGCTAACTCAGCATCTACTATATCTTCATTTGCCCATGATTCCGTGATGCCTATTACATGAGGATCAATATCTGCTACCATAATGTCTAACTCACTTTTTATTTACTATGCTCCTGGCATTTAAGCATACACATTTAAGTTCATTGTCCAAAATTATTGGTGAACATTTCTTTGGATGTGTATTTGTAGTAGTACTCCTTTGAGTTTTCTCTGTCAGTCTTCCCATCGCATCTAGTTTAAATAATTTATGGTACCTGTGCCCTCGTCGACAACTCTGACAAACTCACACGCAAGAACTGCAGCGCCCTTCCCTGTCAGATGAAGTCCATCTCTCATGAAAAAGTCATCTCTTCCCACAAAGTTTAACCACATGTCTACGAAGCCTACTCCCTCCTCCATACATACCTTCTGTACCTGTGTGTTGATCGCCATCATCCTACAGTTCCTATATTCCTCACCCCTGCCTCCCATTATTGGTAATATCCCCGACAATACAATCTGTCCAACTCGTGCCTCTTTAAGTGTCTTGATCAACCTCCTGTACTTACCAACGATGGCTGACGTTCCCTCCTTCTCGGCATTGTTCATTCCCACATGCACGAGAACAGCACCTCCCGTGCCATCACCCATGACTTGTCCTGCCTTCTCTGCTATATCCTCTATTTTTGCCCCTGGTAGGCATACTGTTATGTCATCTCCTCTATTTACAATTTTATCCACTTTCCTAATGATGGAATCCCCCATAAATACCCGGGCTTTCTTCGCTTTCCCCTGTGATACTACATCAGCAAAGCTCCTTTCCTGTTGCACACTACTAATATGCCCCCTTTCTCTCCTATCATCTTTACTGTCTTACCACCTGGCAATCCCTCTCCACTCACCCGCTTACCTCTCTTTTGTTGCATTCTGATCCACAGTCTTCTCCTTTTCTCTGCTCTTGTTATCCTCGACCATCCTGCCACCTGACAATCCCTATTCACTCACTCGGTTATCTTCCTTTTGTTGCACATTCTTCCTTTTTCCATCTTTCTTCTTCTTACCAGCTTTCTCCCTCACATTGCCACTGCTCTCCTTGTTCTCACCACCTCTGTTCTCCTCGTTTTCACTACCTCTGCTCTCCTCGTTCTAACCGCCTCTGATCTCCTCGGTCTCACCACCTCTGCTCTCCTCGGTCTCACCACCTCTGCTCTCCTCGGTCTTACCAACTCTGCTGTCATCATTCTCACAACCTCTACTCTCTTCTGTCTCATCCTGCCCTGTCATCATCAAAATCATATGCCTTAGCTCAGTTACCTGCTCCTGCAGATATTTCACCGTCATATACCCCCTTCACATGAAATGAAAATCATCCGCCTGCACCTCCGCCCACGAATTTACACACCCGGACTTTGCAAAGTCTGTCCAGCTGTCACAGCTACAACATATAAAATTACGTTTCGCCTTTACTTGGCATTTGCACGGCGCCATGTTACAAATTCAGTTTATATTTGTTTATAATCCGTTTATAATACACACTTTATAGTATTTTACTTATGTCTTAATTAAATTTACAACTATTGCCTTGCAACTTACTTTCTATGTAACAGCTGACTATAACAAAACGTTATGTGATGAATAATGCTACATTGCCATGAACATGTAATGTTGTAAAACTAGGTTGAGAAGACTTGCTTGACCATAGAAAGTGTTTCCATAGCTGTTCATGATTTGTTTCTAACACAATCACAGTTAAGTGTCTTCTCAGTGGCACACAATCAAGGACACAAACTCGACACCATTCAGTGCTTTCATGCATCATGGTTGAATGGCCCCAATTGTAACCCCAGTTTGCTTGTAGTGATACTGACGACCTCTTCATGACCCCATATGGTGACGTGAACCATGTAAACTGTCTCTGAATTGACATCAACAGTGTCATGGCAGTCAGTTATCTAGAACAAACATGTTTGTGTGTTACTGACCTATATGGCTATTCTCCCCGGTCTGGATCTTGTTTACTATGTACTTGAATCATGACATTTTTGCAAATCATGCTGATTCGTAAGTTACTAAGTATTACTGGTTAAGGTTTACATAACATTTTCTAGTTGACTTATTACTAAAAATAACCCGACACCTTCACACGTTGACTTGTGTTCTTCAGTAATTATTATTGTAGTCATGCTTATATTGATATCAGTGGTCAGTAGTCAGTCTGAAAAAGGTCTCTTGCCAAATGAGGCTCCCGTGGCTTAAAACATTGACAAACATACCGAAATTATGCAGATATGCGAACTATTATGGATCTCCTAAAACAGCAAGTGTATCTATCTACTTAAGGTAGCTGGGGCGGCTTCTGTATCAGTTTTTTTCATAACATGCTAGGAAATGTTGAACTGAACGATGACGCCACAAATAATCACTCGGCACTAATGTCATATATTTCGCCAAACCATTCTTTAAAAAACGGTCCTTTTGGAAATCCCCCTGATTTCTTAGAACCGCTGATGATGTTTCCATAGTAACAAACCAAGTGCTACGATGTTTGAAACAGCTATATTCGTTCGCCATGAAATCGGAACATATCATCTGGTTACTGTGATTCCAGTACACATCAGTGGGGTATTATATCTACCTAACTAAATTGTCCTTAAACCAGCAGATATCAGCACTAAAAATGTATTGTGCCTTTGAACCTATAACGGAAACGGCCTGTGATCCCGACTGGGTGACCACGGTGGATATCGGGGCAATCAAAATTATCATAAACACGCCCTGCCAGTGTTTGTCAGATGGCTGGTGTAACCTGATATCGTAGACAACACGTGTTACAAATACAGATTCAAGGCCAATTGTGGCGGCAAATTAAGGGGACAGTACGTAAAACACCAGTGAAAATCATCTCGTTTCAAGCATGATATATGCGTATCTATGAACATTTCTGTTATCACTAACAATCAGTAAATGTTACCTAATTTTTTTTTATAAAAAGTACAACACATGTGGCACTGCAATTTGGCATATGAACACGTTTTACATGCAGGCTTTACACAGTTTGGAATTACGTTTGGTAAAGGGTTTGTGTCAAAAATATACTGCCACTTTAGTCATTCAACTTTTGCTTAATTCATTCATGGCGGTGAAGCCGACATAATTCGTTTATGTTAACCAAAATCTACCTTAAAGTTATCAGTGACACTCATATGTCATTCATTTGTTTTGGGGATTTTCTCACAACACTATAATTTTGTGGCAAGTTTTTCACATTTACAAAGATTTTTTAAAATCTTGTAACATAACCAAATAAATGAAAACAAAAAATTTATTAATATGGAATATTATGTAGTGTTTCTACTACAATCTGTGAAGAAATGGTTACTTTATCTTAAAATCTTCTACTGAAACTACTCACTTTAAGACAAGCATATAATAACCACCCCAGCTACCTTAAATATGATTGATGAAGTTTATTAAAATTGAACTAAAGTCTAAATAAAAGAAAGTATAACTGGTGTTCTATATCTGACATTTCAAACCCCCCCCCCCCCGTCTAGTGACTTGGTTTTATCTATATAAATCATAGTGCCTAATACTAGTTCTAGTAATCGTAATACCCAATGTGTTGTGGATATTCAAAGTAGATGAAACACTTAAGTAATGAACCTGTCCCATAGAGCACCTTACTCAGTTACTGAGTCCACTAGCACATATCAAATCATCCGAAAAACATCTCTGAAAAAGGTTATAGATGCGTATGTTTAAATACAAGGAGCATAGTAAATAAGAAAAACGAATTAAACATTATGGTAGAAGATATTGACCTTCACATAATTGGTATAACTGAATCATGGGCCAACATAGATATAACAGATGCTGAATTAGGACTGACAGGATATGTAATGTTTAGGAAAGATCGAATAGGAAGAAGGGGTGGGGGAGTTATTTTATATGTTAAAGAATCTATTCAGGCTTATGAAATAAAACTAGAAAGGGAAGCAGATTGCGATGAAGCTGTTTGGTGCAAAATTGTTTCAGGAAATTCAAAATTAACTATTGGATTAGTTTACCGAAGTCCAAACATAAACGAAGAGGATAACACAAAAATAAAAAACGCTATAAAGAAAGTTAGTAAAGGGGAATGTATCATAATGGGAGATTTTAACCATGGACACATACAATGGAATTCTCTAGAGAGCACAGGGATTGAGGATCAACAATTTCTATGTTTAATCCAGGATAGCTTTCTTACTCAGCACGTACTAGAACCAACCAGGGGAGAAAATGTATTAGATATAGTTTTGTCATCACAAAAAGAATTAGTGGACAATGTAAAAATATTTGAACCATTGGGTAATAGTGACCATAATCAAATACATTTTGACATCAATGTAAAATCAGAAAGTAAAAATAAGAAAACGTACAAGAGAAACTTCCACAAAGGTAGCTACAAAGATATGAGAAAATACTTAGCAAAGCTAGATTGGAATAACATGCTGATGAATAAGACCGCAATTGAATGTTGGAATATTCTAAAATATGAAATTAAGAGTATCATCGATAAATTTGTTCCCTTCCAAAAACAAGGAAAACGGTGTAGAAAGAAACACTTGTCAAAAGAGGCAATTAGAAAAATAATGCTAAAACAAACTATGTGGAGGGTTTATAGGCGTACCAGAAAGGAAGAAGACTATGCAAAATACAAAGAGGCACTTAATGCAGCTACAACTGAAATCAGACAATCTAAAAGAAGCTATGAGCAAAAACTGGCATGTAACATAAAAAATTACAGCAAGAGTTTTTATGCATATGTCAGGAGTAAACAAAACGTACAAGACAAGGTTGGACCTCTAGAAGACAGTGCTGGAAATATAATATCACAGGGGTTTTTAATGGCGGAAGACCTAAATGGTTACTTCAGTTCAGTGTTTACCAAAGAAGATATTAGTTCATTACCAGTTGCTGATGCTAAATTTCAGGGGGCTAAATCTGACTATTTAGGTCAGTTAGTTGTAACTCCAGAATTGGTAGCTAAGAAAATAAAGGCAATGAAGGATAACAAATCACTGGGAGTGAATGGGATTCCTCCAAAATTACTAATGGAAACAGTAGAACAAATCAGTATACCACTTGCAAGAGTATTCAACTTGTCAATAAAAGAGGGAGTTGTTCCGTTTGAATGGAAAGAAGCAACCATCATACCATTATTTAAGAAGGGTTCGAGAAATAAGTCAGAGAATTACAGACCAGTGAGTTTAACGTCAGTGATTTGTAAATTATTAGAAAGGTTAATTAAAGACCATATGGTGGACTTCCTCGTTAAGCATAAAATATTAAATTCATCTCAACATGGATTCCTTAAAGCGAGGTCATGCTTAACAAATATGTTATGTTTTTTGGAAGAAATCACTAAGTGGATAGACGTGGGATCGCCAGTAGATATTATCTACTTAGATTTTAAGAAAGCTTTTGACAAAGTGCCACATCAAAGATTACTACTTAAATTAAAAGCCCATGGTATCGGGGATAGCATAACTGACTGGATAGAACAATGGCTGACTGACAGAAGACAATGAGTTGTAGTAGATGGAGAAGTTTCAAATTGGAAATCAGTTTTGAGTGGGGTAGCTCAAGGATCAGTATTAGGACCTATATTATTCTTAATTTATATCAATGACTTAGACGACAGTATAACAAGTAACGTACTGAAATTTGCGGATGACACAAAACTGTTTAGAAAGGTTAATACTGATGGTGATAAACAACATTTACAAAACGATCTAGACATATTAGTAAAATGGTCTGAGAAATGGCAGATGCTGTTCAATTTTGGGAAATGTAAATGCCTACATACAGGACATGGGAACTTGAATGTAAACTATAAAATGGGAGATACTGTTCTGGGTACTACTGTAAAAGAAAAGGACTTAGGAGTTACAATAAGCGCTGATATGAAAGTTTCAAAGCAGTGTGGTATTGCAGCTTCAAAGGGTAATCAACTTCTTGGATTGATTAGAAGAAACATAACATACAAGGGAAAAAAGTTAATTATACCTCTTTATAAAGCAATAGTTAGACCTCATTTAGAATACTGTATACAAGCATGGAGACCATATCGTAAGAAGGATATAGATACGCTTGAACGCATACAAAGGAGAGCAACTAAAATGATTCCAGAACTTAGAGACCTTAGTTATGAAGAACGCCTGAAAGAATGTGGTTTAACAACTCTAGAGACAAGGAGGTTAAGAGGAGATCAGATTGAAGTTTTTAAGAAATTGAATGGGTATGAAAATATTGATAGAAATATGTTTTTCTCACTCAAGAAGGATAGCAGAACTAGAGGACATGAGGTAAAATTAGTAAAGGATCAATGTAGATTGGACATCAGGAAGCACTCGTTCTCACAGAGGACAATAAATGAATGGAACAGATTGTCTACAGATTGTGTAACTGCTAGCAGCGTGAATATGTTTAAAAACAAGGTTGACACATATCTCAGGAGGGCGGGTTATAAGTAGATGAACATTGTTGGACTCTCGATAAGCCAATGGCTTCCTTGTCCATTTGCCATCTGGGCCTTTGGCTTGGATGGCAAATCTTGTTAAATCTTGTTACTGTCCACGATTCTTGTTTGAAAAGACCAATACTACTAAGGCAGGGCTTGGGTCAATTCCATTTAATCAATTCCAATTCAATAAATTTTTTTCTATTCAAATTCCAGCTCAACAAATCTGTCAATTCAAATCCAATTCAGTTCATATTCCGAATTAATTCTATGGGAGTTTTTCCAAAGCAAACGCATGGGATAATAGTAATATGTAATTGTAATAGACATATTATTTCTGTAATAGCAATAGAGGAACTTTTAAAAACTTTTTAAAAGTAATAGTAATAGATCCTAAAGTAATAGATAATAGTATATTACTTTTCTGTTATAAATATCAGGTTTGTTTGCATGTTATTCCAACTGATTGTACACACAATGGCTGAGCCGTTATTCAAACAGCATGAAAAGACCAGTAGGCTGATCAATGCAACTAATAGTTGGGATGCTCCATTGGGGTGGCTATTACTTCACACATTCCTAGCACACACAAAGGTCTTGGTTTCAGATACCTGCAGGCATTGCCAGGCAAACAACAAATGTTATTTTAGAGCAGGAGCTGCAACCTGTATTGAATTCAAAGTAAGCTCATCACACCCCACCATAGTTTGGTTTGAGCAGAATATAGAACTGAGTTCTTTTTTCCAATTGCCACATGACATACCCTTTGTTTAAATTTTGACAAATGTTCTCACCTGTGATCTTAAAATGGTGTACAAATGTATGTTTAGCTGCTACAAAGACTGAGTTCATATACAGTTCTAGGGTTGGGTTGAGGGTCACATTGGAAATAAAACCAGACTGCACCAGCACAAGAAAATGAGGTTCAATTAATTTTCTTTCAAATTCATGAATAATTCCAATTAATTTTTGAATTTACCCCAGCCCTGAAACCAGTAGCATATCTCATGGGGAGGGGCAAGTATAGTCTTGAAACCTCCCCTAAATACAAGACAGAACCGGACTGTGGAGTGTGTCAACAGTTAGTGAGTGACCAGTAGACTTAATCCAGAGGCCACAGTGTGTACATATTACAATAGCAGCAGCGAGGTCAGACAGTTCATGTCACTGTGCCACAAAGGACAGCAGTGGCTGTTTACTCATTGACCTCTTGTCATATGGGGCATTCCATCTCAGATCAACCAAGGCATGTTACACTTATATTTTTGAATTAAAAAAAAGTTTTACAAATTAATCGACAGGTCAATACAACCACATGTGAAACCATAGTGCTGTAGCTCAAATAGTTTCTGAATTATGACCATTTCAAATTTGGCGGATTTTGTTGTTTTTGCCAATTTTCGGAAATCATGAAGATTTTGTGTTCTAATTAAAGTTCTTCCATCCTCAATGCAATTTTTTGCTCGTCTCATTTAAATTCATTTTGCAAAAATTCAAACCTACCTAGTATCCACTACAACATGCTAGCTCATTTGTGCAAGTTTTGTATAATTATAGTTTTTGTGAAATCATCAGACGCACTATTAAATTATTTAATTCTGCATGCAGAATTTATTGAAGTGAAAATGGAAATGCTGAAACTCAGAGTTATTGCACAAATAGTTTTTGAGTTATTGATATTTTAAGTGCAACAAGATATCTTTATGATATCCGAAAATTGGCAAAAAGTACAGAATCTGCTAAATTTAAAATGTTCACAACTTAGAAACCATTCGTGCTACAGCTCTATGGTTGACCTGTGGATTAATTGGTAAAATTTTGGTCGAACTCAAAAAATAAGAGTGCAGCAAAACTTCTTATTTTGGTTGATTTGAGGCAAAATACCCCATATACAGTCGTGCCTCGTTATTGTGTGCCCCGTTATTACACAGATTCGGATATTAGGTGGTTGGTCGTGGGCCCCGATTTTTGGCCGCCGGGGGAAATGCCAAATGGACCTGCTTAAACATACTTAGAATTGCTTTGACAGTTCTCAAGAAACATTACGTGAACAGTGTCAACGAATGAGTGTCCACGTGTTGTTTGCCGACATCAATCGCTATCGCTGGCTTCGCATCGGCAGTTTGTAAATTGCAAGAATCAGATAAACGGTGTTAAATGCAATTTAGCATGCAATGCCAATATAGCAAAGGGGTGAAATGGCATGCTTCCATCGAATCATAAATCTAATTGTTTTTGTGACACGAAACTAACATGCCAAATGCCTAACCCAAAGCGCTACCATTGCGTGAAAATACAAATTCATCATCCGCATATGAAATGATGAATCGATGTTAAGGGGTGCATCGTGAATTTGTGCTTCGGTTAAGATCGATTGAAAGATGAAGTGAAACAATTATTAATTCTACCTATTGTCATTTTCTATGTTTAATCAGCTTACATACTATGTGTGTCAAATCATATACGTTTTCGGCTGCTCAGATCCAGGTTATTATTTTCGATTCGTAGGCCTATTGGTCCAACACATCATCATTGTAACAGATCTATTCCATAACAGTATACATACATGTATTTTATTCAGTTCAAAATTCAACAGGGTGTGACATTTTAAAATTATATGCGTTGATGCTAGTAGACTCATTTAATAAGCTCTATAAACTGCA
Source organism: Lamellibrachia satsuma (assembly GCA_033239005.1). Taxonomy (NCBI): domain Eukaryota; kingdom Metazoa; phylum Annelida; class Polychaeta; order Sabellida; family Siboglinidae; genus Lamellibrachia; species Lamellibrachia satsuma. The sequence continues at coordinate 3,885,173 of BSQZ01000055.1, forward strand.
TATTGGCGTAAAAGACAGTGCTGCAAGCACACAGTGGCTTCCACAGCGTTCTTGGACTTGGTGCAGTGGGTGGGGATCGCTGTTGTTTAGTAGCTCCCTGGTGGCAAATGTAGGAACATCTAACATGCCTCTTATACAGCGTGGTCCGAAATCGTAGACCCTGACCACCACGTTATAACGAGGCTCGACTGTACTACTGTAACTCATTTCATAAAAATCTTTAGTTTCAGAATTTATAATAATGGTTGTTTCCCTGCCCACCCTTGACTTGAATGCAGGATCTCGTCATGGTATCTTTGTGGTATGGGAACTGTTATTTGAGTGTTCATCACTTTTGGTTACAGTGAACGAAGGACTGACGATCACCAGACATCGCCCTCAGTACAATGGAATACTGGATGCTGTGCGCAGGATCCGGGCTCAGGAAGGCATCCAGGGATTATACAAGGGACTTGTCCCCAATGTCTGGGGTGCCGGGATGGCATGGGGATTTTACTTTCTCTTGTGAGTACATATTAATTCTTATGAAAATGGGAAAGGCAAAAAATAAGCTACATGCTTTAATAAGTGTACATACTCTAATAAATGTACATGCACTAATAAGTGTACATGCACTAATAAGGGTACATGCTCTAATAAGTGTACATGCTCTAATAAGGGTACATGCACTAATAAGGGTACATGCTCTAATAAGGGTACATGCACTAATAAGTGTACATGCTCTAATAAGGGTACATGCTCTAATAAGACTACATGCTCTAATAAGGGTACATGCACTAATAAGGGTACATGCTCTAATAAGGGTACATGCACTAATAAGTGTACATGCTCTAATAAGGGTACATGCACTAATAAGTGTACATGCTGTAATAAGTGTACATGCTCTGATAAGAGTCCATGCTCTAATAAGCGTACATGCTCTAATAAGCGTACACTCCTTTTTTTGGGGAATCAATAGTGTATGATTGTGTGTCCCGACGCTCAATTCCGTGGCAATGCTGTAGAAGTAAAAGATCCCACACAGGGGGTAAATGTGTAACCTACTGTAGACTACATCTCTCATGAGCCACTGTAGAAGCATCCACGACTCAGCTCAATCAATTCTGCTAACTACCTCACAAAAAGATACAATTGGATGTGGTCCTTATTGTATGATGTTATCACCTGTGGTCATAACATCATACCATAAGGAATGTATTCACTAAAATAATAACTGGATAGTTATACTAACCTTGCATACGCAAACCAAAAGGTGCACGAAATCAGACAACTGGAGTATAATTTCCGCCATCGATGTCAGAGTTCAACGACGACAAATGAACTGTCACTCCCATTATCCTTTTTGACCATCCGTGAATGTATAAATAACAACATTCATAAGTAGTTTTGGACATGTGGTAACCACAAAGGTCCTTAGCCAGAAATAAAATTTTGCCAGTCTTGAACATTCTAAAACATCTTACAAGCATGAACAGCTCCTGTGGGTGCCGTTCACATCTATGACAGCCATTATTGACCCAATAATGTTTTCGATGGCAAGCCAATGCTGGTTGATAGAATGACAGCCATTTTTGGCCCATCTGGTTTTTGCACTGGTAAGCCAGTGCAAGTTGAGCAAATGTCAAATGACAGCCATTATTGGCTGAATTAGGTTTTTTCAATGGCAGGCCAAGTCCAGTTTAACCATTATTGGCCCAATCGAGTCTTACTAGCTGTGCAGCGAGGTGGGTGTTCTCATCTGCACAGTAATACTAATAGAAGAAGAGCCAACACATGAAGGTTCATGAAAAAGTAACTTGAAACTGTATGTTAAATACATAAACATGCAAGTAATATTTGAAACATCTTAAGACTTTAAGTACATGCATGCAAATACGTCTAATATGAACAAATATGATTACAATCACACTCAAAATAAAATGCTTGATACTAAAAGTAAAGTAATACAACAAATAAAAATAGAAGATACAATTGGTTTTAAAAGTAATACATTAAAACATTACTTCTTTGATAAAACAGCAATCATCCAGATTCAGTATTACCTATTGGACAAAAAACAATATGAATTTACTAGACTGAGCACAGCCTAACTGTTGGTGGTTTACCTGCCGTTTGAATTGAGGAACCGGAAAACTGCTGCCGATAGTAAGGCATAAACACAGGTTATGTATGATAATTGGAGCCTGAATCAGATTCAATTTTGAAGTCTACCGTGATCGTGCTTGGCCACTGCGGAGTGCCAGCGGTGGGCGACAAGTATCATCTCGGTTACTAGCGGCAGGCACATCAACATTATGGATCTCCACCAACGTAACAAAGGATGCTGACTCAGACTGTTCAGGGACAATGGCAGGAACGCTGTTTTTATTCACATTTACAAAAAAGGCATCGATTGTCATGAACTTTGACGTTGACATATCACATCTTTTCACTCACTTGGCAGGTCGCAGGTGCCATTTTGAACTCGCCCCACAATATCTGGGTCACGGGATTGTTTCTTCAAATGAGAGCACCAATGGATAGGCACTGAGAAAGGCCATAGGTACGCATTTCCCAACCAATGATGTACACGATTACAATAAATAGAGATCAGCTGCAGTGTATCATTATTTTCCAACGATGTCATGGTTAAAAATATATTGTCTTATAGAACGGCTGTATTTGCTATTCTGCCACCGACAACATTTGTCGAGTCACAACCTTGATTTACCTTGATCCTCCTCTTCTACACAGTTGCTGCAGTCGAGGAGATGACGAGGAAGGGAGTCAGGCACAAACTCGCATAATCCTCCGCCCTATTCTTTAAACATTTGTCAATGTGACCCTTAAATGTGTTAATATCCTTACATAACCGCTGCCTCTGGAAGTTGGTTCCAGTCATTTACCATTCTTTGAGTAAATGATCTATAATTTCTAGGTTGGGATTTACTAGCTTTCTTCTTATATAATGGGGTCACGTTGGCACACTTCCACCACGTGCGGTAAGAGTCACTAAGACAGTTCAAACAATTTTATTATGAAAAATCTCATCTTGTAAAAAGAAAAACCTGTCTTTTATTTTTATTTTACCCTTCGTCGTAAGACCTTTGCCCATCTTCAAGACGGGCTGAAGGGTCTCTGGCTAAAGGCCTGGTAACCACGAATGGTTGACCAAAATGTTCCTGTGTCTAATTCGAAGCGTTATGCTTACTCGACTAGTATGCTCTCATGGCGAGACAACCATTGTGCCATCTAGAAAGTCTGCTGTATGGAGTGTAGTAAGGGACCACTTAGTATTTATTCAATTGCAACAAGCATCTTGGTGTAGCTGAGCAGATTTTTTTATGGATATTACTTTTAACCAACCAATATATTATCAATACTGATAAATACAATAAAACAACTTCTGTTGTGCTAAAATCTTCAGGAAACTCAAGCTGAACAGTGCACCAAAACAAGAGGGTTAGACAGTTCTATAAGTTCCTGTTGTAAACAGTGAGATCGGTATGCTGAGGAGCTATGGACTATTAGTGAGTTTAAACAGGTGGGTTTTTAGTTGATGGCGAAATGTTACAATATTTCCTGCCGACTTAACGTTATTGGGAAGGTATTGACATGTCATTGCTTTGGACGGTTCTCTCATGGATTACATTGCTGGCTTAGGACCAATGACAATAAAAATCAATGTGGTTTCTTCAGTCATCGGTTCGTCGTGGTCAATTGGCATTAGCCATCTGCGCGCACAGGGTCACATGTCATCCGAGCGAGTCGTTGACATCGTCTTGATCTACAAACTTAGGTTGCTATGTTATCCAATAATGTTACGAGAATGTACAATTTAGGCCTACATACTGGCACTTAGCTTTCTTTGATTGGCTGTGGATTGGTTGTCGCTGGTCGTACGGGTAATGACAGGTATTTCCTCAAATTGCTCTGATGTTGGGTTGCTTCCCAGAATCAGGACCAACCAGCACAGCTACTGCCACCCCTGGGGACTATACTACTAGGGGTAGAGTAGTATTACTGCCACCCCTGGGGACTATACTACTAGGGTTAGAGTAGTACTACTGCCACCCCTGGGGACTACACTACTAGGGGTAGAGTAGTACTATTGCCAATCTTGGCTTGTGAAGATGTGGTGGCATGTGTGAACTGAGTACGTGTGAATTGAGTACATATGTTGTCATCACTGAGTTAGTGGCAACTGTTCTTCTTTCATATATTTCTACTTCCACTATACATTGTCTTGGAGCCATGTCACTGCTGCTTCATTGACTGCCAGGATGTCGTCATTGCATACAGGCGGGCATGTTGGGCAGTGGTAACTGGGAGTACATGTTATTGCAGTTACAACTCGACCAAGACACGTATGCAGGAGACAGCCCAGTCAGACACCCTTGGTCCTGGTCATCACATGATCGCCGCTGCTGCTGCAGGTCAGTCACATGATTAGTCACATGATGAGACTCCATACAAGTGTAGCCACGTGGGGTCACACCACAGTTACATTTCCACAAGTGTTTCACACAAAAATAGTTCCTAAAAAATGCAAATGAGCCAATATCAGTGATTGCAGAGAGATGTTGCAGTATAAAGCAGATTTGAAGATGCATAGGTATTTTGGTGGCGACATTCCAGAAACACCTATAGGCATATTAATATTTTGTTAAAAATAATTTTTTTTAGGACAAACACGTTTACAACAGATTAAAAGAGCTGCAGGTACATGATTTTGACATAACTTGTTGAGCACATTGGTCACATAGAGCCAGTCAATGTCATGTATGTTTCAAATTTTTTGATGGTCACATTTTCTTACAATTGTGCAAATTGTTAACATGGCCACCAATGGGGAACCCAACTGTGGTCTGTGACAAAATGTTAACATGGCCACCAATGGGGAAACCAACTGTGGTCTGTGACAAAATGTTAACATGGCCACCAATGGGGAAACCAACTGTGGTCTGTGACAAAATGTTAACATGGCCACCAATGGGGAAACCAACTGTGGTCTGTGACAAAATGTTAACATGGCCACCAATGGGGAAACCAACTGTGGTCTGTGACAAAATGTTAACATGGCCACCAATGGGGAAACCAACTGTGCAGCCACAAGTACCTGACAGGCAGGAACCTGTTTGTTCTGGTCAGTTGCAGTGACCAACTCTGCACTGCAGTTTTCTTGGACTTTGTGCCAAGAACCAACAGTGACACAGATAATACGCACAATTCTACTTCTGGCTGCAGTTCAGTCTGGAGTTCAGCCTAGGGGTTCTTGAAGACGCAAAGTCTGATTGTTTTCATTATATAATTTGTTTAATAGTGACCCTGCCATTCAGCATTCAACATAAACATTGTATTTAAGTCGAAACTTTCTAATTAAACAAATAAAGGTCAAATTATATCATACAATTGCAGTTCATTATAACGCATATTAGAATAGACATAGTTTATACTATACTCCGAGTGGCCGGCATTGCATGGCAGAAAAGGCAGCCACTGCAAGAACTTATGATTCCTGGCACTGCACAGTCAAATGCCGGTTTCATGAAGCGTTCGTACCACACAACAGAACCTATGTGGACGTTTAGTGTAGATTATATAACTTGGAACAATCATAGAAAACAAGCATAGCATTGCTAACAATTGTAAGTAACTATGACCTGTTGTTCTGAGTGATGTAATATAGGGGAAGGCAGTGTTAGTTATGTAATATAGGGGAAGGCAGTGTTAGTTATGTAATATAGGGGAAGGCAGTGTTAGTTATGTAATATGGGGGAAGGTAGTGTTAGTTATGTAATATGGGGGAAGGTAGTGTTAGTTATGTAATATAAGGAAAGGCAGGGTTAGTTATGTAATATAGGGGAAGGCAGTGTTAGTTATGTAATATAGGGAAAGGCAGGGTTAGTTATGTAATATAGGGGAAGGCAGTGTTAGTTATGTAATATGGGGGAAGGTAGTGTTAGTTATGTAATATGGGGGAAGGTAGTGTTAGTTATGTAATATGGGGGAAGGTAGTGTTAGTTATGTAATATGGGGGAAGGTAGTGTTAGTTATGTAATATAGGGGAAGGCAGTGTTAGTTATGTAATATAGGGGAAGGCAGTGTTAGTTATGTAATATGGGGGAAGGCAGTGTTAGTTATGTAATATGGGGGAAGGTAGTGTTAGTTATGTAATATGGGGGAAGGTAGTGTTAGTTATGTAATATAAGGAAAGGCAGGGTTAGTTATGTAATATAGGGGAAGGCAGTGTTAGTTATGTAATATAGGGAAAGGCAGGGTTAGTTATGTAATATAGGGGAAGGCAGTGTTAGTTATGTAATATAGGGAAAGGCAGTGTTAGTTATGTAATATAAGGAAAGGCAGGGTTAGTTATGTAATATAGGGGAAGGCAGTGTTAGTTATGTAATATAGGGAAAGGCAGGGTTAGTTATGTAATATAGGGGAAGGCAGTGTTAGTTATGTAATATGGGGGAAGGTAGTGTTAGTTATGTAATATAGGGGAAGGCAGTGTTAGTTATGTAATATAGAGGAAGGCAGTGTTAGTTATGTAATATAGGGGAAGGCAGCGTTAGTTATGTAATATAGGGGAAGGCAGCGTTAGTTATGTAATATAGGGGAAGGCAGCATTAGTTATGTAATATAGGGGAAGGCAGTGTTAGTTATGTAATATATGGGAAGGCAGTGTTAGTTATGTAATATAGGGGAAGGCAGCGTAAGTTATGTAATATAGGGGAAGGCAGCGTTAGTTATGTAATATGGGGGAAGGCAGTGTTAGTTATGTAATATAGGGGAAGGTAGTGCTAGTTATGTAATATAGGGGAAGGTAGTGCTAGTTATGTAATATAGGGGAAGGCAGTGTTAGTTATGTAATATAGGGGAAGGCAGTGTTAGTTATGTAATATAGGGGAAGGCAGCGTTAGTTATGTAATATAGGGGAAGGCAGTGTTAGTTATGTAATATAGGGGAAGGCAGTGTTAGTTATGTAATATAGGGGAAGGCAGCGTAAGTTATGTAATATAGGGGAAGGCAGCGTTAGTTATGTAATATAGGGGAAGGCAGCGTTAGTTATGTAATATAGGGGAAGGCAGCGTTAGTTATGTAATATAGGGGAAGGCAGTGTTAGTTATGTAATATAGGGGAAGGCAGTGTTAGTTATGTAATATAGGGGAAGGCAGTGTTAGTTATGTAATATAGAGGAAGGCAGTGTTAGTTATGTAATATAGGGGAAGGCAGTGTTAGTTATGTAATATAGGGAAGGCATTGTTAGTTATGTAATATAGGGGAAGGCAGTGTTAGTTATGTAATATAGGGGAAGGCAGTGTTAGTTATGTAATATAGGGGAAAGCAGTGTTAGTTATGTAATATAGGGAAGGCATTGTTAGTTATATAATATAGGGGAAGGCAGCGTTAGTTATGTGATATAGGGGAAGGCAGTGTTAGTTATGTAATATAGGGGAAGGCAGTGTTAGTTATGTAATATAGGGGAAGGCAGTGTTAGTTATGTAATATAGGGGAAGGCAGTGTTAGTTATGTAATATAGGGAAGGCAGTGTTAGTTATGTAATATAGGGAAGGCATTGTTAGTTATGTAATATAGGGGAAGGCAGTGTTAGTTATGTAATATAGGGGAAGGCAGTGTTAGTTATGTAATATAGGGAAGGCATTGTTAGTTATGTAATATAGGGGAAGGCAGTGTTAGTTAAGCCATTTTTCATTCTTTTTGATATGTAGGGTGCAATCGTATTCACAAGTGAAACATGTTTTTACTCACATAAACTATGATTATTAGTATATCATTTTAAACCAAGACAATATATCTAGTATGCGTAGCTAATTATATATAGCTGATTCAAATAGAGTTGGTAAGCTGGCTCAGCTAACACTTGGTGTGGGGAAAGTTGAGCCACAGTGTAGCGTAAGTTGGGTAAATGCTTTATTTGTATAATTTGTGTAGGCATAAAAGTTCTTAACAACTCGGCAAGCACATCTACCCAAAGGATACAACATGCTTAATTAATAAGTCAGCACACTTAATTAATATAGACTTTTAGGCCAATCGCAACTAGTGTAACTAACTGCTAATATGTTGCCTTGTAGCTATTCGATGTCCCAATTTGCTCTGAAAAATGAACACTGATGTATTTTGGGGTAAAGAACACTCGGCTTCATTCTCTAACTGATGCTCAGCTAACCCTCCCTTGGGCCTTGGGTGGCTCAACTAATCTTCCCTTGGGCCTTGGGTGGCTCAACTAGCCAACTTCTCGACAATTAAGCTTATTTTAATTAACTTCTCATTAATGCTTGAAATGATGCAAATAATCTTCTTCCATGTATATAGTTAAACCATTTGTAAGTGCACAGACAATTAAGTCTGTGCTTTGATAGTTTACTCACCAGCAGACATTAATAAAAATCACCAAAAGTTTAGTAAAAAACTTCAGAAAACATACTTTTAACTCACATTTCCTGGGAAACTTGGGTGGCTCTACTAACCCAGTGGCTCAACTAACATTACCATCCCCTGCGTCAAATGTCCACATACATAATATCCCCCCTGGGAATTTTTTATATTTTTTAATGTATGAACCATCCAAATGGGCCCCGGGCACGCCTGCACAATGTCAGTCCCATACATGGGCCCAGGGCATGCCTGCACAATGTCAGCCCCATACATGGGCCCCGGGCATGCCTGCACAATGTCAGCCCCATACATGGGCCCCGGGCATGCCTGCACAATGTCAGCCCCATACATGGACCCAGGGCATGCCTGCACAATGTCAGCCCCATACATGGGCCCCGGGCATGCCTGCACAATGTCAGCCCCATACATGGACCCAGGGCATGCCTGCACAATGTCAGCCCCATACATGGGCCCCGGGCATGCTTGCACAAGGTCAGCCCCATACATGGGCCCCGGGTATGCCTGCACAAGGTCAGCCCCATACATGGACCAAGGGCACGCCTGCACAAGGTCAGCCCCATACATGGACCAAGGGCATGCCTGCACAATGTCAGCCCCATACATGGGCCCCGGGCATGCCTGCACAAGGTCAGCCCCATACATGGGCCCCGGACATGCCTGCACAATGTCAGCTCCATACATGGGCCCCGGGCATGCCTGCTCAATGTCAGCCCCATACATGGGCCCCGAGCATGCCTGCACAAGGTCAGCCCCATACATGGGTCCCGGACATGCCTGCACAATGTCAGCTCCATACATGGGCCCCAGGCACGCCTGCACAATGTCAGCCACATACATGCGATACTGACGGAGATATGAGGGAACAGACACACAGACATATATTCACAAACTACTTTATATTATAGATATAACATTATTTTATAATACCAAATGATCAGACATTGTATCTTTTGTGTACACCAGCGTTAACAGATTTTAAATGTTTATAATAAATTTTGCATGTACTAACATTTAATGGTTCCTCCAGCAGGCTGTGTGTGACACTCTGACCTCACACCCTAAACGGCTACCTTCTCTGTTGTGTTTCCAGGAGTGGCAACACTTATCATCACAAACCCTGTGTGGGTGGCCAAGACACGCCTGTGTCTGCAGTACGACCAGGGGTTCTTGCCCCTCAAGCACAACCCCACGGTGGTACAGTACGATGGCACCCTTGATTGCATTTACAAGATTCACAAGTACGAGGGTGTACGTGGTCTCTACAAGGTAAAACAGTTTCTGAATATCAAATGCATTTAATGACGCTAGTTATTATAAAAACCATTGTTAAAAGTACGTAAGAATCAGTGTTTGATTCAAAATAACATTATTTGTTCTTGAGGGAGGAATTAAACTTCATTTATTTTTAATTTATGTAAATGTATGTAAATATATATTAATACATATGTAAATATATTTTCATTTAACCTTTTTTCATTCATTCTTGTTTGCACCATTATTTGTTTAATTTACTCAAATAGTTTAAATTTATTTTCAAAATACTTTGCAAGTAAATAAAGACTAGGTTTTAAAACATTATTATGAATAAACTGTGTTCATTGTGTCTAGAAAGACAAAACAAATCCTTGTCCACAATCTTGATACATCAAAATTATGTACAAGAGCTATATTTGCTCATTTGTAAAATATTCTCTGGCTGGCTAAAAATATTTGCAGGAATGTAATCAATTCTAGGCAGTGACACTGAGTTTTAGCTGTGTTTCCATGAAATGCTTATATTCTGCATATCCTAAGACTCGTTGTAGGTGGATCCAAGCACAGAGACCACCACAACGTCTGTGTACTTACAGACATGTGGCTTGTTGTAGGGATTCACTCCGGGTCTATTTGGTGTATCCCATGGTGCACTGCAGTTCATGGCGTACGAGGAACTGAAGAAAATGTACAATGGCTTTAGGGAACGTCCGCTCAATGCAAAGTTTGTGAGTATAGCTGCCATGACTTGTGTGATGGCGGTTGGATACACATTGAACTCAGAGAATCAATGACTGGTATATTCCATCACTAATTTAGAGTTCTGACTTGTGCTCATTTGTTCTCGTGGTGATACTCATAACTGAATCAGTAATTTCATCTTCTCCGATACAGACTTGTGAAGTGATGATTATACACCGTCAAGTTCACACAGTTCCAATGACCACCATGTTTTACTGAGCACACTGATGTAATAAAACTAAAACAATCACATTAAAACATAATAATAAAATTTCAACTAAAAAAACTCAAAACATATACATAATTTTATTCATTCTGTGTAGTTCATTTCTCTTCGCCCAAAAAACATGTATTTCCATTGATATTGAAAGGATTAAGCATCCAAAGAAAATGTGATAAAGTTACCAAGGATCATCATATGAGAATAATGCTCTTCTCATTTGAGAATTATAGACATCTGTGAAAATGCACTGTGCCTGACTTTGTATCCTCATTGGTGGTCTAATATTGTTCATTGAGATGTTTTTGTTGGCAGAGCACATTAGAGTATCTGTCGTTCGCGGCGCTCTCGAAAATATTTGCTGCGGGTCTGACATACCCGTACCAGGTGGTGAGGTCTCGGCTGCAGGATCAACATCACAGCTACACTGGGCTCACTGACGTCCTCAAACAGACCTGGAGGTGGGTAGAGGCGTAGCTCTCAGGCCATCTCTCTTACCTTACCTTACCTTTCTTCTTCCGGCCTGGAGGCCTATAAGACTGCACAAGTTTCCATAACAATAGTTTCAGTTGGCCCTCTGCAGTAGATATATATATATATTTTTTTTTCCCTAACCAGTCCATCTACCAGTTGCACCCAATCTGCTCACATCTACCATACACAGGCAAGGTTGCCAGCTAGGTTTTCAGCAAAGTTGGGCAACACCAACATGGCTTCATCAGAACTATGCTTCACTAGAACCTAACCTAAAATACACTGCTGCTTACAACCTAAACCACACTACACTTCTGCTCACAATCTAAACCACACTACACTTCTGCTCACAACTTAAACCATGCTACACTTCTGCTCACAATCTAAACCACACTACACTGGTGCTCACAACCTAAACCACGCTACACTGATGCTCACAACCTAAACTACACTACACTTCTGCTCACAACCTAAACCACACTTCTGCTCACAGCCTAAACCACACTTCTGCTCACAACATAAACAACACTTCTGCTCACAGCCTAAACCACACTTCTGCTCACAACATAAACAACACTTCTGCTCACAACCTACACCACACTTCTGCTAACAACCTACACCACACTTCTGCTCACAGCCTAAATCACACTTCTGCTCACAACATAAACAACACTTCTGCTCACAACATAAACAACACTTCTGCTCACAACATAAACAACACTTCTGCTCACAGCCTAAACCACACTTCTGCTCACAACATAAACGACACTTCTGCTCACAACCTAAACCACACTTCTGCTCACAACCTAAACCACACTTCTGCTCACAACATAAACAACACTTCTGCTCACAACCTACACCACACTTCTGCTAACCACCTAAACAACACTTCTGCTCACAGCCTAAACCACACTTCTGCTCACAACATAAACAACACTTCTGCTAACCACCTAAACAACACTTCTGCTCACAACATAAACGACACTTCTGCTAACAACCTAAACAACACTTCTGTTTAGAAACGACATGAAGATTTCAAATAATGTTTGTGTATAAAATCTAAATAGTACTTGTTTCTTGAAACCAAACTACATATCTTTATTGTAGACCCTAAATAGTACCCTCTTCTTGCACCAAGGTTACATTGATTAAACAGTATTTATCAGATACAGACCCATTCTTTCTTTAGACAAACCTCTGTTTTGTAAAAAATAAACTCAATGCTGCTTCCTCGTTAGCATTTCAAGTGTTTGCACTTGGCCTTCGCACAGTTTACCTTTGGTTCATTAATATCTGACCTAGTATTTCTGCTTACTAGACTGTTGTTGACATAAACATTTCACTTGTCTGGTATTATGACTGTTCACTGCTTGGTTTGTGTATGTGCTTGAATAGTTCTAACACAACTCTCACCGTCTGCATGTTTGACCTTATGTAACAGATGAGAATGTACCAGTGGCACACACCCCTGCGTTGAAATGTACAAGTGACACACACCCCAGTGTTGAAATGTACCAGTGACACACACCCCAGTGTTGAAATGTTACAGGGATTGTACAATGATTTTCATTGGTCAACTGAATGACATTATGGGACATTGTAACACTTAATTAATTAATATTTATATCAACTTAAAAATAACATCCGTACCAACTGTATTACTGTTGTGATCTTTTATGTCCTATATTTTATAAAATACATGATTTGGCAATGCATTTAAAATATGCTAGTTTTACAATAAATATAGAGACTGTTCACATTTGAAGAAAAATTCGGAGAATGGGGCCATTTTAATTATACAAAACGCCACCTAGCTGCATATCAGTTAACAAGATTGACTTCTTTTGTTTCCCTAGTGGCAGTGGTGCTACTGAAATAATTAAGCAGGTCCATCTTATTAAATTGATAATTACTAGTATTTTAAAGTGAATTGTTTGCATTTTAAACACTTTCAATAAAATTTCACCTAAGGTGCTATTGGAAGACTGCGAGAGTTGGCTTGGTGATAGTCACAGTAGCTGCCAGACTATCAGCATTAGAGGAAAGTGGTTGGGCAGACTGAAGTTCTATGTTCAGAAGTTGGTGGTACTAGCATAGCAGCCAACGTATGAAGTTTCTAAGTTCAACTGGCACCATATTTTTTGTTTCCTACTTTTCTTGAGCTGTGACATCCTTTGCATGCTGACATTTTTTTTACGCCTTCACTGCATAATGAAGCTTGCTGAGTAATTCATAGCTGTGTTGTATTTTTGGGTCTTATAAAATTCAACAAAGCAGGAATTGCTACTCAGCGAAAATTACCACTTCTGAATAGAACTTCGTTGTTTGCCTAACCAACTTTTCTGTGTAGGTTTGAGGGTATGCGTGGCTTCTACAAGGGTCTGGGGCCATACCTCCTCCACGTTACTCCAAACGTGTGTATCGTCTTCCTCATCTATGAGCGAATTGTTGCTTACTACGAGACACCAGATGTCAGCACATCACAGCCCTCTCACACGTTGACGAAGTCGAGCAAGTGGAAACGAGAAGCTGTCGATGACAGTTGATGATTGTGACTGTGGAGACTTTGGGGGCCAATGCTACTAGGAAATGTGCTGTTTTATTGGGAGCATTGTATATAAGGGATTGTTCCTAGCTATGGTAGTCACCTCTCACGTCAGGTGCAAAAGATGGCTGCCGCTTGAAGCGTTCACAGTCAGGGCAAATAGAGCCAGCTGCACAGACAATTGCCTGACCAGTCTTGATCAGTCCTGACCAATCTTGATCAGTCTTGGCATGTGGCAAATACTATCAAGAACATAATTAATGTATTTCATAACTGCAATGCAAATAGTATTGGTAGCTTATGAAAAAAGAGAATTACGATGAACATAACTTTCTGAGAATGTGACCTCAGATTCAGTTGAATCTCATCACTCATTGGTGAAGTTAGAAAAACAGGTGTGGCAATGGCCTCATCAGTTAAGAACACAAGAGAACTTAGCCTGTTGGAATAGGCCAAATGTCTGACTACACCCAATAGATGAGAGTTGCTTCCAGTACGATGATCACCATTACTAACATGAAGTACAAGTTGCCTTGATAATGGCGCTGTTCCTGCAATATAAAACATTAGGCAACATGAGTGTGTGTGTGTGTTTGCGTACGTTCGTGCGTGCGTGTGTGTGAACCTTGGTGTCTCTGAGGAGGGGCACTACTGCTAATGTTGCTTTCTATTGTTATAAATATTCAATGTTTGACGACCATAAGCTAGTGCTGTGAGATATTGACGTGTCAGTTCGTGCTCCTTGTCATGTATGGTGCTGACCAAACTTGTTAACAAATGCATGTCAATGCATTTGAATGGAAGTTTTTTTGCAAATACCTTTTTTTAGGATCACATGCAAATGTTTTGATTATGCATTTGTAAATGTATAAAAATGGGTAAATAATGATTTTATTAATAATGAATGATAATCAAACAACTATGCATAGCACACAATATGAGGCTTATGAAACAGTAATATAAAACTATATCAGGTGTAGAATTTAACAACAGTAATTATACCAACAATTATGTCTGCATTTGAATATTTAAATTAATTTGATTGGGCATTTAAAAAAAATTGTGAGTTGCATTCAAATGCAAATGCACTGACAATTTCATCTCTGCATTTGAATGTGCATTAAAATGCTCAATATTTAAAAGTGTATTCAAATGCATTTGCATTTGTTGACAAGTCTGGTGCTCACACCTGTAGTGGACATCTTTCTGTGATCTATGAATGTTTGTTATATACACATGTTAACATGTGTTGGCATACATGCATTCCTGCATGTACGTGTGGGTCACTGTTGTGTCAATACAGTAGGTTACTGTGGCTACCGGTGCTCAATGTTCTTATAGAACATCATTTATTGCTGCCATATAGATGTGTATATATTAGCACTTGTCATAGAGATTGCCTTTTGGTGGCATGTGAGTGTAACGAACTGTACTGTGTTGTGTCATGGAGGTGGTGTGTGAGTGTAACAAACTGTACTGTGTCGTGTCATGGAGGTGGTGTGTGAGTGTAACAAACTGTACTGTGTCGTGTCATGGAGGTGGTGTGTGAGTGTAACAAACTGTACTGTGTCGTGTCATGGAGGTGGTGTGTGTGTGTGTGTAACAAACTGTACTGTGTCGTGTCATGGAGGTGGTGTGTGAGTGTAACAAACTGTACTGTGTCATGTTATGGAGGTGGTGTGTGTGTGTGAGTGTAACAAACTGTACTGTGCTGTGTCATGGAGGTGGTGTGTGATTGTAACAAACTCTACTGTGTCGTGTTATGGAGGTGGTGTGTGAGTGTAACAAACTGTACTGTGTCGTGTCATGGAGGTGGAGTGTGAGTGTAACAAACTGTACTGTGTCGTGTCATGGAGGTGGAGTGTGAGTGTAACAAACTGTACTGTGTCGTGTTATGGAGGTGGTGTGTGTGTAACAAACTGTACTGTGTCGTGTCATGGAGGTGGTGTGTGAGTGTAACGAACTGTACTGTGTCGTGTCATGGAGGTGGTGTGTGAGTGTAACGAACTGTACTGTGTCGTGTCATGGAGGTGGTGTGTGAGTGTAACGAACTGTACTGTGTCGTGTCATGGAGGTGGCGTTTGAGGGTAATGAAATGCACGGTGTTGTGTCATGGAGGTGGCGTGTGAGTGTAACGAACTGTACTGTGTCGTGCCATGGAGGTGGTGTGTGAGTAATTAATTAACTGTACTGTGTCGTGTCCATTGGGCACATTAAGGGCGATGGTGATTAAGGGGCTTTTGTAAATAAAAAATCCTCTAATCCCTAAAAATTAGGGTGGGTGAGGTCAATCCTATCCAATTTGTTTGGGATTGTCAGATTTGTTTATATTTACAAAGTCCCTAAGTGATGTTGATTAATGGTATGATGTCAGTGACATGATGATTAGTGGCATATGCCAGTTAGCATTATTCGCACAAATATAATCAGATGAACAAATAGATGTGTAATTGACTGGTTAGAATATTAGACAAGTTTTTAAAATATATTTAGCTTGTCAGATCTGAGAGAAGTTGCTCAGGAGACATGCTCCTGTGTAGAAGGGTCTTTGCTGTGCCCTCACACTAGTTTCATTCTTATTCCTCTGGTGTGGACATTCATTCTGTTGTTGACCCTAGACGTATTATCAGTTATGCACAATGTTTTAAATTTCATTTATTAATTGGGAGTTATGATAGTTTTACGCTGCAACACTTTATGCATTTTAACAGTTTTCCCTTTATTAGGTTAATTTTACAATTGTCATTATTTTTATCTGAACAGGTTAATTAATTTTAAATTTAAGCGATTTATTCCTTATACACATGTATGTAGGTAGTTGTATACATCTGTGTGAGCTTGTGAAGTATTAACCAAGTTCCGAGTGATATCAACCTAAAGCTTTACAATGTATTGTCTTCGTGAACTGCAGACCAGTATACTTGAATGCCAGGATCCATACTCTAATACAATCTAATACAATCTCAGCGACACATTTTTGGTGTGAAGATTGGATAACATATACAGTGTGAAATTATGATTAATTTAATCTAATTCTTTGGGAATTCATAACCGGATTAATTTGGTGTACAGCAGGAACAAAACGAACACTACGTTATGTTTGAGATAGTGTAACATGACTGTTACAATATAAGCCTATGATAAACAGTATTTTTGCAGCTGAAGTGATATAATCAGTTCTAATATACAGCTGGGCTGATGTTTGATAATATTACCATTGTTATGTGTTTGTGTTCTATTCATATATTATATGATTTTAAATTGTACAAAATGTTGGCGATTTGGTAATATAATATTAATATGTGTTGAAATTAAATGAAACCAAATTGGTCTGACTTGTTCATGTTGAATTTTTTATTGTTTCCACATTGTTATTTTAATAGCTTTAGTAATTGCTACAGTGATTTATGTTTTAGCATTAGGGGAAATATAACATAGAGTATATAAAATTAATGGCTCCAAATTGTTTTTAATGTGGAAGACCAGGGCTAGTTGTAACAAAAACAGCATATTTCAGGATTACTGTTTAAATATTTACCAGATTGAAACTTTGTGAATGCCAATGGATCACACATATCCTGCATTTAACTAAATGCGTAAAACTGCTTCCTCAACTGATTTAGCCTGTCGCAAATCTGCTTCATTGGTGTCAAAATATGTAGTGTGTGAATATTTTATGTAACAACTGCAGTCGACTTAATAAAAAATGCCTATTTTTGTTCAAATCATCAAGAGAATTGACTTTAGTCATTAGATCTGGTAAGGATCAAAATAGCGGATATAAAAAATGGTAAACACTGGGCCAATGCTGATCATGGGCGTGACCTGCATCCTCTCGCAGATCACATGACAAAGTTAGGAAATTTCACCTATGTCCAAGGAAGAAAATCGAGATTTTTCAGCATTAACTAATTTAATAGTTTGATGATTTCACAAAAACTACAAAAGTTGCACAAATGAGCTAATATGTTGCAGTGGATACTAAACAGGTTTGTTTTATTTACAAAATTAATTTGAAATGAGACTAGCAAAAAAAATCTAATTGATTAAGCACCTTTAATGCAATGCATCTATGCATAATGAGATATTTGATGTGGCTCCTGAAGTGTTATAATTTGCCTCAGGAAAATTTTAATACATGCCCCAAACCCATATGACTCGACACATATGATTACATAACAAATACTTGAAATACTGCATATTGCCTTTGTTACAGCTCGATGGTTAAGTTCTGTGGCTTGTCAACAGATTAACTATTGATGAACATGCTGCCGTATCTATCAACCCAGTTATTTCAACAGTAGTTGGTTAATTCGTAACATTGATATGAACTAATTGTTTATTTGATAATACAGCATTGCAATAATTTGAAGGAAGTAAATGTTGTGTCTGTGTTGTATTAGTATGTATTAGTATGTTTCTGTAAACATGTGATGAACAACCGATAACATCAAAACAATGTGCCAGTAATCGGAACACTCTTGTGAGAAGTTGAAGTTACGACGTCTGAAGGCTTCCTATTTGACAGCTTCTGTTTATCTTCAACTCAGTCATATGAAAAAAATTAATAACCAAAATATCTCCCTGAAAGTGATTTTACTGAAATTGTTAAATACCCATAACAATGAAGTGTTTATCCTGCACCACCTGATGATTGGTGCTCAGGACATGTTACACTTTGCTCCTGGCAGACCTGTTCATGCAGACTTGATGTCAACCTCTCTTGGGAACACCGGTCCATGCCTCAGGTACTGCTTGAAAGCTCTTCTAAACATTGCATCACTATCTTTAGGACGCTTAGTGAACTGAGGCAGTGTGTAGTTAGTGGAACTGTCCAGACTTCAAAGAGCAGCACTTGGAGTGAGAGGATGTTGTTCTAGTTCCACTATAACCTTTAGGGTACTAATAGCGTTGGTTACCCTCTATCGACAAGGTGGCACCTTCCTATATTACTACTATTTTGTTAACGAGTTGACAAAGTAGTATTAATAGCTGGCAGATTAGAGATTACTACAATCTCCCACAGTCTGCCATTGTGTAACATACCCAGTGGCATATTTAGGGTACGCATTCAGCCATGGCCTCCTTTGGCTTGAATTTTATTTTCTTCATATTTTGGGCTTAGCCTCCCCCTTTGTACCCTGGATAGCCACTGAGCTCATCTGATGGAATAGTGGTGAAATTTAGCAATTATAATTCTTGCTAGCAGGGACAGTAAAACCATGTGCTGCCACCTCCAAAATCATGTGCTGCCATCTCTGACTCCATCATTTACTAAGCCAGCATTGCATCTTAGACTAGGCAAATATCCTCAAAAAATTACATCAGGGTTACCTAAATGTTACAAGCTGTCCCCCATGCCATTATTTATCTTTGACCTTTACCGGTCACAACCAGCCCGGATGACACTTTCTATTGTGATTTATTACTGTGTAATGAGCTATTTAGTGAAGATGGTGTTAAGATTCTGCAATGTATACATAATCAGCTGTAACTCTACCAATTATAGAGCTACATAACTAAATGTGGTATCAAAATATTTGGAATAAGGAGGACTATGTTAGAAATAAATAATTATCAATATTGTAGCAATATTTGGCATAAAACTTAACCAAATATATCAATATTTTATTATAGTTTCTGGACAAAAGGTGTACAATAGTTTCTGTAACTTCTTACGTACATGGTACATGCCAATTATGTTTATCACAAAATAATGCCTGTTAATTTCCAAACAAAACGACACCAACTAATTCACTAAACAATGAAAAATTACTGATTATAATGCACAAATCAATTTTACCCCCATATTTTCAAGATTGTCAGAAAGTAAAACATTACAGTCATTGGGAAACATATATTGTAATTAAACCCAATTAACAATACTGATATTAAAACATGATTACACGTTAATAAAAACTTATATTGTTACACATGGTAATCTTATCCACCAGTCAGTTAAAACCCACCCTTTCTCCATACCGGGAGGAGCTCTCTTGTCAGCAGTATGGTCTGGCATGACAAATCACTCTTGCCCATTTTACCCATGTTCCCTACATGTTTTCCTTTACATTCTTATTTTTACACCTTCCATCCCTTGCAGAGTACAACTGCTTCTGCTTCAAAAGTTGGGCAATTTTTTCACACCACCTTATTTGTTTCTTTTGGAGGATAGATTAAAAGCTATTGGTCCCTTGTATCTGGTGTCTATGCCAGGGGAAGTAAAAGATCCCACACTGTGTGGCTTCTTTCAACCATATGTGTCCTGGCAAAGCATCCATGACACGGCTCAGTCAGTTCTGCCAAACACCTTGCATGAGGACATGGTTGAATGTTCACTAACGTGTGTGTTCTGTTGTAGAAATGAAGGTGTGTTCGCCTTCTACAAAGGTCTCGTGCCAAACCTGCTACGAGTGACGCCGGCCTGCTGCATCACATTTGTCGTGTATGAGAACATGATCAAATGGCTGCAGTTGGAGACACCAAGACCATACACATGACCATCCATGCGTGACGTGTTGTCAGATGTGACTGGATGCTCAACTATGGATATTGCGGGATCCCCTCAATCCAGCAGAAGTGTGATGCTCAAGTGATGCTCAAGAGTATTTGTGGGTTTTGACTTTGATCACGTGATATAATGTGATGTGATGTCTGTTGACAGGCAGCATTCAACATTGCAAGGTGTTATTCTGCTAATATGATCTCGCCACATTTATTCTGTTGTACTCCAACCTTTTCAAACACGGGTGGATTATAGATGGATAAAGTGTGAAAGTAATCAGGGAATTCCCAGTAGTAAGAACTGTTGATATACTTGTGGCTATATTGCACTGGTTAATTATGTTCATGTCACCAGTGTTCTGGATGGTGACAAATACTATAGCCAGTTGGCTGCAATCTGTTGACAGTTAAGTTCAATGGTGACAGTTACTGCTGGCACTAAAGTCTTCAACTGAACTTTGCATGTAAAATGTTTTTGGTTACTGTGTTCTCAGAGAGATAGTTACATTAAATAGAGTAGATTTGCACCAAGTTGATGTAGATTTATAAACCATTGTGAATGTATGCATTCTCTCGTGTGTAGGGTCGTGTTGGTCATGCAAACATTGAGTTCAAATAACAATAATAGTTCTAATTGTTATTGTCAAGTAATTGTTCTGCTTGACAAAATCATAGCAAATGATAAATTGTGAGAAATTGAAGGAAATATTGCACATTTCTGCCCTTGTTGGTGCATGGATGAGCAGTTTAGTTCAATTATTGATTTAGTAGATGATTCTGTAGTATTGTACTTTATGGTTCATATGTTGTTGCCTATGCATTTTTGTGATATTATGAATGTGCATCTGAATAATTATTTCTTGTCCTAATGTGTATTACAGTTTTGATGAATATTTATATTTGCATGTTGTCTGGATGCGATATATTGTGTCCATGCTAGACTAAGGAAACTACTACTTGCTGTGACGATAACATTTACTATGGACCATATCACGTCATTTCATCAATGTCTTTGTGAAACCCATTACCACGGTTGACCGTGGTAAACACTGTTTCATTAGTACCAAATAAATGGCTGTAAGATATGGAGCGCGTTCGGTTCTGCCCACGTGGTAATTCGCTGTCAGTGACAGACCCCCTAATAAAGCACCATTAATACAATACAGTATAAAACTTCTATTGTGCTAAAATCCTTGGGAGACCCAAGCTCGGCAGCGCACCAAAACAAAAAGGGTTAAGCAGTTACTAATCGATAAGCAGTTCCAGTTGTAAACAGTTGGATTGGTACGTTGGGGAGCTATGGAGGATAAGCAAGTTTAAACAGGTGGGTGTTTAGTTTCCGACGAAGTGTTGTAATAGTCCGTACAGACAACACTAACAGGGAGTGAGTTGCACAGAGTTGGTGCAGCAACTGAAAAACACTCTAGTTCACATTTGTCTTAACACTGGGAACAAACCGTAGATTAGAATTATATGATTGAAGCTGTCTGGTTTGTCTTGCAGGAGTGAGCAGTGAACGTTAATATGCTGATGTAAATGTGCAGATCTTAAAAATAATGCGATATCGGACATGGAACCAATGGCAATGCAAAAGACATGCCAGCGAATTCGACGAAAGTCACGAATGTGATAAATACGGGTTCGTTTCTTGTAATGGCACACAAAACGAAAGTTCAAAATAAATACAGTTTTGTACAGCAACTGCAAAGCATTTGCGCGCGCCCACGCACATACGTACACGCGTACATTCGCGCAAACACATGCGTACATTCGCGCCCATGCACATACGTACACGCGTACATTCGCGCACACAAACATGCGTACATTCGCGCACACACACATGCGTACACGCGTACATTCGCGCCCACGCACATGCGTACATTCGCGCCCACACACATACGTACACGCGTACATTCCCGCACACAAACATGCGTACATTCGCGCACACACACATGCGTACACGCGTACATTCGCGCCCACGCACATGCGTACATTCGCGCACACACTCATACGTACACGCGTACATTCCCGCACACACACATGCGTACATTCGCGTGCACGCACACACACAAACATATGTACACGCGTACATTCGCGTCCACGCACATACGTACATGCGTACATTCGCGCACACACACATGCGTACTTTCGCGCCCACATTCATATACACATACGTACAGGCGTACATTCCCGCACACACACATGCGTACATTCGCGTGCACGCACACACACAAACATACGTACACGCGTACATCCGCGTCCACGCACACACACACGTACACGCGTACATTCGCGCTCACACACATACGTACACGCGTACATTCGCGTCCACACACATACGTACACGCGTACATTCGCGCGCACACACATACGTATACGCGTACATTCGCGCACACACACATACGTACACGCGTACATTCGCGCACACACGAACATTATTCTTTCAAGCTTCTCCATATAGATTTGTTCACATTACGACAGTTCAGTTGAAAAATGTTTTAAAAGGTTTTCGGTAATAATTAATGTGTTATGTTACTTTGGTCCAGTGGATACACATTGTTAGTAGTGCACTGATGTAGTTAGTTGCTAGTCAGGTCATTGCACTCCGGTGTGCACGTGCGATATTTACATACAAGTACAGTGAACTGTACTTCAGGGGTGGTCGCATCAGTCCCCAAAGTCTAATATGTGCGTTATCGTATGTTCACATGACGTATTGAGGGGGGTGGGGGTGGTCTGAACCCAAACTAAACACTACGTTTTTGGGACTTCGAGAACTCATGCGACGATCGTTAACATAATCACGGATAACAGAATCACACATAACATAATCACGGATAACAGAGTAACACACAACATAATCACGGATAACAGAATAACACATAACATAATCACGGATAACATAATCACGGATAACAGAATAACACACCATAATCACGGATAACATAATCACACATAACATAATCACGGATAACATAATAACACACAACATAATCACGGATAACAGAATCGCACATAACAATCACGGATAACAGAATAACACAGAACATAATCACGGATAACAGAATAACACATAACATAATCACGGATAACAGAATAACACACAACATAATCACGGATAACAGAATAACACATAACATAATCACGGATAACAGAATAACACATAACATAATCACGGATAACATAATAACACACAACATAATCACGGATAACAGAATAACACACAACATAATCACGGATAACAGAATCACACATAACATAATCACGGATAACAGAGTAACACACAACATAATCACGGATAACAGAATAACACATAACATAATCACGAATAACAGAATCACACATAACATAATCACGGATAACAGAATAGCACACAACATAATCACGGATAACAGAATCACACATAACATAATCACGGATAACAGAATAACACATATCATAATCACGGATAACATATTAACACATAACATAATCACGGAAAACAGAATAACACACAACATAATCACGGATAACAGAATCACGCATAACATAATCACGGATAACAGAATAACACATAACATAATCACGGATAACAGAATAAAACATAACATAATCACGGATAACAGAATAACACACAACATAATCACGGATAACAGAGTCACACATAACATAATCACGGATAACAGAATAACACACAACATAATCACGGATAACAGAATCACACGCTTACTAGAATCAAATATAGTGGCTGGGATGGAATCTTTCCACGTTCTCGCTGTTTTTAATTTGTGCGCTTTAGTGAATCAGCAGATTCATATTATCAAATTGATCCGTTCCAGAGTGATTCAATTAAGCAGAGTCAGCTGTACCAACTCCCAACGGGCTGGTTGGATCAGAATTTCGGAAATTTTGTCGTAAAAGTTAATCCGTCTGTCCGCCTCTCCCGCCTGGTCCCTGCGGAGTGAAACAACCACGCGTTATTGATCAGTGGCTCTACGCTGTGTGTCGACGTTTCACGGCAGTATAGACATCGGAGATCACAATGTTAAAAACCAACGACAACAAGGTCGCCGGGTAGCCGTAGGCATCGCGGTTGTCGCTCACTCACCTGTTGTCGAGTGTAGGTCTACGTTCACTGGTGGTCGCTCACTGACCTGTTGTCAAGTGTAGGTCTACGTTCACAGGTGGTGGCTCACTCACCTGTTGTCAAGTGTAGGTCTACGTTCACTGGTGCGACACAAACGGCGGTAGTGCGACGAAAGAAACAATGGTGGCAAAAGTTAGATGTGGACATCTGTGTGACTTCATCACGTCCGGCTGTTCTGGTAGACTACAGCTCAGACTTATTGGCGGTTAGGAAAGCGAAGTGGAGCACATGGACATTTTGTCTAAACGACGGCCAACAATGTTACCTAGGGACACATAAACGTGACTGGTTCTGGACAGCCATAACTAAACGACGGCTTGTTGCACCGGTAAACATTTAACCACTGTATGTAGGTATAACAATGCACACATTTTAGACACCATCACAGAAAGCAGATGCGAAGTTGCGGAAAGTGACAGTACATAATTTATGGATACAGTGATGAGTAGAACTATATGATAGACACTGTACGACATCAAACGAAGACACCCGCTAGACCACGTGTTAGACGCAAGCAACGCTGATATGAGTGACGGGAATAACAGTCACAAGGTAATCAGTTAGTGACGACATTGCCATTGGACACCATTGGGGCATTTCACCAAACCCGCACCCATATAACCACAACTACAACCATGGACCTAAATTCTTCACTCCGGATGCAACCAAAAATGCTGGTTCGAAGAGGCGACTGCCGGCGTTTACCGGCGCCAAGGAGCAACGGCTTGTCTGGTGAGACTTGTCCGGAAGAAAGGGGGAGAGCCGATTACTCGCCTCCCAAGTATTCCCCCATCGGCAACACGGTGTACACGGTGGAACCGAAGGGTTTGCTGCGACGTAAGTGTGGGCCCGGCTTGACCGCCGCCGGCGGGAGGCCACGCTACACCGATGACCCTCTGGTTGGCTCTGTCAACAGGGGTGAGTTCGTTACTCCCCTGAAAGGCCGCACGAAGATGGCAGTCAGGGAAGACAGACGATATCTGGACGAGGACATTCTTCACAACCTGGCACAAAAAGTAAGCCATACTTGCTGTTGTTATTACTATGCACAAACTGCAATGGAGTCCGCTTAACAGAATGGCGCATAACACAATCAGCCGTTTAGATGACATCTATTGGCTGGTGTTGAATCATCCCATATTACTGTGTCGTACACTTTTTAAAGGTACTGTTCAAGAAATACAAAAATGGTTGGAATTATCCTGAAATAGCGCTAATAACCTTAAAACATGATTACAAACAAAGGGGACATTCACATGTTAGCTTTGTTTACATATGATATGTTTACTAATTGGAAATACGTTTGTCAGAATTCCCACTGTCATATATAAATGCGCCAGGTTATTTATGCTTGATTAATAATTAATAATCGGCATAATCACGCAGCACACGTGGGCGTAGATGCCGGGGGTGGGGGAGACAGGGGGCGAGCGCCCTCCATGTTTGAATGGGGCTGGGGCACCACTGGGTGAAGAGACATACCATTTGTATGCCACACATTTACCAAAGATCAATATAAATGTTAAAAAATCAAAATAACCTGGAACTAAAGGATGACGATTGAAGTTATAGTACCTATATATAATCTAGCAGGACGTATGAAAAGCAAGAACTGTTGAATTCCCAGCAGGTAACTTTAAGCTAGCTCCGCTCATCAAACTTGGGCGACTCTCGTCGAAATTTCAACGTGCCTGTCCACAACCACGACAACTGTATGTGTCACTCTAGACGACCAGATAAGAGACGAGCTGTCACCAAACATGGTTGATGTGGCGCTATGCACCAGTTGACACCCATTTGTATTCAGTAATAATTAACTAGATCTGCGGCTGGTTAGCTGGTGGAAATATGGCTCTAGTCAAAGTCACCCATGACTGGAACACAAATTAAACTACCAACCGAATGGCTGAATGCACTGAGGCATCAACTACTCAATATTTGACGACCTGAAGCACAAAGGGGAAATGTTACGTCAAACCGTTGACACGCTTCACCAGTGAAGCGATGCCGACGTTAGGCCAGGGCAGACTATGCAGTTGCTCATTGACCTCCACACATATTTTTTATGGGGGCCTCCATAGAACTGGCCCGCTTTGGCTTTGAAGTAATACACGTTTTGCATATACGTGTTGACTTTATTCAGTAGCAACAACTATGCATTGTTTCAGGTTGGTCTTGTCTAGGTCCCGTCAACTCTACATATATAAAAAAATGATGCCATATTTTGGAAACTAGTAGATATAAGCCGGAAGATATGTCTACAGTGCCATTATACTCCCTGTTGCTCTAGTATAATAAGACACCTGTGTGTTTCGTTTGCTATTGCTATTACCCGTCACTTGTCACTCACTCACTCACTCACTCACTCACTCACTCACTCACTCACTCACTCACTCACTCACTCACTCTCTCTTGCGCACGCACTCACGAACGCTCGCTCACTAACTAACTCACTCACTCACTCACTCACTGACTCACTCACTCACCCACTCACTCACTCACTCACGCACGGCACTCACTCACACACGCACACACTAACACACACACGCACACGCACACGAACACGCGCACGCGCACGCGCACGCACACGCGCACGCACACGCGCACGCACACGCGCACACACGCCACGCCGACCCACTCACTACAGAACCGTAAAAACAATGGTCATTGAGTTACACTCTGTCCGTCAGCAGCAAGGCGACGACGACGACGACGACGACGACAACGAGAGGGATGAGAGTGTGGGACGTACACCCAGAGGCACAACGACGACAGCCTACGACCTTGACGGCAGACGTGTGAAGCGTGAAGGTCGTCAAAGGCCGTGGGTGCCGAAGAAGGGTGGAAGACAACATAAGGATAAATATATCATCGGTAAGTTATATACCTCTTCGTCTTGAATTCGATTCTCTCTTGTTTGTATTGTTTTTCATTCTCAAAACTTGAAGCTCTGCACACATGGACGTGTTGCATCTGAGCAGTCTCTGTCGTTCTCACGATGAAGATTCCTGTCGTTTGTTTCTTTCCGTTGGCCTTAATGTCACTATCTCCTCTCTCCACACGCCACCTTTCTCGATCCTCTCCAACCACCGACCAGTCTCACGTCTTCCTCGCCATGTGCGGCAGCTCTCTAACACTTTCGATACTATATCGTATCCCACCCTTCTCACCACGATTATTCCATGCTCTTGGCTTCACAGTTTCATCTACCGCGTGTTCACGATTTTTTTGCACAATCTCCACTATTCTATAATAAAATATATATCCTTAACCCAATTTATAATTGACAATAACTGTTCATTATCGTTCAGGAAGAACATTGAAGAAGGTTTTCCTGTAAAGCATCAGTGGTTTCTGTAGTTTCCAGTGTATACACGATGTATACACGATGTATGCGCGATGTATACACGATGTATACCCCATGTATACACGATGTATACACCATGTATACATGCTGTATACACCATGTATACACCATGTATACACCATGTATACACCATGTATACACCATGTAATGTGTTTTTGTTTGTGCGAACTTCGTCTAGAATACAACAAAGCCAAAGCCGTAAACATGGGACTGCCCGTGCCCCTGTAAGCCCGTCCCCTGTAAGCCCATCCCCTTGTGAGCCCGTCCCCCTGTGAGCGTGTCCCCTGTGAGCCCGCCCCCGATGTGAGCGCGTCCCCGGGGAAGCACGGATATTTGCAGGAACTGAACAATACCAATTTATCACGGTCATGATTTAGATGCATAATTGATTCATTTGCGTCGTCGTAATACAATGTACAGATAGTCATGCTGTATATGACAATACATTTTGTTCACTTTTGACAGTTAGATATTATACATCAATAGTCTAACTCGGGAGAGGTTTACACGACAGTTGTTTTACAAATATCCTTATTCCCGTGGGTGTCCCGATCTTCTTAACCAAAGCCCAGTTGGCTACTGGGCACAAATTCTGAATGACCAGATAGACGTAGCAACGCTCTTCTTCTCGCGTTTATCAACAGCCTAAATGTGCAGACTATCGTCAAACAGCCACTGACGGATCGCCAGATCCACCTCTCCGTTTGGTGCGCCGTACAGTGTGCATGCGTTGGATACGTGGTCGGTGGAAACGTGGTCTGCCGTTTAGTGTTCTGCACCATATTCGCATGGGTCACTTTCCGATAGTCCCCAATTGTACGCGCAATCTTTAAACCGGTCATCTCCAGTTCTCAGGCGGGTCAGCTTGGTCCAGGCTTTTCGTGGGATATAGAGAGTAGGAAGTAGGAAGTTCTGGAACACATTCATGCATAGAAGTTGGTTTTGTCTGCTAGTCTTGTTTCCATTTCGTTGCTACCCAGTGAACTGTAGTTGAGCTGCACTCTTAGTCCCGTCGTGTGTTGCAGAGACGCACTACGAGTCCTACCTGCCGACCGACAAATGGTACCGACTGAAGCCGTTCTCATACGTCAACAACCCGACATGGGGCGACGCCTTCCAAGTGAGGTGAGCCACGTACGACGGAATGTACAACGATTTTCATTGGTTAATTGAACGACATCGGTTAACTGAACGCCATTGGTTAACTGAACAACATTGGTTAACTGACATTGGTTAACTGAACGCCATTGGTTAACTGAACGGCATTGGTTAACTGAACGCCATTGGTTAACTGAACAACATTGGTTAACTGAACGATATTGGTTAACTGAACGGCATTGGTTAACTGAACGCCATTGGTGAACTGTACGACATTGGTTAACTGTACGACATTGATTAATTGAACGACATCGGTTAACTTACAAACATTGGTTAACTGAACGACATTGGTTAACTGAACGACATTGGTTAACTGAACGACATTGGTTAACTGAACGACATTGGTTAACGACATTGCGACGCTGCATTTATTAGTATTTATAACATTCCGGTTGGTTAATAAAAATATCCACACATGACATGTTGCTATCGTGATCTTTTATCTCTTAATGTTTTCGAAAATACACGATTTTGCGCTGAAATAAAATACTATGACATATGTGGAGACAGTTCTACTGCACTTAAGGACCGACCAATAAATCTTCCATCAGGAAGATTTCTGTTTTAAACTGCTACAATAGTGTGCAGTTGTATTTGATGAAAACCTCGGTGTAAGTGAGGACACGTCGTATTTGACACTGAGATGTATGTCTCGATATTACTGAACTAAAGGGGACAGTGAGATGACATGTTGCCAGCAGGTGTTGTTGTCTGTGTAGACGCCGCGTGGGTAAACCGTTCCGTCCGGAGACCCAGGACTGGCTCGTAGAGAACGACTTCCGTATCTGGCTGTTTGAGAAAAGCAAAGACCGCAAACAACTCAACTTTCCCGACACTGTATCCACAAAGCAGTAAGTTTTGTGTATATTGTAATTAATTGATACAGTTTATTAATACTAATCTACCTTAAAACATGTTTTATAATATGACTGCTGTAGAACGGTGTGTGTGTTGCATTTTCTATAATCATGCCTAGATAGGTCCTATTAACAAACGTTTCGCCATCAACTAGCCCTGTATATTCACGACACAGACGTGGGTGCCACACGACGAAGACTTGTCGACGGGGCAGCAATGTGTCCACTTGCAAACGAAATGGAAAAACCGGACCAAGTAAGCTGAAATACGTCACCGGACCACACCGCGACTTGTACGAGTAGGTGCACATTCTTCGTACAGCAAGTGTAAAAGTATAATATAAATAAAACAGAAATAAGTAAAAGTATATGTACAAAATTATTGAAGAGCAGTTTTTGGCCACGCCAAACAGGCCTCCCCTTTACAGACACGTGAAACCTCTTAACTTAACCTCTTAAGGAATCCCAAATATATATTGTGTCGGAATCTCACATGTTGAAAGCCGTGTGGTAAAATGTTGCATCTGTATATTGATTTATGCGGCATAATAGAAACATTGATGTCCGACTGCAGGACTTTCTACGCCGAGAAGATACAGCGCGCGCGAGAGAGCGACGCCGCCACCGTCATCCAGAAGATGGCGCGAGGCTGGCTCTATCGAACTCGCGTGACGAAACTAAAGCGGAAGGTGTGGAGGCGTCTTGTTTGTCCTACGCCTTGTTTGTCCTACTTCTCACCATTAATCGACATACTATTAATGGGAAGCTCAGCTCAAAGTTTTCGGGTAGACTGCATATAGCTTCAGAATGTCAAAAGCGAGGCATGCAGTGAATGGATGCAGAGCATAAGTTCTGGCATTCATTCATCGTGTGTCATGCACGTAATATATAATTTTTTATTTCGGAAGAGGTGCCATTTAGTATGAAGGAAACTAACTCAACGTGTTGCTGGTAAAAAAGCGTTTCACACACACACGCACGCACGCACGCACACACGCACGCACGCACGCTCGCACGCACCCACGCACCCACGCACCCACGCACGCACGCACGCACGCACGCACGCACGCACGCACGCACACACACACACGCACGCACGCACACACACACACACACACACACACACACACACACACACACACACACACACACACACTCCTCTACATCTCCCCTTTGTTACAACAATGTGAAGTATGTCTTGTTGCAGCTATTCATGGAGCATGCCATCCCGTACCAACGCTTCAAGAACGACTACAGAAGCCTGCTCGTCCGCGTGCAGAAACGTAACGGCGTCAGACGGCCGTCCGCTCCGTTCGACGTCGACCAGGCGAGCCACTTCCTCGACAGGAAAGCGAGTATGTAGATCTGTGCACCCCACAACGTGTTGTCGCCGTGTCTTGCACAACATGTTGAGACGCACGCACGTCATCGCTACTGTAGTTTATGTTTATGTCTGCACAGCTATGTGTAACATAATAATGTATTACAATATGTATTATCGTGCGTGCGCGCGCGCGCGTGTGTGTGTGAGGGGGGAGAGGGTGCGTGCGTGCGTGCGTGCGTGCGTGCGTGCGTGTGTTCGTGCGTATGTGAGCGAGTAAAAGTTTTTATCATAGGAAAAGTGTGTTGATAACATGATAAACAAAATGTTGGAGAGAGAGGGAGAGAGAGAGGGTGGGGGAGAGAGAGAAAGAGAGGGTGGGGGAGAGAGAGAGAGAGAGAGAGAGAGAGAGAGAGAGAGAGAGAGAGAGAGAGAGAGAGAGAGAGAGAGAGAGAGAGAGAGAGAGAGAGAGAGAGAGAGAGAGAGAGAGAGAGAGAGAGAGAGAGAGAGAGAGAGAGAGAGAGAGAGAGAGAGAGAGAGAGAGAGAGAGAGTATTAATGCGATATTGACCAGGAGGGTGATGAAGCAGGCGTGTTTCAGAGTACGACCGCGCCTTCCGCTCCGTGGCTGTGGACGGCCGCCTCAAGAAGAACACGTTGAAGTCTTTCTTCAAAGAGTGCGGCCTCAACCCCACACAGAGAGACATCAACACCGCCTACACGAACGTCTTCGAAGGTAGCTAACTACAGTATCTTAATATTTCACAACGTGCTTCCGACAACATGCATAATTTTCTTTTTCAAATAGCTGTATCAATTTCCTATATTACTTTTGCTATTATTTCGACTGCGATCACAAATTCACAACGCATCACCCTGGAGTTACTGGCAGTAGTGAAATCTAACAGCGTCGGTGGTTCGTATGTTCACAATCATTATCATTTATGACGAGTTAAATATTTTACAATCCATACATTTGCAGATGTTGGGGTGTGGCTCAAAATATGTTCTCTTGTACCGGACTAACGAACGTTGTATTGTAGACGATATTGGTTTATACGTTGAGGCCAAAGTTCAGTCTTTAAAAAGTCCACAGCGCGAAGTTATAGAGCATGCTACAAAACACTTTTGGCCAATCAATGTTTGTTTGTTGGGCTCCAATAGGAGGCTGTGCGTTATGGTAGAATTGTCGTGCGCCCTGGAGAGTTCATGGATACACATTCATAAATATTAAATTGAAACATAATCCTACGGTATAGCAACACTAACTAGCACTTGTATTCTCATGCGATGCGTGTGGATAGTTCAAGTCGGTATGGGCGTGTATCATTTCATGTCAAACCTGAATCCTGATGATTTTTGTTTGGCGCGCGGTAATCGTCGCAATAATGAGGAAATATACTTAGAACGACGAAGCCATAATGAATATCCTGAATTCTAGCAGCGTTCAGACAATGTCGTCTAGCTGCTAGGCAGGAACTATAAGGAATATTTTTATGTACTGAATGAAACACATATTTTGTTAGTTTTATGCACCATTGATATACCAATATTGACGATAACAACGCGTTGTCCAAATCTAACACAGTGGTGACTGACTTAATAACTGTTTTCGTGGCTGAAATGACAATCGGTATGGGCAGCGGAGTATGGCGAACCATCCAGCAGAGGGCGTAGTGATGGATATATGTCCGTGTGTCCGCCAGGGGAGGTCGGACGGGCGGAGGTGGTGTTCGTTGTCGACTGTTCGATCGGTGTCCGAGAGGTGGAACATCACGCCCAGATGGACTTCATCACGACCGTCATTGGGTCACTACCAGTGGGTCAGCAGCTCGTGCGTGTCGGCTACGTGCCGTATAACACGGACGTTCTGCAGTCGTTCGGCCTCGGCACTTTCGATGACAAAAATGACGCCATTGTAGCTATCAGTAAGCAACCACGTTATCGTAGTGACCAGTTTAATAAAAGTTACATTTGTGCATGTCACAGCAACTAATCAATCATATTCTATAACTTCAAGCAAAATATAAAGCATACCATTTTATCGTGTTACTCGCACAACATACGTTCCCCCGAATTATACAGAACCCTTCTGTGCTTTCGAGATTTGGTTGATGCTAATGTCTAATGCCGAATAACCACCATAAGATGTGGGTTAGTGTTAAATGTCATCGTCAGAGCAGCTCCAGCTCAATGTCTAATGTTTAGGGCCTGTCTTAGAACAGTTGCTGACTAATTTCATTCTCAGGTCGTGGTATGTATTGCGTGTATACGTTTTATTACGCGTACAAATACTCACGAGTAGCGGTGTCTTCTCTGACAGAATTCATGGAGAGCAAGGTGGGTGTGACGCGTACAGACTTAGCGCTGAAGACTATGCGTCAGATGATGCAGGTAAGAACATGCTAATTAACGAGTAATTGTCAAACTGTGATTACTTCAGTCTGCTGTGTTACATACAAAGTCATTGTTGGTTATTTGATTTGTGGAAAAATTCACATGGTATTATTTGCGTATATTCCATTTAACGATCTTTCGAAATATCGGGAATTCAGACGATTATGTTTCTGGAGAGTCGGTAGAAATTGACCGCCGTAACCGTCCCATGTCCGAATTCCTGTAATCCCTGGGCTGTAATACCTGGATTGTAATACCTGGTCTGTAATACCTGGTCTGTAATACCTGGTCTGTAATACCTGGGCTGTAATACCTGGTCTGTAATACCTGGTCTGTAATACCTGGGCTGTAATACCTGGTCTGTAATACCTGGTCTGTAATACCTGGACTGTAATACCTGGACTGTAATACCTGGTCTGTAATACCTGGTCTGTAATACCTGGCCTGTAATACCTGGGCTGTAATAACTGGTCTGTAATACCTGGTCTGTAATACCTGGACTGTAATACCTGGGCTATAATACCTGGTCTGTAATACCTGGTCTGTAATACCTGGTCTGTAATACCTGGACTGTAATACCTGGGCTGTAATACCTGGTCTGTAATACCTGGGCTGTAATACCTGGTCTGTAATACCTGGGCTGTAATACCTGGGCTGTAATACCTGGTCTGTAATACCTGGACTGTAATACCTGGTCTGTAATACCTGGTCTGTAATACCTGGACTGTAATACCTGGGCTGTAATACCTGGTCTGTAATACCTGGACTGTAATACCTGGTCTGTAATACCTGGTCTGTAATACCTGGACTGTAATACCTGGTCTGTAATACCTGGTCTGTAATACCTGGTCTGTAATACCTGGACTGTAATACATGGGCTGTAATACCTGGTCTGTAATATCTGGTCTGTAATACCTGGTCTGTAATACCTGGTCTGTAATACCTGGGCTGTAATACCTGGTCTGTAATACCTGGTCTGTAATACCTGGGCTGTAATACCTGGTCTGTAATACCTGGTCTGTAATACCTGGACTGTAATACCTGGTCTGTAATACCTGGACTGTAATACCTGGGCTGTAATACCTGGTATATAATACCTGGACTGTAATACCTGGTCTGTAATACCTGGTCTGTAATACCTGGTCTGTAATACCTGGACTGTAATACCTGGTATGTAATACCTGGTCTGTAATACCTGGTATGTAATACCTGGTCTGTAATACATGGGCTGTAATACCTGGTCTGTAATACCTGGTCTGTAATACCTGGTCTGTAATACCTGGGCTGTAATACCTGGTTTGTAATACCTGGTCTGTAATACCTGGGCTGTAATACCTGGTCTGTAATACCTGGTCTGTAATACCTGGTCTGTAATACCTGGACTGTAATACCTGGACTGTAATACCTGGGCTGTAATACCTGGGCTGTAATACCTGGTCTGTAATACCTGGGCTGTAATACCTGGGCTGTAATACCTGGGCTGTAATACCTGGTCTGTAATACCTGGTCTGCGCGATAACCAATGCGCATCAGTATGCGTCTTGCTTGCATTATATTTAGCCCAATTCCCTCCGGTTTATTGTCTGTTAGTAATGCATTCTCGTTCTGCGCTACAATAGTTTTCATTCATACTACTACTACTACTACTACTACTACTACTACTACTACTACTACTACTACTACTACTACTACTACTACCACTACCACTACCACTACCACTACCACTACCAACACCACCACCACCACTACTACTGAAAAGACAAGAACGACCAATGAAACGAAAACAACGACCGCTGCAGCAACAACAACTAAGTGGACAACGATGATGATAACCACGACGACAACAAAGACGGCAACAGCAAAAACAAAGATAACCAAAGCGAAAACAGCAACAAAGACCAACAAAGACCAACCAAAATTACAGAAATCAACACTAACACCAACAACAACTGAAACAACAACATGGATGTCAAAGACCAACAACAAACATAACGATAATTACAACCAAGACGACGACACCAACGAAGGACAATAACAACAAAGACGACAATAGCAGCCACCACCAACTACAACCAAGACGACGACAACTACTAAAGCGACAACAATAACCCAGACCAACAGCGACAACTAAGACCACGACAACAACAACGATTAAAACGAAAAAGATGGCGACGACGAAGAAGACAACGCTCACGAAAACAGCAACTGCCACCACTTCCTCCACCACCTCCTCCACCACTTCATCCACCACTTCCTCCACCACCTCCTCCACCACTTCATCCACCACTTCCTCGACCACCTCCTTCACCACCACCTCCACCACTTCCTCCACCACCACCTCCATCACTTCCTCCACCACCTCCTCCACCACCACCTCCGCCACTTCACCACTTCATCCACCACTTAGTCCACCACCTCCTCCTCCACCACCTGCACCACCTCCTCCACCACTTCCTCCACTACCTACACCACCACCACCACAACCACCACCAATTCCTCCACCACCACCATCACCTCCACCACTTCCTCCACCA
Organism: Lamellibrachia satsuma; assembly: GCA_033239005.1. NCBI lineage: Eukaryota > Metazoa > Annelida > Polychaeta > Sabellida > Siboglinidae > Lamellibrachia > Lamellibrachia satsuma. Next base: position 3,921,073 of record BSQZ01000055.1, read on the forward strand.
CCACCTCCACCACTTACTCCACCACCACCTCCACCACTTCCTCCACTACCTCCTCCACCACCACCACCACTTCCTCCACCACCACCTGCACCACTTCTTCCACCACTGCCTCCTCCATCACCTCCACCACTTCCTCCTCCACTTCCTCCACCACTTCCTCCACCACGTCCTGCAACACCGCCTCCACCACCACCACCACCTGCACCACCACCTCCTCCACCACCTCCACAACCACCTCCTCCACCACCACCTCCACCACTTCCTCCACCACCACCTTCACCACTTCTTCCACCACCTCCTCCACCACCTCCACCACTGCCTCCTCCACCACGTCCTCCACTTCCTCCTACACTTCCTCCTCCACTTTCTCCACCACCTCCTCCACCACTGCCTCCTCCAATTCCTCCTACACTTCCTCCTCCACTTCCTCCACCACCTCCTCCACCACTTCGTTCTCCACCACTTCCTCCACCACTTCCACCACCACGTCCACCACCACCTGCACCACCACCTCCTCCACCACCTCCTCCACCACCACCTCCACCACCACCTCCTCCACCACCATCTCCACCACTTCCTCTACCATCACCTCCACCACCACCTGCACCACCACCTCCTCCACCACCACCTCCACCACTTCCTCCACCATCACCTCCACCACCACCACCACTTCCTCCTCCACCACGTCCATCACCACCTCCACCACTTCCTCCACCACCACCTCCACCACTTCCTCCACCACCTCCTGCACCACAACCTCCACCACTGCCTCCACCACCTCCTCCATCACCTCCTCCACAACCGCCTTCACCACCACCTCCATCACTTTCTCCACTCCGGTGTAGGAAGCACGGCCGCGTGTTGCCAAGACAGCCATCCTGCTGACGGACGGGAAGACGTGTCGCCCCGGGGAGACGGCCCGGGAGGCGAGACACGCGAGGGCAGACGACGTCGTCATCGTCGGTGTTGGTGAGTCCGTCTCCGTTGGTACGAACTTCAGAATGCCGCGATGATGACATTGCTAAGGCAACATCTTAGATGGGTTCAACTAACATAGCCGCTAAATTAAATCCCATCATATGCAGTAGCTTCTAAACAACAGTTCATAACGGACATATTTAGCTTCCCAGAACGAACTACTCTAGATTAGGTTTATAGCAGAACTGATATTATTCTATATATATAAATCGTACCTTTACATACCGCAGTCTCAACTAATAACCTTTTGTGGGCTTGTGGTATAAATCCACCTACATCCCTCCGTACATGACATGCCTAACATCCCAGGACGACCTCTGTCGCAGGAGTCGGTAGCAACGTCGACAAAGCCATGCTGGCTGAACTGGCGACGTCGCCATCCCACGTGTTCTCGGTGGCGGACTACGAGGCGATCAATGAAATCAAGGCGCGGGTTCTCAGATATCTTCCTCGGGGTGAGTAATCGTCTGATCAAGGACGGTAGTTCTCACATCTTTCAGGGACGCTGGGTAGAGTTATCATTTTCTTACATGAAGCTGTTTTGTCCCGGTATGCACGTGTGTATGCGTCGTGTTTGTGCACGTGCGCGTGTGTGCGTGTGTTATTGTGTGCTCATTTGCCAGTGTGAAGTGTAGCACAGATCGGTGCACATATACACATTTGTGTGCTGGTGTGCAACACTTGTGTACGTGTCTGACAGGCAACACTGACAGCGGCGGTCTGGTAGAAGAGACAGGCCGAGGGCTGCTACAGTCAGAGGCCCTGGAGTTGTTGTGGACGATCTACCCGCCCGAGGGCACGGGGCTCGACACCTACAAGCGGTCGACGTGGATGAGGCCCCTAGTCGACGAGGAGGAGATCTGTTCCGTGGAAGGTAACGTCCTTAATGTCCAGCACCGGGTGTCATGAAACTCCACGTGGTGTCACGGGGTGTCACGAGACTCCACGGGGTGTCACGGGGTGTCACGAGACTCCACGGGGTGGATGGCAAGTTTAGTGTAGCGGACTACGCTGAATAAGCATCTGTTTAAATTATGGTATAGTTTACGATTATATTAAACATTTAACAAGATTTAACAAGATCGTTATCCAAAGCAAAAACGTAGATGGCAATGGACAAGGAAGACATTGGCTTATTGAAAATCCAACGATTATTCATCTATTCAATGTCTGCAATTCTACAAGGCCGGGAAGTATCATGTTGGATCCGGCTGGATTACGCTTTGGTTGAGTAAATATCCGTTACAAAATCCAGTATGTGTGCCCTTGGCAGTTTTAGCGAATCGTGTACAAGAGAGTTGTACATCAACTATATACATAGAGTGTACGTATTAAATGTGTTGTATCGTTTCAGGCGAGAGCGAGGCGAATTTCGAGACTTGTCTGAAGACGGTGTTTCAGTCGCAGCTGGAGCGAGACGGCGAGATCATGATGCCGAAGGGAGAACGGGAGGTGGAGAGGGTGACGAAGTGGGAGCTGGCCATGCAGAGGGCCAGGGAGTTCATCAACCGGGAGAGGATGAAGCGAGAGGATACACAGGAGAGGACGAGGATCCTGTCGGCGTACAAGGACAAACGACAGCAGCCTTAGGTCATTCGAATGTTGATGCACACTCGTGAATATATGTGTTCAAAGGGGCATATAAAAGACGTACATCGGCTGGGTTTATAATTACATGTAGACAAGTTTGGTTTATTATTACATGTACACAAGTTTGGTTTATTATTACATGTAGACACGTTTGGTTTATTATTACATGTACACAAGTTTGGTTTATTATTACATATACACAAGTTTGGTTTATTATTACATATACACAAGTTTGGTTTATTATTACATGTACACAAGTTTGGTTTATTATTACATGTAGACAAGTTTGGTTTATTATTACATGTAGACAAGTTTGGTTTATTATTACATGTAGACAAGTTTGGTTTATTATTACATGTACACAAGTTTGGTTTATTATTACATGTACACAAGTTTGGTTTATTATTACATGTAGACAAGTTTGGTTTATTATTACATGTAAACAAGTTTGGTTTATTATTACATGTAGACAAGTTTGGTTTATTATTACATGTACACAAGTTTGGTTTATTATTACATGTACACAAGTTTGGTTTATTATTTCATGTAGACAAGTTTGGTTTATTATTACATGTAGACACGTTTGGTTTATTATTACATATACACAAGTTTGGTTTATTATTACATGTAGACACGTTTGGTTTATTATTACATGTACACAAGTTTGGTTTATTATTACATGTACACAAGTTTGGTTTATTATTACATGTACACAAGTTTGGTTTATTATTACATGTACACAAATTTGGTTTATTATTACATGTACACAAGTTTGGTTTATTATTACATGTACACAAGTTGGGAACCAGTTTGGGGGCTGTGAACACAGTGTGGAAGTTGTGATCGACCATAACCAGGAGGGAGGCTGTGATCACAGTGTGGAAGTTGTGATCGACCATAACCAGGAGGGAGGCTGTGATCACAGAGTGGAAGTTATGATCGACCGTAACTAGGAGGGAGGCTGTGATCACAGAGTGGAAGTTGTGATCGACCGTAACCAGGAGGGAGGCTGTGATCACAGTGTGGAAGTTGTGATCGACCGTAACCAGGAGGGGGGAGGCTGTGATCACAGAGTGGAAGTTGTGATCGACCGTAACCGAGGGAGGATGTGCTCACAGTGTGGAAGTTGTGATCGACCGTAACCATGAGGGAGGCTGTGACCACAGAGTGGAAGTTGTGATCGACCGTAACCAGGAGCGAGATTGTATCCACAGAGTGAAAGTTGTGATTGACCGTAACCGAGGGAGGCTGTGAAGTTGTAATCAACCGTAACTATGAGCGAGGCTGTTGGCACTAACCAGCTTTGGAGGCTAAGAGTCGCATTAGCCAATTGGGTGAATGTTGATGGCACTAACCAGTTGGAAGACTGTGAATGGCACTAATCAGTTGAGATACTGTAAATGGCACTAACCAGTTGAGATAATGTAAATGGCACTAACCAGTTGAACAAAGCTGTATCTCCACAGAAATATTATTAACGTATTGTTAACGTTGTACACCGACACTAACCAGTTGGGAGACAGCGAATGGCACTAATCAGTTGAGAGACTAAGTTGTTGTTAAATTCTGGGATATATCCACCAGGGGCTGATACAACAGGAAATACGAATATGCCCGGAGCCGTTTTGTTTTGGATTCACGTGAACGCCAATAGCAGAAACTGTGGTTCGTTGTTTACACCTTTCTTTACTTGCTTAGGCCCGTTTACTCGCTCGGAACATAGGCCATCGACAACTGTTCTCCACTGTGCCCTGTTTGTGCCGTCTTTGTTATTTCGTTCCAGTTGTAACCCATCTGCTTCCAGGTCTCGCCGCCAGGTGTTTCGCGGAGATCTTAGGAAGGAGATCTCCGTAGAGCTCAGAAAGGAGATCTCCGTAGAGCTCAGAAATGAGATCTCCGTAGAGCTCAGGAAGGAGATATCAGTAGAGCTCAGAAAGGAGATATCCGTAGAGCTCAGAAATGAGATCTTCGTAGAGCCCAGGAAGGAGATCTCCGTAGAGCTCAGGAAGGAGATCTCCGTAGAGCTCAGAAAGGAGATCTCCGTAGAGCTCAGGAAGGAGTTCTCCGTAGAGCTCAGGAGGGAGATCTCCGTAGAGTTCAGCATAGTAACACCAATAACACGGTACTAACATTCACATTATTGATCAGTAAATCGTCTGCTATGTAAAAGAATAAAAATTTAACAAAATAAAAGGTGTTATGCGTCCTTAGCGGTGAGGAATGACCGTTCTCACAGTTAGATAATGTAGCATCATCCATATTTCTTATTAAACGTGACGCGTTGAACTGCGACAAGCATACCAGAATGCATGCTTTTTATTAATATTTTAATATATCAGACAATCGTTCTTGTGCAATGGAAATATTCCCGACTTTAATAATTGCAATTATGGTTTATTAATGAAAGTACAGTATTGTGCTTTGCTCGGGCAATACGCTATGTCGCCCATGTGAAGCATAATAATCACTTCAGTTTCAGGTGCAATAATACATTATGATATTAATACCTGTATTGCCTACATTCGGTGACTTGCATGATGCTATTTCGGGCCGTTTTAATTTTGTTTTAATCGAGTATTGATGATAACTGTCAGTAATGTTGTTTCAGTCGGTAGGTGGCGCACCGGTCTTGCAGAATATCCGCCTTCGACTGCCACCTCGCGACTAACAATAACAAAGTCTCCGAGTAATTCAACACTTAATTACATTTATCCGATCACAATTCCGCTTCCTAGCGTATTTCTGGGTCTACGATATAATATAAATTTTGTATTTGAACTTCAGTAGCGTGATCGAAGTGCAGTTCAGTAGCTAGAACCGGGGTTAGTGGTTAGAATGTTTAGTTAAAGTTACATCATACGGGTCGCGTTGTTATAACAAAGAACGTATGGATCGTAAAGCAAGTGTCACTCGTATATGTTACTGTTATTGCAGTAATTTGATTAGATGCACTTATACATCTTATACACAGTGTGTATAACAATGTAGGTGTTCACAGCTTTGTATATTAAGCTTTTCATTATTAGTTACGAAAGGGCACTCATTCTTCGGAGTCGTACATAACAATCACGTGTGAATGGAATATAAATTACTGCATGGAGTATGAAATAGTGAATGACAATATATATGTAAAGCGACTTGATTGAATGATACACACACGTAGGCACTCACGCACACGCGCACGAACATCCACATTTCAACGTATTGTGCAATATTTATTAATTGCTCAAATAGGGTGTACCATAAACAAATAACAAGAATTAACAAGATTGCCATCCAAGGCAAAATACCCAGATGCCAAGTGAACAAGGAAGCAATTGGCTTGTCGAATCCAACAATTCTTCATCTATGTGTAACCAGTCCTTCTGAGATATTTGCTAATTTTGTTTGACGCTGCTAGCATTTATAGTACTGGTTATAAACCAGTAGGCTATACTTCACAAGTAAAATAAAGCGTTTATATGCCGTGGTTATATAAATGTTGTTCTTTCAGTCATTATCAGCACACAACTCGTTGGCTGAGCCATCGGTACGAGCCGCTCGAGCGGCAGTACAATTGTGACAACTTGCCCCAAACAATTTTTGCAACTGAACGCACGTGGACGATAACAAATCATGAATTTCAGTTTAACTTCTACTTGGCAGAACCCATTATACTATATAGTAGACATATTTCAAGTTTCATTCACAAAACATAAAAAGTGGCTGCGTGAGATGATATTATGTGGGCATACCAAAACGTTTTAGGTGTCGACACCTCGTTAATTTCATCTCCTTAACTCTCTATTTTTGGACAGTGTTTCTGCTTATGCAATTTGCCGGAAATCGAAAATTCTCACGACATTTCAAGTCGGCGCGAATTTTTCACTTGTCTTAGCACATCATGAAATATGCATAAGCAATGCGTTATTCAGAAACAGACGTTTTGAGACACCCTGTGCAAATGACACGTAGCACTGGAGTCGACAATGCTGGCATCGCACCGGACGTAATTGCAGATACCACACAACGAACAGTTTGATGTTTGAATCCTACGTCGTAAAGGGTTCCTTTTCACGCTCCTGTCAGACTAACTTGTCCTAAACGACATCAGGGTCCTGGTGTGAGATGGCATATTAGGCGAAATCTCCCGCCAGGTTCTCGCCAAGTGTTTAGTTTGATGGCACGTGAGCAACGTCTGAAGCCTCACGGGTGACTAACGCGGCGGTTACGTGCAACACGGAACAACGGCTTTACCCGGCATGCTTTACTTTAACAAGATTTAACAAGATTTGCCATCCAAGCCAAAGGCCTAGATGGCAAGTGGACAAGGAAGCCATTGGCTTATCGAGAGTCCAACAATGTTCACCTACTTATAACCCGCCCTCCTGATATATGTGTCAACCTTGTTTTTAAACATATTCACGCTGCTAGCAGTTACACAATCTGTAGACAATTTGTTCCATTCATTTATTGTCCTCTGTGAGAACGAGTGCTTCCTGATGTCCAATCTACATTGATCCTTTACTAATTTTACCTCATGTCCTCTAGTTCTGCTATCCTTCTTGAGTGAGAAAAACATATTTCTATCAATATTTTCATACCCATTCAATATCTTAAAAACTTCAATCTGATCTCCTCTTAACCTCCTTGTCTCTAGAGTTGTTAAACCACATTCTTTCAGGCGTTCTTCATAACTAAGGTCTCTAAGTTCTGGAATCATTTTAGTTGCTCTCCTTTGTATGCGTTCAAGCGTATATATATCCTTCTTACGATATGGTCTCCATGCTTGTATACAGTATTCTAAATGAGGTCTAACTATTGCTTTATAAAGAGGTATAATTAACTTTTTTCCCTTGTATGTTATGTTTCTTCTAATCAATCCAAGAATTTGATTACCATTTGAAGCTGCAATACCACACTGCTCTGAAACTTTCATATCAGCGCTTATTGTAACTCCTAAGTCCTTTTCTTTTACAGTAGTACCCAGAACAGTATCTCCCATTTTATAGTTTACATTCAAGTTCCCATGTCCTGTATGTAGGCATTTACATTTCCCAAAATTGAACAGCATCTGCCATTTCTCAGACCATTTCACTAATCTGTCTAGATCGTTTTGTAAATGTTGTTTATCACCATCAGTATTAACCTTTCTAAACAGTTTTGTGTCATCCGCAAATTTCAGTACGTTACTTGTTATACTGTCGTCCAAGTCATTGATATAAATCAAGAATAATATAGGTCCTAATACTGATCCTTGAGGTACCCCACTCAAAACCGATTTCCAATTTGAAACTTCTCCATCTACTACAACTCGTTGTCTTCTGTCAGTCAGCCATTGTTCTATCCAGTCAGTTATGCTATCCCCGATACCATGGGCTTTTAATTTAAGTAGCAATCTTTGATGTGGCACTTTGTCAAAAGCTTTCTGAAAATCTAAGTAGATAATATCTACTGGCGATCCCACATCTATCTACTTAGTGATTTCTTCCAAAAAACATAACATATTTGTTAAGCATGACCTCGCTTTAAGGAATCCATGTTGAGATGAATTTAATAGTTTATGCTTAACGAGGAAGTCCACCATATGGTCTTTAATTAACCTTTCTAATAATTTACAAATCACTGACGTTAAACTCACTGGTCTGTAATTCTCTGACTTATTTCTCGAACCCTTTTTAAATAATGGTCCCATCTACACCAAATTCAAGTCGCTGCACCAAGTCCAAGTAGCCGGAAGTACTTCACTGCGTCCAGCTACTGCAATTTGACACACCTACAATTGCGGTTTTATAAGACCCGGGGGTCGTTTCAATGTCACACAGGAACTCACTGAGCACAGCTGTATCTCCACAGTATCTCCAAATATATTGTAAACGCTGTACACCGACAGTTGCAAGAAACTGTCATTATAAAAGTCACACGCTGACACATTTACCTCGCACGGAATAACTTAAAATAGCTGTTTTTGGAAGATAACATATGCGTTCAGTGACCTCCTAGTGAGTTAGTGAAACAGCCCCTGGATGCGTGTTCATGATATGACATCTGCACTCCAGCACCACTATGATTCCAGGTAAGAAGGCACCGGTTCTGACACATGTATTCGCCGCGGGGGACAGTCTTTCGATTGATTTGCAAACCACATCTGTCCACTATAGAAAGAACCGGGTCGAAGGACCTTAAAGGTGAACGCGCTTCAACCGATTCCACTTTACCTGGGGCCCCCAGCACAAGGCCGCATTGTTCACGCATAGACAGCTAGTTAGTTTCCGCGACCCACTCTGTCATAGATGACAGCGACAAAGTTCATGTTTTAAGGGTGCACTGGATGCCACCGATGGGGTGGGGGGTGGGGGGGGGGGCGGCGACACTAAACCGATATCTGAATATTGAAACATTGAATCTACTAATCAGGGGTATATATATATATATATATATATATATATATATATATGTTATAATGCCAAATGACATTGTTGGCAAAGTAGGGTAACGTTTCACTAGTAGAAGTTATATCACTTCAAATGGTGTAAAACATTAATGAACTAATGTAAACCATCACTGTTGCTGAACGTCTATGGGTGACGTCATTGATGTTACGTACTGTTACGTAAAGTTGTCACGTTTGAGAGAAACCCTTCGACGGTTGTTGTGACAAATGACGTAACACATGACGTAACTCATGACATAACACATGACGTAATACCATCAACCTGGCATCAGAACCTGCTGTGCGGGTATTGGCAACGAACGACGCGTGACTGATGCCGCCTCTACCAAAATAAAGCAATGCTTTGCCGTATTGACAGCTCCATTTGTACAACACTGTTGAAATGTTTCTAAATCGACGAGTCAGTAACAACTTGCATGTGCTGCTGCGTACGAAGTGCCAGAAAGAACGCTTTCAGGCTGGGCCCAACTAAATGCCAAAGCAGCACTGAAACGTGATACTAATTCCTAAAAAGCCTGCTTCCAAATGTAACAGACACAATACGACAATAGCCACTCTAGCCATGACGGGGCAGCGGTACAAAGTTTTGATTATTCTGGCATGACTTCATACGAAACCCTACATGGAACACGCGCGACTAGACGACACGAGTGGAGTCCATTTACATACTCTGCAGCTGAGTCATAATGGCGACGTGGGAGAAGAACGCGAGAACGATAGATCTATTTCTTTGTATTGTTCGGCCAACAATGAACCAGCATCAACGACAGAAGCTGTCGACAGAGCGACTGGTATAACTGGTGCAATTTTGCCTCGGAAAATTGTACGGAAAAAATAATGTTTTAATTACCTTTGTTGCTATTCCGCAACAACTATATATTAACTGTCTGAACGTCAGCTAATTAAACCAGTAGTGCTCAGTGGCGAAACGTGTTTGTGGAACTAGTACGGCGGGTTGACCGCAGCAGCTCGGTCGTTTCTGCTACAACAGACAGACCCGTCATTCTCTGCATAGTTTATTACCTTCTCACAAGTTTGGACCGCTTGTCAGATTTACGAGTAGGTGATTTTTTGTCAGTGCTTCAACAAACGCCACAAATGAACCTTCTGTTTTTACAAAGGACAAGCGCTGGTGTTTCACAAAGGCCAACTTTATGAAGCAATACTAGAAAGGTAAACAGGTACTTTCTCATACGCGACTTCTGCCGCTCAAAAGTTTTACATTCCACCACAGGATGACCTGTTACTACCAACACTATGGTAATTGGCTTGGGAAGCATTCAGCCACGCTGCAATTACTGCGCGAAACCTATTAGTTCACATACTCCCAGCACTGTTGCTCGTTTTAATACAGTTGTGTGAACTTCGGCAGCCTAGGGTGAACGAAGTTCGGTGCAGGCGCAGAATTTATTAAGGATTTACATTTTTCTGAGGATGTTGTTATTCGCAGCACCGACGCATATGCCGTGGGCGGTACAGCGTCGCTCTGTTGCGGTGCATTTACCGCACAGCTGAGCACACGTGTCGGGCGGTATGCATCCGTCTTAGACCCATCCCGGGGGCACTGCGCCGCACTGAAATACCAACAGCACAGCAGGCGCTCTCGAAAAGTTTTAATTAGATGTCGCTTAGGCGAACACAACATTCTGACAATCACGGATTGTGTTTCAAATAGGCATTTATTCTGCCAAAGAGCTGAACTATTGTTAAGTCTACGACCGGGTCTGCGTTGACGCAAGTACTGCAGTGTGTATGAATAATGGACCGCTCAGATTCCGCGAATCCAACGTCAAATAAACAGGATACGTTGAGATAAACCAGCGGACACGTGTGTTTTTCTCGGCCGTGGGCGGAAATAAATGAAAGCCGGATAACGAGGCGTAAACGTTACGTCAGTCGCTGACTGCGTAGACCCGCGACCGGGTGTTTGCCACGGCACATCGCTGTAGCGGTGTGTTTCTCGTGTTCTTGTCACAACGGTCTCCGTGGCACGCCGGTCACATAAAACCTCTACTAAGACACCCGCTGGTTGACGACGCAGAAGCTGTTTACCAGTCGACGCGGGCCGCGAGCTTGTGGAGTGACGTGTACGTCTGACTACCGGCACTGAACGCGGGCCAACTCTACGTCGACGCAGGTACATAAAGTACACGTTTCACCGCCGACGGGCGCACAATAGTGTAAGCGTTACACGGCATCGCAGCGTCGCCTGCGCTCGTAGCACGCAACCCGCTTAGGCAGTTTTTACAACCTATATTTGTGTTGCGGAATATATTCATCGCGGTTCAATTCGGAGTTACGTCACTTGTCGTCGGATCTTTCACGGTTCGAAAGAGTCAGTGTTGTTGCAGCGACTCGTGCACTGCATGATCCAACAGTGACGGTACACCCAGCTGTTGAAGAGAAGAAAACGTGATCGAATATCGAAGAGAAAACGTGTGGTTGATTTTCAATACGATACCAGTTGCGTCACTGTGTTGAGAAGACGTGTAGGCGGATTACGTAGGAACAAGTGCAAGAGCGCGCCCCGTGGACGACCGCCGTAGAACCAAGCCACTGACACAGTGCCGACATTCACCGGAACCATGATGGCCCAGCGTCCGCCGGTCAGTGTCAAGTACTACAGACTCGTGCCCGTCCAAATGGACGAGGCCTCCACACCGTTCAACAACCCTGCACAACCAGCCCAACAACAACTACAGACGCAACTACTGCCATCACAACAGCAACAACTACAGCCACATCAGCAAATGATGCCAGACCTGACGGCTGACATGAATATGAAATCACTACAGGACCAGGTAAACATGTTTCACCAGCAGATGGCGCAACAGTTCCAGCAGCCGATGATGCCGTTTCCGGCGCCGAACATGCCGCTGATGGCGCCGCCGAACAACATGGCGCCGCTCGGCATTCCCACAATTCCCAACCTCGGCCCGCTTCCTGTGATGAAGCAGGACGCCAGCGGCCGCCGCCACATGGAACTGCAGCTGGACATGAGCGGCTTTCGGCCGGAAGACGTCCTCATCAACACAGACGGCCACAATCTCGACATCTACGCCAAGTCGTCGAGTATTGACGGCAACCGAGGCGCCATGCAGCGGGAGTTTCGGCGTCAGTTCACGCTGCCGGAAACGATCAGTGCAGAGAATCTGCGTTGTGTGTTCGCTCCAGAAGGCTACCTGACGATCGAAGGCTACCCTGGGACGAAACCGGCCATCAAATCGCCCAAGAAGAGGAAACGCGTTACCTTTGCTCTAACCAACGACCCGTGACATTTTGAAACGGGGAGACACTTGTTGATTAAAATGTAACATTGGACGACTATGTGAGCGCTCCAAGAGTGCTGTTGTGTGTCATGTCAATGGAGTTGTGCGGTGACAGTGGCGCTGTTGTATCGCGTCATCGGAAATGACGTCATAGACAAGAAGATGCACATTGCATAGCTGTTGATATGGCGAACGTTGTTGGAACTGTTGAGGTAAACTTGATCGTGGTTATTTATTCGATGTTCCAGGGTAACTACTCGTTAAGTTAGCTTCCAAAGTTTATAAAGTCACATAAACTTATGCAACCACTGGCCTTTGCCATGGTAAACGTGCTCTAGTGAAACAGGTGGTGTATGTTGGTTGATTTGTCGGCTTAAGGATATAGCTAACATAAAATTGGTATTTACAGTAAGAACATCTTAGCTATGTTTATTTGGATATAGGTCACATTAGTTACACTTGCACGAGTTAGCATACGATTGATAAATTTGTTTCATAATACTTGATCGAGTTGTTGTTCTCTAACATTCATCAAGTTAGTTAACAGCGATTATAATTAAAATGTTGTGGTTTAATGAGATTAAGAGAATATCAGATATACATTTTATGATATTAAATGGTTATGAAAATATTGGTATAAGTAATTTTCTCATCTAAGGAAGATAGAAGAACAAGAGGACACGAAATAACGCTACTGAATAAACAGCGTAGATGTCAAATGATAAAGCATTCATTCTCTAGCAGCGTGCATATATAATTTTTTTACATACTCACATGTATATATATATATATATATATATATATATATATATATATATATATATATATATATATATATATATATATATATATATATATATATATATATATATATATATATATATATATATATATATATATATATATGAAGGAGGGTTACACATATATTAATAATAGTTGGACTATCGATAAGCCAATTGCTTCCTTGTCCAATTACTGTGATGTTGTGATTTTCTGTTTTGGATGGCAATCTTATTAAATTTTGAAATATGGCTACACTTTTGTGTGTTGTATGTGTTTTAAATACTTACCAATTACACAAATTAAATGACGCTTCGTAACTAGGCCGACGTTTGCAGCGCCTCTGCAGTCCGGAATTGTGGCCGCAGCATATGGCACCCATACAACTTAATATAGTCCCCTAATTTGTATTTCAAATGACACGTTTTTTGGCATTCACCTGCAGCACGTGTCATGTCCTCAACCAAAGTAACGATATGAAGATATCCCTCCGAAACTTGCCACAGAAATAATGCATTATGTGAAGGAGATGCGAACAAAAGAACGTGTCGCTTGAAATGAAAAAAAGAAAGTTAAGTTAAACTGTGTGGTACTGTTTCTATAAGGTCACCCTCTATCTGCTGTTATTAGCAGAATACAATCAAAATGAAGTTGACCAGTAACTTCTTATTAACCAGTATATCTCGTGGTTGCAATATCTCCTTGTGACAAGCCTGGCTAGACGGTGTTTTTAATATCTAGGAGTGAACACTGTTTTTAATAGCTAGGAGTGAACACTGTTTTTATTAGCTAGGAGTGAACACTGTTTTTAATAGCTAGGAGTGAACACTGGGCGATGAAGTCGTTGCAGCTGCTCAACACCTTTACCAAACCAGTACATAAAAGGAATCGCTCTAGCGACTTTTAAGCCTTTGTTGGTGAGCGCTGAATAGAACCGCTGTGCTGCTCCAGTGGGGTACTCGCTATGTTATTTACACATTGGACCCGCAGACAGCAGCTGGTTTAGGGGGCATTACCCCATTTGGCTCAGATGCATAATGGTAGTAGTCCTACCCCGGATACATATCGCTGTCCTTTGACACATTCAATCTCCCTCGGTCCTAGATACGTCGATGAACGTAGATGACGCCGAGGCTTCGTCGCGTGCTGTACGGCTGCTTCTGTTTCAAGGTAGCAATCGACCAACATTTACACGCTGTGAAAGTAACTGAAACTTTCAACTTGTCAGTAGGACAAGTTCAGCACAATCTAAACCAGTCTACTTCTCCAATGCATTAAGTAATTAGTACTTCTCTAATGCATTAAGTAATTAGTACTTCTCCAATGCATTAAGTAATTAGTACAATAGTATGTGTTACACGAGTAATAAAAACACAGTTTTGGTGGGATCATATCAATACTTTGTTTGGATTGTATACCACAGTGCGTGCGTGCGTGCGTGCGTGCGTGCGTGCGTGCGTGCGTGCGTGCGTGCGTGCGTGCGTGCGTGCGTGAGTGCGTGCGTGTTATATTTAGACAGTCATCGTTTCCTTTAATGTTGTCATTTGTGACGTATATACGACCGAGTAGGCTAACCACGTATATAGTCCATCAGCCGACGAAGCAGTGTCGTTTCTAGTGTTTTTGCATGTTACGAGGAAGACTGCATGGAATACTATGTGTACTGCCTGCTTGAATGACACGCTCTGTTGGCAGTGCTGTAGTTGTATTGTGTGTACAGGGAACACACAGTCTCCCTCTGTCAACTCTCAATCATGTCACAAACGCGCGTACATTTGTGAATAGAAGTATTCGTAATCCGCCAGACGGAATGCAGTAGTCCCACGACTTCTGCCGTGAGTGGGCCGCTGACACTCGTCGTAAAAAGGAAATGTCGGAAACCGGAAGAGGCGGGCGTCCTGTCGCATAATAAACACACCTGCCAGGAAAGTAGACTCAGCACTGCTTATTCATGGTTATTCTAAAACTGTTACAAGGTAAAAAAAGGTACAAACACAACTTACTATAACGTCCTTATTTGTATTTCAAATTATACGTTCTTTTGTACACATTTCATTCACATCATGCAAGATCACTGTGGAATGTTTGGGATGGATATCTTTCATGTCCTTGATTTAGTCGAGGTTTGATAATATTGAGTATAAGCTGCAAATATGGGACTCGACCCTGTAGACAAACTTTACTTCGACACACAAATTTGTATTACTTCGCTATTTTGACTAAATCTACATTTACTATCTATACCCGGATTCCATGTTTGCACACCTGAAAAAAACCAAGACGATACCATTAACATGGAGGCAGTTATTAGAAGCAAGATGGGTACCGGTTTTATGGTAAGCGATAATCAACTCGAATTCAAATGCGTCTGGGCTCAAACCTCAACTAAATTAAGACCATTAAAGATACGCGTGCGAAACTTTTCAAAGTGATCGTGCAACATGTGTCAAAGAACATGATATTTAGAACAATAATAATGAAGTTATATTAAGTTACATGGTAGTGTGTACATTATGTTCCCCCAATTGTTATTTAAAGCATACAGTTTCACTTCCATCCGTTTGCTAATTGCTAACGTAAAACATAGGTTATGTAGCATAACAACAAACCGAACCAAAACGTATAATAAACTTATGCAAATAACTATTAAATATGTCGCTGACTTTCATAACATAACCGTTGCTTTAACTTTTAAAAGTGCTACATTTGATAAACGTGTACGTGTTGCAATAACTATGTTGACTTTTGTTGGGAAGGGGTCGAAATGTTGGGAAGGGGTCGAAATGACACCAACATCCGAAGAAATGTCTGAGAAAACAAAGCATAACCCAATGAATACTGAGAACACAAACCAAGCGCATGGCACAAACACGCGGCACATTGTACGTGGTTAAGAGGCCACGCCTGTCGGCCGTCTCCGGGCAGTCAGTTTATCAGCGGCTGAGTGGAGTGCAATATCATGTACAACAATACAAAGGTCAACAATATAATGTCAACAAGGCAAGCGTCAGTAGAGCGAACGTCATCGCAACGGTAAGACAAGACGGCAGCGGCAGCGGCAGCGGCAGCGGCAGCGGGAGCAGCAGCGGCAGCGGCAGCGGCAGCGGCAGCGGGAGCAGCAGCGGCGGCGGCGGCGGCGGCGGCGGCGGCGGTGGCGGCAGCAGCAGCGGCAGCAGTAGCAGCAAAAACAACGGCAACAAGAACAGCAATATGACTATGGAATTACCCACATTCCCGTTACTTATCAGTTAATATCAATGTAGTTCTAGTATTCAAATTCAGTAATACTATATAAATGCAACACACAACATGTCATATGCTTATTGTACTTTTAGTTAATTTTGTTTGAGCATATAATATGTTGTGTTCATATTGTGAAGTGCACATTTCGGTAGATGTTAGTGTGTCACTGACTGTGAGCGACCTTGCAGTAGACGCCTCTAATCACGGCAGCTACACAGGCCTCGGGGTTGTTCGTTTAATCGCATGTTTGACGCAAAGGGGATAAGAGACTCCAAGAAAAACGTACGTGTTTTTGTTGTGCGTAGATACACACACGTGGTCTGTCTGCCACTTCGTTCAGGTCACGTGTACCGGCGACGTCATTAAGGCTCAAAATGTTGGACTAGCGATGTTTCGGATGTTTTTACCTTGAGAAACACTTTGACCGGACGACTTAGGGGAAGGCAGTGTTAGTTGATCCATGTTTCATTATTTTTTATATTTATGGCACAGCCATATTCATAAGACAAAATTGTTTTTACTCTCGTAAATCGTGATTATTAGTAGATCATTTTATACCAAGATAATATATCTGGTGTACATATATAGCTATAGTTAACTGATTCAATTAGGGTTGGTAAGCTGGCTCAACTTGGTGTAAGGTAAGTTGAGCCGAAGTGTAGCGTAAATTGGGTAAATGCTTTATTTGTATACTTTACGTAGGTATTGTACTAACATTTCATAACAAGCCAGCCAACACATCTACGCAATGAGAACAACACGTCTATGACAAATCTACATTTTTAATTAATAACTCGACAAACTTAGTGTATATAGACTTTTAGGCCAACCGCAACCAGTGTAACTAACTGCTAATATGTTGCCTTGTAGCTATCCGATGTCCCAATTTGCTCGGAATATGAATTTCTTGGTGTATCTTGGGGTAAAGAACAGTCACCTTCGTTCTTTAACCGCTGTTCAACTAACCCTCAATTGAACCTTGGGTGGCTCAACTAGCCCCGTTTCAACAGTTATGCTTTGTTTAATTAAATTCTCATTAATGCGTGAAGTGATGTAAATAATCTTCTCCCCTGTGCATAGTTAAACATTTGTAAGTGCACAGATAATAAAGTCAGGTCACATGCTTTGATAGATTACACACCAGCACACGGTAATCATAATCACCAAAAGTTTCGAAAAACATAAAAATATATACTTTTAACTCCGACACTTGTGACAAATGGCACTCATTGTACGTCAATCGTGTTCTAATAACATGTTCAATCACTGGGTGGTACCATGTAACTGTCGCTGCTGTAGTTTCCTGGGAAACATGGGTGGCTCAACTAACCCAGTGGCTCAACCGACACAACACTGCCTCATGAGGCAATTGACTAGCATTCTATAACTAGCGTATATCGCTACCACATATATACCTTTATTGTTCAACATACATTGGACTTTCGCTCTATGGGACATATTTGGACTTAGGCCAAATTATTTCATATATCCAATGTTCTTTAGGGTTTTGTACGTTTTGAACAAGGCATTTTTGTATTACAGCATACTGTCCTCGTCTGTCAAATGTGTGTGTGTGTGTGTGTGTGTGTGTGTGTGCGTGTGCGTGCGTGCGTGCGTGCGTGCGTGTGCGTGCGCGTGCGCGTTCGCGTGCGCGTGCGCGTGCGCGTTCGCGTGCGCGTGCGCGTGTGCGTACCTGACGTGGCGTGCAGAAGGTACCGGGCCAACACTAACTTGAACTGTAGGTGCTTCATGCAGAAACATCGGTGAAGTATGCCCGTGACTGAGCTGAGCACGTGGCTGGACTGCTCAAACAGCAATGCGAAAAGCACTGGAACTTAAAAAGCGTATTGCCGCCGGCGACGTTCAACGCCTTTTAACTGCTTCGTTGAAGCGCGTCGGGCTTGTTGTATTGGGGTAATAACTTCCACGCACCGAGGGCTTCATTCGTTATAAGCAATATATCTTAGCTAATGCACCAAAGCGTTAAACGAGACGTTATTAACTCAGAACAGTACAATGGCCACACTCATTGTTATTTGTATTACTTTTTCACTTTACTTTCGATTCTTCATTGCTTTATAGGAGCGCGGAAGGTCACTGACCCAGTGAAACGTTGTATTCTTAACCGGCCTCTAACTCGACTTTCGTGCTGCCGTTTGAAGCCTAGACAGTTCCAATCCTGTCTTTCCATGTTCATTCATATAAATATTCACGTAAAGACAAGTTAGGGCAATGGTCGACGGGGACACTATTGTACCCCCGGGTGAATACAGTGTTAATAGGATTATATCATATTTCGTATTTATGTTGCAAAATTGCGTTACAAGAAGACAATCGCACACAACACGTTAAACAGCCACTGTAGACGTGAATGTGTGAATATAGACGTATGAGAAATACCGCCAGAGTTTGTGTCTTCAGACACAATGCCACAAGGGACACTACACATTTATTTTAGTTACACGAAGGCAAAATGCAGTGATAGTGCGATTTCTACGTAAGAGATAAACTAAAGTGCCTTATCACTTGGACACACCAACTACACACATACCTTCAAAAACTCTCCCACGAAACGAAACACCCATACTCACAGTCGTTCATCAGGAATCAGGAATTGTTTAATCGACAAGACATGTAACATAAATTAAGAAATACAAAAAACATATTACGAATTTCTACAAAATGCATAAATTCACAAATATGAATGTTAATTGTATATGTATG
Source organism: Lamellibrachia satsuma (assembly GCA_033239005.1). NCBI lineage: Eukaryota > Metazoa > Annelida > Polychaeta > Sabellida > Siboglinidae > Lamellibrachia > Lamellibrachia satsuma. Next base: position 3,940,090 of record BSQZ01000055.1, read on the forward strand.
AAACCATGTTGGTCTGGGAGACTGCCACTAGGACCATAATTTGGTCGCTAACGTGACAGCACCCAATGAAATTATAAATTAAACAAAAGAATTGAGTTAGGGATTAAAGACAAATAACTTGAACGTATTGCACAAGTGTGTATGCTTAAATAAAGTGTAAGAATAAGATAATGAATATATAACATATATTATTATAATATGTGAGATGGTATGAAGAGGAAATCAGTTAGCAAACATATAACAGCAATTAGTAATCGTATAAGTGGCAAATATAACAATTCCGGATATTATAACTTGAGCTATATTGTCACTGAAAGAATTTCTTTGCATAGGAGCTGAAACCTTGCAATAAGTGAGACTGAATGTTATCTATGATCAATGCGGGAGTGTTATTAATCACATGGACAACACTAAACCTGAGTGATTCCCTGGACAGTTCAGTATTCGCACTTTCAACATGTGTGTCATGTCGATTTCTTGTATAATGTGTATGAACATCCTCATTTTCTGTGATGTCTAACCTTGACAAATATTCAGGTAAATTGCCGTTTATGTTTATGTATCTATGGTAAAATTTCAGTTGTTGTAACCTAATAATGGGTGTGACCATTAAAATGTTAAGATGTTTAAACAACCATTCACTAATCTTTTGTAGTTCAACATTAATATTATTAAGTTAGCAAGCTGCTCTTGGAAGAGTCAAGTGTACTACATAAAGTTGAGTCATCTGCATATAAAATATATTAAAATAAATTACTTGCATTAGTAATATTATATATATATATATATATATATATATATATATATAATATTACTAATGCAAGTAATTTATTTTAATATATTACTGATGCATTAGTAATATTATGAAAAAAATAAATTGACATTCCCAGGAATCTGTTTCGGTATGTATATTTTTGATATTGTTTTTTTTTTATTTTGTTTAGATAAATTATTAAATTCCCTTGTTACTACATGTTTTGCCATGTGAGATGCAATACTAATTACTCAAGTGAAAAAGATATATAATATTATTATCATAATTTTCGTTTAACCAACTTTCTTGAATGCATATGGCACTAAATGGAAAGCCATTGTTTCTAAATAATCTTTTAAAAATAAATTTGATGCTCTCTATATTAGTACTGAGAATAGTGAAAGAGTTATTTTTAGAAAAAAAAGGAGATCACTCAGTTTATCGTTTTCAATATATGGCGAATGACGAATTACTCTTAGATTGTCATGATCATCATTATATTCGCCCAGCCATATTATTTTACACAAGGAGTTGGCTTCAAAACCACCATAATTCACAAGAATAGTATCACCCAATGTCATTGAATATTAGTGTCATAGTATAATAGTTACAGTTGTTATTACTAAACAAGTAAAAGCGTATTATTAATAATCTTATCCTATACAATGGCTTAAATTGAATTTGATTTGAAAACGAACTAAAGAACAATATAAATGAAAACATGTTAGAGAATATTTTACCATGTAAAATGGTTTAAATTTCACAATTCTATTAAACCTGATATCAGATTGAGAATGCCTAGGATGTCATAACGTAAAAAAGAAGAAGAAAATATATGAATCTGGTTTTAACCATATTCATTTGAAATGGCTCCAAGAAGGGAGTGTTATTTTAACATAATTTCTGCATTATAGGCATATATCGTGTTTAAAGGCAGATTTAGATGCATTGTAGAATGAGATCATGTGTGCAGTCAAATAATAATAGTACTAATAATAATAAATTGCATAAACATACGCATAGCATGCATATACTGGCAGACGAGTCTGCCCCCCCCCCCCCCCGTACGTGTGTCTCAACTGGTAGTTGATGGATTCGTCTTGTTGTGTACATCGTCGTAATTAGCTTTCAGGAGCGCTGCCAATCTTTATTACCGAGGTGCCAATGGAACGCCTTGGGCGAATGCGTATGTTTGCCGCACCCTCGCCAGGCTCCCCCGGCAACATACCTGCGTAAACTACGGTTTGGTGCCCACGCTACTAAGTAGCTCGAACGAGGTCACGCAAAGGTTAGGAATACATTACGTGAAATAGCGCGGTGGCAGTCGATGTCAGAGACGGGCGGTGGCGGCCACAAACTGCGGATCACGTTACTGCGTGCAACATGTCTGTTTTTGTCAACGTAATGGTTTTATGTAAACATATTAACATCCCACATTCCAGTTTAAGGCATCGTCAGTAAGAAAGAAGCGTGTACTCGACCAAGCACCCAGCTGACCCTATACAATACAATCATAATGAACGAGTTACAATTTTTTCCCGTGAAATCTTCGTTGTTGTAACCCCCATAAATAGTAATTGATTCATTCATTCATTAGCATGTCGAACATTTACATAACAATATGTTAATCGACTAATTCATATAAGTCATTTTGTTGTACTGCGAGTGCAAAAGTTTCATATTAGCAAAAGTTTCATTCATTCAATCGTATCCTCTTGCGAGGTAGTTAGCAACAGTTTCATTCATTCAATCTCTTGCGAGGTAGTTAGCAACAGTCTCATTCATTCAATCTCTTGCGAGGTAGTTAGCAACAGTTTCATTCATTCAATCTCTTGCGAGGTAGTTAGCAACAGTCTCATTCATTCAATCTCTTGCGAGGTAGTTAGCAACAGTTTCATTCATTCAATCTCTTGCGAGGTAGTTAGCAACAGTTTCATTCATTCAATCTCTTGCGAGGTAGTTAGCAACAGTTTCATTCATTCAATCTCTTGCGAGGTAGTTAGCAACAGTTTCATTCATTCAATCTCTTGCGAGGTAGTTAGCAACAGTTTCATTCATTCAATCTATTGCGAGATAGTTAGCAGAATTGGTTGAGCCGCATCATGGACGCTTTAGCAGCTCGTGAGAGATGGGGTCCACAGCATGTTCACATTTACCCCCTGGGTGGGGTATTTTACTTCCCCTGGCGTAGACACCAGATAGAAGGGACCAACGGCTTTTGGTGTATCTTCCGAAAGACACAGGCAAAGTGGGGTGAACGAAATTACCCAAGTTTCGAAACGGCATCAAATAGATTTATATCACGACCTCCTCTGTCGACAACCCGTTTGCTAACTACATTGTAATTATGATTTATTTCCCATTACATGTCAATTATGAATCATTGACATATCTGGCAATGTTTGTACTGAACACTGAAACCGACTGCAGGACTTACACTAGTTTATTGATCAGTAGTAATAACATCTACAATACACGCTACCTGACTCGCTGTGCTATATACTCACATTGTACACGTGCATCTTGTCGATGTTGTCCTGGTCGACAATGTCAAGAGGGATATTACGCCCCCCACACACATACACACACATATCCCCCGTTGCCGTTTTCAGCTTTCTGTGTGCACCAGTCCAACATCTTCCCTTGGAGAGTCGACAGATGATAAAGCTGGTCTGCCTTGGCTTATTATTCAATATGATGGTTGCAGAGGATTGTCATTGACGCTTTTTCACCACAGCATGTGTAACAGTGTCCAGCAAATACCAGTCGCCTTCTTGTGTCATGTCTGTTACTTATTCCCTCTGCACAACTCTAGCGTTTCTCAGCTGTTGCTGTCAGTGAATGTTTGCACCGATGTAACGTGGGGAATAGTGACAATGATTGTTACAGTAGGTGGTGATCCAAACAGTAGCTGAAGCCCACGTCATCTAATACCGATACAGTTATTGTTGTGGTAATTAACCATGCACCTAGAGATGTACTGTAACAGGCTACACGGTACACCCGTGGATGTACTGTGACAGGCTACACGGTATACCCGTGGATGTACTGTGACAGACTACACTGTATACCCGTGGATGTACTGTGACAGGCTACACGGTATACCCGTGGATGTACTGTGACAGACTACACTGTATACCCGTGGATGTACTGTGACAGACTACACGATATACCGTGGATGTACTGTGACAGACTACACGGTATACCCGTGGATGTACTGTGACAGACTACACGGTATACCCGTGGATGTACTGTGACAGGCTACACGGTATACCCGTGGATGTACTGTGACAGACTACACTGTATACCCGTGGATGTACTGTGACAGACTACACGATATACCGTGGATGTACTGTGACAGACTACACTGTATACCCGTGGATGTACTGTGACAGACTACACGATATACCCGTGGATGTACTGTGACAGACTACACTGTATACCCGTGGATGTACTGTGACAGACTACACTGTATACCCGTGGATGTTCTGTGACAGACTACACTGTATACCCGTGGATGTACTGTGACAGACTACACGATATACCCGTGGATGTATTGTGACAGACTACACTGTATACCCGTGGATGTACCGTGACAGGCTACACGGTATACCCACGGATGTACTGTGACAGGCTACACGGTATACCCGTGGATGTACTGTGACAGACTACACGGTATACCCGTGGATGTACTGTGACAGACTACACGGTATACCCGTGGATGTACTGTGACAGACTACACTGTATACCCGTGGATGTACTGTGACAGACTACACGGTATACCCGTGGATGTACTGTGACAGACTACACTGTATACCCGTCGATGTTCTGTGACAGACTACACTGTATACCCGTGGATGTACTGTGACAGACTACACTGTATACCCGTCGATGTACTATGACAGACTACACGGTATACCCGTGGATGTACTGTGACAGGCTACACGGTATACCCGTGGATGTACTGTGACAGACTACATTGTATACCCGTGGATGTACTGTGACAGACTACACGGTATACCCGTGGATGCCGACATACGCAGGAGACGGTTACTAAAATAGACCAAGATATTGATTGTGAAATCATACCCGATTCAGAGGCGCACACGCTCGTATAAATAGCACCAGACTCCGGCAGAACATTCCTTGCCGAGGCCAGGCGCAGTTATTGGTGTATCCAACATCCTTCCGTTATAAGCTGATCGAAACGAGCGTTAATGGGAATATTTTTCGAAACGCCGCCAGAATAACTGCTGTCTCAGCGATTTTGTTTATGAGGATTTATATCCATGGACAATTTAAACAGACAGTAACAGCAATAAAGTTGGTACATACTTACTCACTTTGGCCTGTTTGCTCGCTGGGAGCATAGGCCATCGACCATGGTCCTCCACTCATGTCTGTTTGTAGCCATTTTCTCCATTTCGCTTCCGGTGTATCCCATCACAGAAGGTACACGGTAGTTGTTTATATTGAACTTTTAAATTTGATTTGTCTCTTTTTGACATCCCTAATTTGTGTTGAATTTAAACAATCTTTTAATTTTAAATTCCCCCGCTAATCTTATTAGGGGAACTCAACATTCTAAAGAAAATCCATCCATTTATATATCTACCCCTCTTATATATATATAATAGAGATATATATATATATATATATATATATATATATATATATATATATATATATATATATATATATATATATATATATATATATATATATATATATATATATATATATATATATATATATATATATATATATATATATATATATATATATATATATATATATATATTTATACCGGCCACCCTGCTATACCCGCACTTGCATCCAGTGCACTGACTGTGCGGAGTCACGTTGTTGTTGTCTTGTCTGTTACACCCAGCGATGCGTGCAGTAACATCGCTATAATTGACCATTAAACGCGAAATACACATTGAAAATGGGCAATTATAAACTGCGCTGCCGACCGAGCAAATCAACTACCCGGCATTCTAGGTTTAGCGAGTAGCTATCCTCGCCAGCAGCCAATTGATGGATGTAATATTTTCTTAGTTTCCCAACCGGTTATGTGAAATGTTGCGGGGTATAGCCATCGAAGATGTGTCCCCTGGTGGCAATGACAGTGACCTAATGTTCCAAGATGGTCGCCTTTGAGCTGTAGGAAGACAGTTATCTTGTATGACTTTGTTATCGTATTGTTATATGTTGGAACTTGATCAAATGGTTCCCTATATACCGCGTTCCTTATACCAATTGGTACATAATACAGTTCAGGCCAACAACGGGGAATTCGAAGTTGTTCCTTTTGAGATGATATTTATTTCTTGAGTCCTTATAGCGAGGCCGCTGTAGTTCTCCTTAGGCCCTAGGCTATACACGTCTCTGAATTGATATGAACTAGACGAAGATGTTCCCATTCTGGTGCCCAGTGCAGCAACCATAGATACCCACAAGTAATGTCAGTGGGTCACGACAGGTGCATTGTCAATGTTCCCTGCGTTCGCTGGGTGTAACATGACGTCACCCCCAGTCGGGAACGTCATTCAATGGGGCACAACTATTCACGGAATACGTGGCAAACTTACGACGTCACACAAACATTCCTGTGCTGTGGGTGCTACGTGGTAGTCTATGGGTGCTTTGTGGTCTTGTTGCCCTACCAACAGACAGGCAACCAGGCTCGGCTCATTACTCAGTCGACACAAGTTTCGCATCAGTGGTGCCCTCTTGTGGTAATGGTTAAACTATGCATTACCTACCAAACCAGTTGGCAGATTCCACAGAACGAACTGTGGCCGAGCCTGATCTTCATCTGGGGGAAAATCGCCCACGGTGTCCACATTTGAGTGTCATGGGCCACCAGACTAACTATGTGATAGATATAATTCCCCTAGCTCCACGTGAACAACGACTGAAGAAGCCTGGTAGGTGAAGATGTCCAAATAAACTGTCACCTTTCTTTAACTTTTTATTTATTTTAGCTAAAGGCTTAATATTATTAAGTTAACCTAACAGATTAAACAGTAACTAACTTAGAAAACTGAGGATTAATTGTACTAATATAATAAATTTCACGAGTCAATTATTCCATGTCTAGGCAGGTTTATTAGGAAATAATAGGGTGTTTGACAATGACATTTTCAGCAGGTTATTTAACTTATCCATGACTTATTCAGTATTAATGGCTGTCACTGTCCAACTGGTGTTTAGGGTCTGATCATACTTCACAGTATTTATTGGTGTTTTCCAGCCAAATATAGTATTTGACAACACTGGTTTGCATAATAATAAATACTAATTGTCACAGGTTTGACATGTTAAACAAATTGTATTTAAAACAATACACAATTTACATGATTCCATGTACGATAGACTAATATCTCCAGAATACATTATATGGCTAGGCACAACAGGGGTTTTGTAAGACACTACATAGCAGTGCACAGTAAATAATTAGATATCCATACCATCATTGGTACACTTTTCAACTTCAGAACCCAGCCACTCAAGAAAGGATGTTAACTTCAGAACCCAGCCACTCAAGAAAGGATGTTAACTTCAGAACCCAGCCACTCAAGAAAGGATGTTAACCATTAAATGCTTTTAACATTAATAACATGCACAGGCAATATCTTCTCTGACAATGCCAACAAACTTAAAAATATACAAAACAATAGTCTCGTAAAATACAATATGATTTATGTGGAACAACAAGTTTGTATTTGTCTGTCAACCAAGGCAAGACAATGAGCAAATAATGCCAAATTTAGACACTTTAGTTCAAATACATGTGTAGTTCTGCTAAAACTGCCTCTGCAGTTGAGTTAGCCCATCGTAAATCAGGTCCATTAATGTTTAAATCAGTAGTGCGTGAATAGTTTAATATGTGCAGTTGGTTCAATAAGAGTGTATACTTACGTTAAAAACATCAAAAGAATGGACTTTGATTGTTAGATCGGGCAACTTTTAAGTGTGGATAACCTTGTCATAGTACATAAAGGACCACTTTTGTTTGTTTACCAAAAAATTATAATAAAATGTGTTTGATGATTAATTTTCATCAAAGCTAAATAACACATTTGCACAAATGAGCTGGCATGTCAAACTAGATTCAATTGAAATGAGATGTGCAAAAAAAATTGAATTGGGGGACCTTTAACTCTGCAGTAGAGCATACAAAGATTACAAAAGTGGGTTTATTTTCACTTGAGAGTTGAGACACTCAATCCCTCTCGAGAGGCAGGTGGCGTCTTCATTACTAACCATCATCAGCACAATGCACAGTAAACATGATAAGGATTACACCCACAAAGATGACAAATTAAAACCCCATGGCAATAGAGTTCATCAACGTTCTCACCAATACAAAAAGGGTGTGTTTGCATGACAACTATTTTACCTGTTTTGATTAATTAATAAGTTAAACATTCTTCTGAATATCAATTAAAGCTGAAGCTCACAGTTGCATAAAGTTGAACAAGTGCAGTGCTGAAATCACAAATACAACAAATTATGACGTGCGAAACATTCATCCTAAGACAAGACTGTTCCACACAGGTTTCCTAGATCACTGCATTTTAACGTCAAAATAAACGCGACAACTGTAGATTTCACTGATGTTTCATTTGACTCACCGTTCTGCCGCCAGATATTCTGGAAGTTACATGCCTTATATTACATTATGTTGTTTCTGGTACATCAGCACAACACCAGAGGCATAATCTGTGTACTTAATATGATAGAAATACCAGAATCAGCATCATCAATTACTATAGATTCTTGGATGCAGAGAACATGACTGAAACCATAATCACAGACAGCTGTCACAATGTCCATTGTGCGTATGCAGCACGACTCATACCTAATTAACAAGATAAATAAAGTTGCGCATATTATAGAGCACATATCTAAGCAGCAGTTATAGTCTGTCAGAAACAAACACTGGCCCTGCTAACAATGCAGTTCCGAATCAAGGACCATTTCGGTCACTCCAGTTTTGTTTTGTGCTTTAGTGCCACTTTTCTTGACATCCCGGTCCTTCCTATAATTGTCTACAGTCTCATCATTCTGATTATTTGATGCGGTGCAGTTTTGAGTTTGGTCCTGACTATCTGATGGCCCATCATAGCCTAAGGCTCTCAGTTCAAGATGGTCAATAGAGGCCTGGACAGTTTTCACTGCCTGTCGTCGAATGGTTCTGATCTCCTCCTTGCCATCGGATTCGATACTGTCCAACTTCAGTAGAAGTCGAGTCAACATCTCCTCAAGGAATCGATATTCCTTGGAGGTTTTTGTCCCCAAGAACTGATTCACTTTCTCCTGGAGATCATCTGCCTCTTGGTTTATTTGCTGCACAATCTCCAGAGGGGTCATGTTGGTTGGTGCGGGCGACGCTCCCCGCGACACTGGTTTCTCCCCTTCGTCATTAGGTGCGAGGGTCTGCCTTGGAGTCACTGTTGGGCCAGCACTCCATTGCTTCTGTGGGGCAGGCTGAGGGGCACTTGGTTGACCAGAAGGCGGGACAGCGCTTGACCGGTGGTTAGTCTGGCTGGGGTTTGACTGCCCATAGTTCACAGGTGCCTCATGTTGAACAGGGATCTCCCAGGCTGTTGGTTGTTGTGACTGTGGCCGCGGGAAGGGCTGCTGCTGGTGATGTAGAGGACCATCTTGACCACTGGGCGTTGGCATGCCTGTGGGGTCACCTCTAGGGTATCCCGGGGAGAAGTGTGACGGACTCCGGGGCTGAGGCTGGCCTGGCCTCTGATCCATGTGTTTCACCGGTATATTAACACCAGATGATGCACTCGGATATGGAGCCTGTGGACTGTCCACATGCATTACCGGGATCTCAACGGATCCAGGTTGACTGTAGCCCCACTGAGCTGAAGGATGCTGCAACACAGAGACATTCTCTCAGTCAATATGTATATAGCAAGACCTGATAGTGTTAACACAACATTCATCAATAAAACAGAGGCTGCATCAACCTTCATCTGCATATTTAAAAACATCAAATATCCACACATCACTGGCACTTGACTTCATTGTGCTTGCCTGAATGTCACTGCAAGTTGCAACTGTCTGAACACAGGCCACTGGATTTCAAATTTCACGGGAAACACTTTTTCGGTTCCATGCCGTGATCATGGGAACCCATCGGAAACTGTTTTTAGGTTCCATGAAGACAAGTCATGGGAACCCATTTTTTATACCACTGATTTAAATAAGCATATTATTATTGTTAGCAAGATATTATTAGAACACATAACTTTATGGAACAGTAACATACTGCTTTTAGCGGATCGGAGCAGACAAAAACTCAAATTAATTGAATGTCGATCGGAAATGAAGAATTATATTCATACATCAAAATAAACATTTGTGAATAGAGCAACGACAGACATACTCGATGCCACAAAATAACACTTATTTTTGAGCAGTTTTATTTTATTTCTGCACATTATGGTACATTATGGCAAACAACTAAAACAAGTATAATATACACAACATATTATATTTTATTGACAATTTTTAGAAAATAATGTGTTAAAAAGACTAATTGATAATACCAATAACATTTTCACCAATTCTAATTACTTTTAAAAACAAAACGCCAATTCCTACATTGGCTTTTCAACTCCAATTACAACATAACTGACCCCAAGTCTGATATCAACTATAAACATTAGAGCCAGTAAAAGATGCGTGTGTGCCATTTCCAGCTACTTCGACTTCTTGATGAAATCATGCAGATAGTAGGGGAAGGCAGTGTTAGTTAAGCCATTTTTCATTCTTTTTGATATGTAGGGCGCAATCATATTCATAAGACAAAATTGTTTTTACTCACATAAACTATGATTATTAATAGATCATTTTATATCTAGTATGAATAGATAATTATGTGTAGCCAATTCAAATAGCAGGGGAGAGATTTAGCAGTCGCCCGATCGCCAATGGCGCCCAAAACTGGCTTCAGACGACTTCAATTTTTTACTACAGTAGCCCGGATGGCGACTCGAAATATTTACGGAGCTGTAATATTTTAGACCTAGCAAAAATAAACGGAATGTCAATAAACATCTCGGAAGTGTAGTCCTGGATATATGTTAACCATAAATCGTGTGTTTGTGACACGTTTGACATTGCAAGAAATGTTGCCAAACCGTAGCCGAAGCGATATCAATAGGGAGCATTCATTGTATTTTTAATCAACCACATCGACGCTCAACGTGTAACTAAACGGTCATTTTACATTGAAATAATAACTGGTCATGTTAATAGTCTTGGTGCCACGTGGCGCCACTTTTATATATACAAGAAAAATGCCCGTCCCCAGGACGGGATTACGTGTTAGTTTATACGTGACAGTCATGATAGCAATGTTTACCAAATGCCTCAGGCAACATGCCATCAATACACTCGAACGTATTACCGAAACAACCGCGTCACACACGTGATGCAATACTCGTTGAATGTTCAAAATATAGAAGATCGTGTGGAGACTTGTGTTGGTTGATGAATAGTAGAATATCTGCTTTCTACTGTCTTTTGTGTATTGGTCTGCAACCTCGGGCTAATACTATAATAATATAAACCGCCTATATGGCGCTACGTACTCTCAAATGATTTACGTACTGAAGTATTCGCCGCGGGGCACTTGGTTTCTGTGATTGTTGGAAGTTAACGTTTTACACAGTGAACATTTGATTTACCATAAAAACCACTAAGAATACTTGATATATGGGGTATTTAGAAAAAATAACGGCTTTACGTTTCATTAGTGGGGTCGTAGATCAATCCCTGATAGTTTGGCGCCCGAGGTGCAAGCCGTCTAGAAGAAAAACGTGAACGTGTTTATTTATAACCAAATATAAACGTACATACATAAAAATATACGCTATCTCGATTATAGTTAGATTTAATTATCTCCATGGTGCACGGAGCGCTTCTGGTGAATTAATCGGGAGCCTGGTTAAAGTTTCTCTAGGCTAGGGTAAAACCAGGTCCCGTAAAAATCAGCAGTTCACAGGACCTTATGTCCTGTGACGCTTGGAGACTTTTCGCGAAGACTGTTGATGTACCATCCTATGAAAGAAAAACAACCTGTGTGTAATTGTACACTGTATTTTATTCACTATTATGTATCACATTCTACTGAACCTGCCTTAAAAATAAATGTTTCAAAACTGTTTGTTTTTGATGTTTTTTATTTGTCGTTGATATTGTTCATACATTTTATCTTCAAAGTATTTACTTTCTATCATCAAAGTATTGAGCAGCAAATGGGCTACCTAAGAAGCTGTCGGGCTACTTCACTTTGCAAGGTTGGTAGCCTGATTGGCTACCTTCCATGACTTGCTAAATCTCACCCCTGAAATAGGGTTGGTAAGCTGGCTCAATTAACACTTGGTGTGGGGCAAGTTGAGCAACAATGTAGCGGAAGTTGGATAAATGCTTTATTTGTATAATGTAGCCTTGTACGTAAGCCTTGTACTAAATTCTCATAATGACTCAGCCAACACATCTACTCAGGTGGTGTCTCTGACAAGTCTGCATGGTGAATTAATAAAGTCAACACAATTAATATAGACTTAAAGGCCAAGACCTTGTCGCTATCCAACGTCCCAATTTGCCCTGATGTATTTTGGGGTAAAGAATACTCATCTTCATCCTTTACCCGCTGCTCAGCTAACCCTCCCTTGGGCACTGGGTGGCTCAACTAGCCCCATTTCAACAATTAAGCAATTTAAGTTAACTTCTCAATAATGCGCGAAGTGATGAAAACAATCTTCTTCCCTGTGCATAGTTAAACCACTTGTAAGTGCACAGATAATAAAGTCTGGTCACATGCATTGATAGTTTACACACCAGTAAACACTAATCACAATCACCAAGTTTTGAAAAATGTCAAAAATCATATTTTTAACTCGCAGTTTCGGGCCATTGTGACAAATGGCACTTATTGTACATGTTCTAATAACATGTTCAATCACTAGGTGGTACCATGTGACTGACGCTGCTGTAGTTTCCTGGGAAATATGGGTGGCTCAACTAACCATGGTCCAAGTGGTTAAACTAACACTGCCTTCCCCTAAGAATACTTATATAATAAAATTAGGCTATTCCTTTCCGATATCCTAAATACGCCATTGTTAGAAACTAAACTACGTATGACACTTGTGAAAGAATTACACCACTTACATATTATGCTGTATACCAATGCGCTGGTATTTAGTGTGAATACGAATTCACAATATGCAAACAGAGTTCAACACACCATCATACCATATAAGTTGTATTTACAAGTTGCCAAACTCAGTCTCAGGCACCCTTTTTACTTTCAAATTCACGACTCGCAAAGGCAACTGGTTGAACTCTGTTATTTACATGTTGTGAACTCGTATTGATGGTAAATACGAGCGCAATGGAACGATTTCCACTGGAACGCAGCAATACACTACAGCTAGTACAGGCCAGTGACATATGATATACAGCCTACAGTTACACCGACACCAACAGCTCAAATGTGGGCGGGCTATTTCTATACTCAATACTACAATATACTAGACTAAACTACAGACCTATAAAATTACCACGGTCACAGACAACGGGATACGATCTTACGACATTTACGGTCACGCCTGATGGTTTACCGCATCAAACCTGGTTTTACACATCATTCGCCCGGTACCCACCATTTTTACTCTTGGGCTCCCATGACGTGGGTCCTGCCATGTTGTTCGCCGATTGTTGTGGTCGACAAAATACGGCCACCCCGTTGATGTATCGTAAAGCATTTCCCAACCTTCAGGCAACCCTTCGGTGTTACCGTTTATGTTCTGTCGTCCATACATTTGACGTGCCATTTATGTAGCCCTTATATCCTGTACACAAATTCTATCAAGCGGTCTAGGAACATTCCAACTGCTTCGCCATTAATCGTCGACTTTCCAGAATGTTATACAACATTCCTCACGATTGGAGAAGCGCCTACGTTTAACCAATCACAGATGTTCTTACATCAGCGATCATTTACGTTTTTAAGGATGCGCTATGGTACACCAATTACCAACCAAAATGTCTCACCAAAACGTAAATAGGCGTCTTATTATCGAGGCGAACGCAATTATTTTTTTATTGTTTTTTATTTATTGTTATTTTCATGGATATAAATGCATGTTTTGTTATATTATTAAAATATCAACTTACTACTACTACTACTACTACTACTACTACTACTACTACTACTACTACTACTACTACTACTACTACTACTACTACTACTACTACTACTAATGTTTTAATTCAGACAAAAGTCCATAGATATACATAAAATATATGCAGAGAAATATATTTATATAATTTATATAGAACACACACGTTGAGCACCAAAAAATAAATGTAAATATTATGTCAGATAAACATGTAGACATACACATATATATATATATATATATATATATATATATATATATATATATATATATATATATATATATATATATATATATATATATATATATATAAATATATATATATATATATATATATGTATATATATGTATATGTATATGTATATGTATATATATATATATATATATATATATATATATATATATATATATATATATATATATATATATATATATATATATATATATATATATATATATATATATATATATATATATATATATATATATATATATATATATATATATATATATATATATATATATATATATATGTATATATATATGTATATATATATATATATATATATATATATATATATATATATATATATATATATATATATATATATATATATATATATATATATATATATATATATATATATATATATATATATATATATATGTATGTTGTTGAGCTGAAAGAAAATATTTACTTAACCACGACGTGTGAACGCTTTATTCATTTGTAAAGCCCAACGTTTTGGTTTATAGCCAGTACTGTAAATATTAGCAGCGTCTAAAAAACTTAACAAATATCTCAGAAGGGCGAGTTACATATAAATGAAAAATTGTTGGACTCTCGATAAGCCAATTGCTTCCTTGTCCACTTGCCATGTTTTGCTTTGGATGGCAATCTTGTTAATTTGTTATGGCACAGCTTTATTTGAGCAATTAATAATTTTTGCACGATACCTTCAAATGTGAATGGTCGTGCGCGTGTGAGTGAGTGCCTACGTGTGCGTATCGTTCAATCAAGTAGAAGTCGCATTACATATATATTGCGATTCACTATTTCATACTCCAATCATTAATTGATATTCCATTCACAATTGATTGTTATGCAAAAATGCGGGGTATGAGTGCCCTTTAATACAACGTGCCCCGTATAATGTAACAACTTGTCTCGAATATTAATGGAATGATACATTTTATTAACACGAATAATACATTTAATGTATATGTTGCAGAAATATTAATGGACAACAAGATACGCGAAAGAAATGACATCACCATAGTCACATGGAACGTCAGGACATTGAGACCTGCAGGAAAACTGAAAGAACGCACACATGAGATGGAGATATACAGATGGAATCTGCTTGGACTCGCCGAGATGCGATGGAAAAGTTTTGGTGAAACATCGACCGAAGAAGGACACAAGGTCTACTTCAGTGGCAAGAAGGACAAACACGAACATGGCGTTGGGTTTCTTGTTCACAAAGACATCGTGAACACTGTCATGGGTTGTCGCCCTATCTCCAGCAGGCTCATCATCACCCGCCTAAAGGCAACTCCTTTCAACACAAGTCACACAAGTTTATGCCCCAACGTCTGAATATGACGACAGTGAGGTGGAAGATTTGTATGGCCAGCTGCAAGAAACGCCAAAGAAAGACAATCTTGTTGTACTAGGAGACTGAAATGCAAAAGTAGGAAAGGATGCGCAACTGGCAAGACACTTGCGGACCTTTCTGCAACGCGGAAACAAAAGAGACAACAGCAGCACTAACAAGGTTGAAACCCTTATGGAACGAAACATCATTGTCAATTCGAAAATAAGGCTGATGTGCTCCCTTGTCATGTCCATGTTTCTGTACGCTTTTGAAACATGGACCCTCTCAGCAGATCTACAGAAGAGGATACAAGCCATGGAAATGAGATGCTTTCGGAAGATCTTGCGTATATCATACAAAGACCATGTTACTAACGAAGCTGTCCTTTAAGGATTTACGCCTCGCGTGTGGAATGTTGAATTTGTGTTAGTGGCCTCCCGGGTGCAATGAATATGATTGTTATATCCGAATATAAACGAGCTAGTTGACTGCTCGGTAGAACAGCGTCACCTTTGCTTGAGTTCACCGCTCATGCAGCGTTTGGAGGTCTGGCTGCGGGGTCTGTCATCCCTTATTATAAGGCGTGCCGATTTCTTTGAACTGCTTCTATCCTGTCGATGTTTCTCTGTGCATATTGATCCCAGGCTGGATACGCATATTCCAGGATAGGCCGGACAAAGATGGTGTATGCTTGGGCTCTGGTCTTCATAGAGCATGCGCTGATGTTACGTTGTACGAAGGCTCTCGCCCGGCCTGCTTTTTTGCAATTTTATTTGCGTGTATATTCCATGAAAACCTTTATGGATTGAGATGCCCAAATAATATTATGTAGTAACTGATTGTGGATGCGATATGGGGCAACACCATAAAAATAGCCTTGTTTGTGACTTGGACAACTTTGCATTATCATTGCGTCGGCTGAAGTCGTGGCCGATTGGTTTCTTTGATGGTACTACACCGTTTCTTCCATGCCTCATTGGTCCACTCGATCTTGCTTTTTCCAGCAACGTCGCGATGATGTTTCGTGCATGTTCTGATATGGCTCGTCGAGACTGCAGTCGTCTACGGCCAATTACAGTAGTTGTGACCGGAGTGTGCAGAATATGCTGATATGCATCGGTTAGAGCGAGGCATCGTCTGGTGGGGTTATCCAAGCGACGTTGGTGTGGATCGGATACACACGAACACCAGGCGAAGGCTACTGTTTAGTGTTGCATTAATGCAGGCGCGACACCCCACTGGCGAACAGTAGCCTACTGAGTACTGCGCTGCAGCGAAGTCGAGGACTACCGAATATCGGACAGAAAAACGAGCGAATGCTCTATCCACAACATCAAGCTGTTTTATCCGACGTCCTGATTTGTCTTGGCAAGAAACGCAAGGTCATCACGTATTTATATCTAATTAAAAGTAAGTGTCAGTCGTGAACACTAAAACACAAGACGTTTTGTCTGTTTCCGGACCCAACGTATGGCGCCACTATCAATGCTACATGGCATTGCTGGTTCCATGCCAATACGTGGCGCCACTGTTGTGGCTAAGACACCCATAGCCTCGATTACCCAGGCTTCGTGCTGTGGCGCCACCGTTTGTCACACGCACGCACGCACGCACGCACGCACGCACGCACGCACGCACGCACGCACGCACGCACGCACGCACGCACGCACGCACGCACGCACGCACGCACGCACGCACGCACGCACGCACCATTGCCTAGAATCAATGTGTACTTTTTCATTGTGACGGAAATTATGTATGCACCCACATTCTAGGCGCATACACAATTAACTAATTACGATGTAATCCGCGCATTTAGTTAATTCATAAAGTGAGTTAACTTTTATCAGTTTATACAATGCAATTCGAATTAACTTTAAACTTTGATTATATTGACATAACTATCAGACTGAAACGTTAAATCAGGCAAACAAATGTTTACTGTAGAATCTCGATAATGACGCTGATTGGCTGTTGGCGCTTCACGGGAACGCCTACACAAAATGGAATGGTGGGTAACAACGAGACCACACCTCTGCGAACTCACGAAGGCGAGCGAGAGTCGGGCAAACAATAGTAAATCACCCATTAAAATATGATAGATAGTAGGTACGGTAAAATCCGTGATGTGGCACGATCGGTTGTCGCGCTCACGAACGATAGTCTGGAGGCACTATGCACTTCCCATTATTACGGAATACCTAGATGTCTGCCCACAATAGTAGTTCCTAGGCGAATTCGACAAACTTCTCAAGATGTAGTGTGATACATAGATAAGCCAATTGTTAGCGAGAGCTTGTTGCTTTGATAACTGACAGTTACTGATAACTGACAAAACATATACGTGTTTGAGAGTTACTACGATTACTTACAAAGTATTGAAACGCATAATCAACGTATGAATTAAACAATCAGTTATTTAAGACTCGTCAATAAACCTACCCTGTGGTCGTTGGACTTGATTTTGGACATTGGTCTTCATTTTACATCAGCCCCTTTGACCGCCGTCCCCCGTTTCTTGGCCGACGCTTGACATGTTGCCTTTCTTGTCGTCTTCCGCTTCCGTCCTAGTCTCATCACCGCTCGTTGGTTTTTCTGTGAGCGCGTCACTAATAACGTCACAGCGATGGCGTGGTTTTTACGTAACTAAACAATCAGGTAATGTAGGTTCTATCTCTTCCCCCTCTTTCTTCCCCAAACCCCCTCTCTCACTCTCTCTATTCTCACTCGCTGACTCCAGTCTCGGGAAACAATGTTTCCTACTGCTGTTCCATAGTATGGTGCCGTCGGCGTCGCTGTCTAGCTATTTTATAATGTTTTTCAGTGTCGATGGCAACGACAGTCCACGTTTCCGGTGGGATGTCAAAACATTTTTTCAGTGTTCTGAAAATATTGGGGGGAGGGGGCAGAATTCTAAGTACGTAAAAATCATAGCTCAAACGAGCAGAAAGGAAAGTAATCTTCTTATAAACCCTTCACAAAACGAAATACCAGGAGAGTCGATGTGTTATATGAAGCTCTAGTATGACATGCAGTGTTACACCATAATGTACCATTATGATGTCTCATAGAAGGACCAATCTACCTTCAAAAGTCGGATATCGCAGAAAAAAGCGTACTTGGATTGGTCATCATTCCAAAGCATTCACCATCGAAGCATATACTACACGTTCGTGTAAATGTATCATTTCGTGGAAATGTATTTGCCCAAGGTCAGTTGCATCTGTACATTCTAGAACTTAGGTTAAACCCCAAACACCAGCCAACCAGTGATACGGTGGAATGGGTAATTTTCTGTAAAAAAATGGAATTATCATAATTTTTATTTAAATTTTTTATAGCATGTTGTTAGTTGTAATTATAAACTATATCAGGCTACATGTTCAGTTCGTGATCCAAATGAGTATTTAGCCAGATTTAACAAGATTGTCATCCAAAGCAAAAATCCCTGATGGCAAGTGGACAAGGAAGCCATTGGCTTATCGAGAATCCAACCATTTTTTATTTATGTATAACCCGCTCTTCTGAGATATTTGCCAATACTGATTCTAAACATATTCACATAAATGTTATTCCTTATGCCGGAATCACCTTATAGGT
This sequence comes from Lamellibrachia satsuma, assembly GCA_033239005.1. Classification (NCBI taxonomy): domain Eukaryota; kingdom Metazoa; phylum Annelida; class Polychaeta; order Sabellida; family Siboglinidae; genus Lamellibrachia; species Lamellibrachia satsuma. The sequence goes on from BSQZ01000055.1 coordinate 3,959,265, forward strand.
GCTATCTTGTGAATTATTTCTAGCGTATATATGTCCTTCTTACGATATGGCCTGCACGTTTGTTTACAGTGTTCTAAATCACTAAACGATGCATAACTATTGCGATTGTGTAGGCGTGGAAAGTAAAACGATCCTCGATCAAATAAATCCGACCGCCCGAACCTTTTCGCCGGGCTTCCGGTATATATGCCTCTCACTAGTGGGCTTTGTGCACACGATAACGAGCCGACTCTCCGGTAGCCAGATTAATCTGGAGCGAGTACAGAGTATTTATACAGTGGCTGGCGTCTCGGCTAACGATTTTCGGCTGGTCCGCTGTTCGCTCTACGGGCAGCTATTTCAATCGAACCACAGGTGGAATACCGTATGATCTCCTACAGACGGACCAAAGGAACGCCCCGTAACAATGACTCACACAATAGCACCTCAACGTGGACGAACACTCACAGGAACAGGCCACGAATGACTTATTACACTGACGACCATCATACACTTACTCTAGTTATCTAGAAAACTTGACATTTTTATGTTAATTATGCAGCAAGTCTGCCATTCCCAATCAACGTCATTTGCTTACACTAATGGAAGATAACAGTAGTTTGATTCACGAAATTGCCACATAGGCCTACTGACACCAAAACATTGGCTGTCGTTTGGTAAGTGTGGTTTATCTATTCGATCCTAGTAATATTTGGCCTACCAGTTGGCGTAAAACACGAATGCCTTCCTAGCAATGGCATTGAATGTTGTTAAGATAATTTACAACACATAATTATGATAAATATATTATTGATAACGCTGATTTTTTGCTGGCATGTTGGAGGTTTATAGCGTACCAGTAACCCTTAGTTAAAACTCATCTACCGAAATATCGAGTAACGTGTACATACGGTATCGACAAATTGCAAATACAATAGGGGTCACACGCGGTTACTAGTAATATAGTGTCTATTAGTTGCAACGGCGCTACGTGCGCGCGCAGTCAAACCTGCACGACAGGCAAATAACGACTGGTGCCTGAAGGCCGGGTAACGATAGCGGCATTTATACCACAACGACTGCGTACATCTGATAGTGACATTCTGCGCTACACCAGTCGGGCGCTGCCACGGTCGAGATCGGCGGAGTCTCTGCACACAGGACACATCCGTGAGTGCGTGAGTATCTCACCCAGGAAGTTGTCTTCACCCCCAGTATGTCACCTGACGATTTTACATTGCAAATTAATTATTGTACAGTGGTCTCCGTTTAACATAATCTCGGATAACAGAATCAGCCGCTTAGTAGAATCAAATTATTTGGTTGGGACAGAATCATTTCCTGTTTCCGCTGTATTAAAATGCGCCGCATAGGTGAACCAGTCGCTTAATAGAATCTAATTGCTCTGGTCCGACGTGATTCTATTAAATGGAGTACACTTGTCAGTTAATCCTAACGATATTATGTGTGTGGTGTGCTCAATGTAAATTACTAGTTGTCGTAGATATCTAGAATGACTCCATCGATTAATACTGTCAGCATTATAACACCGCGCAGTGTTACCATGTAAAACTGTGCTGCTTAGGCAACCTGTCACAATGTAGACGTTCGCCTAAGCCATGAACATAGGGTGCCATGTTCTCATGAAACAAATAAAATCTTGTTAAGTGACGAAGACATTATAAATAAGAGTAGATGCAATAACGACACGGTTGTTGATCAGCGTATTGTCATCTTATAGTCGTGAGTATATGTACATTGGTGTCTTGTTGTGGACAGTTACGTCGGTTCACTTATGGCTGATGCATTTTACCTTTCGGCTTGATGGTCCACTTCCTCCTGTTCACTCTGTCTTTGACCACCTGTTTAGTTTCATTCTACGACACACATTCTCGTTTTTTGTTTTCTACAGTTTTTCGCCATGTTGTCTTTGGGTGACACAGTCTTCTTGTTCCATGTGTCCGAGTTAGAGCCGTCAGTGGCTGTCTTCTTGTTTCATGTGTCCGTGTTAGAGCCGTCAGTGGCTGTCTTCTTGTTTCATGTGTCCGTGTTAGAGCCGCCAGTGGCTGTCTTCTTGTTTCATGTGTCCATGTTAGAGCCGTCAGTGGCTGTCTTCTTGTTTCATGTGTCCATGTTAGAGCCGTCAGTGGCTGTCTTCTTGTTCCATGTGTCCGTGTTAGAGCCGTCAGTGGCTGTCTTCTTGTTCCATGTGTCCGTGTTAGAGCCGTCAGTGGCTGTCTTCTTGTTTCATGTGTCCATGTTAGAGCCGTCAGTGGCTGTCTTCATGTGTCCGTGTTAGAGCCTTCAGTGGCTGTCTTCTTGTTCCATGTGTCCGTGTTAGAGCCGTCAGTGGCTGTCTTCTTGTTTCATGTGTCCATGTTAGAGCCGTCAGTGGCTGTCTTCTTGTTCCATGTGTCCGTGTTAGAGCCGTCAGTGGCTGTCTTCTTGTTCCATGTGTCCGTGTTAGAGCCGTCAGTGGCTGTCTTCTTGTTTCATGTGTCCATGTTAGAGCCGTCAGTGGCTGTCTTCTTGTTCCATGTGTCCGTGTTAGAGCCGTCAGTGGCTGTCTTCTTGTTTCATGTGTCCGTGTTAGAGCCGTCAGTGGCTGTCTTCTTGTTTCATGTGTCCATGTTAGAGCCGTCAGTGGCTGTCTTCTTAAGTGTCCGATCCAATTCCATTTTCCTATCCTGACTTTGTGATTATCTCCTTAACTTTGATGCTGTAATTGTAATATATTCACTGGGTACATTCGTAAACGGCAAACACAGTCACTGCTCGTGCATTAAATGCACTTTTACTAATTGTCTTATTGTGATCAGGCAATTTGTATAAAACTTATTGTGATCAGGCAGTTTGTATAAAACTGATTTTTGCGACGATTTCTATACTTCCCGATTTCATTAAACACACTTTACCTGCCTCGTCAAGGAACTCGCTCGGGTAAAGCTTAATGTAACCGCGATGCTGACATGAAAAACATATTATAGTAAGCCAAGACGGAAGTATGTGCTAATCCAACCTAAACACTGGCGAGCGTCTCAGATACCTCTGGTTCAGGCGCATGCGGACAAGAAAACATGGACAAGTTTAAAGACACCGTCCCTTGGAGCTCCCTATCTTGGGAATCGAGTGTTGTCTTAGGAATAATACAAAACTACAAGATATTTTACTACTCGACAACCGTGTTTGTTTTTGATGGATTTACCTCTACTCTACGCTGTTCCATCACACACTACGTCACAAACGCCATGGGAAATACACTATCAAATGGAAGACAGTGTTGAAACAAAGTCTGAAAAGTGTAACCATGAACATTGTGTGTTCAACGCTAGTACATAGAACAAATTAAAAAACACATTGAGACTAAGTGCAAGAAAGAAGCCTCCTAACAGACGGGCCAACGAGCCGAGAAGGTGTCCACACGTTGTGTAGACCAAGGTAGAGACACTGCCTAGGCAACGTAGTTGCATAGAAGGATAGAGTCCAAATGAATTGCACTCTATCAAAACCCATCATGCAATTAAAAAACACCTGATCGTTGAATTTTTTTTACGGACGGACCACGGCCATATGAGAGAACTGTTTGATCGCCACTAGTAGTGCGAGTACACGGGGGGGGGGTACAGTGTTAGCCACCACAAGGTTATCAGACACATAATCGACGTACTGGGCTCCGACTGCCACGAATGAGGATATCGGGAGACTATCGACCTCCCCCAGTATAGCACCAACGACGTCACTACACGGTCACGGCTGTGTAGTCGCCTACTTGCAATGTTGATAGACCTCAACAATATGCCTCATTGTACGAATGACACTGGCTGCATAGTATGTACCACCGACAGTCGAGAAACCTCCACGTAAGCGAAGATAACCAAATATAAACCTTCGTCGTTGTTGCTTGAAAATAGGTGTCGACTCGTTTGGTATATTGAGTTACGATTTCACCAGCAACGATAACAAACAAATGGCTGACACCAGAAAACAATAACTCACTTCGCTTCCCACGCCGACCACTGCATACATTCGTAAAACGCACGCACGCACGCACGCACGCACGCACGCACGCACGCACACACGTGCTATAATTAAGTGATCTAAGCACATTAAATAACCAAATATCGGGATACAAAACAACATAGTTTACGAACATTCCAATTTTATAAAAAATAATATTTGTGTATGTGATAATAAACGTTCTACACAAATATGCTACTAGGTAAACAATATCTACATATACAATTATTTATATTAATTTATGCGACACGCACATAGGAAGACAAACACGCACATAGGTAGGCATATCGGGTTCTAAGAGAAATAGGGCATAGTGCCACAGCCAGTCACCCCATTGCAGTAGTGCATATAAAACCAGTGACTAGCTGGTTGAAGTCAGCACTGTTTGGACCCATTTCCCGTCGTTAGCTCTGGTTGCCATCAGCCTGTCGGTGCACACAAATAAACAGGGCCAGGTGAGCTCCACTTCGGGCACAAGTCAACGGGAATGACATGTGCACACTCGGCAGGCAATCACCTTGGCCTGCCAATAGCCGTCTTACTGTAAGTGCGTGCGGCATGCGTGCGTGTGTGTATGTATGTGTGCATGTGTATGTGCATACGTGTGCTACATAAAGTTTCAGCGGAACATGTATTGTAAATTTTTCATCGTCATCAATTCTTTGAACACAACAATTGTGTGTGTTTTACGACTGTGACTGTGGTCGTTCCTGCCCCTGCAGCTGACTCGTGCTACGAGGCGACACACGCATCGCCTGCCGGCCACATCAATTGGAGCCTGGGTTGTCCATTGATTATCACAAACATAGCCAAGTCGTAGACATCTCTATATAAAAACTGCCACTCTAGCAGCACTGCACCTGCTGCCGTTGATAGCTTCCGAAGTATACGTCCGATTCGGCACGCTGACCCACTAAACGTGTTCGCTCAGTCCAAGGTAGTCGGTGGTAGTAGTTCCGTCATAGGTGTTCAGCGTTGACATTTCCACATATAACAAGATGCCTGAAACCAAACGCGTTTAATACCAACCGGATAAACTAATAACCGAATTGTGCACACGTACCGTTGTAATGCCACAATTGTGTCTAACAAAGGAATCATGCTTCAGAAACTATGTTGGGGTGCTCCTGAACTATGTTGTAATCGTCGGGGTGCTCCCGAACTATGTAGTAATCGTTGAGGTTCTCCCAAACTATGTTGTAATCGTTGTGGTGCGCCCAAACTATGTTGTAATCGTTGGGGTGCGCCCAAACTATGTTGTAATCATTGGGGTGCTCCCAAACTATGTTGTAATCGTTGGGGTGCTCCCGAAATTTGTTGTAATATTTGGGGTGCTCCTGATCTATGTTGTAATCTTTGGGGTGCTCCCGAACTATGTTGTAATCGTTGGATGTTCCCGAACAATGTTGGAACCGTTGGATGCTCCCGAACTATGTTGTAATCGTCGGGTTGCTCCCGAACTATATTGTAATCGTTGGATGCTCCCGAACTATGTTGTAATCGTTGGATGCTCCCGAACTATGCTGTAATCGTTGGGGTGCCCCCGAACTATGTTGTAATCGTTGGATGCTCCCGAACTATGTTGTAATCGTTGGATACTCCCGAACTATGTTGGAATCGTTGGGGGGCTCCCGAATTATGTTGTACAACGGGATGAGGCGCACTGGCAAGACTTGTCCACGACCACTACTAGATATCACTTCTACATGACCAGCGCTACCTTCACATGGCCATATCAAG